>CM062820.1:216982617-218182617 GCA_031772625.1 Pinus tabuliformis | reverse complement strand
GAAGGCGACAATGCTGGCTGACACGAAGATCTCGTCCTTGCTAAAGCCACACAATGGTGTATAGATGTGGATGTGTTGTAGTCTTTAGACCCAACTGCTTCATGATCTCTACTGAAATGAGGTTCTTTTGCCTCCTGCTGTTGATAATGAACTATAACAGAGAACGCTTCACCCACATCTGTGAGTGGAAGAGGAGTTCCCCCTCCTCTGGATCTTCAAGTTCAATTTTTTGGATCTTTGTGGTGGCAACAATGGCACTAGGCTCTGCATCAATGATCTGCTTCCCTTTGTCAGTTCCCTTATCGAGTTCTGATTTAGAGTCAGAACCTACGTCTAATTCAAAAGCCTTCAACTTGCCCACCAGTGACGGCTTGGCTCGACACTCACTTGTATTGTGAGTGGAACTCTTATGGAACTCACACCATTTTCCCGTGTCCTGCTTTGTCTTTGTTGTTTTGTTCTTTTCTTGCGGCTTCAACAGGTTTTCCTGCGTAGCCCCACCTTGGCTTTGTCCTTTGTTCTATGGTTTGGGGGCACCTTTTCCTTGCTTTGGATTCACAGATCCAAAGTCCCGCTTCTTCTGTTTAAACTTCTGCTCAATCTTTACAACATACCGATACGTCGTGCCGAGCTACAAGATGTCCAGGAACCCCATCTCATCCTGAATGTACTTGTGTATACAGCCGTGGTACTTGAGAACCAAATGTTGTTCAATATCCTTGATACCTAGCTTTGTGTGAAGGGTATGGAAATTATTTGTGAACTCTAGCACATCTTGGTCCCTTCCCTGTCGTAGCATGGTCCACTTTATGTATTTATCTTCATAGCTCTCGATAGGGTAATATTGTTCCTTGATGGCATCTTGAAAATAATTCCAAGTGGGCATGGCTGAAAACAGTGAAGGTTCACTCTCGTCCTTTTGTTCACAATAGGTTTCCCACTAGTCCTTAATGTGTGGGGCAGCTTTGAGAAGTACAAAAGTAATATTTTCCCGATTGGAAATGTCATGAATTGAAAGATATCCTTCCAATAGATTTAACCATTTATCTACAGTGTCTGCATCTACTAGACCTTCAAATATGGGAATATCGAAGTTAACTTGTACCTTAAAAGGAGTAGTGCCTCCAGAGTGGCTTCTAGATGAAGATGCATCGCCTGTGGGTAGTTGTCGAAGGATCTGGGCAACGTTATCCATCATCGTGTCCCTCTGTCGCTTGAGGGCTTCCGCAACATTTTGAAAGGATCTCCTTCCCCCTCGTCTTTCTTTTCTTCCGCCATGGGAGTGTTATCGAGAAATCTAGTGTCCACTCAGAGCTGCTAGTCCCACTAAGATGGGTCGCTATCTTAGAAACAAACAAACTAAAGTTATTTTCGTTTTCCTTTATGAGAAGTAGATGAGACGGAAGTAAAGAATACCAACCTCAGTCTTTTGCTTGGCTCCTTGCTTGTTCCCTCTCCCTTCTGCCACTCCTTCCTTGCTTACCCCACTTCAAAGAGCACCTGTAAAGTCAAAGCAGCATAATACTATGGAAGTACAGAGATCTACAATCATAAAAAATATAGGACTAGATATATATTGACCACACAAATGCATATATCATCAAACATACAAGAATGTGGAGGAAAAATTGAATAGATTTATTAATAAAAAGAGTAGAAGAGAGGATTACAATCCATTGATCTAACCCAGCATCATCCTCCCAGCATGAAATCCCTTCTTCACTTCATGAAAAGCTTAGATCACCCAACACTATGATATTCCACCAAGAAACCAACAGCAGTTCCTTACAAAATACAAGATTCCAGCCTCTGGATCTCTGGGATGAGGGATCCATATATAGATGTTTGCAGGGGGGTGAGTCAGCTTCTGGGATTTTGATTAGTGTCTTCTCTCTGATAGTTCTTGGTTCCAGTTGGAGATCCATGACCTCTTATTCATCCCTGGGCAAATTCAGAGAGGCAAGTGTCATAGGAGAAGTTTCTGGAAGATTCCATGATCATCCACCTTGCAAACTATCTCTGCCATTTGTCTACACTCGCCCATCGCACCGTACAGAAGGGATTTTTAGTATGCATCACACTTTTTGCATGTAGCAGGTGAGATGCATCGCACCCTTAGCACTAAGTAGTCTGTATGGTTCATTTTTGACCAGTTCTGAGCAGTTTTCCATGGAGAACTTCTGGGAGATAATGTAATCAGATGACCTCGTTCCTTTAGGGTATGAAACAACACTTTTAGGGACTCAGAAGCCCTTGGTTTATGTACATATATGATTGGGGTTGCAATGCCCAAATATGTCTATAACAGTTCCACCCTAAAGCATGAGGTCGAAAATCTTTTGATGTCGGGTGAAATGCTTTATCATGAGGATCCGAGGTTTTTCAAACTGGAAGGAGACCTGTAATAAGATACAATACAATACATTATCTTCATAATATTTTCATGATCTAGCTGAGGCGGGCATTCCCATGCTCAGCTTTATAAATTCATTTTCATGTACATAGGACAGACAACCGTCTGTGTGGCAGACTGATGATTCTGATAGAGCCATAATCCTTTGATTCAGATGATCATCTATGCAATAATGATGTACATTTGATGTCTTTATTTCCCTAAATATATCGCAGCCCAGATGGATGAAACTAGATCTGGGGTCTTCAATCTCATTCAATATTCGCCCGAGGTACAAGTCGATCCATGTGAAAAGATGTTCTGGAGTTGAACATGGAAAGACATCCCCTGATTACCAGCCAATAATATAAGTTGTTAACAGGCGCAAGAGGAATCACCGATAATGATGATGACCCTCAAGGTATGACAGTACAATTCACATGGTGTGAAAGAGGGACTTGGCGTTGAACACCACGCAAAATCGTTTGGTCGAAGGCCATTGATGTAAACCTGTCGCTGGAAGTGAGAAACTTGCCATTGAGGCATGCAAGCTTCAAAGTACTGAAAGGGTTGTTCCTAGATCGACTTCTTGGATAATGAGCTAATGTTGACAAGAATTGACCCGTCGTAGGAGGGCCTTAATGAATCCCACATCTACGACACATAACGGAGCAAATGATTTTGTGGAGGTGAAAACGATCTGATGATACAGGCTTCAGGGTGGCAGTCGTGAAAGAATGAAGTGTGAAGGTATTGCAGCGGATGAGACACAAGATGGGTTGGTGAATTCTCTAAGTGACTTCTCTTGAACATATCGGTGACACTGAAATGGATTGGTAGCGTTAACCCCAAAGATGTATGGTATGATGGACCAATGGTAATATGACTGGTGAATGGAATAACCCAACCCGACTCAATCATGGTGATGGAGTGAAAGTGTCATGTTCAAGAGTGACTTTGCTACCAATAAAGTTTCTTCAAGTTTTCTTCCCAATTTTCCCCAGCCATTGCTGACCAGTACCTCTTTATTTTTATCAAGCTTGAGGAGGATAACATATGCTTGTTCTATAATTTGCCCTTCGGGAAAACCCGTCGCTATGTTTTAATGAGCCTAGCGACAGTGAAACTCGTTCTTGTCTGTATGGACAAGTTTTTCACTATTGGTTTTAACGAGTTTAACGATAAAGATAGCTCAGTCCTTTTCAATTTTAGAGAGTCTGAAAAGAGACAGAAAGGAAACTCTAGTAATCCTTTTTCGTCATATAATCCCTTAAGTGCTAAAAAGTATAAAACAATACGAAAGGAATTACTTTCGATAGTTTTAACGAGCCGAACAAGACAAGCGCTCGATATGTTTGTGTAATAATCCCTCAAGTCCAAAAAGATTAAACTCTAAAGGAGGGATAGCACTTCCGATAGCTTTAACGAGCTAGAGAGGCCAATTTCTCGGCAATCTTTTCATATTTTATGAGTCAAATGAAAAGAGCTTGAAGGAGACTCATTTTTTTGAGGAACGAGTGATATTTTCAGGTAGCAGTTGATTCCAGGTAAGGTTTGGAATTTTCCAATCACGGTAGTGTTAAGAGGATGGCTAACAAAATCACTCGTCACAGCTGTTCCTCAAAAGGGTAAACAATCAAATGGAGGCGTATGATCGGCTAAAACAGAGTGGAGGTGATGGTAAGAACATGACCAAGGCTCAAAAGCTGATGATAATGCATTCACAATGGTTATTTACCAAAGGTTGGTTCATTTTTTAATGAGCTTAAACTCTAGGGGACCATTTTCTCATTGCTTAGGTTTAATTTTTAACGAGCTTGAACTTTGTGTAAAACTGCTCGTGCCAATCATATAATAAGGATGTCTCATCGATAGGTTCAATTTTTAAGGAGCTTTCACCATTCGAAACTTTGCTCTGCTGCCTCTTGTATGCAAACTAGGAGCGACCAACTACTGTCCTAGGGGTTACTTAACTACTACGGTTAGGTAGGAAGATTTTTCATTTACTTTTCCGGCACCATTTGGCCCCTGCAAAGGTGAACCGTCGATTCGACCACTCACCTAACTTAAGCAGTTGAAGTCAGCGAAACTATGGAGTTAGCGTTATGCTGGTCTCTTTTCACTCGCGTACAAAAGGTTTGCATGCCCCCAAGTATAGTGAAGTAGAGTTTTCAGGTTACCATATGAAAGTTCTCGGATTTGCAAGATTGCTCCATCCACATTTGTAGACAAAACACTTCCTTGGCGATGTCTACTGAAATAGACAAAGGTGAATGGCACAGTCGCCTCCACTCACATAACTTTGATGAGGGAATCTTATTCCGACCTATCCCATTTTCCTATATGGACGGGTGTGTCAGACTAGTCATATATCCTTCACGGAAAGTTTACCCTATACCCAAGGTTTTCCTGCCAAGGCAGACCAGGGTGCATGCCCCCTGGGTTTCAATCATGGCCACCGAATTACTCGCGTTCTTCAGGTGGACGGACTGGAGATTGATGAGACATTCCTTGCATGAAAAGACTAGTTAGGGATGGCATTTGACTATTAGCTATGTGTGAGCCGGGGAATGAAAGCTGGTCTACGAGCTGGACCACTCTGCCTTCATGCGGAAAACACATTACTCGAAAGAGTGAGGAGACAATGGCTCCCATGCTATAAATATAGTCACACCCAAGGAGTAGATTATAATCTAAAGGTCCTTGGACTACCATTACGTTCAGATAAACAATTTTCCCTCTCAAAGTTATAGGAAAATTTGGAAGGATCCCTAACGGTTGACTGGTTCCTTTGTCGAAGCTTGTCAGATTTCACATCTCAGGCATAAGCGATGGCGAACCAATCGCTTTCCAAGCAGTTGAGGAAAGGATACTCACAGAAGCCCCTTCATCTATGATGGTACCGACCATGAGCTTGTACAATGATTCAGAATGGTACATTAGATGCTAGACGAGGCCTGCCTAGTAGATTCCAATCGAAGAAAACGACTAGGTTTCTCAGAGGTGTGACCGAATAGACGGCCAGATACGACTTTGATGAACTTCCTTCTTTCGGTAAAGGAATGGGTAGATTGCCCCCATGTTCATCGGAGTCTGTGTTTACGAAAAGAATTTGAACGGTGTCATTCTCATTCTCTTCGGTGACTGTATCATCTGAAGATGGACCTTCTAAAGATAAGACTGGGTCGACTGCCATCTCGACCCACTGAATTTGGTCCGATATGGACTTAGAGGGTTTATATTCAATGATAGATGCTTCGACCAACCACAAATGTGTGTCAGTCAAATTTTCAACTAGCGATGGACTTGGCAAGAGTTTTTTATATCCAGGAGGAAGCCGTAGCGGTGAAGCAAGACGGTTATCCAAGACTCTTTTAGTTTCATCCAGGAAGGGACAACGATGGACAACATGATTTCCTTCGCACAGTTTACAAGGAAATTTACATTTTCCTTTCTATCCAGAGCCTTCATTTTCACTAGTTGACGGTGTACTTTCAACATGATCATCAAAGGTTGACGACACCAAATTGTGCAAACGAGGAGACCAGTCCCTTAAGATCCGAGGGATGCAAGGACAATCTCGATGATAGTGGTTTCCTTTGAAAATGACACATGGAGATTTAGGTTTGGATGGTGCAGTGTGTGGATTTTCGCTAGATGATGCATGGTTGCCCCTTTTTGCCTTTGGCTCCTTCTTCTTCTTCTCCTTCTCCTTCCCTTTCTTCTTCTTCTGAGTTACTTGGTTTTTAGCTTTACCAGCTTTACCAAGCGAAGAGGAAGGAGGGGAGGGAGAAACAAATGAAGCAGAAGGTTGGGGGGTAACTTTAGTATCGTCTAGTTGCTGATTTGATTGTTCAAGAATCACGGTGGTTTGAACGACAGAGGTCGAGAAGAGCCATATTGGCAAGCCGATTGTCAGTCCTGGAAGGGACAATGTAGCCAAATGAGGTGCACCAACATCTCCCCAAGAGGAGAAAGGACTAGGATTTCCCCCAAGGGGAAATCCTTGGTTGGTGGACTCCATTTTCTCAACCTAAGACCAACGAGGGAATAGTGACATTATTCCGATTAAAATAAATTTTATGACGCTTTGACACAACTTGCTTTTTCAATTTTTAAGAGTCGAGAAAAAGATAAAGATGACTCTAGTTGCCTTCAATTTTTAATCAGCCTGAAGTGACAAGTGCTTAGATGGACCTTTTCCTTTAAGGAGTTTGAAAAGGAATGAAAGAGACTACTCTGGATATCTAGACAGAGGGATTACCAAACCAGTCGAAAAACTGTAGAATACTTTTTATGGTACGGCAGTCAATCTTCCCGAATGTTGTGTTCAGTGCATTGCGATCGATAGGGCGACAGACACGACTTCCTAAGGATAAAGGATATATCCTATTGTGGTCTCCCAATATATACTCGACGGTACGTGGGAGCACAAGTCCGTACTGGAACTTGTCATCTCAAAGAGGAGGAATCACCCAACCTATGATGAAAGCGGCAGTTACCAGGCTTTACAACGCCGGAATATGTCTCTAGCCTAGACTTCTAAATGTTGTGCATTAGGTTCCAAAGCGTTTTTATGTTCATTGAATTTATTTTACAATTGATCTTTCTTAAGAAGTTTGACTTTCAGGTTCACCGCGTGATGTAGATATACAATTCGTAAAATGCAATCTAAGATGATAAACAGTCATTTAATCTTCTTTTTGCAATGAAAATCCTATCTACTAAGGAAAGAGAAATGAGATTCTTTCAACATAGAGCATAGAGCACACACTAGATGCATTGTCCTAAATCAAAATCAACAAGCAGTCTAAATGCAAATGCACATGCATGTATTTTTTTTCCACTTTCTTAATGTGTGAATGACAAAAAGAATGCTGAGTAAAAATCTGAATTATCTTTTCAAAGCGACAGTACTAAAAATTCTTCTTCAAAAAAATGAAAGGAAGACAATGACGACACTTTGCGATTTTGAATTGAAAACTGCTTTCGACACTTGAAAAACTATTAATTCAAATCAAATTCAAGAGTAACAGTGTAATCGACTATCGAGAGTAGTAGGATTCTTTTCTTTGACTGAAAATGACACTTGCGACACTTCCAAATCAAAAGACGACAGTTCGATTAAGCTACTTCTTTGTAAAAGAGAACTGTAAATGGCGAACAATACATAAAAACATTCACAATTCTTTGAACAATGGAGGTTGAATAATGCAAAGGAAGGGAGTTTCCATAGTGGTATACTGATTACAAACAGCAAAACTCTTGAATAAAGCTGAAGAGAGTGAAGAAAAACCAAAGTTTGAAAGAAAAAATAGCCTTATCTGATCATCACACCTATAACATAGGGAAACAGGGATGCATCTCACCTACAGCACACGGGAGGTGCGATGCATCCAGATTTCCTAGAAGAGAGGGTGCGATGGTATAGGGACGAGACTTTAACTTGGTCTTTGGTCACAGTGTGCAGCTTAGTTCAGGGATTTAGGCCGAGCTAATGATAGTCAGTAAGTACAAATCATAGGGGCTGATCTAATGAGGTTACTTGAGCCACCACCAGGGCAATTAGGATGTTTGCAAATCAATTGTTCAGTTTATAAACAAAACCCGGAGATAGACTGAAGCAACATTGATCTACTTTGCAGTTGCATAGCAAAAGAAGTTTGAAGGCTAGTTGGCTTGACTTCAGGCTCCGTCTGTAGTTTATAAAGCAAACAAATATAGACAAGCAAACAAGCTATTCACTCCCCAACGGAGTCGCCATTTTGTTATCGGGAAATCTAGTGTCCACTCAGAGCTACTAGTCCCACTGAGACAGGTAGCTATCTTAGAAACAAACAAACTAAAGTTATTTTCATTTTCCTTTATGAGAAGTAGATGAGAGGGAAGTAAAGAATACCAACCTCAGTCTTTCGCTTGGCTCCTTGCTTGTTCCCTGTCCCTTCTGACAGATCTTTGCCGCTCCTTCCTTGCTTACCCCGCTTCAAAGAGCACCTGTAAAGTCAAAGCAGCATAATACTATTGAAGTACAGAGATCTACAATCATAAAAAATATAGGACCAGATATATATTGACCACACAAATGCATATATCATCAAATATACAAGAATGTGGAGGAAAACTTGAATAGCTTTATTAATAGAAAGAGTAGAAGAGAGGATTACAACCCATTGATCTGACCCAGCGTCATCCTCCCAGCATGAAATCCCTTCTTCACTTCATGAAAAGCTTAGATCACCCAACACTATGATATTCCACCAAGAAACCAACAGTAGTTCCTTACAAAATACAAGATTCCAGCCTCTGGATCTCTGGGATGAGGGATCCATATATAGATGTTTGCAGGGGGGTGAGTCAGCTTCTGGGATTTTGATTAGTTTCTTCTCTTTGATAGTTCTTGGTTCCACTTGTAGATCCATGACCTCTTACTCATCCTTGGGTGAATTCAGAGAGGCAAGTGTCACAGGAGAAGTTTCTGGAATATTCCATGATCATCCACCTTGCAAACTATCTCTGCCATTTGTCTACTCTCGCCCATCGCACCCTACAGAAGGGATTTTCAGTATGCATCGCACTTTTTGCATGTAGCAGGTGAGATGCATTGCATCCTTAGCACTGAGCAGTCTATATGGTCCAGTTTTGACCAATTCTGAGCAATTTTCCATGGAGAACTTCTGGGAGATGATGTAATCAGCTGACCTTGTTCCTTTAGGGTATGAAACAACACTTTTAGGGACTCAGAAGCCCTTGGTTCATGGACATATATGATTGGGGTTGCAGTGCCCAAATATGTCTATAATAGTGAGGTCAACGGATTTTGTGAGGATGATCCTGCAATGGTTCAACCAAATCAAGCCCTAACTCCGTATACCCTGACCTCGTTGGGGACATACAAAGAAAAATAGAGAAAGAGCAGACTGCTCTGATACCACTGATCCGAACTTAAATAGGAATGCTACAACTTACATATATAATCATAAGCACAGAGATGCAGCAAAAAAACACTTCATTTCATTAATAGAAAAATATTGAACTATGTTTACAAATAGAATGGAAATAAGATAGCTCCGGCGATGGTAGCTTATCTCTGAGAAGAGATGTGCCAGCTACATGCCTCTGAAATGAGTTACAATGAGGCTCAAGCGCCTTTTTATTATTGAACAATAAGAGAAAACCCTAAACAACCAAAAACCTAACCCAAGGAGATGTAACACCAAGAGTTTATGGGCCCCGTTAGGGTTAGTTGGTCAGCGAACTTCCCGGGGTCGTAATTTGGTGATATTATCTTCATTTCACGCGTATGATACCTCATTGGAAAGATATTTTTGAGGACTACAACTGCTAACATAATGAATTTTGCTAAAAAAAATGTCGTTTAGGGCCTCAAAACGGCTCCGGAAGTTTAGGACCTAAAAAACTCCCAAAAATAGTAAATTGTGCTGCAATTAAGGAAACTGAAAAACTAAAAGAAACAATGGTGAGGGTCCAAGTGGAATACGTGGGTGGCCACCAATATCCACCTCGATCAAGGGAGAGATAGAGGGAGTGACAAGGGAGATGGACAGAGAGGGAGAGAGGAGAGGAGGGAAGAGAGATAGAAGGGGAGACAGAGGGAGAGAAGGGGAAGATAGAGGGAGAGGGAGAGGGAGAGGGAGAGGGAGAGGAAGGGAGATATAGATAGATATGGAGAAATAATGTGTATGTTTGCGGGGTGATATAAAGAGATAAAGAAGGAGAGACGGAGGGAGATATAAATATAGATAGAAGGGGGAGAGAGGGAGAGATAGATAGATATGAAGAGAGAGTGTGTGTGTCT
Source organism: Pinus tabuliformis (assembly GCA_031772625.1). Taxonomy (NCBI): domain Eukaryota; kingdom Viridiplantae; phylum Streptophyta; class Pinopsida; order Pinales; family Pinaceae; genus Pinus; species Pinus tabuliformis. The sequence goes on along the minus strand of CM062820.1, from coordinate 218,172,409 downwards.
AGGGGGATGAGATAGAGAGATAAATAAGGAGAGATGGAGGGGGATATCGATATATATGGAGGGGGGAGGGAAAGGGAAAAAAAATTCTTGCACTAGATGCATTGATTTCAGTGTATAGATGTTGACTTATAATCCTATTTGATTTCTTGCATTGGATGCATTGATTTCCATGTAGATGCTGATTCTAATTCTATTTTGTTGCTTGCATTAGATGCATTAATTTCATTAAAGATGTTAATTTCTAATCTTGTTTGATTTAGCTTGTGTTAGATGCATTGATATCAATGTAGATGTTGATTTCTAATCCTATTTGATTTCTTGCAACATTAGATGCATTGATTTTACTGTAGATGTTGATTTCCCATCCTATTTTATTGCTTTCATTAAATGCATTAATTTCAATGAATATGTTGATTTATGATTTGATGTAACTAGATATATGGTGTACATTAATTTCAAGGTAATTAGTTTAACATTATGCATTTATTTGAGTGTAAGCACAAAACAATTATTGACGACATGCATTATGACTGAGATTTTATAGATAACCTCAAAGCAAATCAAAGCGAATAAAACATTCATTTGTAACTTTTACATGTCGACGTCTTTTAAAATTGAATATAACTTATTTCCATCATATTTGAGTTCTTAAAAATTGAATAAAACTTATTTCAATCATAAGGAATTGATTAAAATACTTGGATAACTACTTGTAAATTTAGGAAAGTTGATAACGTTATATAAAATTATAGAAATATTGTCATACATTGATTTTTGACCTATGTATATTAAATTTCAATATGATTGACTTATATCATGTTATTACTAAGCTCTTGTAGATAATCTCAAAATAAATAATGTTAAATAAAATACATTCGTTGTTTACATGACATCTTTTAAAATTGAATAAAACATATTTCAATCCTATTTGTCTTTTTTAATTGAACCTTGAGAGAAGGAATTGATTGAAATACTTAAAAAATTTGTCCATGCAATGATATATTAGAGGGTCACAAAAATTTCTATACATATATTTTTTATTATAATATGGATGACTTTATAATCCAAATAATTTACTTTTAAAATTGAATTGTAATAACATACATGATGTTGATTGCACTAAAAGATACTTTCTACAAGTCAATATGAAGCATGCTTAGAATTATCTACATGTTCAATATTAAATTGATACATGATATATTTTAGTTCATTTTAAGTATCAAGGTGACGTGCATCATAACTTAAGATTGTACTTATTTTTTTTAGTCAGAAATAAAAAAAAGAACATATATTTTACTAATAAAAGTTATAGTATATAGATTTTTTTTTAAATTAATGAAATAGTTTTAACAGATCCATAAACTTCAAAAACTAATGAACATCCATAAAAAATATTAATACAAATCCATAAATTGAAATACTAAATACATGTATCAATAAACTATCCATATGAAAATATATACAAATTACAAATATCACTTGAACATCCATAAACTGAAATAATAAGCCTCCATAAAATAAAATAATGTTCATGATGTACACCCATAAACTTTCCATATATGAAAATATACAAAGTCTGTATCACATGTGAATGTGCCCTATGAAGTGAGCCTAAAAATATAAGAACCTGACACTCTAAGTACCACAAGAGCTCCTATGTGAATTTCGCCAAGCAAAGTGTACATAAATTAGTACTGCAATATAACACATTCAAATTCAAACTAATTAGATCAATATTTATAAAAAATAAATAATATGGAAATAAACTATTTTAAACCACATTTTTAATTACATATACATGAATCTACTAGCCTCAGTTGAGTCCAAACGCAAGTCAGATTGGATGGAGGTCTGATGAATCTGGGTTTGGTGCTCCCCTTCCTGTGGCTCAATGATTGGGGCCTGCATCTATGGACTCGCATCATCAATGCCTCTAAACCTAGCATCCCACTCATGTCTCCACATAACAACGGCATTAACGACCCTCTACATATGGGCCTGTGTACACAATGACAAGGACAAATATAATTAGTCTACAAATTAATTAGCATATATGTGTAGCTTAAAAATAGAAAATGTTGAAATCTTAGGAACAAAAAAGTTTACCTCAACTGTTGGTCCATGTGGTTGTACATAGTGACTCTCCTCCACATTACTGAACATATGAGGTGGAGGTGGAGGTGGAGGAGAATCCACGGAAACATGCTCTGGTCAAGGATGGTATGGCTGATCAACTTCCCTCTCAAATGACCTCATAAGCTCATTCATGTATCTGGGATGTGTCTACATGTTATCATGAACTTATTAATATAAATTCAATCTAATACGAACTAGAAATAATATAAATAATTACACATACTTTGACAATAAGAATCAAAAGTTTTATGTGTTACATAGGTTGTTCATCCTCCAAATCTCACAAATGGCATCACGATACATACATGTATATGTAAAAATATGGTCAAAGGGTAAACTCACGAGAAATGTATCATCATATAAGGGAACTGGAGGGTCATGAGGAAATTATGGTGGTCTCCTAATCGCTCCATCCAACGCAACATGCACACTAGATAATGACGTTTGCATGTTGTCTACAATAGTATGCATGGTCTCACCATTGAGCTACGATATCTCAAATATCTATGTTGGTAATACCAAGCTTCAAGATAGTAGTGGAAATAATATCAGAGGTGGTGGTACATGTGCAAGGTCCCTACGAGGCCATTGTGTAGAAATTCTACAAATTCTCTACAAATATCGCTCTAAGACCATGTAGAAAATCTGACTGTAGATTAACCCAATAATGCAATATAACCAAAGCAAAATACTATAACCTACTTCTACTATCAATTTACTTTGTGGAAGCTTAAAGATCGAGTTGAATCAGAGCTGAACAATTTAACCAAAAGAAGAAGAATCAATGCACATGAAACACAGAAAACCCCACTATCTATATTATCATACAAGGTGGAAATACATAGGAATTATACAAAGCCTTAGCTCTCACAGCTAGCCAACTCTGAGTACAATCCTCCTGGATGCTCACAGGCAATCAAAGCATCTCTCAAGCCTTCTCCTTTGCCCTCCAAGCTCCTATTTCCTTGCGATGTTCCTCTGGGATGATCTTCTCCAACCAAGTGGAAAATTGATCTCTCACACTGATCTCACACCCTGTCAGAACTGCGCAATCCTCAAGGAACCTTACCTTGACTACACGTATTAGTTTCCTTTATAGGAAAACACATGCAACTGATAGTACACTGTCCTTGTCATTTAGCTCAATTGGGCCTTTCTCAGAATAGACATGCATGAGTTTATGATGAGGGAATCTTCAGTTATCTGGAGTACACTCGTTGAGTGCATGCATGCATCAACTGACTGATAACTCACAATTAGTTCCTCAAACAGTTTGGAACTAATTTAACTCAACTTAACTCAGTAAACTGAATTAACCAATTACAACTCAAATATAACTCGATATTATCTCCTTAATTAAGGGATAATCTCCTTAATTTAAGGGATAATTGTTGCATGACTGCAGATTGACTTCTAACTTGAATTTATCCAAATAATTAATCCATAATGAATTAATTAATTATCTCCAAGTAGTTGGTGAGACTATCTTCGATTTTAATTCACAATTTAAATTCAAAGACAAATTAAAGTTGGAATTTCTGGATTCTATTTTCATCATTTATTGTTGCTATTTTCAACACTCCCTCTCAACAAGAAAGGAATTCAACTTGATCCCGATGATGAACCTTTGTAATGTTATGCATGAAACACTTATCTCTAGTCTTGTTTCTCCAGCAACTCCAAAAAAAAAAAAAAAAAACCTGAATCAGTATGATTCATCTGTCATCAAAGTCTTTGACTGTTATTGCCTATGTCAACTGAAAACTTTGCACTTTGGCTGACTCTACCTTTTTGCACTATTGTTAATCCTTCTCTGTGCTCTTCAATATCTGACTGCTCTAGCCTCTGTCACTTTGATCTCTAACTGCATCAATCCCACTCATTCCTCCCGCTACTATGTACTTTGGGCTCCTGTAGCAAGGTACGATCCATGAGATAAAACCTCTCAATGGACCCTGCCCAATTTCATCCTTCATGGGACTATCACTTCACATCGCCCCACCTCACACCTAGAGGTATGGCTGCATGTGATCCCTATGCCCACTTGGATTGAAATTCCCCCCTAATGGAGGTATTTGCATGAGTGGATCTCTTCACTCAATCTCCTCTCTGCTTCTCCAATTGTGGCTCCTCCACAATTGTCTGAGACTTCTTCTAGGACTACATGTTGACAGGTAATTTACTCTCCCTCTTAACCATCAAGTCTCTAAAATTTGCCTTGCTCCTCAAGGATTTGCATGCATCTTGAACCTCAAGAGCATATAGGTTCTTGACTCATGAACCGATCTGTTTCACCTGTCTCGTGGTGATGTGTCTAAGGAAAACCTTTCCCTTACTGAAGACAACATCGTAACCTTTGCCCTCCACCATCGTGATCGATACCAAGTTCTTATTCAGTCAAGGCACATACTTCACATCTGTCAAGGTGATAGGAGCTCCATGCTCCCTCTAAAAGGCAACCGTGCCCACTCCTGAAACACTATACTTTCCATCGTCACCTATCTCTATGCGTATCTTGAGGTCTTTGTCCTCCAAGGCATTGAATAAACTTTTATCACCGGTCATGTGGAATGAGGCTCCACTGTCAATATACCAGACACAACCCATCATTGATGACACCATGCATGCGATGAGGGTAAAGTCCATTTCGAATTGAGAGACTAATGCCTCACCTTCCGATCCTTCCGAGGATCCCTTCTTGGACTTCTTCGATGGGCAATTAGTCGCATAATGTCCCATCTCAATTGAAGTATGATATGAATTCAATTTTCACCTGCAACCCCAAACTTCAAACTTCAAATTCTCTACTCAGTATATTGTTCATAGCTCCGATACCTTGTAGAAATTTCTACAAATCCACTAGCTCTGATACCATGTAGAAATTTTGCAACTTCTCTGCAAATCTCGCTCTAAGACCATGTAGAAAATCTGACTGTAGATTAACTCGATAATGCAATATAATCAAAGAAAAATACTATAACCTACTTATACTATCAATTTTATTTGCGGAAGCTTAAAGATCGATCTAAATCAGAGTTGAACAATATAACCAGAAGAAGAAGAATCAATGCACATGAAACACAGAAAATACTCAGGGGAAAGCCTCAGCTAAAAACCCCACTATCTGTATTATCATACAAGGTGGAAATACATAGAAATTATACAAAGCCTTAGCTCTCACAACTAGCCAGCTCTCAGTAAAATCCTCCTGGATGCTCACAAGCAATCAAAGCTTCTCTCAAGTCTTCTCCTCTGCCATCCAAGCTCCTATTTGCTTGGAATGTTCCTCTCGGATGATCTTCTCCAACCAAGTGGAAAACTGATCTCTCACACTGATCTCACACCCTATCAGAACTACACAATTCTCAAGGAACCTTACCTTGATTGCATGCATTAGTTTCATTTATAGGAAAACACATGCAACTGATAGTACACTCTCCTTGTCATTTAGCTCAACTAGGTCTTTCTCAGAATAGACATGCATGAGTTTCTGATGAGGGAATCTTCAATTATCTGGAGTACACTGGTTGAGTGAATGCATGCATCAACTTACTGATAACTCACAATTAGTTCCTCAAACAGTTTGGAACTAATTTAACTGGGCTTAACTCAATAAACTAAGTTAACCAATTACAACTCAAATTTAACTCAATCTTATCTCCTTAATTAAGGGATAATCTCCTTAATTTAAGGGATAATTGTTGCATGATTGCAGAAAGACTTCTAACTTAAATTTCTCCAACTAATTAATCCATAATGAATTAATTAATTATTTCTAAGTAGCTGGTGAGACTAAATTCAATTTTAATTCACAATTTTAATTCAAGGACAAATTAAAATTGGAATTTCTGGATTCTATTTTTATCATTTCTTGTTTCTATTTTCAACACATTATGCTCATAAGTATGTCCCAAGCCGGGTCCATAATAATGAGATATGATATCAGTGTAATATGAACTTATATGTAACACAAAATCTGCATATAAATGTTTGGTAAAATAAATGGTGACTTGGTCATGGTGGAGGAACTAGCCCCAAGCTCCAATGAATCTTTCATACAAAAAATGGGTTGCAACAACATTCCTAAAATATTTCAGTGGAATCAGACCTCTATGTCTAGCAAGGAGGCCCGAAGGGATGTCGAACAACTCCTCACAAACATCCATGTCCTTGGTGGCCTCTTTCACCACCTCCCAAGTATTTGGGCCTCTAACCTGATGCCTCCTAATCCTTTGTATGTACAGTAGGAGGTGGCTATGTGGGCCTGACCTCAAGTATGTCTCGATCAACCCATTGATCCTATCCAACATCAAAGACAAACTAAGATGAGTCAGTGAATTGACAAGGATGTTATGTATCTCTTCTGTGATCCACATATGAAAGGTCGTAATATCCTCCAATGTGATATGAGTTGTAGTATCATCCCATGGAGGGATCGATGTTGCACTTTGATCTTCAACTTCGGACTGCTGAGGGCCTACAAATCATAAACATAATTTAACATATCTAATTAACAAACTAGAAGTATAATAACATATACATCAAATTCAAACACATCAATTGAAGACAATTTCAAGACATCAACACATAAAGTTTAAAGAGGATTTAAAAATGCAGGAGGTGTACCTTAAATAGGTGAAGAAGGTTCATTAGAGGTAGCATGATCACCAACAGAGACAAAAACATTCGCATCATGGGCAGGATCTATGAGTGGAACATGAACTCACGGTGGGCTACATGATCTATCATGAGCACGACCACATATAACATCGCCCCTCGCATTACGATGGCCTGCAATTGGGGCGGGTGTATGGGATGCCTCAATATATTACATATAATACATATAAAAATCCAAGAAAAAAATGTTGACTTAGTAAGAATGTTGACAAAAAAACCATTTCTAAACTCAAGCATAATAATCTAGCCTAAAGTCTTAAACTTTAGAGTCCATTTTTTAATAATTTATCAACCAAAGTATTGAATTCAATGTAAACACAATCAAAAGAAGTGATCAAATCTACCTTCACGATTTTTCTCGTTTCTAAATAATGCATTTTATTCGTAGCACACAAATATGTAAATATATATGTAAAAAAATTAAAATAAACCTATTTACAAAACTAATAAAATATCATGCCAACAAAATACTTCAATAGACTTTAAGTTCTTAATGTTTGACTTTAACACATGACATGTACTAGGTGGAAGCACATAAAGACAATGCTTATTATACAATAGACTACATAATGAAACAATATGGTACAAATTAGGAAATAGTGTAAATGGTTTTATTCACTAGACCAAATGCACTTTTCATGATTGATTTAATGTATCTATCAATGATGCATTGTTCAAACATGAACTTATATATATATATATATATATATATATATATATATATATATATATATATAATAGTTATGCTATGTTAAATGTTATAGTTATATTATGTTATAGTTATGCACAATACATGTTATACTATGTTATGTTACACTATATATATATATATATATATATATATATATATAGTTATATGATGTTATAATAGTTAAATTATATATCTAGTTATATAGTTATGTTATGAATTATTTTGTTATAGTTATAGTTATGTTATGTTTTATATGTGTGTTGTGTTAAATAATTATGTTATTATATATATGAGAGATGTTATATTTTTATAATACTTATTAAATATATATAGTTATATTTGTAAGTTTATAGTTATAAGCTATAGTTATATTATGTTAAATAGTTATCGAATTATGTTATGCTATAAAACAATATATATATATAACTCTAATATATAAATATGTGATGTTATAACTAAGTTATAATTTAGTTAAATATATATAATTATATAGTTATGGTTATGTTGTAACATGTCATGTTTTGTTTTGTTTTATTTTATATATATATATATATATATATATATATATATATATATATATATATATAGTTAAATATTATATATAACTAAGTTAAATGCTTTGTTTTATATATATATAATATTTTTTTTAGATTTTTAACTTTAAAAATTAATATTATTGTTTTAAAACTAGAATCAAATATGAAAAAATATTTAAAATATAAATTAATTTAAATTTATAATAAGAAAATAAAATAAAATTTTTTATTTTATAAATAGAGGTTTACCATGAGAAACCATATTCATCATGTTAATATCAGGCTCTTAATTTACTTATTTATTGGTTATAATTTTTTATTTTTTTTTCTGTTTTGAAGTTTTTTGGGGAATATTTTTCGTCAAATTTGTTAGAAATTTAAAATGTATTTTAAATAACAAAAAAAAAATGAAAAATGAAAATTTATTTCACAAAATTCTTAAAGAAAAACTTAAAAATCTAAAATAATTAGGAAAAATGTTTTTACAATTCAAAATTAGAAAATATGCATTTAATAAACAAAATATTGCAAGAAAAATAATTTAAAACCTAAATTATAGTTTTCTTGGTGGTTTCAAATTGTTTTTTAGGTTGTTTTGAAGAGTTTATTTTATGGTTTTCTAGGTTGGTTTTGTGGTTTTCTAAGTTGTTTTGAATGGTTTATTTAATGGTTTTTTATGGCTTTCTTGGTTTGTTTTGTGATTTTCTAAGTTCTTTTGAAGGGTTTTTTTTTGCGGTTTTCATAGTTTTTGTATGGTTTTTTTTAATTAATTGTTTTTCATGGTTTTTGTACATGGATTTTTTTTATTTTTTATTTTTTATTTTTTTATTTTTTAACTTAATTTGTTTAATTTGGAAAAAAAATTAAATAAGAAAGGAAAAAAGATAAAATACCTGCCTTTGTTTGAGCCTATGTGTAAGGTCTTTGGGCGCGAACACAGTTGGGCATTGGGCGAGTCGACGTGCACGACGGGCGCGTGGGCGGAAGACAGGCGCGCGGGCGGGTGCTCGGGCGCGCGCGGGCGCGGGCGCACGGGCAGGCGCACGCTGAACGATGGTGCAAAAAAGTGCGCCAAAGAAGTGTGACATGAAAAATGGATAAGGCAAAGTGCGACGGTGGATTTATAACCCGATGAGCGTGAGAAGAGTGTGGGCGAGGCCGACACATACTTGGGCGTTTAGAGGGGTGTGTTAATGTTATTTTGGGGGTCGGCAAGAGAGCCACCACCCACGCTAAACCCACGCAGAAATGCATATATATTTCAAGGCGCTAAAGCCTCATTTGGCATCCAACGCAGCTTGGACAACTTCACAGAGCTTAAAGGGTAACCAAGTGCACAGATTTGGGTTGGAGTGCGCATAGCTCATGCGCAATACTTAAAGGCGCAGTCTTGGTGTTATCTAGAGCCGGTCAAGGGTTGGGCAAGGTGTGCCCAAGGTTCTCTTGAGTGCAGAATTGTGCCGGGATTGACAAGGGTGTCTTGGTGGCTCAGGTGAGCACCCGCCCTTTGTGCAAGGCATGCACATGGTTATTGCAAAAGGCTGATTTGCCTATGTTGTAAAAGAAGCCAAGTATTGGTTTGGAATTTTCCAAGCATTACTTGTGATGATTGTATTATTAAAAGAAGATTGATTATTATATATACATATTGGGCAGACTCATTGTTCAGGAAGTTGCCCCTCCCTTTATACTGTGAAATTGTTGTTCTTGTTATAATTACTGTTGATAATGAATGAGTATGGGTGTTCATTGATATAAAGGATAAACATAATTTTACTTGGTTGCGAAACACAAACTAAGTAAGGACAAGTGAATTAGGCATAGTCCATGAATGTTAGTATTGGTGAAAAGAAAGCGTTCGGTGGTGCCACACCTCGTTATGAGCGGTTGAAAAACTACCACAGGTGTAGGGGCGTGACAGTTGGTACCAGAGCAGGGTTGCTCGTGACGAAGTACAGTTGTGAACAGGTTCAGGTGTTGAAGCATTGAAGCTGGTACACACTTGACAGGTGAGAATAAGACTTCGGTTTGAAGCCGTTGAGCAGGGTTGCTCGTGACAGTGGAAAGGGTACTTGCAGGTGAAGGAAGCCGTTTCACACAAGTGGAACAAGGGTTGGTTCAAATTGCAGGTGACTTGGTGAAGCTGTTGGATGGTCGAAACTAGATTGCAAAGAAGGAATAGACTATTAGAGATGGCAGCTGAATCTCACGCTGGGTCTAGTCATCAAGGTGTGCAGGATGCTACCATCACACTTATGGAGAAAGTGTTGGTGAGAATGGAGGTTATGGAGACTTCTTGGGAAAAGAAGATGGACTTGCTCGCTAAAGAACAAGAGGCCAATTCGAAGAGGCAGGAAGAACTCGATGAACTCCGAACACAACATGATGAACTCCGGACATAATATGAGTACACTGATCTTATGTGTACACAACTTGAAATAAGGGTCAAGGAGGTTGAAGAAGCAAGGGATCAGGGTCTTGTAGAGATCGTGAACTTGAAGAAAACTCTTGACGAAGCCAGGGATGAGATCGCGGTGTTGAAGAAGGCCATGAGGCATAACTCAGGTGGAGGAGTGCCTCATGTGAAGGTCAAGGAACAGGAATCTTATGATGGCACAAGGAATGCAAAGACTCTTGGCAACTTTTTATGGGACATGGAGCAATACTTGGAACGATTGGGTCTATCTGATGATGAGACAAAGGTCAAGGTAGCTGCTCAGTTCTTGACAAAGGATGCTAAGATGTGGTGGCGAAGGAGGTTAGATCAGATTGCCAATGGTAGTGCTGATGACATTACTTCGTGGGATGACATGAAGAAGGCTTTGCAGACTCATTTCAGTCCTCAGGATGAAACATGGGAAGCAAGGACAAAGATTAAGTACATAAAGCAGACCGGGAGCCTACAAGCATATCAGCGGGAGTTTGCAAATGCAGCTCTGGAACTTCCTGACATGGCGGGGAGGGACAAGGTGTTCAACTTCATTATTGGGTTGAAGGCTTGGGCACGCAATGAAGTGAAGAGGAAAAAGATTAGGACACTTGAAGAAGCTTTTGCTACTTTTGACAGGTTGGTGGAGCATTATGATGAGACTTCTGATGATAGGAAGAAGAAGTCCAATAAACCGAAAGATAAGAAGAAGGATGATGCTTCGAAATCAGATGATAGTTCGAAGACGAAGAAAGCCTTGAAGTGTTGGATATGTGCTGGACCACACATGGTGAAGAATTGTCCTTCTAAACCAAAGGTGGCTGCTATTGCACAATCTGATGTGAAGAATGAAGGTGCTTCTGTGGGGATGATGCAGATACTTGGTGCTTCTGCTACTACGAAGGTGGTCTCTAAGAGGGATCCTGAGAGGAACAGATTGGAATATGTTCGAATGAAGGTTGGAGGTGCTGAGGTACTCACTATGGTGGATAGTGGGGCTTCTCACAACTTCATGGGTGAGGATATTGCGAGAAGAATTGGGCTGAAATTTGTACTGGTAAAGGCACAAATGAAGACAGTGAATTCTCCTCCTATTGAGATTCTTGGTATAGCTGAGAGGGTGGACACTAAACTTGGTGAATGGACAGGGAAGGTTGATTTCACTATAGTGCGGATTGATGACTATGAAGCTGTATTGGGGATGGAATTCATGAAACAATTTGATGCTATGATTGTTCCACATTTGAAGAAGCTCTAAATTTATGATGGAAGGGAAGATGTACCCATTGGTGTGCCAACCATTGGTGTGACAAGGCTTGATTTTAAATTGGTAGTGATGCAAATGGAGGATGAGAAGAGAATGGGAGACATGAGTAAGCGATTGTCTACTATTGAGGCAAAGCTTACCGAACATCATTGGTCATTAGGTCACTTTCATATAGCATCTTGGACTTATCAAGAAGGCTAGAGTTGGTTGAGGATGATGATGATGATGAGGAGGTGTATGTGAGGTCGGATGTCCAGGAGGAAGACCGGGTTGCTTATCTACAAAGGATGGAGATTAAGGATCCTGATAGATGGATTGAGTTGATTAGTGAGGGAGAGCCTTTAGGCTCTACTCCATCTACATCTTCTTAGATGGATGAGAAGATGGGGCTCATTGTTAGCTGCTCATGGCAGTGAGTCTTTAAACATATGGAGCAGGTATGACTGATGGTGCAGGGATGGCTTGGCATCAAGCATCATGACATGTTGCAGATGGATGGAGTTTCCATGGACCTGAGCATGGATTATGGAGATATATTCTTGATGAGTCAAGAATGTGGCAGGATGTTTGAGGAACAACTGATGATGGCATGAGGATGTTCACTCTCATGGTTTGAGTGCGACAGTTGGATTAGCTACCCAACTAGTTCAGACATGGGGTCGCGAAGTGTGCAGAGATGTGTTAGCATTTAGTTGGAGTATCATGACAGAGGTTCACATGATAACACATGATGAGGTTGATACGAGATGTTGCAGTGGAGATTGTGGCAGAGGGGTCGATGATCATGGATCGAGATGATATCTGATGGAGGACATACTGTAGAGGTGTATACCTTGGTATGGTTATCTTGGTGACAGTTGGTCACTAAGGTGAGACATGATGGAGATGGAGTTCTACATATGTTGTAGGGATGTTTGCCTTATGTGGCGGAGTTGACATCATGGATAATGATGATCTTGGTGGATGGCTACCCGGATGGTATGTTGTCGAGGACGACAACGATTTTTGGTGGAGGAGGATGTAATGTCTTCGGGCACGAATGTGGTTGGGCGTCGGGCGAGTCGGCGTGCACGACGGGCGCGCGGGCGGACGACAGACGCTCGGGCGAGCGCGCGGGCGCACGGCCGGGCGCACGCTGAATGACGGTGCGAAAAAGTGTGACAAAGAAGTGCGACGAAGTGCGACATGAAAAATGGCTAAGGTAAAGTGCGACGGTGGATTTATAACTCGATGAGCATAAGAAGAGTGTGGGCAAGGCCGACACATACTTGGGTGTTCAGAGGGGTGTGTTAATGTTATTTTGTGGGTCGGCTGGAGAGCCAGCACCCACGCTAAACCCACGCAGAAATGCATGTATATTGCAAGGCGTTAAAGCCTCATTTGGCATCCAACGCAGCTTGGACAACTTCACAGAGCTTAAAGGGTAAACAAGTGCGCAGATTTGGGTTGGAGTGCGCATAGCTCATGCGCAATACTTAAAGGCACAGTCTTGGTGTTATCTAGAGCCGGTCAAGGGTTAGGAAAGGTGTGCCCAAGGTTGCCTTGAGTGTAGAGTTGTGCCGGGATTGACAAGGGTGTCTTGGTGGCTCGGGTGAGCACCCGCCCTTTGTGCAAGGCATGCACATGGTTATTGCAAAAGGTTGATTTTCCTATGTTGTAAAAGAAGCCAAGTATTGGTTTGGAATTTTCCAAGCATTACTTGTGATGATTGTATTATTAAAAGAAGCTTGATTATTATATATATATCGGGCAGACTCATTGTTCAGGAAGTTTCCCCTCCCTTTATACTGTGCAATTGTTGTTCTTGTTATAATTGATGTTGATAATGAATGAGTATCAGTGTTCATTGGTATAAAGGATAAACATAATTTTACTTGGTTGCGAAACACAAACTAAGTAAGGACAAGTGAATTAGGCGTAGTCCATGAATGTTAGTATTGGTAAAAAGAAAGCATTCGGTGGTGCCGCACCTCGCTATGAGCGGTTGAAAGACTACCGCAGGTGTAGGGGCGTGACACTATGGGACGTTGGCGGGGCTGTTGGTGAGACTGATCCGAACGCTCCATGCTTCAATTGTTCGATCAAGCTCCAATACTCTTGGTTGAGCTACTGTCACACTCTCATTCGAGCTCTGAAATTACCCGTAGTTTGTGGAAATGGCGCGCGCAGACTATTAGAGCGGTATTTAATATAAAAAAAATGGCTCGATCGAGTGCTTAAAAAGGGCTTGATAAAGTGCTTGAATGGCTTGATTGAGTCATCATTTTTTTCCACCTAAACACGCTCTCTCTTGCCAAAAAGTGTAACCTAGCTCCATGCTTTCACCCTTATTTGAGTATTAAATTCTGTGGAAGTGTGCATACAATATTTCCTCTAGATTTGAACATGTAACATTTTACGAAGAAAAACATATTTTTAACCAATAAAAGTATACCATGTTAAAAGAGTCTTTGATGTAGGAGTATTGAGGTCATTTTGAAGATCATCATTTGAAGACATTAGTAATGGCCAGTAGGCTCATGATGGATGTGAAGACCATATGAAACATAAGGTGTTGTAGTGTTGTAGAGCATGGTAGTACGATTTAAGAATGTGATAACATTGTTGCAAAACTTGACAGTGATATAAAATGTGATAGTGTTGTAGAATGTGACAATTAACGCTATATGGGAGAAAAAATAATGTTCATAAGGAAATTTGTTTTCCTGGGTAGAATCACACCAAAATATGTGTTGAAGAAGACACGTGTTTTTGAGTAAAAGTTATAAGGTCACAGTCCATAAGATGAATCATTGGGAAAAGATGAATCTCAAGCAATAAATGGAAAGGCATAAGATGAAAAAGAAATGGCATAAGAAGACCATTTGGAAGTAAAAAATGAATATTTTTTGTTGAAGATAAATAATTGTAACATCAAGGAGGCAAAAAAGGGTAGCTAGCAGAGAGAATAGAAGATGCTCATAAAAGAGAAGGAGAAGATCTCAAAAGGAAAGTGACCAGAGCTAAATTTATGTGTGGCTATTAAGTCATTGTAATTATTTTTTACATAAATGAATACGAGAGTGAGAGAGAGGGCACATGTTGAATGGTGATTTTTACCTTCATGTATCCATATTAGATCCTTGTGTAATGCGTGGATGAATTTTCATAAATATTTTGTTGTGTACTTAAGGATGTATTGTTATAGATTGAATTTCTATTGCTTGAATGAGTAACGATGTAAGGATGTTAAGCATGGATAATTTATATCCCATGTAGAACAACTTTATGTGAATTCTTGCTATTATGTCTCTATGTGAAAATGTTGGCCAGACATGAAAATACTCCTAAATTTATGAGCTATAAAGAGAAGTGCGTTAATGCATTGAACCATGAGGATCAAAATTTATGAGTTAATTTGTGTATGATGGTCGCGAGGATCAAAATTTTTATTTGAATATAAGTATGAGTGCATAAATTTCCAAAGCACAAAAGAGTCTATGTAGTATAGCTTTATGAAATACTAAAATCTTGCATATGAGGAAAGATATTTTCCTTGGTTTATAAACTCACTATTGATTGGAAGAATGAAAGGCATAATGTCAAAGGTGATGCTACCATGAAGACTACGTAGAGATGTTGACAAGTATATAACTATTTTGGAAGCACCATATGAAGTTGCAACTCTCCTACTACGAATTGAGAGATATGGAGTAAATAGGCTAGTGCAGACTTATGTTTTGTGGCATAAAATTGCATATCTTATAGAAGAGTAGAAAAGGGTGAATGTGAAACTTCAAAAAAGGTAACATTGAAGCCTATGATTTTGTGTGATTCTATTAAACAATAGAGTTTTTGGAGAGTCTATATTCCATTCTTTCATAGAAATTTTAAGTTCCATTGTGCATTTACTTTGATAGGAAAGGGGTAGTCTATCTTGTTGCATCAAGTAATATTAGAGCTAGCTAAAACTCTGGATTGAAATAATTTGAAAGGTATCAAAATTTAGCTATATGTTTGGGATGAAATAATTTGTAAGAGTATTATATCTATTTAAAACTCTAGGATGAAATAATTTGTATAAATATCATAACATGGTTCAATTCTAGTTGAGAATTTACAACATTATTAAAACTAATAATCTCCTTAGAATTGGGTTCTATGACATTAGTTCCTCTCTATCAGTGACAAAAAGTAGACCTAAGAGAGGATCATTTCAAGTTGTATATTATAGAGTAAGAATGGTGGGAGATAGTGCTAAAAGAAAGGCTTCTAAATGATGGATTGGTTAAGGACTAAGGGACAACTCCCAAGCATGTAATTAGAAGAGGATAGGTCAAGGAGGTGTGAGTAACCTATAATTAGAAGAATTAGAGAACAAAATAACTGAAGAAGATAGATTCATAAAAGATTCATTATTATAATTGTAGAGGAAATAATTACAAAAGTAAAAACAATGCACAAGACAAAGAATTATATGCAAAAAAAAAAGAATGGAGTTACTATGGGGAAAAGATTAAATTTGAAAGAAAAAGAAGACAACATATTCAAGTTCTTCCAAAACAAAGGTGAAGAAGATTTCATGAGGTAAAGAATGTCCACAATTTTGTTGCAACAAAGGAAGATGGTCTCTATAATAATTTGCTACTAGATATAGAGACAATGTTGATCATTCATGATCAAACAAGATCACAATTGTGGTGGTGATTATCCATGATTTTTATTTCAAGATGAAAGGATAGTTACTTGAAAGGAGTCTAAAGTCACTATGTGGTTTGAAGATACAACATGAATTTTGGCTACATATGGGACACCCATTGGAAGTATGACCTGGGAGGGGAATATATGAATCTACGTCTTAGGTGAGTGGTATCGTTGACCATAGAATTGGTTTTCAAGAGAAAATGTAGCTGGAACATTTCTTGGATTAGAGATTAAACTCATTGGTTTTGAGGAATGTATTGGTAGCAATGTGATGGTATTAGTACATTATTGTGGAATGGTGGAATTAAATCTAAGAGAAAATGAGAATGAATGAAAACATAAAATCCTACAAAAATGGATGATGGAGGTGCATGTAGTGATTATCATACATAGAGAAGAAAAGGAGGGAGAAAAGTTGAACTATTTTTTCCCTTAATATTCATTTGTCTATGGGAAGAAGGAATTTTATGACTATAAATGAAACGTAATGTACCTATTTGAGAAGGAGATATGAATATCAACCCGGGAAGATGCGATAGAAAGATGTTGTGCAAGAATGGAAGTTTTTAGAACTTCCAACAATTGTAAAAAATATAGGTTGATAAATTAGAATTTGAATAGGATGAAGAACTCTAAAGAGAAGGGAAATGTAGCATAAGATGCCATGAATATGAATGACCAAGGAGGAAGCATGAGTGAAGCTATTGAGTTTAACATGGATGCAATTGTAGTCCTGAAGAAAGTGGAAGCTACCAAATATGTTGTTGACAAGAAAATAAATAATACTACATATTTGCTGGAGGAAGAAAGCATGCTACAAAAGAATGTTAGAAGAACTGAAGGTTATTGAAAGATTATGAATGTGTTGAGAATTAAGTGCAAAGGTGTTGCATTAAAAGGAAAGATTTCGATGGTATGTCTCTGATGATTTTAATTTATGTGCATACACTAAGAAAATCATTGATTAGGGTAGTTTGTGTGTTGGATCCCTATAATACTAGTGATTCCCCCATTACTATTGTCATTGTAGCCTTTATTGTTATTGTTGTGCCCCTATTGTCCCCATATTGTTATTATTGTGCCCCATAGAAGCCCACTATTGTTATTTTTGTGCCCTTATATTATTATTCTTATGTCAACTTTAATTATATTGTGACCCGTTAGACTCCTATATATAGAAATGAGGTTTTGTCATTTGTATCATCCAATAATTGTTTATTTGTGTAATGTAAATGAGGTTTCCCCCTCGAAGAGGCTGATTTCTAAGTCGTTGATCTATCTTTTCTATATTTTTGTGAGCTGGTTTCATAACATTTTGTATTCGAGCTTTGGATTCTCGGGTTTCGCTGCTCCAAAATAGGTCACCATGGAATTGTATCTATAACGTTTTTTATGTGACGCTTAAAAAGCTAAAACAAAAACCCATTTGATCTGAAATCTTGATGATCCTCGGGTCTGAATTTCAGATATTGTCTCACTATATTTTCAAATATATGATCCAAGGAAGTTAGCGTTTTTGCAGGCTCCCGAATTACATCCCAAACAGGTGACCTTGGGAAAATCGTCATAACTTTCTCTCTGAGTATCATATTGAAATTTTGTATGAATTTATAGAAAGAGGACAGACTATAGTTTTGTTTGCATCATTTTCAGATCCGAAGGTTGAACCAATGACACATGGCACTTCGTACAAGTTTGCTCTACTGAAAAAGTGTATAATCAAGTCATCTTGGGAGATTGGGCATAACGCTTTCTTGGAGAATCCAATTTTGATCCAAATTGTGGCGTTAGAAAGATGACTCAAAGGGTTTCCACGTTTCGCAATTTCAGACCTTGGAGATCTAAAATTTTAGAGATACATCAGATACAATATCAATCTCCTACAAAGTGAAAAAAGGTTTATAGTTTTTTTTAAATTTTTGCATAAGTTTGGTTTGAAAAATTAATTTGAAGGAATTCAAAGGGCATAGTGAAGCATAATTATCATTAATTGATTCCTTGAAGAAAGAAAATAGAAACACCTAGTAATAAACTTGAAATCTCTAGCACAACTCATGAATAAGAGGAAGAAATGCAACGTGATATATCAAAATTACGAGACCAAGTGCAACAAAATTCACTCTCACAAAAAGTAACAGAAGCTAAGATGGGTGCTCTAAAGAAAGACATGGAAGCTAAGATGGATGGCGTGGAATCTAAGATGGATGGTTTAAAAAAAGGCGTGGAAGCTAAGATGGATGGTTTAAAGAAAGGCGTAGAAGCTAAGATGAATGATGTGGAAGCTAAGATGGAAGGAATGGAAGCTAAGATGGATGGTTTAAAGAAAGGTGTGGAAGCCAAGATGGATGGTTTAGAAGAAAAAATTAAAGGCAACATGGAAGATTTGAAGACATATTTGACAAAGTTTCTACAAGAAATGCTTACTAATGGTGAAAGGGTAGTAAAGGAAACTTATGATGAAAAAAAAATAAATGTTAATCATGATTTCATAGACTCTAACGTTGGATCGAAGACCCACCCTATTCTAAATATCAATATGAAGAAGTTTGATGGCAAGGATCCTGTAATATGAATACTACAAATGGAGAAATATATCAATCTCCATAATATGCAAAACACACAAAAGGTATGCATTGCAACTTTATATTTGGAACCAAATCAGTTTGTATGGTATCGATGACTTTTCTCTCGTAAACAAATTGTCACTTGGGAAATTTTTACGGATGAAATGATAGAACATTATGAGGATACAAAAAGCAACACTTTTTTTAGCCAATTGATAAATCTCAAACAAAAGGGTTCAATGATGGAGCACATTGAGGACTTCAAAAAATTGAATATAAGGGTAAAAGATATTCCAAAGGAGCATAGGATTGTTGTGTTCATAGGGACTTTAAAGGATAACATCCAACATGAGGTTCACCTTTGGGAACCTGATTCATTGGAGAAGGGATTCAGGTTGGCAATAAAAATGGAAAGCAAAATTATGACAACAAGGAATCCTACCACTCACCATTATAAAGATGGAAGTGTTGTTGCCCCCAATCTTTCACAACCTACAAGGTTGAAACCACAAAAATTGGAAGAAAAAAGAGAAAAAGGGCTTTGTTACAATTGTGATAGAAAATACACTAAGGGTCATAAGTGTGCTGAGAAGAATTTATTTTACATAGATTGGAAGACGAGGAAGAAAAGGAACAAGAAACGTCAAAAGAAGAGGATATACACTAGGAACAAACCCTAGAGAAAGAATAAATGAATTCGACCATATCCTGTAATGTATTGGCTGGAATTACCACTCCTCAAACTATCAATATAGAAGGACATATCAAGAAGAAAAAGGTAATAGTGTTGATTGATTCGGGCAGTACCCATAATTTTATTCATTGTAAGATAGGCAAGGAATTGAATTCTTTCCTATATCCAGCACCAGAGTATCAAGTGATGATTGCAAGTGGAGGAACCATAAATTGCTCTAGAAAGTACCATAATATCAAGCCATCCATGGGAGAATATGTATTGAATAACCCAATGCTTTCCATTCCAATGGGTGGTGTTGATGTTGTACTAGGAGTCCAACGGCTACAATCCTTGGGTACAATAGCTTTTAATTTTCAAGAAATTTTCATGAAATTTTCTTCGGAAGGAAAGGAAATTGAATTAAGGGGTATCGCAGGGAAACCGAGAAAGATAATCAACTCTAACAAAATGACAAAGCTTCTAAAGAAAGAAAAATAAGGCATAATTGCACAAATATGTTCGCTAGAGGTTCCCACATCGAAATCATCTATTTCTCCATATCTCCAAAAAGTCTTAGACAATCATTCCAATGTATTTGAGACTCCCAAAGGCCTCCCACCTATTCGTGATCATGATCATGCTATTCATTTGATTCTAGGAAATGTTCCTCCAAACATTAGGCCTTACAAATATCCCTATGCCCAAAAGAGTGAAATTGAACGTATGGTTGCATAAATGCTAGAGGCTGGTATAATTCAACCTAGTCAAAGTTCTTTCTCTGCTCCAGTAGTATTGGTTCACAAGAAGGGTGGATCATGGCACTCCAGATTATAGGGAGCTCAACAAGCTCACTATTAAAGATAAATTTCCCCTTCCTGTCATTGATGAATTATTGGATGAATTGCATGGATCAATTTACTTCATCAAGTTGGATCTTCATTGAGGGTATCATCAAATCAGAATGAAGATTGAAGACATTCCGAAAAAAAACATTTAGAACTCATGAGGGTCATTATGAATTTTTGGTCATGCCTTTTGGCCTTACCAGTGCACCTTATGAATTTCAAGGTTTGATGAATTCCATTTTCAAACCCTTCCTTAGAATATTTGTGTTAGTATTTTTTGATGATATACTAATCTACAGCAAGTCTTGGAAGGATCATGTTCAACATGTTGACAGGATGCTCAAACTACTGGAGGAGAAATAATTATATGCAAAAATATCCAAATGTTTCTTTGGAGTACAAGAGGTGGAACGTCTGGGTCATATTGTATCTCATGAATGTGTTAAGGTAGACCCTAGCAAAATTAAAACCATTAAGGAATGGAAAATCCCCACACCCATAAAGCATCTACGAGGATTTCTTGGGTTGACAGGTTATTATCACAAGTTTGTTAAGAATTATGGGAGAATAGCAGCTCCTCTAACAAAATTATTGAAGAAAGATGCATTTTCATGGACCCGAGAAGCAACGAAGGCCTTTGAACATCTTAAAAAAGAAATGTTCCAAGCACCAGTCTTAGCTACGCCAGACTTCACAAAAACCTTTATTGTGGAATGTGACTCCTCATGAAATGGAATTGGTGTTGTTTTAATGCAAGAAGAAATACCCATTTATTTTGAAAGTCAACCAATCAAAGGAAAGTATTTACACAAAGCTATTTATGAGAAGGAAATGTTGGCAATAGTACATTCACTTAAGAAATGGTGACCCTACCTAATGGGAAGACACTTCAAGGTAAAAATGGATCATGATAGTCTTAAATTATTTTTAGAGCAAATATTATCTTCATAAGAGCAGCAAAAATGGGTCACAAAGATGTTGGGTTATGACTTTGAAATCATCTACAAAAAATGGAAGAAAAATGTTGTGGTAGATGAACTCTCAAGAAAGGATGAGGATGTGGAAGCATTTCTTTGTGCCATTTCTATTATCCAACAAAATTGGATAAACAAAGCAAGGGATGAATTAAATAATGACAAAGAAGTGTGGGCACTCATTCGAAAGATACAACAAGATCCCAGTACATCTGATACATTTAGCTGGAAAAATGATTCGTTATGGTACAAAGATCACTTATACCTATGTAAGAATTCCCAACTCAAACAAAATATTCTTATGGAATTGCACACATCTCCCTTAAGAGGGCAGTCAAGATTTCTAAAAACTTACCACAGGGTTAAGAAGGAATTTCTTCGAGATGGCCTTAAATCGGATATTGAAAAGTTTATGGTGGAATGTTTGGTTTTCCAACAAAATAAAGTTGAAACAATTATGACCCCAAGTCTATTACAACCTTTATCCATTCCAAGCCAACATTGGGAGGAGGTTTTAATGGATTTTATCACAGGTTTACCCAAGTCTGAAGGAAAGAGTGTTATCATGGTGGTATTTGATAGACTTACCAATTATGCACACTTTTGTGCATTATCTCATCCATTAAAAGCGAGTACAGTTTTGTTGTGCTCTACAACAACCCCCCATTTCATATCATCTTTACTTATAAACATTAACGTATGAAATGGGTCCCTTTAAAATTTAATTTGGTATCAATGCTATTATAATCCAAAAAAGTCCAAAAAATGAATAAATGCACTTTATAAAACTTTCTGGGTAAACCCTTAAAAGAAATCATGTAATGATTTGTCATTGCGATAAAGTGATCGCAAGATCGCATATCGCAATGACACATGAATTATAATTAAGCACCCAAAAGTGTTTTGCCGATGCGCATTCGGCGCATTCGGCGATCGACGATATTCCATGTACATGTTATAATGCCCCATGCCAATAGTCCCGACGCGATACACATTCGGCGAATTCGGCGATCGGCGACACGCTGCAAACAATTGTAATGTTCCCAAAGACTTGTCCCAATGCGATGCGCAATCGGGAATCGGGTATCGCGGCAATCTCACCCAAGTCTTATTGTGCTCAAAGCTTTTCGCCGATGTGATATCGCATTCGGCGATCGGTGATATCCAATACACACCATTAAAGCACACTAATTACATCCCCGATTGCGATCCGATAAAGCGCAGTTTTCAACGAAGAGCCGTTAAGTGATGGGATGGCGCAATTCATTTGTAATAAAGGCTTGATCTCTCACGCAATCCTTCATCTACGCTCAACCGCCAAAATGTCCATTGCATGCTTAAGTGAATTGTTCACCTGAATAACGATATAATGGGCATTTAAGAAATGACGGATTGAAAACGGCTAATTAATAAGATCATGTCCTAAAATCTTTTCACGGATTGTATACGCGCCCATTTTAAAAGCTAAATCCTTCAGTTACGCATCTATTCATATGTGCTGTATCACTTAAGAGTTTTTTATCGCTATCTCTGTGTATTACGCCCAATTGCCTCTTTGTGCAGAATTCATTCACGGAAGCTAGGCCTGAGAAGATGGGAAAGAAGTCCAAGAAGACTGCAGGTTCTTCCGCAACACCAACTGCGGGACAAGCGGCCGCAAACAAGAAGAAGGGACTAATATCCGATACCACATGCACGGGACTCACCAGAGTGACTTGGCAGGGCACTTATAACCTAATTGAAGCTGAGCAACCAGAAAGGATAGTGACAGAAGCTAGTGTGGACTTACTCAAGAAGTCTGATGCAACTCTCAAAGATTTGGCCGACTCTTTCCTTCACAGGATAGCGGCCAGAGATCAAATTCTTCCTTATACAGATGTTGTGTGATGGGCGATTGAAGAAATCCCCATTTTGGACAGAACTTTTAATACCAGAGATGGGAGGATTTTCGGATCATTCAATCCAGATGACCTAAGGCAAATGTATCATTTTCCCGAGCCAGAGAAAATATATAACAAGGCCTTCCTGGAGAAGTTTGCAAGTGAGAACAAGATCAAATCTGAACCTATCAAGGATTGGAGGCAAAATCCCAACAAACACAAGCACGAATCCTCCGGTAGGTACTCGGTCGATTCTTTAGCTTCTCCTTATTGTTATGCGGGGATTATGATGTGTAGGCTATGGGGATTGCATGATTCTGCCAATTTTACCATTGAAATGGTTCCTTTAATGGAGGCAGCAGTAAATAGTTGGATTATGGATTGGGCTACTATTCTTTCCGATAAATTAGCAGTAGCTGTTCGTGATTTTAGGTCTCAGACTGTTGTTTCAGAAAGGAAAATGCCCCCGTTCTACTATAGTGCATATATCTTAGACACTCTTTGTTTCAATTCCGAATTTCCTGTTCTCGGGTGGAGGTGGGCTGCACAGGACCCTTCGCCCATTCATATATATCATCAAAAATTGTGGAAGTCTTCTTATAAAGACCACCTGTATCAAATCTGTAATGGTTTCATGGTGCCCATTTACTATTCCATTTTTGATAAACCCATTTCAGAAATTTCCTATCAAGCTTCCTTTGATTTACCAGCAGTAGCAAGTTGGTTTGGAGAAGAAAATTTCACCTATATCAGAGTTTTCGGCAGCAAGGCTGACCCACATGTTCTTCCTCTATATGTTCCAGATAAGCTGCTAGCAAGGGAAGTTGCATATCAAATCATGGCTGAGAGTACTACACAGACTCTCAAAATAGAAAAGAAGAGAGGATGGCCATCTTTTCCCTTCAGATGTGGCGTTTATACTCTGCATGATCTTAAACATGCAGAAAAGGAAGCCACGAAGCTTCAGTCTTTAACGCTGGCCACAATCCCAAACAGACCATACGACCCAAAAAATACTGCTTACAATGCATTAGAACAGGCCAAATTAACGAGGTTTGAGCATCAGAAGGATATGTTTGATGACCTGTTCGTTGCCTCCGAAGCAATAGGTCATGTTAAAGAACTCGCTAGGATGCGATATAATGATGAGGGATTAACTGAGTTCAATAAACTCAGAGAACAGAGGTTGCAAACTCTGCCTCTGCATTTACTGGCAACATCCCCAGCAACATCATCAAGCCGACCTGTTCAAGAACAGGAGGAGAAGCAGAAGAAGCAACATGAGGAGCAGCAGAAGAAGCAACAGGAGGAGCAGCAGAGAAAAGAACAGGCAGAAAGGCTAAAGAAAGAACAAGCCGAGAAACATCATAGAGCACAAATGGAACAAGAAGAAAGAAGGAAGAAAGAACTTGCAGATAGGCAGAAAAGGGAGCAAGAAGAACAGCAAAAGAAGGAACAGGAAGAAAAACAGAGGAGAGAAAAAGAGGAACAGCAGAAGAAAGAACAGGAGAAAGAGCAGCAGAAGCAAACCACCAATGTAGACACTACTATAGACCCCAATTTATTACAAGAATGGCAGCAATTTCACTCCATCATCAATGGATTGGAATGTTCAAAAGATGGGGATAATTCTAAGACAAACGATACGCAGGATGTTACCTCTCCTCATGTTCTAAGTGGAACCAGCGGCCCACCAAGTTCTAAAGAAGTTGAAGTTATTCCAAAAGACCCCTCTGACCAGATTATTCTACAGATAGAAGATATTCCGCCATTGGATGTTTTCTACAGCCCAAGACACAAGGCATTTGTAAAGCGGTCAAGGAAGAGACGAAGGATTGATCAACCTTCTATCTTCCCCGAACAAACAGTCACGGGTAATGTAGTATGGAAGGAGGAATTGGATCCCTCCGATGACTTAACTAAGCTATCACAGTATGCAGGCGCTTATTCAGTGGCAACAATTGACAAAGCATCGGAGGTGAGCCTTCTATTGAAGAATAAGGACCAAGAAATCTTTGCGTTACAGGCAGAATTGGTTGAAACAAGGCAAAAGGAAGCACAAGCCGAAGAACAGTTGCTGGCACAACAGCAAGAGAACAATCAGTTGACCCAGCAATTGCAAGCGGAAAGGCAAAGGATCGATCAGGGTGCGATCCAGAAACAAAAAGAATTGTCGGAGGCGTTGGAAAATTTGAGAGTGGCGAATGAGCAAATGATAAAGACCAAAGATGAGCAGATTGCTCAAATGTCATCGCAGCTGGAAAAGATGAAGGGTGCATCGCAGGTAAAAGAGTTTAAAATAGAGGCATTATTGATAAACAATGCGTTGATAGCTCAGGTCAGACTCTTATGTCAACAGATCGATCAAGCTGAGTCCCTATGTGAGCTAACTACAACAATAAATCAACAGGTAGAAAAGGCCAGGACTGAACTAGATCAAGCGGACGAGGCCATTACTGGACATCTTGACTGGCAAGATACTGATTTGGGAAAAGCAGCAAAATTGCCCAGGATTAATGAAACACAGAAATATATTCTTTTCACAGAATGGCACACTCAAGTGATGAAAGCAGAAAGGGCAGCTTCAAGATGTAAAACAACCGCCAGCAATCTAGTGGATCTAGTCAATAACACTCTTTACCTGGCCAATATGATTTCTCAATGTACACCGGGAAAGATGACAACTACAAATACATTAGAGCAAACATGCTACCCTGAATTAGAGGAAAAAGGGAGATTAATCGTTGGAGTTAAAAGCTTATCCTTAGATGCATATTGGCTCTTTTTAATCAAGCCACATACACAGAGATCTGCCCTAAAGTGCCTTACAGACGCAATCGGGTGTATAATTCCCGATATCCAAGATGCCACCTACGCTGCACAACTCAGTTCGCGCCTCAACAAACCTCCGGAAGTTGAGCCAATGCTTGCAATTAATCAGCTCAGATTCAAAGGAAAGCAGCTGACTTAATGTGTCACCCTCCCACTTGCCAGATCGCCAGCCGAAACAGGATCAAAAGTTATTGATACCAGCTTAGTAGGATTTCTGTTTAGTAGATATTTAAATTAGATTAGTATTTATAGACCCTTTCATTGTTTTGGAAAGGGTCGTAAAATTTTGTAATAGACTTAATAGGCTGAAGTTTGCACTACTGTGCTTCAGTCACTATTCTTTTATGAAATTGGACCAGTTGTTCTAAATTTGACATCAAATTTTTAATGCAATTGTGCACTATTGCCTTTGCGGAGGACGATTTCTGTGTTGAAGGAAGAACTGCTAATAGCGATTGATATTTGGGAATGTGCTGCAGCTCATATGGTACTTTTATCTACGTCTGAAGTCATTCTTTTTATATGAATTGTTATGCTATATATTCTTACTATTGTTGAATACATGCATGCGCTATAACACCAAATATCTATTTCAGCCCACTATTGGATGTTTTTTCGATTTGCCTTTTCCTTTTAATCATGTATGTAACAATGATATAAATGATGAAGTGTAGTAATTTCGCTGTTATCGCTTTGTGTAACTATTTATGCATAGAAATCTTGAATAATTTAATATCTATGTTTAGAGACAGAGTCATCTATATGTCTGTCTAAAAGCTTAGATAATCAAACGCTACACTTTAGAGATCGATAAAACCCCGGGGTAGATTATAGTTATTATATTCATGCCGATAGTTTTAGTTGTTTTCTTATCACTAGCATAATCTATAAGTCACTCATCCATCCCATTTTATCTATTTTTGGGAAACTGGTCCCATTATCCCTAGTCGGAGCCACTATTCCAAACGGAAAAGGAGTTGTGCTAAGGTCCGGACCGGGTGGTTTCCCCTATGTTGTTGCAGCGATTTTCGAGGCATCAACATAATTGGCGCTAGAAGGAGGGCCATCAACTGTGAATGGCACATAAGTCCAAACCTATAAGCCATTCCAAGAGTAATTCTCCCTCTGAATCCCCTCGACCTTCCCATTTGCACACTGCTTCGCCGGTATCCAAACAAGGAGAAGGGGAATCAACTACCACTGCTCAAACCCATCATACCCCAGAGCAACTAAGTCTTGAATCACCTGAAGTCGAGTCTCTAATCCATAAACTTCAGAGCTTCTCGATTTCACCACAGAAATCTGAGGTATCAGAAAGCAGTGCGACTTCGCAGTTCAATCTCACTCATCCTCTCACCAGACTTTAGAGTGAAAAACTCGGTATTGAACCCACTGAGTTCCCTTTACCCAAAAGGAAAAAGGGGAAGAAAATTACTGAAGGATCTGATAGTGAAGAGCTCTCATCCACGTCCTCCATTGCATTTTCCCCTCTGCGAGGCCAACCATCCACTCCCCCATTACAAATTGTCGTTCACCAGGGATTAGAAGCCTCAATATCCCAGCCTGTTCACTCCTCATCTTTGATCCCTTCCCATACATCTGGAATCCCAACAGTAGTGTCAACCATTGTCGCTATCACAATGGCAGACCCATGGACTAGGCCAGGTGCAGTCAACATGCCTGCACCATTGCATGATCTACCAGATGCTCCCAAAAAATGGCTGCCTAAATTTAATCCAGATGATGGGACCCAGGCTGAAGAACACATTAACAATTTTATGTTAGCAGTTAACTTAAAAGGAGTGACAGAGCAAGATGTTGTTGTAAGACTCTTCCCCTACACCTTACAAGGATCAGCAGGATCCTGGTATTTTTCCTTACCCTCTAGTTCAATTACCAGTTGGAACACATGCCAAGAGCAGTTTCTTACCAAATATGGAGATGATAGGTCCTTAGCTACTTTAATAAACAACCTCTCCAATCTGAGAATAGAGCATAGGGAACCAATAAAGGAGTTTAATGCCAGATTTAATAAACTCCTGAATAAAATCCCTACAGCTTCTAAACCAAGTGAACAAATCCGAAGCGAATGGTATATTACTGCCCTACCTGCCAACATAGCTATTTTTGTAGACAGGGCTGGGAAACCTACCTTAGCTGAAAACATGAGAGAAGCACTTGCTGTTGAAAAGCGCATCAATGCTCTAGAAAAGAAAGCTGCTTTGGAAGATAGAAAAGCTAAAAAAGTCTCATTTAAAGAAGATTCCAAGAAGAAAACCCCAAAGGACCTGTATGACATGGAAGGTTTACAAAAGGTCCTTAAAACATTGTCTAACGAAATGGTCGAGATAAAGAAGCAGGTGGCCGAAACCTCAAACAAAAGACCATTTAGAACTTATAAGAAAACTGAATCAAAGCCACCCAATGTTATATCTAACGCAGATTCAGAGCAAGAAGAAGAGGAAGAGGAAACAACCTCACAAACTAATGATGAGGAAGAAGTAACTGAATGCCACGGAATGTGGGATTTTATACTCCCAAACTCTGATACCGAGAATGAAGAAGAAGCCTTTCCGGTTACTACAAGAAGTAAAAGTACTTCTGAACCTGCCCAGGCAACTTCAAAGAAAAGGAGCGCAGGTGCAACCACGACAAAGGAAAAAGTTCCCCCAAAGAAGTCACCTGTAGTTATTCCGCAAAACCAGCCTTCAACTTCTAATTCTCCTTCAACATCCAAGACATTAGTGGTATCTAATTCAATGGAATATAACATTGTTGATGACATGAAGAAAACTAAGGCAAATATAACTATGTTTGAGCTTAGTAAATTAAAGCATCAACAAAAATTACTTCTTAAAGAATTGAATGTTGTTCCCTCTACTCCCCTTCCCAGTGCAAGAGCTGCCAACGATTCAGGCCAGCCTCCTGCAGGTATGGTTGAAGCTACCGATTCAGTTCTAATTGGAGATAGATCGAATTCTCACACTCCACCCTTCTTGCTGACCTATGAGATTTATAACAGAAACCTGCACAACTGTTTAATTGATTCAGGGGCATCATC
Organism: Pinus tabuliformis; assembly: GCA_031772625.1. Taxonomy (NCBI): domain Eukaryota; kingdom Viridiplantae; phylum Streptophyta; class Pinopsida; order Pinales; family Pinaceae; genus Pinus; species Pinus tabuliformis. The sequence continues at coordinate 218,143,159 of CM062820.1, read as the reverse complement.
TAATATAATGCCAGCTTCAGTTTGCTCTAAACTGAACATTGAACCCCAGAAGTATGCTATTCATATTGTACAGTTGGACAGGACCAAAGTGCAGGTTGTGGGAGAAATTAATTCTGTAACCATCAGGTTGTCTGCCGATCCCAGGATTGTACAGAGGATAGATATCCTAATTGCTGATATACCTGAGTTTTATGGTTTAATTTTGAGCAGAGATTGGTCCGAAAAACTGCATGGGTACATTTCTACAGATTGGTCACATATGTGGCTTCCCTACAAGGGAAAGCCAAATCAAATAAGGATCGATCGAGAGAAGCATATGACCCACACAGTTACTGAATTTGAGCAAGAAAACCAACCTGTGGCGTTCAACAACAACATTTTGGGGAACTATTCGTCAGAGTCATTCTTTCGCAACTTTGTTGCCCAACCATCTCCTTTTTCAGTCAATCATTTTACATATCAGATTGAAAATTTTTCACAAACTGATAAGTCCAGATGTTTTAATGATGCTGAGAAAAATGTAAATATTTTTGTTAATACTCCTGTATTTTGGTCTTTATATTTTGATGGCTCTAAGTCCAGCGAGGGATCAGGAGCAGGTTGCATTTTGGTTAGTCCACAAGGAGAAAAGACAATGTTGTCTTGTAGGTTAGAATTTGAATGCACTAATAACACAGCCGAATATGAAGCTTTAGTCCAGGGATTATATAAAGCAATCGGCCTCGAAGTGCAATATTTAAAGGTATTCGGCGATTCGGAAATTATTGTCAAATAGGTGAGGAATGCAATTCATTGTCTTTCAAGTCACCTCAAGCATTATCAATCGCTAGTACAGGATCTTACCTCACACTTTTCGGCATTTAACATTTGTTCCATTCCTAGGTCACAAAACTCGGCAGCCGACCTACTAGCCAATGTAGCTTCTAAGCTTCTACCTTCTCAAGACTACAGCCTTGATAGATTTTCTGTAGAATTACTTCTTAGGCCTTCAATTCCTGACAATGTCACTAATTGGAGAGTATTTAACCATGACGAAGATATCTTGTAGTTTCTAACTTCCGAAAAGTCCTATGACAATCAAGTTATTGAGGAAAATGATCATGATCTACAGATGAAAGGAACACCTCAAGAAAATTCAATTCCTAAACCAGTGGTAAAGCTCGAAGATCTTTATGATATAAAAGACAGGTTTAAACATGTAATTAATGCAAAGCTTCAAAGTTCTACCCTTAGGCTTGAATTGATAAATCTAGGCACTGACGATGCTCCTCAAAACATCAACTTAGGATTAGGACTTTCCCAGGAAGAAAAGGAAGCATTTATTAAATTGTTAAGAAAAAACAAACAGGTCTTTGCTTGGAAGTATGATGATTTAAAGACGTATGATACATCTATTATCCAGCATACCATTCCCATGCTTCCTGATCAGAAACCGATTCAGCAAAAGTTAAGAAAAATACATCCAAATTTGGAGAGCCAGATAAAGTCGGAACTTAACAAGCTCTTGAGAGCCAAGATTATTTTTCCGGTCCGACATTCAAACTGGGTCTCTAATATGGTGCCAGTCAGAAAGAAAAATGGCGACATTCGAATATGTATTGATTTCAGGAACCTGAACAAAGCGAGCTTGAAAGATAACTTCCCATTACCTACTATGGAGCAAATCCTCCAATCAGTAGTAGGCTCTGAATTGATGTCTTTTCTTGATGGATTCTCAGGATATAACCAAGTTCTGGTTCATCCTGATGACCAACTTAAAACCACATTCAGAACAAAATGGGGAACATATGCATATCAGAAAATGCCTTTTGGACTCATAAATGCGGGAGCGACATTCCAGAGGGCCATGGATATAGCCTTTAAAGGGTTGATTAATCGATCAGTAGTCGTCTATCTAGACGATATTACTGTATATTCTAAGAAGAGATATAATCATTTGCACGACTTAAATCAAATCTTTCAGCGATGCAAAAGATATGGTATTTCTCTGAACCCAAAGAAGTCTTTCTTTGCTCTTGATCAAGGAAAACTCTTAGGCTTTATAGTATCCAAATATGGCATTTATATTGATCCTGATCGGATCAAGGAAATTTCTGAAATCCCTTTCCCACACAATAAAAAGTCGATGCAGTCATTTTTGGGCCAGATTAATTTTGTTAAACGATTTGTTCCAGATTTTTCTCAAATTGTATTACCACTTCAAACAATGATCAAGAAGAATTCAGTCTTCAAGTGGGGATCAGAAGAAAAGCAAGCTTTTGATGTTATCAAGCAATCAATAATCAATGCCCCAGCCTTGAATACTCCAAATTTTTCTAACCATTTTACATTGTATACCATTGCGTCCGATGTATCTTATGCTGCAGTTCTCATGCAGCCAAATGCTCACAATTTAGAAGCACCCATATCATTCTTCAGTTCAAATCTTCAGGGTGCCGAATTAAATTATTCCGATGTAGAAAAAAAAGCCTTTGCTGTATTTAAAGCGGTAAAACATTATAGACCCTTTCTTTTAAAAACCCATACAAAAATAATAGTTCCTTTCCCGGCAGTTAGGCAACTATTAATCCAGAAAGAGCTGGGTGAAAAAAGGGCAAATTGGGTCACAGCGCTTCAAGAATATGACCTAGAAATTAAGCCAGCAAAGATTGTTAGGGGCCAAGGTTTTTGCAGGATATTGGCTGGAGCATCCAACATTCCAGAATCAAGCGATGCAAATCAAACTCAAGAAATTAATCAGATAAGTGTTATTGATTTTGGATCTCAATATGCCGATTTAATCTTTTATCTAAAGAATGGTTATGCGCCTCCGAATTTGTCTTACAAAAACAAAAGGGCCATTAGATTAAAAGCAAAGAATTTTACAATCATTGATGACGTGCTTTTTAGACAGAATTACGATTCTATCTTGTTAAGATGCCTTGAAAAACCTGAAGCCCAAAAGGTTTTGCAGGAGCTACATGACGGACCAGCAGGAGGACATTTCGGAGCTGACACAACAGCTCACAAAATTATTCATGCTGGTTACTATTGGCCTACTTTGTTTAAAGATGCTCACGAGTACGTAAGGAAATGTCTAAATTGTCAAACTGCCAGCGGAAGACAACGTAAATCAGCTTTCCCCTTGCAACCAATCAACATTGAACAGCCATTTGAGCAATGGGGATTGGATGTTATTGGGGAGATTATTCCAGCATCTTCCAAACAGCATAAGTATATCCTTACTGCTACTGATTACTTCACAAAGTGGGTTGAGGCAATCCCTTTAAAGACAGCAAACTCTGAAGCAATCATTGAATTCATAGACCAATTCATCATTACCAGGTTTGGTGTCCCAAATGCTCTCGTTTTTGATAATGCATCTTACTTTTCAGGCAATGCGATGTTTGATTTCGCTATTAAAATAGGATTTAAGTTAAAATATTCTGCTAACTATTATCCCCAAGGAAATGGTTTAGCAGAATCTACTAATAAGAATCTGATTAAAATCATTAAGCGAACTATCGAACAAAATCAGAGGAATTGGCACAAATCCTTAGTATTCGCATTATGGGCTGATAGGATAACACAGAAAGCTTCTATTGGAACTTCTCCATTTAATCTTGTCTATGGAAAAGAAGCAATCTTACCCACAAATCTTATTCTTCCTTCTTTAACCCTAGTGCAGTTCATTGAGGAAACTCCTTCCTCTTCTATTCAGTTTAGACATGACCAAATCCTAAAATTTGAAGAGGAAAGAGAAAAAGCCAAGGTTACTCATGCCAAACACCAGCAAGTCATCAAAGCAGCTTTTGATTCAGCCTCATCCGGTTCAAAGCAGTTCCAAGTTGGTGATTTAGTTCTGAAATGGGACAAAGCCCATGAGGACAAGGGTAAACACTCTAAGTTCCAGAAGTTGTGGCTTGGACCATTTCAGATCTGTGAGAAGATAGGCCATTCAACCTTTATATTGCAAGATTTAGCAGGTTTGAGAGATTCTCTCCCTGTTAATGGCCTTGTCTTGAAGAAATTCTTTCACTGAGGAGGTAACCCCTTCTCCTTTCATTTCAGTAGGATTTTAATAGTTTGTAGGATTTTAGAAAATAAGGTTGTAAGATGTCCCCCATTGACTTTTTGCTGTATTTAAAAAGTTGTCCCATAGAATGAATATGAACATTTGCTTTTAAAAAGATAGAATTTTTAACCAAAAAGGATAATTTCTAGGAAATTAGATGTCTTTGTATTCTGAAATCACAATTCAAATTTTGTCAACTCCTCTCAAATCATAGAAATATTGTAAACCATTTTCTGTTTTTCAAATTGGTCTCTAAAGGTTATCCATACTAAGATAGGAATCAATCCAATCTCAGCATCTTCAACTCTTACTCTGTCATCCATTACTCTTAAGAAGAAGATTGTTCACCCCATTCACTAAAGTTTATGATTTTTCAGAGTGTAATTCTAAAATATAAGATATTTAAGATAAGAGGTCTTATTACAAGCCTGCTTACCACGTTCATAGAGAAATAGTTTATCTGACATTACCAATACTGCAAACCAAAACAGGGTAATGGCTTGAAATTTTAAGACAAGGGGTCTCATCACGAGCCAGCTTGTTCAGTTAAACTACTATCAGTGAGTGGCATTGTCAAACAGCTGGCCACCAAACTAGGACAATGGCTTTTTATCTTATTAATGACAAAGAAGAAAAAAGGAAATGAAATACAAAATATGAAAAAATATTTTGAATTCATTCTGTTAATCACACTCTTAATTGGATGGGACAATGGACAATCACATGGTTAAAAGGTATCCCTGTCGAAACTATAGATGTTTGCTGGCAGCAGAGGCTCTACCTATGACAGATGAGTTAACTATAAAAGGCTGATTTGGAAAGATATTCTATTTTATCATTACAAACTAATAAAGACCTATTTCAAAACTTAGAATGTTTTTATTTTCTTAAACAAGAGGAAGTCAACAAAATAGTTTCATTTTTCTCAGAATATATTGGAATGTAGTTATATTAGAAATTTCCCCATTGATTGAAATTCTATTTTCTGAAAAAGCTTAAGTGTTTCCATTTTTGAAAGAGATAACTGGTTCTTCCAGCGAATCGCCAATTGTTGTGCTCTACAAAAACCCCCCATTTCATATCATATTTACTTATAAACATTAACGTATGAAATGGGTCCCTTTAAAATTTAATTTGGTATCAATGCTATTATAATCCAAAAAAGTCCAAAAAATGAATAAATGCACTTTATAAAACTTTCTGGGTAAACCCTTAAAAGAAATCATGTAATGATTTGTCATTACGATAAAGTGATCGCAAGATCGCATATCGCAATGACACATGAGTTATAATTAAGCACCCAAAAGTGTTTCGCCGATGCGCATTCGGCGCATTCGGCGATCGGCGATATTCCATGTACATGTTATAATGCCCCATGCCAATAGTCCCGACGCGATACACATTCAGCGAATTCGGCGATCGGCGACACGCTGCAAACAATTGTAATGTTCCCAAAGACTTGTCCCGATGCGATGCACAATCGGGAATCAGGTATCGCGGAAATCTCACCCAAGTCTTATTGCGCTCAAAGCTTTTCGCCGATGTGATATCGCATTCGGCGATCGGTGATATCCAATACACACCATTAAAGCACACTAATTACATCCCCAATTGCGATCCGATAAAGCGCGGTTTTCAACGAAGAGCCGTTAAGTGATGGGATGGCGCAATTCATTTGTAATAAAGGCTTGATCTCTCACGCAATCCTTCATCTACGCTCAACCGCCAAAATGTCCATTGCATGCTTAAGTGAATCGTTCACCCGAATAACGATATAATGGGCATTTAAGAAATGACGGATTGAAAACGGCTAATTAATAAGATCATGTCCTAAAATCTTTTCACAGATTGTATACGCGCCCATTTTAAAAGCTAAATCCTTCAGTTACGCATCTATTCATATGTGCTGTATCACTTAAGAGTTTTTTATCGCTATCTCTGTGTATTACGCCCAATTGCCTCTTTGTGCAGAATTCATTCATGGAAGCTAGGCCTGAGAAGATGGGAAAGAAGTCCAAGAAGACTGCAGGTTCTTCCGCAACACCAACTGCGGGACAAGCGGCCGCAAACAAGAAGAAGGGACTAATATCCGATACCACATGCACGGGACTCACCAGAGTGACTTGGCAGGGCACTTATAACCTAATTGAAGCTGAGCAACCAGAAAGGATAGTGACAGAAGCTAGTGTGGACTTACTGAAGAAGTCTGATGCAACTCTCAAAGATTTGGCCGACTCTTTCCTTCACAGGATAGCGGCCAGAGATCAAATTCTTCCTTATACAGATGTTGTGCGATGGGCGATTGAAGAAATCCCCATTTTGGACAGAACTTTTAATACCAGAGATGGGAGGATTTTCGGATCATTCAAGCCAGATGACCTAAGGCAAATGTATCATTTGCCCGAGCCAGAGAAAATATATAACAAGGCCTTCCTGGAGAAGTTTGCAAGTGAGAACAAGATCGAATCTGAACCTGTAAAGGATTGGAGGCAAAATCCCAACAAACACAAGCACGAATCCTCCGGTAGGTACTCGGTCAATTCTTTAGCTTCTCCTTATTGTTATGCGGGGATTATGATGTGTAGGCTATGGGGATTGCATGATTCTGCCAATTTTACCATTGAAATGGTTCCTTTAATGGAGGCAGCAGTAAATAGTTGGATTATGGATTGGGCTACTATTCTTTCCGATAAATTAGCAGTAGCTGTTCGTGATTTTAGGTCTCAGATTGTTGTTTCAGAAAGGAAAATTCCCCCGTTCTACTATAGTGCATATATCTTAGACACTCTTTGTTTCAATTCCGATTTCCTGTTCTCGGGTGGAGGTGGACTGCACAGGACCCTTCGCCCATTCATATATATCATCAAAAATTGTGGAAGTCTTCTTATAAAGACCACCTGTATCAAATCTGTAATGGTTTCATGGTGCCCATTTACTATTCCATTTTTGATAAACCCATTTCAAAAATTTCCTATCAAGCTTCCTTTGATTTACCAGCAGTAGCAAGTTGGTTTGGAGAAGAAAATTTCACCTATATCAGAGTTTTCGGCAGCAAGGCCGACCCACATGTTCTTCCTCTATATGTTCCAGATAAGCTGCTAGCAAGGGAAGTTGCATATCAAATCATGGCTGAGAGTACTACACAGACTCTCAAAATAGAAAAGAAGAGAGGATGGCCATCTTTTCCCTTCAGATGTGGCGTTTATACTCTGCATGATCTTAAACATGCAGAAAAGGAAGCCACGAAACTTCAGTCTTTAACGCTGGCCACAATCCCAAACAGACCATACGACCCAAAAAAGACTGCTTACAATGCATTAGAACAGGCCAAATTCACGAAGTTTGAGCATCAGAAGGATATGTTTGATGACCTGTTCGTTGCCTCCGAAACAATAGGTCATGTTAAAGAACTCGCTAGGATGCGATATAATGATGAGGGATTAACTGAGTTCAATAAACTTAGAGAACAGAGGTTGCAAACTCTGCCTCTGCATTTACTGGCAACATCCCCAGCAACATCATCAAGCCGACCTGTTCAAGAATAGGAGGAGCAGCAGAAGAAGCAACAGGAGGAGCAGCAGAAGAAACAACAGGAGGAGCAGCAGAGAAAAGAACAGGCAGAAAGGCTAAAGAAAGAACAAGCCGAGAAACAGCATAGAGCACAAATGGAACAAGAAGAAAGAAGGAAGAAAGAACTGGCAGATAGGCAGAAAAGGGAGCAAGAAGAACAGCAAAAGAAGGAACAGGAAGAAAAACAGAGGAGAGAAAAAGAGGAACAGCAGAAGAAAGAACAGGAGAAAGAGCAGCAGAAGCAAACCACCAATGTAGACACTACTATAGACCCCAATTTATTACAAGAATGGCAGCAATTTCATTCCATCATCAGTGGATTGGAATGTTCAAAAGATGGGGATAATTCTAAGACAAACGATACGCAGGATGTTACCTCTCCTCAGGTTCTAAGTGGAACCAGCGGCCCACCAAGTTCTAAAGAAGTTGAAGTTATTCCAAAAGACCCCTCTGACCAGATTATTCTACAGATAGAAGATATTCCGCCATTGGATGTTTTCTACAGCCCAAGACACAAGGCAGTTGTAAAGCGGTCAAGGAAGAGACGAAGGATTGATCAACCTTCTATCTTCCCCGAACAAACAGTCACGGGTAATGTAGTATGGAAGGAGGAATTGGATCCCTCCGATGACTTAACTAAGCTATCACAGTATGCAGGCGCTTATTCGGCGACAACAATTGACAAAGCATCGGAGGTGAGCCTTCTATTGAAGAATAAGGACCAAGAAATCTTTGCGTTACAGGAAGAATTGGTTGAAACAAGGCAAAAGGCAGCACAAGCCGAAGAACAGTTGTTGGCGCAACAGCAAGAGAACAATCAGTTGACCCAGCAATTGCAAGCGGAAAGGCAAAGGATCGATCAGGGTGCGATCCAGAAACAAAAAGAATTGTCGGAGGCGTTGGAAAATTTGAGAGTGGCGAATGAGCAAATGATAAAGACCAAAGATGAGCAGATTGCTCAAATGTCATCGCAGCTGGAAAAGATGAAGGGTGCATCGCAGGTAAAAGAGTTTAAAACAGAGGCATTATTGATAAACAATGCGTTGATAGCTCAGGTCAGACTCTTATGTCAACAGATTGATCAAGCTGAGTCCCTATGTGAGCTAACTAAAGCAATAAATAAACAGGTAGAAAAGGCCAGGACTGAACTAGATCAAGCGGACGAGGCCATTACTGGACATCTTGACTGGCAAGATATTGATTTGGGAAAAGCAGCAAAATTGCCCAGGATTAATGAAACACAGAAAGATATTCTTTTCACAGAATGGCACACTCAAGTGATGAAAGCAGAAAGGGCTGCTTCAAGATGTAAAACAACCGCCAGCAATCTAGTGGATCTAGTCAATAACACTCTTTACCTGGCCAATATGATTTCTCAATGTACACCGGGAAAGATGACAACTACAAATACATTAGAGCAAACATGCTACCCTGAATTAGAGGAAAAAGGGAGATTAATCGCTGGAGTTAAAATCTTATCCTTAGATGCATATTGGCTCTTTTTAATCAAGCCACATACACAGAGATCTGCCCTAAAGTGCCTTACAGACGCAATCGGGTGTATAATTCCCGATATCCAAGATGCCACCTACACTGCACAACTCAGTTCGCGCCTCAACAAACCTCCGGAAGTTGAGCCAATGCTTGCAATTAATCAGCTCAGATTCAAAGGAAAGCAGTCGACTTAATGAGTCACCCTCCCACTTGCCAGATCGCCAGCCGAAACAGGATCAAAAGTTATTGATACCAGCTTAGTAGGATTTCTGTTTAGTAGATATTTAAATTAGATTAGTATTTATAGACCCTTTCATTGTTTTGGAAAGGGTCGTAAAATTTTGTAACAGACTTAATAGGCTGAAGTTTGCACTACTGTGCTTCAGTCACTATTATTTTATGAAATTGGACCAGTTGTTCTGAATTTGACATCAAATTTTTAATGCAATTGTGCACTATTGCCTTTGCGGAGGACGATTTCTGTGTTGAAGGAAGAACTGCTAATAGCGATTGATATTTGGGAATGTGCTGCAGCTCATATGGTACTTTTATCTACGTCTGAAGTCATTCTTTTTATATGAATTGTTATGCTATATATTCTTGCTATTGTTGAATACATGCATGCGCTATAACACCAAATCTCTATTTCAGCCCACTATTGGATGTTTTTGCGATTTGCCTTTTCCTTTTAATCATGTATGTAACAATGATATAAATGATGAAGTGTAGTAATTTCGCTGTTATCGCTTTGTGTAACTATTTATGCATAGAAATCTTGAATAATTTAATATCTATGTTTAGAGACAGAGTCATCTATATGCCTGTCTAAAAGCTTAGATCATCAAACGCTACACTTTAGAGATCGATAAAACCCCGGGGTAGATTATAGTTCTTATATTCATGCCGATAGTTTTAGTTGTTTGCTTATCACTAGCATAATCTATAAGTCACTCATCCATCCCATTTTATCTATTTTTGGGAAACTGGTCCCATTATCCCCAGTCGGAGCCACTATTCCAAATGGAAAAGGAGTTGTACTAAGGTCCGGACCGGGTGGTTTCCCCTATGTTGTTGCAGCGATTTTCGAGGCATCAACAAGTTTCTACTGCATTTATGGAAACAATTCAAAATCTACATCGAAACACAAATATTATTGTAATCAATAGATCATATCCCATTTTCATTGGAAATTTTTGGACAAAATTATTTTCTTGTCTTGGTACGCAGTTAGCTCATAGCTTATCTTATCATCCTCAATCTGATGGGAAAAATGAGATAGTAAACAAATTTTTGGAAGGATATCTTTGTTGCTTTATATCTGATAAACAGACATAATGGGTCAAATGGTTGCCTCTGGCTAAATGGTGGTATAACACTTCCTTCTATACTGCAGCAAAAATGACCCCATTTATGAAACTTTATGGATATCATCCATTGTCCATCACATCATATTTAAGAGAAAATTCTAAGGTTAAAGTAGTGGAATATCACATCGAGCATTAACAACAAGTTCTCCAACTCTTAAAGGATAACCTCACTTTGGTGCAGAATAGAATGAAACGATAGGCAGATCAACATTGCAGTGAAAGAATTTTTGATGTAGGTGATTGGGTATTCCTACGGTTACAATCATATAAACAAATTTCCCTCAAGCAAGCTAAGAAGGATAATAAATTATCACTAAAGTATTATGGTCCTTACAAGGTGTTGCAAAAGTTAGGTACTATAGCATACAAATTGGAGCTTCCTCCAGCTTCTCAAGTGCACCTAGTTTTCAATGTTTCATGCTTAAAGAAAGTTATAGGTGAAAATTTCCGAGTTCAAACAATATTTCCAAAACTTGATGAGGAAGGAAAAATCATATTATAACCTAAAGCATTCATAGAAACAAGAACTCGACAACTACGAAATCGATCAATTTCATAGTATCTTATCAAGTGGAAGAACTTACCCGCTGAAGATTCCACATGGGAGGATGAGAATTTTATACAGAAGCATCTAGAACTACTCAAGCGTTGAGGACAACACTTTTTTAAAGGAGAGGGGAATGTTAGGTCCCTATAATACTAGTGATTCCCCCATTACTATTTTCATTGTAGCCCTTACTATTATTGTTGTGCCCCTATTGTTATTATTGTGCCCCATAGAAGCCCACTATTGATATTTTTGTGACATTATATTATTATTCTTATGTTTGCTTTGATTATATTGTGACCCCTTAGACTCCTATATATAGAAAGGAGGTTTTGTCATTTGTATCATCCAAAAATTGTTCATTTTTGTAATGTAAAGGAGGTTTCCCCCTCGAAGAAGTTGATTTCTAAGTCGTTGATCTATCTTTTCTATCTTTTTATGAGTTGGTTTCATAACATTGTGTGTGGTTGTGAAATGAGTTTAGGGAAGGGTAACATGTGAGCATGTGACTCCATGTTGCATAGTTTTGACCATGAAGGGATTGATTCACCAAAGGAACTTTGCACATTGCATGAAAATTGTAGTCAAATGTATCAGATGGGACATGACTCAATTCGAACTACACATTTGATGCATGGATTAGGAGCATTTGACTAGTGATTATGGTGATGAAAAAATATAGACAAATATGGCATCAACACTAGAAGGTGCATCGCAACAAAAATGAGATGGAAATTTGAGATTCCCATGATAAGAGTATTATTGCATTGTTGCGATTAGATATGTAATATTGGACATGAAGATAACATAAGTGATTTGAAGAAGAATATGCAATATGAGGATGATGCATTATATTCCTTGTAGACTTTAATGCACAACAATGAAGAATGAAAAGCTGTCAAAGGAAACAATGATGAAAGTTTCATTTGAGCAAGTGAAGCTTTGAAGAATTTACCTCATAAGCATGAAGGAATGCTTTTTTAATAACGTAGGGAGTTCAATGTAAGAGAATTGAGGTCATTTTGAAAATTATTGCTTGAATACACCAATAATGGCTAGTAGGGCTGTGATGGGAATGAAGATTGTGTGAGATTGAAAGTGTAGCAAAATGTGATAGTGCTACAGAGTATGATAGTATTGTTGCAAAACATGACATTGTTGCTGCAAAATGTGATAGTACTATAGAACATGGTAGTTCAAAATGTGACAATGAATGTTGTGTGAAATAATAATAACAAGAGATAAGATAAATGTATTAATATCCAATGAATGACCACAATGCAAATGTTAAGAGAAAATGCAATGGTCTAGAGAAAATTTATTCACATGTGTAGAAGATGCCCAAAGGATGTGTTGAAAAATATGCACATTGTTGAGTGGTAGCTATAAAGTCACACTAAAGAATAAGTATCATTGGGAACAATTGGATTACAAGTTGGAAATGAAAAGGAAAAACCTCAAAATGAAATGGCATGAGAAGACCATTTGGAAATTGAAGATGAACAATTTGTTGAAGATAAATAAATGAAATGTCAAGAAGGAAAGAAGAGTAACTTGACAGAGAGAATAAAAAAGGCATGAAGAAGAGAAGGAGAAGACCTTGAGAGGAAGGTGATGGAGGACAATGTTTTTTGATGTGGAGAACTTTATGTGGTTCCTTTCATTAAGTCTCTATATTAAAAGGTCATCGAGATGGGAAGCTACTAGTGAAATTAAGAGTTTTACAAAGAAGTCCATTAGTGCATTTAATCATCACCGAGTTCTATTATATATTATGCCCATGAGGACGAGACTTCTTGTTTGAATCTAAGTATAAGTGTAAAGACTAGCAAAGCATTTCAGAGGGTCTACATAATATAACTTTATGAGATGTGAGAAGCCTACATATGAGGAGGGAGAGTTTCCTTGGTTTATAAAATTGTTAGTCATTAAAGAATTGAGAAGCATCACATAAGGGTAGTGCTACAATGAAGACTGCATAGAGATGTCGCGAAGTATATCACTTCTTTCAAAGCATTATATGGAGTATCAACTATGTTGCTATATATGGAGTAAGTGAGTTAGTATAAGGCTTCTCTTCTAAAACATTCAATTACTTATGCTATAGAAGAGAAAATAATGATGAATGTACAACTTCAACATTTTAGCATTAAATCCTATAATTTAGTATGGTTCTATTAAGCATTAGAGTTTTCATTCGGATCTTTGTGTAGAAAGCTCGAATTCCATTGTGAATTTACTTTCATAAGGAAATAAAGGTGTATAATCTTATATTAGTGTTCAATAATAACTAATTAGATAATTTTATAGTCCTTATTAATAGGTTATTGCTTGTATTAAGATAATCTGTGTAAGCTCATAACTCTCATGTGGCGAACTCATATCATTAAAATAATTATTTAATGAAATAGTTTTTTAATTGTAAATATATTTAGTAAAATAAATTTGTTAATCGTATACATCATCACATAAGGTGATCATTAATATGGAGTGTGTAAAAGGATTACAAGCATGATAGTTAACACCCAAATAGTTGCATTGGAACTTTGAAGTTTGTAGAAGCAGTTGGAATATGGCTACATGCTTGATTTGGACTTTTGTTAATGGAGAGAAGGCAAGTTGCATTAACTTCCCTTTTGGCTCTAAATCAGCTCGTGAGGGAAGCTTTTCACTCCTGGGAAGATTTGTGAATTAAGGGTTTGGGCACATGGCTAACATAGAAAACTCTTAAATGGTCACAAAGGCCCCAGATTGTGGACAGGCCTATTTGGGAAGTGAGCTTATTGATTCACACTCTATTTCATATGCACATATTTGATTAGGGATATGCTAAGGAATTCCTATTATACATAGTAGATATTAAAAGTGTTGAATGATAGTAGATAATAAAAGTGTTGAATGACATCTGATATACACTAATACTAAAGTACAAGAATCTAAGTTACAAGTTTGTTTATCTTGATGAGAAATACACATGTTATTTAATATTGTGGAGCCCTTCAAGGCCTGTTATTAATGTCATAGAGATCATATGGGTCAATGAGTAAATAAGACCTTTAAAGTTTAATTTATTATCATTGAAAGAGAAGAACTGGTGATTGAGGTTATCCTCCAGTAGCTCATATGTTGTATCATTGTAAAAATTTATGGCCTGAAAGGCCTGAATAATATAAACATTTGCTTCCAGCTAAAATAATCCTAAATAATTTTTTTGTGATATGTCTATGAGTGTAAAGTTTGATATACATTAGAAATTATAGAGTTTGATAATGTCAATGTGTTAATAAATCATCCATGGATGCCAACAGAGCCTTAGTTCACTGGCGCAAATATATTATTGGCACGACCACCTGGTTCGATAGTTGTTGTGGTTTTCCCAACTTATATTGACAAGAGTTTCAAGGGGATGAGGCCAGGTGTAAATCTTGTGTGACATTGTTGCTATGGTCTTCCCAACTCATATTGATATGAGTTTGGGTTGGCTTAGGGCATGAGGTCAGGTGCAAACCTTGAGTGATTTTGGTGTAATAGGGAATAATGGATTGTGAAACAACCTTGGTCACGAGATATGTAGGAATGATAGAATTCCTGATTCAGTACTAGATTAATAGTGAGTTATATTTTGGAATAGGTTTTCAAAATTTTAATTTAGTTATTAATAATTAATTGGTAGATATTATTTATAATTGAGTTGAGAAGCTAAGATATTGTCATTTACTTTAATAATATTTATATTAAAAAATTAAAAAATAGTAATAACAAAGAAAAATCAATGTTTATCATAAATTAAATATTTCAATTTTTAGCTTAATTTTATATCAACTTTATATAATGAAATCGTATAAAATAAAATACTTGTTTAGTATGAGGGAGATATGTAATTACTTCACTACTTGATATGGAATTCACAAATAACATGTAAAAATAATATTATTAATATTATATGATGTGTAATTCATTTTATATTCAATTTCCATGTAATATTTACAAGGAAAAAAATATAGTAATAACAAAAAAATACTGTGAGCCCATGATGTTCATATTCACATTGAGGTAGATGTATAATTTATTACATTTTTTATATGGAGTTGATATATAATATTTAAAAAGTAATATTAACCCCAAAAAAGTTCAATTTAGAAAATAAATGCACACCAAAAACCTATTTTGCATTATCCTAACACCTATATAAATACATCAAGTATTGGTCTAAGATGGAAATACTATCATAACCACACAATCAATTAATTGAGCAAATATCTCAACCAAACACTAAACTAGGGGCTATTTTAGTTGGACTATATCCCTCAAATCCAACTAATTACTAATCAACAAATTCACATAACGATTACATTTATGATTTCATATATCATTCAATATGCATAAGACAAGTAGGAGTTAAATATCCAACACCCTCCCTTACTGAGTCCTTGTCTTTAATATTCTTTTTTGTCAAAAGTCTTCATTAGCTTCTCTAATCATTTCCAAAATCATGTAGAGTAAGCGCCATCAAGCTATATCATAACCTTCATAAAGTTGTAGTTGGCAAGTTGGATTCCCAAGTTTCACTCTTGAACTCCCGAATTACGAATCTCTCAAATTCAATTACTAAACAACATCCATAAGTTGTCACACAACCTCACTAGCATACCACTCTGATGTCTTCAAAAAATAATGAGGGATCCTTCCCTAGATCCACAACTTCCAAACTATTCAAACAACCATCCATTCTGAGTTTTTACCTACACTCGATGTCATTTAGCTTTAGAAATACAATTTTATTTTACCATTACCTCTTTCACCTTTGGTATTGTAGATTACAATCAAGAGTAATATTGAACATACTTAAAAAAATATCTCCCAAACAAAACATTCACATATAATTTTATTAAAGTTTCTTCCCGAGATTTCCAATTGACTTTAATCATCCTACTATCATATCAATGGTTTAACATTGAAATGGAAATCAACCACAACATAATACAAAGCATGGTTTTGGAAAATTCCTAGATTCGTGGCAATTGAGGCTGAAGAATTTGAAATGCATGACCCATGTCTTGACCTTCCATTTTGAGGACTTCGAGCTACTCCGATTTCTTCTCTTACAACATATCCTACTCAAAATAAAAAGTGGGATCAGAAATAGGCACAACATCAAAACTCCTGTGTTGTAAAGTTGTCTCACCCTTAGAAAACAAAGGTTCAACAATACACACACCCTATAATGATTGATCTAAGATCTTGCTCTATAATGGTTTCTTGATATTTAATGCTTGACACAACAGAGGACGAACTGACCACCATAGGTTGTGCAACAATGGGAATTTATAAACTGATGATAGTGTGATTTTTCCAGCCTTTAATCATTACCTCTCTTCTTCCCCATATGGATAGATAAAATGAAGCAATTGATTAGGGAGGGGCCAAGAAAGTGAGCATTGTTAGATGGAGTTCCATTAAATGGAAATAAGTAGACACAAATAACGAGAGTAAGGAAAATTTTCCAGCATCTCTGGCACAACTATGGTGGTGCAGACGACATAGATGAGACCAGCAACAATCTCCATAACCGTGCCCTCACTAGTGCTCATTGTGAATGCCAACCTTGGTTCCTAGATAGATCACAATTACTAAGGTTGATATTCTCTTTTACAAAGAAGTTGCAGAACCTTTGACACAATTTCAATCATATGTGAGTGCCAATTCTTTGTTTCCATTTAAAATGGGAAACTCTCCAAGCCATACATGTGCATGTCCAACCTTTTCCCAATACCGCCTAACAATTCTTGGTATGAATTGATAAACGGTCGCAAATTTTGTCTTTAGCTAAACCCTCAAAACCTTCTTGTTGCATGGACTAAATTAGGTGATATGACATCCCTTTGTCGGTTATGCAATTTGCACAATAGTCTCTTCTTTCTTAAGAGACCTACAATGGCTTTATTTGATAGTAATAAAACAACTTACACAACCCACACTCACAAAGAAAATAATCTATACCTACTCTAATCTACTTTTATGGTAAATAGCTAACATTTTTCTCATATTCTCGGGCCCTCCCATGAGGGAATTAACCCAAATCTACAACCTTTAATACCAATTTAGGGAAAATAATTGCACACTAAAAAACTATTTTGCATTACCTTAAGCACTTGATATAAATTCATCAAGTATTGGTCTAATATAGAAATATTTTCTTAACCACATAATCAATTATTTTAGTTGGACTAAATCTCTCAAATCCATCCCATTAACAATCAATAAACTCACATAACAATTACATTTATGATAGGAATATCACTCAATATGCTTAAGAGAAGTAGGAATTAAATCTCCAATAGTCATAAATCAGATATTTCAATGTTCATGTTGAGTAAAATATTTTACCATCAAATATACATAGAGATAGAAAGAGCAAGAGAGTTCTTATTCCAATAATAGGTTCCTGTCCAAGGTAATAGGTAGATTTGTAATTCCTTCAATGTTAAATATGGAGTTGACATGTGGTGTGTGTATATATATATAAATATATAAAGCGAGAAAGAGAATCTTATGGATATATATTTTCTACTTACTAAAATAAGAGGCCATGTATTAAGAGTTTAATGTGGAGAATGTAAATCACAAATAAAATATTTTAATTTCAACTATATATATAACATGCTTACAAAAAAAATATTTAATTACCAACTATAATTTTCCTATATACATAAAGAAACATCACGTAAATCCATATACATGTCAGATTATCAAGTAATCATTATATGGTTAACCAAATATGACAATCCTGAGATGGTTTAACTTGGCTATATATGTATGCAACTTTCTAAAGTATATTAATGTCCCCTCTTCAAACATTAAAGTATGATCCTAGGTCGAAGTGGGTGCCAGGTTATATTCGCTTCCCCACACATGGCTACAGGCAACCACACTATTTTGATTCTCAAGTTGGGACACCTGTAACACCCTCTTCACCGTTGATGTGACTAGGGCTAGATCCAACTTCTAGTTTCACTTCAAGTGGTTCAGGTAACCACCACCTTCGTTCACCCATGGAACCCATCATTTGAATCCCGTTCGATGTGATAATTTGACTCTGCATCCACTTTAAGGTTTTCTGACTTTGCATACTAGGTATACCTTAACTACCTCTTGAAATGGTTGCTAGACTCCTTTGCAATGAGCACAGTAAATCTGAGGGTAGTCCATAAGCTTGACCTAGGGTTTTCTATTTCGTTTTCTTTTTCTTTTAGGTGATCCAAGCTTGAAGGGTTCCATGGAGGTCCTCAACTTCGAGCTCAACCTAGCTATACCCTCCGACTCGGAGCAAGTAATCACTTATCTCTAGTTCAATTTTCTGCTTGCATTTCTTGTAATTGTTGGGTTAATTGGTTTTGAATTCTTCTTGGCTTCCCTTGGCAGGTTCTTATTTATGTCTACGAATTTGTACCGGTAATCCTTGCGCTTCAATTTTTATTAATATTTCCATGTTAATCAGGATGTTCACGGTCTAACCCTAACTTTCTTGTTGTTACAGGTTGGTTTCTTCAACCGACCTCCCATTATATCTTGGTTGTGGTCGCGACTAGGGACGAAAGCTAACGGGACTGAGTCGCTGACCCTTAAGCTCTTTTCTCTGCTTCTTGGTTCCAAATATTCTATCCTGGTTCTGGGTTTTGCTCTATCGACATTTGAAGTTAGGGTTTCTCTTACACCTAGAATATGTTATACAAAGTTATGAGGCCGAGACACGACCATGCGCTACATAGAAGCCTTAAGGTGGTATGGATTGTTGTATGTAGGAGACAGTTGAACTAGGCACCAGACATTCTCTGGGATAATTATTGTCTGGCCAATAACTATTCATTTGTATAATATATCTGTTAATTGTACATGTTATTATAACTGGGTTTGTCAAACAGCGTTGTCTTATATTTATGAGGTGAAATCATAATTCCACTATTTCGATGTGTTTGCATTTTATATGTTTGTTGTCAATGAAGTTGTGTCCTAAGGATTTTTCCAGTTAATTATTTTACAGGCTTGGCATATATGTTTAATATTATTATACAAAATTTATACAAAATTTATTCTTGGTCATTTACTGTTATTCAAATTCAAATTTCGGCCGTGTGATTTTTCAGACATGTTCTCGGGTACTAGCTAGACCGGTTAGACCACGGACTATACTGATCCTCACACAGTTCGGTTAGCAGTTATCTTCCGACACAATTTGATGTTGTTCTTCTTTACATAGTGATTATTGGGTTTATATTTGGGCCCTGGAACAAAAGTGGGCGACGCTTAGATATTTTTACTTAATTCTTCTCATCTCTTAAAATGGAGTATGGCTTGTTCATGGTTTATTAGATTCTGAATATCTATTCATGCAACCAAGGTTTGTACTTATAACGTGTTCCAATTGTATATCCTTGTAAAACAACAATACTTTCCCTTCAGCTTTGGCAACGGTCCTCGGTTATACCCCAGTTTACAACTGTTAGATTTACTCTCCAGATTATGGCCTTTACCGGTGTTGCAAGTTTTCACAACACTTTTAAGATAAATTCTTGTACTACGGTTATATGACCACCAGTTAAGATAGTATGCAAAAAAATTTTATTGTTTCCTACCAGGTAAACTAAGAAACTTAGCTACCAGTTATGTCTCATAAAATATTGGCATACAATAAATAAAATTCATCCGTTATGCTTTTCCCAAAAGACTGCAAACACAGTAAAAAATCAACAATCATTTTCATGCTAAATGACTGTAAACACAGTAGGAAACCCAACAACCTTTTCTTTTAAAAAGTAACTGTAAAGCAATAGGAAAATAAACTAACATTCTTTTTCCAAATATTGTAACACACATTTACCTACAATTTTACTGTTTGTCCTGTAGGACTGATCACATTTTACTGTTTGTCCGGTAGGACTTCAACAATGCAGATCACTTATCTGATTTTTCAACAGTCTGGTAATTTCACTAGGGAAGACTACACCTCCCAACATTTGAAATTGGGAATTACATCAAATCCCGCCCCCCGTTTGTCCCGTAGGACTTCAACAATGCAGATCACTTATCTGATTTTTCAACAGTCTGGTAATTTCACTAGGGAAGACTACACCTCCCAACATTTGAAATTGGGAATTACATCAAATCCCCCCAGCCTTTCACTTCCAAAACATCAATGTAGACAATGTCTCACATATTAGTGTCAACAAACATCAAGACTGCTTAGTCTAGCTTACTCCTAGCCCGATCTAGGCTTTTTAGGGCTTCCACTCGCTCTTAGTCCGGCTCAACAGTACCCTATAGGAAACATCATGCCTCCTCTTTTCTTCTTTTTCTCAATTCAGGAAACCTCCTCTTTTCTTCTTTTTCTCAATTGCACTTCCTTGGCGCTCTTTTTCCCACTGAGATCCTTTATCTTCAGTGAGATCCTTTATCTTCAGGGAGAGGGCAAAGAGTAATCTTGGGTCTTTCCCGGTAAATTCCGAAAATTGTTCATTAGTATTGTTATTATTGTTATTATTATTATTATTATTATTATATATTTTGATGGTAGGATGTTAAAATATTTGTTTTAATTTTTGTGTGCTTAACCACACAAAAATTAAAATAAATATTTTAACATCCTAGAATCCACCCAGTATATATATATATATATATATTTCTAAGCACACAAAAATTAAATAAATATTTTAACATCCTAGTTATTCACCTAGTACAGTAAAAGTAAAAACAAAACAACCACATATTAATAAATTATTCACCTAGTACAGTAAAAGTAAAAACAAAACAACCACATAGCCTGGGGTGTTACATCCTGTTACATCCTCTCCCCCCCATGTCACTGTGGTTTTATCCTTGGTTTAGGAATAAAAATTTCCTCTAAGGTGGCTTCCTGTGGGCTAAAGTGCTTCCATTAGACTTTACCATGGGTGACAACTCACTTCCATAATATTGTTTCTCTATGATCAAGGATGAGTAGAGAAAGGTTCTAATAGGAGCTCTCTCTGCAGTTCGACATATCATACATCTATACAACAATGTTTATTTCATATTGGCTGTTAACTATGTATGTATATATGAAAAAAAAGAACAACAATATACATATTCATTGACCTGAATTTTCCATAAAGTTTTATGTGTACTTACTTCCACTTAATAATGTGTCTGGGGTCGTAAACATATTTTTTTAACAACAATACATGAAATATGTTATGGACACATATGTGATTGGGTAGTGCAAGCCTACCCATCTCCTATCCTATCAAAAATTTGGAATCGACCACAATAATGAGGAGCTAACTTGGTGCAACGTACCCATCTCAGAGTGCTTCTCTTGGGTTTAACCTTTACATATACATGGTCCCCAACTTGAAATTCCCTATAAGTCCTCTTATCTTCATAAGCCTTCTGTCCTTACAGTTTTTTCCCTTTTAACTAACATGGTTGGTCCTAATATTAGCTTATCCTCCAGGTAGTTTTAGTTGGTAGGTGTTCTGTACCTCCTCCCAATGTATAATACTTCAAAATTGCTCATTTTTAATGAGTCATGATAATTGTTATTATATGTGAATTCAACAAGGTGGAGGTACTCCTCCCACTTGGTTGGTTGTTGGATAACATACATTCTTAATATATCTTCTAGTAATTGGTTCACTCGTTTCGTGTGTGGATGATAGGCTGTACTGAATTGAACTTGAGTGCCCAATCTTTCAAAAGAGATTTCCAAATAACATATATAAACTTTACATCTCTATCAGAAATGACCACTTTGGGTATGCCATGCAACTGAAATATCTCTTTAATAAATATGCCAGAAATTTGGATAGTCTTGTACATAGAGTGTATTCGGATGAAATGAGCGGTTTTACTTAGTTTATCCATTACTACCATTATTGAGTCACTTTGTCTTTTTGATCTGGGAAATCCTGTGATGAAGTCCAACGTAATGACATTCCATTTCCATTCCAGAATAAGTAATGGATGAAGCAACCCTGTGGGTGATGGTGTTTGGCCTTAAACAGCTGAAACTCCAGATATTAAGCCAAATAATCTGCAATATCCCTTCTCATTCAGGGATAAAAATATTTTTTCTTTATGGAAGAGAATAATTTTTGGTAGCCTGGGTGATCAACATAAGGAATTCTATGAAATTCATCCAAAATTAAATGTTTAATAGTTAGCTGATTGGGAACATACAACCTCCCTTTGAAAGTTAATGAGTTTTCTTTATTTATTCCATACTCGTCTTGGGTTCCAGATTGGTTTGCTTGTTGATTTTACTGCCATAAAAAAATATATTTAGGATATTTGAGGGCAACTTCTTTTATTTGATCATAAAAGTTAACTTCAATTTGGTTGCAGGAGAGTTCATACACAGAGTGCAATCTCCTACTTAGTGCATCCGCTACCCGATTCTCATTTCCTTTCATATGTTTAATTTCAAACTCAACTTCACTTAGAAAAGCAGTCCATCTTGCCTATCACGCATTAATATTAGGCTACTTAAATAAAATTGTCAAGCTACTATGATCAACCATTAAAATAATTTTTTTACCCAATAGGTAGTGTTTCCATACCTTTAGAGCATGTATTACCACAGTTAGTTCCGAATCATAAGTAGAATATCTTTTCTCATGTTCCTTTAAATTACGTGACTCATAGACGATTACTCTACCCTCCTGCATTAAAACCCCTCCGACTCCCTTTGGCACATGTCTGTGCATACTATAAATTCTTTCTCTGGGTTTGCAACTTTCAATACTGGGGTTGGGGTTGTGGTTAGTATATGCTTCAATTGCTCGAAACTATGCTAACATTTTGTTGTCCACTTAAAACCCTTCCCTTTTTCTGTAAGGGAGTTATAGGATAATATATTTTGGATACAAGCCCATGAAGGATCGAATATCTGCTACATTTTTCAGTACAAGCCATTCCATAATGGTTCTAATCTTCTTAGGATCCACACCGATTCTTTAATAGGAAATTATATGTCCCAAGTATTGGATCTGATCCTTGTAAAACTCAGATTTACTAAATTTCACATACAATTGATGGTCCCGTAAGGTCTGTAATACCAGTCATAAATGTTCCTTGTGCTCCTCTATATTCTTTGAGTAAATGAGAATATCATCAATGAATATGAGAAAAAAAAATTCTAAGAAGGTATGGAAGATGTCATTCATTAAACTTATAAATGTTGTTGGGGCATTAATAAACCCAAATGGCAAGACAAAAAACTCGTAATGACGGTACCGGGTTCTAAATGTTGTCTTATATATATCTTCCTCTTTTATCCCTATCTCATGATATCCTCACCACATGTCTATCATAGAGTATATGGTGGCACCCTTAACTTGATCAATCACGTCATCTATGTATGGCAATGAATATTTGTTCTTAACAATTAACTTATTGAGTTTCATGTAGTCAATACATAACCACAGGGTGCCATCCTTTTTCCTAACCAATAATACCGGAGCCCCTTAAGGAAACACCATTGGGTGGATATACCCTTTGTCTATGTAATATCCCTCCCCTTAATAATAAATAATAAATAATAAAAATAATAAATAATAATATAATAATAAATAATAAATAATACAAATAATAAATAATAAATAATAATAATATAAATAATAAATAATAAGTCACTTAATAATAAATAATAAAAATAATAAATCATAAATGTTAAATAATAAATGGTATTTAAAAATATACAAGAAAATAAATAAAAATAATAAAAATAAAAATAGTAATAACTATACTTAAGCTTTAAATAAGAATAAATAGAAATAAAACAAAGAAATCAAAAGCTATAAAAAAAAGAAAATAAAACAAGAAAGCTAAAAATCAAAATAAAAGTAAAGAAATAAAACAAGAAAGCTAAAAATCAAAGTCGCATGTAAACACATGGAGTGTGTGCATGTGGTTCCCATCCAATGTTTGCTCTATTTATTAGATGGTGAGGAGGATGGGAGGCATTCCATCTTTCCAAGATTCTATCTTTCATTCTCTTGGGAGAATGGTGTTTTAAGGCATAGGAGTCACTGGCAGTAGTACGTTGATTGAGGGCTCGAGGGTGGCCAGTTGTAGCAAATCCTTGCACAATTGAACCTACGGTTGGGTGGAGAGTCGTCTCCAAAACCTTGTTGCGGTAAGCCTACTTCTACGACACGTAAGCACTATTCTTAGTTGAATTTAATGTTAATTAGAAAAGTTAATTAGATATTTATTTTTGGATTGTTACATATGGTATCAGAGCTTTGGCTCAACCCTTAGGGCCTATGGGCATCTTAGAGAAAATATTATTTTGTTGGAATTTTTAACTTGACTTGTTTTGAAAGACAGGATGGGTACTTCCAAGAGGCCGCATATTTTTTTTCTACTAACTCTTGCTATACATGTAAAAATTTTTAGCATAGTTATATTTTGAAGGTGTTTATTCTAAAGTCATTCCTATGAGTAATTTCCGCTGAAAATCTTATCCTGTACATATTATGGATTTATTACTTGGTTCCGTACATCCGTCTATGCTTCATAGTGCTGGCAGAGAAGGTATTGGTAGAGATGTTGCCGAAGCATGTTGATGATTTCTGTAGAGAGTTTGTGCTTATTGTGATCTAGCCAAACTTCAACCTCATTTTGGATGAAAAGTATTAATAAAACCCCTCTTATTTTCTCTATTCTTGTAAAAGCCACTCTTTCCTTCACTGGTATTGATGATCCTTACGAGGTACCGTAAATTGAGAGGTATGCAATATATCTATCATTGAGCTAAAATGTGTGCGACTTTTCCTGAATTTTGTTTCATTTTGAGTATTCGGTAACTTAATTGAGTTTTGTCGATTGATTTGTGAATATTTGTATAAGTAAACTTTACATTATTCTCTAAAAGCTTTTTTATATCCATTACAATTGCCCAGCTGGTGTGAAATGTAATTGTTTTGTTATGCATGAATGGTTTTACTCAATTTTCTTTTAATAGGATAATGTTTCAACACACTGCTGTAATTCTTTGTAACAGATTTAATACTTGGTGTCATTCTTTATAGCATCCTTTGGGCAGGCTTTAGTTCTAAGAGGATGGTATTGTGCGTAATTTTAGTTTCACACCTGCTGGTATCTGCGATTGGTTTGCTTTAATGTACTCGCAGGTCGACTTTATTTTCATCAAAACTTTTATTTTTATTTATACATGAACCAGAAGTACACAAAGTTGGATTCATACTCTTGACTGCATGGGTATCTATTGCATTATCCACGAATTGAAATGCATAATTATTAGGTGGGTAGTTCTTCTACTAAGATGTTATTGTAGTCATTACACGGTTAATTTTCTTTAATCGTTTTATAGTTTAGAGTCTAGAGATATTGCTTATGTTGCTTTATTGTTATCTTGCTATTATCTCTTTAGCAGATGTGTGGAATTACTATGATTTTGGCACACCGATATCACACTTAATCTTGGAAGTATGAGGCTTAACTCGTACTTGAGAAAATTATGTTTTTGGAAATTAAATCAAACCAGTCTTTTTGGACGAGGGTGGCAGTTTGACGTTTAGGGCTTGTGTTAATGGGCGTCAGTCCCTTGGGCATCTGCATGGATAAACTCTAGTTTTCCTTTTAAATAGTTGCCTTTTTCTATATTTTAGCTTAGTTGTGCTCGATTCTTGTAAGAGGGTAAATACCAGCTCTTAGGTTTATGGAGGTTTAACATTTTTCTGTTGCTTTTACTCATTCAAAATTTTCTGTTAAAGGCCATAGTTTGTTTCTGCAAAAGAGTTTGTTTTGCAACGAGGGAGTTACAGATTAAACATGAAAACACAAAAGCCATCATTGCATATTAGTCTTTTCTAAAAATAATCATTTCTCGGTCTTTGGTAGTTCTACACAACGTAATGTAGGGTACTCAAAGAAATGGATGGCGTTGGCCTGATGAATAATCCTTTCATTTCATTTTCTTTAGAATTAGATTGGGGATACACTTGTTCCGTGTTGTTATTATAGCGCTGAGCAGCAATAGAATTTTATCGCTTTTTATGAAAATTTTATTTGTGAAATAACAACAAATTAGCTGCAGAGCAGAGATCATGTAAAAACCACTTTACACCAAGTGACTGTGTGACCACACTTTTACCATTGGAAACCGCAAATTTGAGCATCAGGAAACCAAAATTTTCATCGCAAATTTAAGTTTCA
Source organism: Pinus tabuliformis (assembly GCA_031772625.1). NCBI lineage: Eukaryota > Viridiplantae > Streptophyta > Pinopsida > Pinales > Pinaceae > Pinus > Pinus tabuliformis. The sequence goes on along the minus strand of CM062820.1, from coordinate 218,116,911 downwards.
GCATTAGCATCAAACCAATATTAATTCTCTGAGGAAAAATTTGGAATCCTTGATCTTTGTTTTGTTTTTTTTAATGAACACAAACATTATGGTCTGAATGACTGACTGAGATGGCACACGGCCACAGATGCCGAAGCAGAGATTTAAACAAAGTCAACCATACACAACAGACTGAAAAAAAATTAAACCCTCGTGATTCCAAGATTCGCAACGCAGAGAATGAGTTAAAATCCATATCCCATTTTAGTCAATTTCATATGTAAATATTGCCTACCACATGGTCCAATTCATCACCAACAAATGAAAGTTAAATATCCAAGTTTTGATTTGCAAATAAGAACTCCTGTATAACTGTTGAATTTTGTGACAGAGTGCTATTCTCAACAGCTCTGAAATCGTCCATTAATCTTGTATCATTTTGCTGGTGTATATCATACAAATATTCTGCTCATCATTTTTTATTTTTTTTTGGCAAGCTAGAAATATCTCCTTCCATGAGGCAGCCAACAATGTCATCATCAAAGAAACATGTCATACTTATATGTCCATTCTTCATCTTTGAATGGTTTTCAACGGTAGCTTCACTTTTTTTAAAAAGGCAGTTCTATGTCTTCTTTTAGAGAAATAGTCCTATGATCATAATTTATAGAAATTCCTATACTCATTTTGAAATCTGGAGCAATAGATGATTAGTAATATTTTGTTCAGCTATCTTATTTTCTTGAGGAGATTTAAGAAAGGACTGCTGATATCACTTCATGGTATAATCTGGCATGCCTACCTTGATAACAATTTCATCATTTTGTTGGTGATTATATGCCTGTTCCGACCGCAAGTCTGTGACGTTTTCATTCTCAGAAACAACCTTTTCATTTTCAAGAAGAGTGAGCAAGTGCTCTCTTTGTATGGCTGCCAACAACACTTTGAGACCTTCTTTTATTAATGTTTCATCATTCTCTTCATAAAATGACTGCTCTTTACATTCAAAATTTTTAAAGAAAACATGGCAGACTTCTTCTTGACTGTCCAAGACATTATGGGAATTATCTGGAGCTGTTTGGACGCTGTTACATACATCAACATCTTTAATTTCTAAAGATATAGCCTCAAGAAAATGGATGAAGAAATCATCTTCTCTATCCCATTCAACAATGATTTGATTGCTGTAAATATCATCAGCATGGTTTCATTTATTTTCTGTGATTGATTTCCTTTGGGTAGCTGAGTTACGATTCATATACAATTCTTCAACATGCAAATTCACGTGCATTTCCTCTTTCGGTTCTTTGCTTTGGCTGCAAATATTGTCCTCATCTCCATCAAGAATACATATGAGATTACCATCATTAGCATAAAAGAGTATAAACAAATACCAGTTCTATATAATTTGTTGAAGGAACAATTACCTACCTTGCATGAGGAAATGGTACTATTGATTGTGTAAATGGTACTATTGATCTTATAGTGTGTGCATATTTGTCGACATTGTTGTCGAAAGGAACAATGGAATTTGCAGGAACACGCATATCCATGGCCGCAAGCTTACAATCTTATGTCTTATGCAGGCAATTTATGTCTTATCCGGGCAATTAATATGGCTAAATGTATTGTAATTTAAGGTATTCAATATGGTGTTGCCTTCGCGGGTGCGCTTGCAGGTAGGCCATATAATTAATAAAATGATTTTATTTTGGTGTTGGGGAGGAATAACCTTCCCAGTCATCCGATCCGGTTCTGGGTCGGGTGGCATTGTCTCTTCTTATTATGGTGTGGAATATTTCTTTGATGGTTTGATTTCTTAAATTTCCTGGGAGTAATTATTTATTAGCCATAAAAATCTCAAGATACATTCAATAAATTTGTTTAATGATTTATTTTGTTAAAAGCAGTCCATTTAGTTCTTCTAACATAAGTTATGATTGCTTAAAGAGATACTTAAATATTTCACTCTACAGCACAAAATTTCAAATCATGAATCTATGGAATTAATATTGGTGTGACATATAATGATTTTCTTTCGAAGATCAAAGTACCTTCTTAACACAATAATTCCACCAACATTGAGACAATTCTCTAAGTTTTATTCTGACATCATTAGTACCTTCTAATTCATGTTTCCATGGTTTATACTACAAAAATTTGTAATTGTTGATAATTTATGGTTTAATTATGGTTTAAGTATTGTGATTGTTGATAAATTATGATAAAAACATATCTTATTAAACTCATAACTCACAACCATATAACAAAGTGAAAATCTAAATGAGTCACATAATTAAAGATATAGTTTTATTATGACTCATTAATTCATTGGAAAAGTATATAATCTTTTAATCTTGGATACTGATAATCTACCCATAATTGATGATGTATAATTCTCTAAAAGATTGCACTATTGAAATGGTATACTGGTATGTTTTTTAACAAATCTTTAATGCGGGTGTAACTACTCACCACTGGTTCATTTTACAACACAGTTTACATAGCACTTGATGTATTTGGATAATTGAAGTGGAAATTTGTCACCAATTAAAGTGCTCTAAAATAGTGAAATATGTTCCAGTTGACAATGGATAAACTCTGATATCTTATTACCTTTAGATGATCATTATTCACTAGCATCTGTTCATTATTTCATTGTTCAATCTGATCTAAAAACACAGAGATAACATTCCTTGAATATTGATCATACTATTCACTAATTATTTGGGTTGGATTGTTGTTCTCATTGTCCTTTAGCAATAGTAGTTGCTTGGCATTTCTCTGGTCTATTAATGCAAGAACACAACTCTCTCAATATGATCTTCTAATAAATTTAATTTTACACTGCCATTGCCATTCAAATTACATGTATCTGCTCATTTACTACTATATTCTCAATGGAAAATCGTACAGACTTGGATTTCAGTTTAGATGTTGAGTATAATGTTAAATGAGGTTTCGTGATTCAAGTTTAATTACATATAGTGGATAAATATGTCGAAAGAGAAATGGAAAGGAGAAACTTGCTAATGATAGTTCAAGTGATTATGGCCAACTTGGATCGTAGAGAAGAAGTATCACAACAGGGGTAAGAAATCAATAAGAAGAAACAACCGATTTTAGAACATAATGGAAGAGTTGGTATAATCATGACTTGGTACTCTAAAGGTATCACTATAAGGTCTATCTAAGGATGATGCACATAAAGAAGAAAATATTGGCAATCAACTAATAATAAAGGTTATCTTAAGGAACCTGTAAGGTATGATAAATAGAATGATTGGAGAAGATAAGTTGTGTGCATAACAACATCTATAACAATGGGAGAGCTACATTGTAAAGTTTTTCATAGGTGACTAACTATATGAATGAATTATGGATAACAAGACGTATGATAAGGAGATTTTATTATGTTGATGTCTTAAAACAGGAAAAGATAAGTGGATTACACTTGGTAGTTGTCTTAATGAATTTATTTATCAGGTCTTACCCAAGTTGGAAATAGTAACAACATTTCCAAGGTATATCAATGCTATAGGAGAGGAGGAAAAAAACCACAATGATTGGAGGTGCGAAATTCAAGTCAATTTAATAGAATGAAGTGAAGAAACTTCCATTTTTGAAGCCAATAGACATGGAATAGTAGGAAATCAAGACAGGGAGAAAAAGAAAAATATATCTATGAATATCAGATAGGAGAAAATGAAGGGATGTTCTATCAAGAAGAAAGTTCTTTTAAAAGGTATTAATGAGTAGAGCTAGAAACACCATTGGTAATGGTCATAATGATGATCTACATATTTTAAAAATGTGAAGGTGTGAAGTTGCATGATGACCAAATGATAATAAACGAGGAAGATATAGGAAGGAATGTTGCCAGAAACTTTAGACGAATACCTTGAGAAGGATTGGGTACATAGTGACAAAAGAAGTGAAAGTCAATTAATAGAGGTTGTACTTGACTCATTATTTCATGAGTAGGACTTTCCATAACGTTAAAAGAGGTTGTTTCCACATTTAAGTTTCTCATGGACAATGATGGTAGTAGTGTTTCCAACTGTTTCAAAATATAAAATAATGATACTATTTAATAAGAAAGAGTCTTTTCCCCAACTTGATGAAACTAAATTTATGATAAGCAATCAAGTGGTATTGAGATACGAACTTTACGAACTCGACGAGATCAGAAAATATTTCTGTGAATGAAGTGCTGATTGTTAAATAAGTCAACATGGATTAACAAATCCTTACAAGTAAATTAAGCATGATATAAAATTAAATCATGATGAAAAAATGTTTATATGCAATTGCATATAGCAGTATTGGAATCAGTAAGCCAAAGGGTAAATGGATGTAAAATCAAAGGATTTTGATTTTGAGATAGATGATTAAAAAAATGATGCTATCACTAGGAAGAATATATGACAAGAGATTAAGATTCAAGATGATGAGGCTCATGTGAAATTTAACGATGTACTTAGATGATTATACCGTTGGTGTAAATAATCAACTACCTAGTAGAAAGAAGTCGAACTGATTATTGAAAAGTAATTGACAACTTGATGAAAACATATTGACGATGTTTCATGCTATCATGGTAGGAAGATAATGATGTACATATGGTTCTTATAGTGATAAGGTATCCATACAATAGTAGCGATATGCAGAGGTGTTATGATGTTATGTCAAGATATATTGACATATTCATTTACTAAGTGATGATAGGTATTTAATGTTCAATACTCATGATGGATATGATATGCATAACGTGGCATAGGAATTATGATGCTATAATATGAGGATTATTGACATGTGGTCCATTTATGAGTCATGATATGTCTTTAATATAATTATGTTTATGGTATAACTGAAGCACGCGATAGTTCCGTACAAATCTATGACATGCATGAGCATGCAGTTCCTTATTATTCATAATGCTGCAATTAACAGAGATAAACGTTCTTATGATGACATGCAAGAGTTGGCATGTGGATTATTTCCTATGATACTATGATGATATGGTTAATGCGTTGGATGCATGTGGAGATGTGGTGATTCACAGGACTCCACAAATGGGCCGAGAGGGCCGGTTTATTTGATGATCTCGTGCGAGCCCATACGCATGAGGGAGAATAAGTAACACCATATGGGCTGGGGACAAAACTCAATCAACACTACATATGCCAGTGGTTCCTTTGTCTTGTGTATAGCTCTTGATGGATAGCTCTAGAAGAGCTATGGGACCATCTTGAGGAGGCCAAGTGCCTGATGTTCTAGGCTTGGTGCCTGTTATTGGATTGGGATGCCGAAGTCTGGAAGGGATGTAAAGGACTTCGATGCCTGGGGCTGTGCGCCTTAGTAGTTGTGGAGGGAGTGGGCCAGCCTTCCCAGATGCCCGGGGTCATTGAATACCGGACCGGATGCCTGCCTTGGGGCAGATGAGGTCTGAGTCAGGCGCGAGCCTTGGGGCCAGCCTTGGACTAGGATACAGACCGGGTCAGGCTTAACCTGGTGACGAAAGTGGGAAAAAGGATAGAGATTCCTTGAGATTTCCCGGGGTGTTGGGGACTTTCAATGCCTGCTGGTTATACTAGTTCAGCAAAGGGTGTTGGCAACAGGAAGTAAATAAAATAATAAATAATAAATAATAAAAATAATACATAATATATAATTCAACATAACTTCGGGACGAAGTTCCTTAAAGGGGGAGAGTATGTAATATCCCTCCCCTTAATAATAAATAATAAATAATAAAAATAATAAATAATAATATAATAATAAATAATACAAATAAATAATAATAATATAAATAATAAATAATAAATGACTTAATAATAAATAATATAAATAATAAATCATAAATGTTAAATAATAAATGATATTTAAAAATATACAAGAAAATAAATAAAAATAATAAAAATAAAAATAGTAATAACTATACTTAAGCTCTAAATAAGAATAAATAGAAATAAAACAAAGAAAACAATAAAAGAATCAGTAAAGCTATCAAAAAGAAGAAAATAAAACAAGAAAGCTAAAAATCAAAATAAAAGTAAAGAAATAAAAAAAAGAAAGCTAAAAATCAAAGTCGCATGTAGACACATGGAGTGTGTGCATGTGGTTTCCATCCAATGTTTGCTCTATTTATTAGATGGTGAGGAGGATGGGAGGCATTCCATCTTTCCAAGATTCTATCTTTCATTCTCTTGGGAGAATGGTGTTTTAAGACATAGGAGTCACTAGCAGTAGTACGTTGATTGAGGGCTCGGGGGTGGCCATTTGTAGCAAATCCTTGCACAATTGAGCCTATGGTTGGGTGGAGAGTCGTCCCCAAAACCTTGTTGCGGTAAGCCTACTTCTACGACAGGTAAGCACTATTCTTAGTTTAATTTAATGTTAATTAGAAAAGTTAATTAGATATTTATTTTTGGACTGTTACAGTCTAATAACTCCTTCAATTGAATCTTGAGTTCATTCAACTCGGGTATGCTAGTGTGATAAAGGGATTTTGACATTGGGGCCGCACTCGGAACTAGTTCTATAGTGAAATCGATACTCCGTTTAGGAGGCAACCCTGGGATTTCTTCGAGAAAAATATCAGAGAAATATTGAATAATTGGTATGCTTTATATGGTGACTTCTTTGTCTTTTGGCATTGGAATACCAAACAAGTATGGTATAAACTTGACATCCGTTTCTAAGGCACTTGTTTAATTGGATAGCTATTATGGGTCATAATTTAATTGGCCTCCTAATCCCTTGGAGTTCCTGTCTTCTACCCTCTTTAGTGAGGAAACTAACAATTTTTTCCTTTCAATTTACCAAGGACCAATATCCTTCTAACCAGTCCATGCCAATCAAGACATCATAAGATCCTAGGGGTGATAAATTTAATTTTACTTGAACCTATTGTCATGATGTTTCGATAGGATAATTTTATGTCTTAGCAGTAACTCTTATTTTAGCCCCGGTAACTAACTGCACCAACCATGGGTTTTTAAATCCACTGGTTTGCAATTGAGACAAATCAACTACCTTTGGGTTGATATAGCTTAAAATAGCCCCTGGGTCTATTAAAATAGAAACAACATGGTCAAATATCTTCCATTTCTATGATCTTTTCTATCAAATAAAATCTTCAAGATTTTATCTTTTTCTTGCTTTAATCTCTCATTATCAACCCTTAAGTTAACCATTTTAGCTGGTAATTGTTGAATTGTTCTTCTAACATTGCATTGGCATTATAGGATTCGTCTCCTAGCGGCACGCACATTTATGGGTTGGTTTCTGCCATAGGTATTGCACTAGTTCCCGCAGCTGGTTTACAGGGTGGTGTGATGCCATCTCCTCTCCTCAACATATTATCCTTATGTTCACATTGACATACTTTTGTTATTCCATGGTTTTCCCAAAACAAGCCACAGTGTTGAAACTGGGCTCCGATACCACTTATAACATGCTTACCCCCAAAAAAAAAAAAATTATTTACCAACTATAATTGTCCTAGATACATAAAGAAACATTACATAATTTCACAGACATGTCATATTATCAAGTAATCATTATATAGTTAAGAAGATATGACAACCTTGAGATGGTTTAACTTGGCTATATATGTATGCAACTTTCTAATGTTTATTAATGTCCCCTCTTCAAACATTAAAGCATGATCCTAGGTCGAAGTGGGTGCCAGATCATATTTGCTTCCCCATAAATGGCTATAGGTGACTGCACTATTCTAAATCTCGAGCTGGGACACCTATAACACCCTCTCCACTGTTGATGTGACTAGCTCTAGATCCAACGGTCTAGTTTCACTTCAAATGGTTCAGGTAATCATTGCGTCCGTTCACCTAGGGCATCCATCAATTGCATCCCATTCACTGTGAGAATTTGGATCTGCATCAACCTTGATGTTTTCCGACTCTACATACCAGGTTACCTTAAATACCTCTTGAAATGGTTGTTAAACTCCTCTGCAGTGAACACAGTAATTTTGAGGGTAGTCCAAAGGCTTAACCTAGGGTTTTTTGTTTCATTTTATTTTTCTTTTAGGTGACCCAGGCTTGAAGGGTTCCATGGAGATCCTCGACTTCAAGCTCAGACTAGCCATACCCTTAAGCTCGAAGAAGGTAATCACTTATCTATGGTTCGATTTGTTGCCCACGTTGCTTGTAATTGTTGGGTTAATTGTTTTTTAATTCTTCTCAACTTCCCCTAGAAGGTTATCCTTTACGTCTACAAATTTGTACAAGTAAGCCTTGTGATTCAATTTTTATTAATATTTTCGTGCTAATCAGGATGTTCACGGTCTAACCCTAGCTTGGTTGTTGTTACATGTTTCTTTCTTCAAACCACCTCCCATTCTATCTTGGTTATAGTCACGACTAGGGAGTAAAGCTAACGGGACTGAGTTGCTAACCCTCGAGCTCTTTTCTCTACTTCTAGGTTCCAAATATTCTCATCCTGGTTTTGGGTTTTTCTCTTTCGGGATTTAAAGTTAGGGTTTCTCTTACACTTAGAATATGTTCTAGAAATTTATGACGCTGAGACACGACCATGTGCTGCATAGTAGCCTTAAGGTGTTATGGATTGTTGTATGTAGTAGGTCAATTGAACTAAGCACTAAACATTCTCTGGGATAGTTATTGTGTCTCGCCTGTGACTATTCATTTGTATAATATATATGTTTGTTGAAGAAAATGTAACTAGGTTCGGCCTTCATAATGACATGTAATTATGACTAATGTAATTGATTTTGTAAAAGAGAATAAAATTATTTTTTTGTATGCCTTGCTGCATGGGTTTCATGAGAAAGAAGTGTCATTCATAGGTCAAAGACTTCTTCTTGATGTCTTTAGGATTTTTCATAATGTCAAAGAGTCAAGTCATGTATGAAGCAACTCTTCTTGAGCATGAGAAAAACATATTTGTGTCATAAACAATGTCACGTAGCCCTCCAAATGAAAAGCACATTCCTCTTCTTATGTCGACCAACAAAAATTAATTAAGAATAGTCATGTCGGCTCAAAGAAATAGACACAGTCATTCACAATGACACGTCAGCTAAATATGGAAGATGAACCATTATATATACCACATTAGGGTCTGCACAAAAGGAAAGACACAAAACTCAGATTACTGTAACTTTCATATGGGTACAGCAGAGCACAAAACTCGAATTTTCAGAGGAAGTTTAGATTTTCGGATGGGTACAGGAAGGTTAGACTTTCGATGGACAACATCTCTGTGTCTTGGCATCCTCACTGTTTTGATGATCATTGCCTCAAATGTAGTCATAGTCTAGGCATCGTTGGGACGAGAAGGATCTCTGTAATACACTCCTGGAATACTCTCTAGACATAGTCATAGTTTATGCATCATTGCAATGAGAAGAATATCGTCTATCCAAAAGTGACACTTTATCTCGGCATGTATTTTGGACAATGATAATCATGATCTCAGTCATGATAATAATAAGTTCAAGATCATAATTTGATGAATATATCAGTGCAGCTCTCAAATATATATATACATATCTCATTGTTATAGTGAAGGGGAAACAAGTGCCATGTGAAGGAGCAACAATGATCCTGATGAAGGTGCAATAGTGTTGCAGAAGTAATGATCATAGTGATGGCCTCGGTGATGCAAGAAGCAATGATCTTGGTGGTGCAGTATCGATGGACTCAGTTTTGTATCTATTATGATGATCTCAGCAATGAAAAAGAAGAGGAATGGTGTCTTGGTCTTGGAAGGACATAGTAGGTCAAGGATCATGGTCTTGGTATTCATCAATTATAATCTCTATAAGAAGAATTTTGTGTGGATTTTCCTCTCCAAGAGGAAGAGGTTTTGTCCCTGGAAGAAATCCAACATTGTGTGTTTTTGTCTCTTTGTTTTGGTAGCTATTTGATGAAATAAATAATACACACTTTAATAATACTAACAAGTGAATATTATGCTAATATGAAAAAGTTAACAACACCTCACAAATAGTTATCATGACTAGAAGAATGTCTTTAACTCTAATTTCCCTAGATTCAACATGGTATCAGAGCTAAGGTGTTGAATTTAAAGGAAGGGAAGCAAAAGAGACATACAAGGATCAATCTTCAAGAATGGCATCAAAACAAGTTTAAGGGTTTTGTCAAAATTAAAGGATCAAGTCTACAACAAGTAGTCTACAACAACAAGGTAATTCCACATCAATAACAACATCAAGAACTTGTGTCTCCACATCACCATCATCAAAATACCACCAAGACTCTCATCAGGGTATCTAAAAATCTATGAAACTCAAAGGACCTCAAGATGAAGATCTTATCATCTTGGAAAAGATTGAAGCAGTCCAGACCTACCCTACAAAAGAAAGCATAGCATATTGAAGGCAAGAAGGCATTTTCATCTTCAAGGCTATAATCAAGCAAGAATCATCTCGTTATTCGAGAGGAAGATAATCCAAGGAAGCAAAAAATCATACCTATCAAAAGGAGCAACCTTTTTCTATTAAGAAAAGGCTTTCTCATTTGAAAGAATATCATCTAAGAAGAAGCCCTCATATATCTTCTTCAACCATCATCAAAGAAATCAAGGTGAAGATTTAGTCTTCATATGACAAGTAAGTATCTTTTCATTCTATAATCAAGTTTGATTAAATGACTTCATTATTGCAGGGACATCTATAAATTGGATGGGCCATCAAGATTCCTTGCACGAAGAAGGAGGATATACATAGTCCTCTAAGTAATTGAAGTCATCAAAAGGTCTCATCTGAATTCATGGAAAGGGATAATTATGAAAGATCCCCTCATATAGTAATATTGGACACATCAAAGAAAAACTCTCTCTGAAGTTGCAATGAAGAAGATCACATGAAATATGATCTACATGAATGTAAAGGGTATCAAAGGTTGTAGGATATCTTCATAAGGTACCACCTACAAGATCTAGGAAGGAAGATAACCATCACTAATCTATAATGCACTAATAGATAAGCAAGCTAACAAATATCCGTGGGATAAGAAAGTTACCTCATTTGAAAACTTATGGTCTCTATGCTAAATAGAGAAAGACAAGTTGATGACATGCGTATTGAAGGTTAAAGGACTAAAATATGTGTATAAAGGAAAGGCAAGTTTGGTTCTCAATCAAGACATAATAAGTATAGCTAAGATTCATTGCTATGGAAATATTATAAAAATAAGATGATATCACTGGAAAGATGGAGGACGCTAAAGAAAGGGGCCAAGGAAAGAGGGAGTAACAAATATCTCCTATGAGTAAGATGGTATCCCTCACAAAAGGGTCTTATCATAATCTTCTGCTATAAGATATGACAATGATGATAAGATGCATCGTGGCATCATGGAAGCATAAGAAAAAAAAGCTCATGACATCACCATGGGAATCATGAAGGACAAAATCCATGTCAAATAAAACATGAAGGAGATAGTTCTTGGGAACCTGAGTGGACATTGAAGGAAAGGAAGAAGTCATCTAGGACAAGGCTCATCATATATCAAAGGAAACATTTTCCAGTTGGGGATATACAAGATCCTCAAAATTCTATGTTAGAATCCTCATCGTAGGGTTCACTAATCTATAGAAGAAGAAAGTGTTTCAATAGGAGCTCCAACTTATGGAATCCATGAGATGATGATGACATGAAGTAGATCAAGGGATTAAGATATTTTCAATCAAGGAAGTTGTTGGAAGAAGCCTTGATGACCTAAAGGTAAAATAAGGTATGTATGCTTATGTTTAATGTTATAATGTCATGTCATATGGTTGTAAGTGAAATGTATCATTTATTCTATCTTGAGATGCACGATCAAGAGAAAGAAATCCTCTCCTCTGAAATGATGTAGGAAGGCATAAGTGACACTAGATGAAATCAACACAATATGTCCTCATATGAAGTATGAGGTGGTTGAATACAATTAATACACTGATTGAAAGCTCTTGGGAATGGAATGTGTGAGGAAGGAAGATATCGTGAGATATGCAACCATGATGAAGGCAATCAACATCCAAAATACCAAGAATATTTGACTAGGAAATATCCCGGAAAGATATGAAGACTCTGATGAAAGTTTGAAAAATATGAAGACCCTTGACAATGGATATCTTTGGGATATGTGTCAATATGTGTACAGGATGTTGATACCTACAAGAAGATGTCATGATGAAGAGTGTTGGGCCTCAAAATAGTCCCCATTTTCACTCCATTATTCACCAATATCTTCACATTTTACCTTCATGTCACCTCCATTCCACCTCCACATCATTCCATTTACCTCATTATTGGGTTATAACTATGCTTTTCCAAAGTTTATTAATTCTTAACATTTTTAAGTGAATTTATGGCTAAACTTTAGAAAATAATATGCTTATACTTATACCTAACAATTAGAATGAGTTTGTTGACATGTGTAGGTACAAAGGAAGCTTCCAGGGCATCTTTATGTGGCCTTGAATGATCAAATTCGAATTTGATAAGATAAGCCTCATGGAAAAGATCATGATCTCATGGAGAAGATCATGGACCTCATGGAGGAAATCATGGAGGATAGGGTTATGTGTCTAGATGGTTGAGAAATTTATGGAACTAAAAGAGAGATTAGTGGATCATCATTATGAGTTTGTTATCTCATCTCATTGTATAAATAGGAGTACCTCCTCCATTCCAAAGGGAGGACTCTTGGAGCATTGTATCCAACTTATGATGGCATAGAATAAAGCTTCATTTTACTTATATTTTCATTATGTAGTTTTAGATATAAGTTGTACATATATTTCCATTATGTAGTTTTAGATATAAGTTTCCTTAATGTAGTATATGGAATAGCTTGTCACTTTGTTCTTAGGAGAATTGAGCTCACTCTAGAAGGATCAAAGGAACATGTTATTTCATATTAGATCTTATTTCATTTAATTGCTTAGATGTTTGATGTTTGAGGATTTGTTTGAGATTGATGAATGAGTTTTAAATTAGAATCTTATCAGCATATGAGAGAACAACCAAGGGTCTAAGTTAGGCTCTCTCTCCATTTGATTTGCATGATAATTAAAATTCATTCTTTTGCTTTTATGTTTCAAGTATCATATGAGGAGATAACCAAGAGTCTAAGTTAGGCTCTCTCTCCATTTGATTCACATGATAATTGAAATTCATCCTTTTTCTTTTATGTTTCAAGTTATTTCATTTCTTATGCTTACGAATGACTCTTAGTTTAGTTTGGATTAGTACATGAGAGGACAATCAAGAGACTAAGTTAGTCTCTCTCTCTACTTGAATCTAAACAATAATTAAGTTCATTCTCTTGTCTTCATTTCAAGTTTTTAGTTTCATGTAATCAATGATTTCTCTATGATACTGTAGGGAAGGACAACCAGGACCTCCTTAGTTAGGAGCCTCTTCCCTTGCATATTATATTGAATCGTAAATAATTTAGCTAGACATAGAGTTAGTTGCCTACTCCTGCATATATTTTGCTGGCATCATCACAAGCTTACGAGTTTCCCTGGTCGATAATTTAATGCAGCAATTTAAGCCCAATAAATTGCCCAACAAAGAGTCATCTCATAAGGTATGATTTGATTTAATATGATCTTTTGATTTCTTGAATAATATATGGTAATGCAGGGCTACTTGAACAAGAGTTGTAAATATAAGTACATCTAACATTCATGTGGTGGATGGAAGAAGCATGATGAGAAAGAAGTAGTCATATAATGAAGGTTCCATATATGAAGAAGGACACTTTCCATGAAGAAAGGAATGACATGATGAACTAAGGAGGAAAGTGGTCGATGGTTGTTTCCCTACAAGGAAGAAGCTCAACCGATTTTCATGACATCAAGGAGAGAATTTGATCAAGCAACTGAAGGACCCATGACGAAGAAGTTGTCGATGTAAAAAAGAGTTCGTAGCTAAGAGGGAGCTCCGACCGATCCCTAATCAAGAGGAAGCTTGGATTGGATCACCCTTGATTAAAAAGGAGTGATAGTTGTGCTTTTCTATTTCATGTTTCATGCACTAGACCAGGACTAACAACTGTAAGTCTAGGTGAAGGCCATGAAGAGAAATGTAGACACGTGATATCCTCCCTAGTTGAGAGGGAGAGATAGACACAACATTCTTGTCTTCACTTTGGAAGAAAGAATGGAGGATTGGGTAATCATCTGACATCTGATGCTCTTCGAGGATGTTTAGGGCATCCAAGATAAGAGTAGGCAAGAGGACCGATATTATTTGAGGCCTGGGAACCCAAGAGAAGAATAGTCCTAGAAGGTCATACTCAATGTGTTAACACCCAGGTTGTTCCCTATGACTCCCAAGGGAATACGGCCGGGGTAACCACTAACCAATCTTTGGACCACAGTTTCTAGCCAAACTGTAATCAGAGAGGGCTCTCTCTTTATAATTTGTCTCTATTTTGATAGTATTTTAGGCTAGTTATTATGCTCAGGTTTTGGTTTATATTTTGGTTGAAGGATTTCTTTCAGTGCTTAAGATGTAATGTTCAGACAGTAGTATATCATTGGGCAATGGAGTCTAGAGCTGTGAAATGTTATGAAATGTTGGACTGATGATGTTTAGACTGCAGGGCCTATTGAGTATCTTAAACAAACAAAATTTAAACTTAAGTGGTGATGTATGGTCAGCCAACAGAAAGCAATTAAGAATTCTCCATTAAGTTGGTGATGTGAAAGCGAAACATGATGCTCAGGAGAAAACCTGAATTCCTGAAACAAAGGTCACTGTAAAAGATATATTCTGAAAGTGCAACAATTAAGAATTACACTTATCAAGATTATAGCTGAAGAAAAACATTCATTAACAACATAGATTGAACTCAGGGTATTTGTATGAATAAGTCCTGAAGGTTATTCTTTTTCTTTGTTGCTAAACACTTAGGAATTAGAAACATATATGAATTGCAATAGATTGAAACACATAACAAAGGAGTTACAGAAAAACTTATTGTATTGTGAGGTACACAGGAATCCTGTAGTTTTCAACAGACACCAAAACGCATTCAACACTTCAGAACTCCGAGAAATTCCATCACTTTCTTTATTAAATTCTGAAAGGATTACATCATAAGAACTTCTTCAAGAGAAATCAACAACCACACCTACAAGTTTGTGCGAGGGGCAAATATATACAAAACAGTATTACAAAATATCTCAGGCGTTGAGTCATCTGAGAAATGAAATATCTTCACCAACTTTTCAAGATATTTTGATAAGAAAGTTATTACATCATTGAATACAAAGTAAATGCATTTTTATGCTTGTCAGAAGATATTTTGGCCTTTGGAGGCCACTGAGTCAGTTGGAGTGATCTGCATTAATGCTGAGAAATGCGCTTTTGGAGCTGTCTTGCTGTAGCTTCTCGGCTTGGACACCTGTAGCTCCCTACCTTGCTTTGTTGGCCGAAATTTCTGCTGAGTTGGCTCAACCTTTATCTTTAATGTATGCTGATTCTTTTTAAACTGTCCTGTGTATGACAGTTTGCATTTTCCATGAACAAAATTTGTTGAATGGCATCCTGTTTATAAAATCGTCTGTATGGCCTTGGTCCACCATTCTAGTGTAGGTAGTTGATGCCTGAGAATTGCATCCATGGTCTCCTCTGCCTCTGTATATTTGTAAAAATTGGGAGGCACCTCAAACAGGTGTTTGATTTCATTCATTATAAAAAATAAACTTTCTACTCTATTGTAGAGAGTCTGTCCTGTGGCTGGCCCTGTTTCTTCTGAGGTGTTGGGCTTCTCGTTGATCTGACTAGTGGCAAATGTATTAACCCTTTTGGCATACTGGTCATGTGTGAACAATCTCCCTACGTTGTTCAGTAAGCTAGGGAGCCCTCTGTTTTCTAACACTTGAAATTTCTCCATAAACCTGTTCACCTCAGTCTGCATGTCCTGGGTTCTTCTCTCCAATGTTTGCACTAAGTTTCTCAGTGTGAGAACCCTCTTGATTAACTGAATGTGCTCAGTTCTGTTTGAAATTCCCATGGCAGCCAACTGAGTGCTTGTCCTATTGTTAAGCACATTAATCATCCTGGTGGCTATCTCAGGCATGTTGCTTAGAGCAGCTCTTGATCTCTGAATTTCAGTCTGTGCTTTTGGAATGAGGTCCAACTGCTCATGGATTGTTTCAATATATTGCCATTGCTCATTAATAGATTGGCCAATGTTAGCCCACAGCACTATTTTAAGCTCAGCCACAACTTTATCTAATTTGAGCTCATTTTCTAGCTCTTTGATCCTGTCTTTGAGGGCTTTTATCTCCTTGCCCTTTTCTTCCACAGACTGCTTGGATTTGTCATATCTTTCATTGACCTTGGCTAGTTTCTCTTTGGCCTCATTCAATTCTGTCATTTGTGCTTCCAAGGCTTGGATCTCATTCCTCAGCTTTTGCATGTCCAGGCTTGGGGCCTGCTCTGTTGTTGGTGGTGCTGCTGAGGTGGATGTTGCTACTTGTTCTGTTTGCTGAGGAGGAGGAATAGTAATTGGAGCAGTTTCCTCAAGGTTTATTACTTCAGGAGGAGGCTGGGAGGTCTAACATTCTTCTCTTTGCTTCAAGGCTTCCTGTAATGCTGCCTGTGCAGCCTCTGATTCTCCCAGCTTTTCTTGTGTCTGGATAAGCTGCTTGTAGAGAGACACCAGCAAAGCTGTGGCATCTTTATCATGCCTCTGCTGGGCAACCTCATCTGTTTGAGGGTGAATGGTGGCTGGAATTTTGATCTTTTTCTTCAAAGAAGCCATGTCTGCATCCCTTAACTTCAATATCTCCTGGATGCCCTTGATATCTTTGGGATCATGCCCAATCTCAATAATTATATCTTCTAAGGACCTAATTCTGTTGTCCTTAGCCTGTGATGATGCCCTTTCCAACTCAAGTTGGGCAGCTGTATTATTAAGGCTATTTTCCAGCCTATAATTGTCCAAGGTTTTGTCTGCCAAGGAGGCATACACCATCTCACCCGTTTGTTTGTGTAGCTCAATTTTGTCCATCGTGTGGATGTCCTTGGCAAGGACCTCAAGATTGGTCCTTATATAATCTACAGGAGACTGGGGTTGTGCTACAACTGGCAAGAAATGACTCATGATCATTTTGCCTTCACTAACATCAAAAGCAGACATCAGTCTTTGCTGGTTAGTGGGAGCCATCTTTAGCAAATGATTGTAGAGCTGTATTTTTATGGGCTCGTTCCTTTTCTTTATGTCTATGAACTGTTGTTTGATGCTCAGTTCACCCTCCCTCTGCTGGCTAGAGGAGCTGACTTCTCCTCCCACAGTTCTGTTCTGTTCCTCTTGGAAGGAACTTGCAGATGCTTCCCTGCTAGGTGGGCCCATGCCCAGCGACTGCCCTGTTGGCATTTCCTCATCAGAGAAAGGGTTCAATCTCTGTCTTTTCTCACCATGACTTTCTGATGTGGTCAAGGGAGTCTCTCTGTCCCTTTTTCTGCTAGTATCCTCCTTTTGTGGAGTTTGGAGGATTGATGCATCAACTGATGTTTCTCGCCTATGAGGCACCATATTTTGTGCCTGCTGTTCTGTGAAAATTGGGGCCTCAACTGCCCCTTCTTGCTGTGGGGGCTGATCTTTGTCATGTTGCCCTTCTTCTTGCTGCAATTCCTGTTGTTGTTGTTGTTCTACCTGCTGCTGCTGTTGCTGCACCTTCTCATGCGGTGGCTGTTCAGTATCCATTTCTTTTTCCTTGCCCTTGCTAGATATATCTTCAGTGGCTTTGGGTGCTTGCTGATTTACAGTCGAGGAGGATGCAACTACTCCCACTTGTGTGCTTGGCAGTGAAAACACCTGTGAACAAAGTTCAAGGTCAGCCATATTTTTTAGATTCCTCACTGCTCTTTGATTCAGCTCTTCTTGTGTAACCGGCTCTTCTAGGGTTCCTCTCCTCCATTTTGCTTGGTTTGCATGTTTTTCAATGTGAGGGATCTTTACATGATCATAGCCAGAGAGCTTATATTTGAGCCTTCTCAAAGTGATGAAGTGGTTAGGGTCATAAGGTTTCTAGAGGAAACTGGTTTGAAGGCCAAGGGACTCAAGCATCCTGTCTACTTCTCTCCAACCTTCCTCCCTTTGGTTATAGACAAAGTGGCCAAGTTGGTTCCTGACTTTCAACTGTGCTTTCTTGCCGTTGCCTGAAAAGTGAAGCACATCAACATTGCCAAACTGCCTGAAGTATTCTAGGGCAAATAGCCTCATAGGCACATATTTGGGTAGTCTGTAGGGAGGCAATTCACACCCATACATCCTGATGACGGTGTGGTGCTGGTAAAAGTACCAGTCCCCAATGTTGTATGATTTGGATAACTGCAGGATCCTTTGCATTTCATCAGTCAGCCTCGGAGGAGGTGAGCCCATGATCATTGACATAGCTGGGTGGATGAACTGATCTATGAACTCACAATAAGTATAAGGAGATTCAAATCTACAGTGGAAAACAGAGGACCAATAGACCACTGATCTTGGATTGCCTTGGGCATCCTCTCTTTTGATTGGAAAAGAGAATTTCTGATGTTGATGATATAAGATCAAGTGGTAAATGTAAGAGGTATATCTGAACACTCTTTCTCTTGCCAGGTTCATTAGTTGCTCATGTATTTTGTCTGCTATATAGGTGGCATAGTCATAGCAGATAGGAGACTTGCCAGGAGCAAAGATGAGCATGATTACCAGCACAGTTTGATCAACAAACTCAATGGAGTTGTAGCCCAAAATGGGACTAATCATGTCTGCCAGATCTCTGCCCAGTTGGTTGAGGTATACTTGATTGATAGGAGGATACTTCACAGAGTCAGAGCTAATGTATAGCTGGTTTAGTTTGGTGACCTGAGCATCTGTCATTCTGGCTCCTTGATTTATCAGGTCTACAAGTGATAGAGGGACCAGTTTCTTCTCAGTCCTGAAGCAGAGCATATCCTTGATAGCTTCTGGGGTGACATAAAACACAGCTAATCCTGAAGGGTCAAGAACTGCCCTCTGAGTGGGGTCATAGTTTTCAGCACACAGATGCATCAAATCAGGGAATTGTCTGACCTGAGGGAGCTTAAAAATAGGAAGGAATGAGTCCCATATGCCTAGCACATCTGTTCCAGTCTCATGCTTGGCCTTCAATTCATTGAGAAGGTGGATGTGGAACTTAGTCTTCATCAGCATTTCCTCTGAAATCTGATAGTCCACGTCTGCCAGAGACTGCCATTCCAATTGTCTCTGAGGGGCATTTAATGGAGCAACGTTCAATACTATTGGAGCTACTGGTGGATCCATGATTTCTCCTAAGATTATGGATGGAGTTGCTATGCAGAGCAACACAAAGAGTTTTCTTCAACGAAAAATGTGAATTGTATGGAACAGAGGATGAGTGAGACAGCTGCAGCAATTGAAATACTGCTTGAAGTGCCAATAAGACCAATGTATGGTCTCAATCTGTCTTTTTTAACAGGTAGGTACAGTTTGAGTAAGCTGTTTCGCGATTGCGCGAACAAAGTACAGTTTTTTGTGAAAATATGGGCAAACAAGGCTCAGCTGGTGTTTTTCGAGCTCACAGTTGTAAATGGGGGCTAGGCACCAAGATTTCGCCGGTGAATTTGCGAGTTTTTTGTCGTTTAAGCTCTTTTGAGGGAATTCACAGACAAAGTAGGCATATGAAGGATTTATAATGGAAAATACCTGATGAAGAGCGAGCAATGGTCACGAATGACTGTAGAAATAGCGCGCCGGAGGTCTCCGAGTTGATTTCAGCAAAGGTGGTGCAATTTTGGACGTAAAATCATGCAGAGAAAGCAACAGCTCTAGTGGCAAAAAGTATGAAAAAACGCGAAAACTGGCCTAAATATGGATTTTTGGCATATTGGCGCGTTTTTTGGATGACGTCAGCATGACGTCATCAGGTGGGGTCAAGGTCGGATGACGTCAGCATGACGTCATCGGGTGAGGTGACAGGATGTGATTGGTCCACGGATATGATGAAGTGGCAAGACAGATCAGCATGGGGGCGGACGCAGGGGCTGACGCGACGGCGGGGTGGCACTGACGTGGGTATGACGTGGTGGTGACGTTGGCTAGGCGGATCGACTGAAAACTGGGAGCGGTTAGCGGTTTCTCATCGCACCGCTTATGATACGGAAGAGGGATTTATCAGGCGTACCTCTGATAAACTGTGGGGATGACGTGTGGCGGAGGCCTGACATCACCCTCTGATAGATATCGGAAGGTATCTGTCAGACGTCGGGGCCGGTCTGATATGGATTAGGGCCGTCCGATCAAAAGCGCTCGATCGGACGGTTGACGGGTCGCTGAGATGATCGGTGGATATGACAAGGGGCGGGATTATTTTAATATTTATTTTCGGGATCAGTGCTTGGCGGAAACTCTTGGGATATGGCAGGTTTACAAAGGTTTTTCAATGTCCATTCAATATAAAAATATAAAAATAACCCGCCGCCCATACTTTGGATAAACGAGAAAAGTGGGTTTTTTGTTTATTTTTGCAAATTAAAGCGGGTATAGGTAGAACAAGGTCTTTTATAAGGTTTTCTTTGACAAATGAGGGTTTTAACGGGCCAAATGAATTCAGAAGAGGGGAGGGGGTTAGACTTAGGTTCAACAAAGTGACCAGATGCCAATTTGATCCCTGACAGAGGATTTATTGGCTATAATGCCAAGGGGAGGGATATTTATACAATGCTTGGGGTTTATACACCATGGTGTTATAATACTAGGGGAAAGGGAATCATAGGGGAATTATATAATAGAGTTAGGGTTAATATGGATGAAAGGAGTGGATGAGGGGAGATAACACTAAGTTTATTTGAAAATAACTTAGCTTAAGGAGTAGATCAAAATGAAAAGAGTTTTAGACAAGAAATGTGGCTTCTAATAGGACTAAGAACCACTAAAAACCACCAATTCTTTCATGAATATCAACTGATGAGGGGATGTTAGTAATGAATGGAGAGGGGAAAATTGGGAAGTTAGACATGCTTCTTTGCTTGCTGCAACCTGATGGAGAAGAAAGACTTCCCAATCCATTGACTTTGCTTTGTGAAATAGGTTAGCATACCTTCAATTGTAAAGAATGATACTTCTGCAACCCCAACTGCCTACCCATCTACTTGCCTAGCATTTTTTGTTTCTTCTTGGAGGGTGCACTTAGACTTGCAGACCCTTACTTGCCTTTTCTTTTCTTTGTCTTTTTCCTTTTGATTCTCTATCTACTGCTACCCTTATTTCCTCCAAGGTCCCAGATTAAGCAGTTGGGAGCCTTTCTTCTCTACCTAAACTACTTGTCTGCCAAGATTAAACAGTTTGGATAGACTTCTTTCTCTATTCTACAACTGAAAATTCAAAACATGGCATGATCCAGATTAGGCTGTTGGACCATCCATCAAAATTTGAGTCCACATCAAGCTATAAGCACAGATTGTATTCTCTTGGAAATATGTGATCTTTGCATCATCAAAGCAGAGCATATTTGGACCTTTTCATTGCCAATCATGAAATATGAAACCTATTGGTATAGGTAGCTAACAGTGGCTCCACATGGGGATGGTTTTTCATTTGAAAGACCAAGAACAGCAGGTCAGATTGCCTTGGCCCTTGACTGCTCTTGCCAATCTTGAAGTTTGCTGCTTTGAAATGCCAAAATTGTGTACTTCCCTTCTTGGTAGTCCTTTTGACCCTATTTACCTTTTGCTGGTAGTTAAGAAAACTTTGAGAAATTGCATTTTTACATGTTGACAGAAAATAATATATACATCTGGATATGTACAAGGGAAAACTCAGGCTGCACTTTATGGATGGTAGTCAAAATAGTGCTTCAGCATCCTGCCATTCACAGGACCTTCATCCAAATCAGTTTCATTAAGACTTTTAAGGAAATAAGTGTTGTTTCCTTGTACTGCTTGGACAGAAAATGGTCCTCTCCAGAGGGAATCAAATTTTCCATGTTTTCCCTTATCCTCTCTTCTTGAATCCCACTTGAGGACTTTGTCACCAATGTTGAAATCTTCTGCCTTAGTTCTCCTATCAAAGGCCTTCTTTAATTTTTCTTGTAGAACTTGAACTCTACTGAAAACTTGGTCTCTAGTTTGCTGTAAACATATGATTTGATTGATTCTTCTTTGCATATCATTTGGTTCAGCTTGGCTTTCTTGAAGAAGTTTCATAACAGGTACCCCTAGTGATGAGGGAAATTTGGCTTCCAATCCATAAACCAACTCATATGGGCTGGTCCCAATTGATCTCTTGGTTGTTAGTCTATCTGCCCATAGAGCATTTACAAGCTTCTTATGCCAATTCTTTTTGTTCTCTTCTAGCACTTTCTTTATGATGTTTACCAGGCTTTTGTTTGATGACTCAGCAAGGCCATTACCTTGGGGATAGTATGCAGTAGAATGGCCTAAGGTAATGTGAAATTTGTGGCAGAAGTTCACCATTTTCTTGGATCTGAAAGCAGCAGCATTGTCTGTTATTATTTTGTCAGGGCATCCAAATCTAGCCAATATGTTGTTCTCCAAGAACTGAATGATAGTGGAATCATTTGCTTGTCTGCATGGAACAGCTTCAATCCACTTAGTGAAGTAGTCTGTGGCTGTTAAGATCCATCTGTGTTGGCCTGAGGATGAGGGATGAATTTCCCCAATGAAATCCAGGCCCCATTGTTGAAAAGGTCTCTCAGTTGCAATAGGCCTCAAGGGAAGTGGCAGCAATTGTCTCTTTCCCTCAAACACTTGACATTTGTGACATGAGGTTGTGAATTTCTTGACATCAGAGAACATGGTGGGCCAGTAGTAACCAGCCCTTAGTATTTTATCCACAGTGGACTTCCAGTACAAGTGTCCACCACAGTCACCTGCATGAAATTCCTTTATGATATTGTCAGTTTCATTCTCAATTAGGCAGTTTAGCAATATGCCTTCATGGTTTTTCCACAATAGATTTCCATCCATAACACAGAATTTAGAAGCTTTCATTTTTAAGAACCTACATTTAGTTCTGGACAATCCTGGGGGAGCACACAGGTTTTGCAATACATAACATATATCAGAGTACCAAGGGGATTGTTCAAAGGCTACATTGATCCTTGGAGTCGCCAGCTCCGGTTCACTGTCCAGCTGGTTGATGTCTAAGGCTTGGAAATTTGCTTCTGTCATTAGTTTGGCCAAACCTTGCCCTTTTATTAGTTTTGTAGGTTTTATTTCAATATCAAATTCCAAGATGTTGGCAATCCACTTTCCTCTTCTGCCCTCTAAATTTTCTTGGGTGAGAATGTCTTTGACAATAGGACTTGGCACATAGGCTATAACATGTGAATAAAGGATGTAAATCCTAAAGTCTTTGATAGCTTTGACCAAAGCATAAGCTTGCTTTTCCATGATTTGATATTTTAAAGGTGCATCTCTAAGAGCTCTGCTAAAGAAAGCAATTGGCTTCTCATTTCCTTGGTCATCTTTCTGTAACAAAACAGCAGCAATAGTATGCTGGGAGGCAAAAGAGAAAATGATAAATTCTCTGTCAAATTGAGGATTGGTCAAGACTGGGGTTTGGGTAAGGGCCAGTTTTATACCTTCAAAGGCTTGATTGGCTTCAACAGTCCATTTTACTTTTGAATCTTTCTTTAGCATGTTATTTAATAATCTGATTAGTTTTGTTAAGTTTGGGATAAACCTTCTCAAGAAATTGATTTTTCCCAAGAATCCTTGCAACTCTTTGATATTTCTTGGGTGGGGCATTTGTAAGATAGCCTGTATCCTATCTGGGTCAATTCTAATGCCATCTTTAGAAATGATGTGGCCCAAGAGTTTACCTTCCTCTAAACCAAACAGGGATTTCTTGGGATTCAAGGAAATTCCATATTTCCTGCAAGTTAGGAAAATCTGCCTTAAGTGTTTTAAATGTTCTTGGTCAGATTTTGAAAAAGGGGTGAGGTCATCTAAGTAAATGACTAAAAAGTCATGAATCTCCTTGGCAAAAGCAATATCCATTGCTCTTTGAAATGTTGCCCCTGCATGTTTCAATCGAAAAGGCATTTTTACATATTTGAAAGTTCCCCATGGGGTTGTAAATGCTGTTTTGTCTTGGTCATCGGGGTGCACCAGGATTTGATTGAAGCCTGAAAATCCATCCAGTAATGAGATCCTTGAGGCCCCTACCACTCTTTGGAGAATGTGATCCATCTTGGGTAAGGGATAGTTGTCTTTGAGGGATACTTGGTTCAGATTTCTTAGGTCCACACACAGCCTTATTTCACCAGTTTTCTTTCTTGTAGGGACTAAGTTGGAGATCCATTCAGAGAATCTGATTGGTGCTATGATGCCTGCCTTGAACATTTTCTGTACCTCTTGTTCCATTGCTGGGAGAAGCATTGGATTGATTCTCCTCAGTTTTTGTTTAAAGGGTTTTTGATCATGCTTGAGAGGGATAGTATGCTGGATAACAGAGGTATCATAGGATTTTAGGTCCTCATAACTCCATGCAAAGACATCCTGGAACTCTTTAAAGAGGTCAATGTATTTAGGCTTTTGATCAGGAGGTAGAGATGCAGACAATTTTATTATTTTGGGTTTGTCAATGGTACCAATGTTGCATTCTTCAATGGCTGTATTTAAGCGCTGCATTTTTGGTTTTCTGGGAATATAATTTGAATCAAAGATGTCCTCTAGTGGAGTTAAGCCTGTTGGCAGGAAATTGTCTTTCATCTCTATGATTTCAGTTTCAGCATTGGCCACTTCCTCACAACTGATTGATTGAATTTGCTGAATGCTTTCCTTGTTGAAAATAGTTGGGTTTAGCATTTGTTTTGCTGTTCTAGGTTATATTGGGTGAGTAGTTTTTTGAAACTGTATTTGTGATGGACTTGCTGTATCAAGTATTTGTGATTTACTTGCTGTATCAGTGTCAATATTTAATCCTGCAAATTCTTGTTGCAGAGTTAAAAAATGGTTTATTTGCTTGTCATCCTCAAATACTTGCCAATCATTAACATTGTTTCGAATGGAGGGTCTGTGTTTTACCTCAGCTGTAAAACAATGATGGGGCTCAAAAGGCAGCTTGCAGGTACTTGCAAATGTGGCTAAACTATGAGCATGCAGATTGTGGGTTCTAGGAATTTTAGTGATTTGGAATTCAGAGAAAAAGTTTAGTAACTCAGCAACAGCAGACCTATAAGACCTTAGTCTTTTGTCATTGGTGACAAAATTTCCCTTCACTTGTTGGATAACTAAATCTGAATCACCCATGATTGAAACCCTGGCAGCTTGTAAGAACTTTACTAACTTGAGGCCTAGTAAAAGAGCTTCATATTCTGCCATATTATTTGTACATCTGAAGTTTAATCTATAGGCTCTGCCTTCTGCATGACTATTTTCTTTATTGTGTACCCAAACTCCAGCTCCTGCCCCTAATTTGTTGACTGAGCCATCAAATTCAAGGAACCATAGAATATCCTGTTGGGAAGGAGATTTAATGATCTGTTCATGGGCTGGCAATGTAAGTAGAAGTTTTGGTTTTTCATCTGGCTTGTCTTCTAGGACAGTTTCATCATTTGATTGGGTATGCTTGATATTTAGAGCAGCAGCAGTGTCTAGCATTTGATTGACTGTTGTTTCATGGGTGGTAATTCTTTCATTAGAGTCTTCCTCCTGTATGAGTATTTTGGTTTCAACATCATTTTTTGAGAGAATTGTGCTGTCATTGAAGAGAATGTATGAGTCTATGTCTGAATGGACAACATATATGGGAAAGTTTTGAGGCTTTTCTTCACTGCTGACCATGTATTTCATGAGTGTTTCTCTGTATAGTCTTTTTGGTTGCCCAAAAACCGAGATGGTAGCATATGACATGTCTAATTGTAAGGAACCTTGGAGTTTAGCTCCCCATGATCTTGATAACAGCATCCCATATTTAGGTGGGATATCAGCAACTACAACATCCATCAGAATCGTTTTGTTTGGGTATTGAACCAGAGACACACATAAGTCTTTTATGAGACCTAAACACTTGACTTGGCTGGAGTCAAAGGAAAACAGGTCTTTGTAAGGTCTTGTTATATCTAGATTCAATCTCTCCATGACCGCTTTTGGCATGAGATTGTGAGAGGCACCTGAGTCAAACATTGCATTATGTAATATTTTATCATGAATATGTAAGCTGACATAAAAAGGTAGTACCCCTGTGACTACTATTTTTCCATTCACTTCTGGGCCAAACAGTAGTTCTGGGGTGTCATCCAGCACATTGACATCATCTTTGTTGCTAGTGAATTGAAGGGACTTCTTGATTTGTAGTTTATAGATGTCATGCTTCGCTAGTTCTGAGAGAGGAATTGCTATCTTTAGTTTGCCAATTTCAGTTTCTAGGTCAAAGGGTTTTTCAGATTGGGTCTTGGGGTTATGGATAACAGTCCTTTCCTTGTTCACTAGATCTTCTTCTTGATTTTTATCTTGATTTTGGGACCTATCCTTTTTACTCATCTCTTGAGGAGTAATATTTAAATTAGGGTGAGAGGATGAAGTAGCCATAGGCTGCTGTTTTAAGGACAATGGTTCAGTAATCTCTTCAATAATTACTTCTTCTGCAGGTGAATTTGTTTTGTCATTAGGCTCTGTGACTATGGCTCTTTTAGGCTGCTGATTATCCTTTATCTTTTCAGGCTGATTTACATTCACAGTTCTGCTCCTCAGCTTGTATTGTTTATGGACTTCATAAACAGCAGTGTCATAGCCTTGTTTAAAGTCAAAGGATTCACCTGATTTAGTTTGGAACAGTTTGATTTCATCATCCTCATGATCTTCTTGTGTTAAGAAAACTTGACTTTCACCATCTAGACCCATTAAATTAATTTGAGAATCTTCATTGGGTTCAGTTGATGTGGAAGTTTCTGCATAATTTTCTTGGAAAGGGGGTCTTATGTCTTGGTCAGCACTGGTCTTGCCAACGTTTGGGTTTTGAGTTCTCCTAAAATTTGGATTCCTAGGAGGGTTGTTTTGTGGTGCTTCCCATGATGATTTTCTCTCAACCAATTCCACCCTATCACCCAATCTTTTCATTCCAATGAGTATTGCATCCATCTTTTGATCAAAGGCAGAGGGTTCCTCTTTGAAAACAGTCCTCTTTTCCAACCTTGCTCTGTTTCTTTTGGCAATTAGGTTGGCTTCCACTGTAACAGCAACCCTTTGGGCCTCTGCAAGGGATTGAGGATCTCTTTCCTTTAACTGATAGGCCATGTCAGGGTCAAAACCATCAGGGAATTTGTACAAAGCTAAATCAGGAGGGGGTCTTAAATTTTGTGGGATTGCGTTATATACATTTTTAAATATTGCACAATACTCCAAAACAGTCTCTTGGGGACCTCTTTTGATAGTGTCATATTCCCCAAGTATGTGCAGAGGATCCTTCTTCTTCTCCCATCTGCTAGTAAAGGCTTGATACAGTTTATCAGGAGTTGTGATGGAATTTGCATTCAGGGATCTAAACCAAGTTCTTACATCCCCAGTTAGGGTTTGAACAAACATCCTCATTCTGACACTGTCATCATCTATTTCATAGGTCTCAAAATGGTCTTGCATCCTCTTAGCATGCTGGACAGCTGTCAGAGGGCCATTGGATTCAAAATATAAGATTTTGGTTTGGTAATCTTGGGGTAGAGCTGTAGCATTAGCTGGTATTTGTAAGGGTGCATATCTGTTAGCCATATTTATAGGGTTTAGAGGATTAACAGGGGCAGCTGGGATAATAGGAACAGTGGGTACCACAGGGGTAATAAGTAAGGGTGAACCTAGAGTGTTGGTCAAGGGGATATGTGCAGTGGGTGAAGATGTGAGGGGAGGACTTTGAGATGTAGATGGTGAACTAGGGGAACTAGGGGTAGACCGGAAAAGGACCTTGCATGGAGTAGAGATAAGGCTGGGATGATCTGAATCTGAGGTTAAATCAGCAGGCTGCTCCTGCCTTTGCTGCCTCCTAATGTTTCTAGGGATAGTATTTGGATTATCAACAATGATGGGTGGATTAGGGTCAGGATTTGCCCTAGTATGCCGTGGATTTTTCTTGGGAGCCAGCTTCTAAATGTTTTTTAGGATTTTATAGGAAGTTTTTATATCTGCAAGGACTGGATAAAGATTTTGGAATGGCTATATATATTTCAAAGCTAAAATGAAGATTCACTGAAAAAAGCTCTTCCTTAAAGCTGTCAATGTGACACAGAAACAGTGTTGAAGGCCTCCTGACTGATTTCAGGCTTGATTTGTAGCTTTGAGAGATGAATAGAAATTGGAAAATCCTAAGAAGTCCCCAGCGGAGTCGCCAATTATGTTAACACCCAGGTTGTTCCCTATGACTCCCAAGGGAATACGGCCGGGGTAACCACTAACCAATCTTTGGACCACAGTTTCTAGCCAAACTGTAATCAGAGAGGGCTCTCTCTTTATAATTTGTCTCTATTTTGATAGTATTTTAGGCTAGTTATTACGCTCAGGTTTTGGTTTATACTTTGGTTGAAGGATTTCTTTCAGTGCTTAAGGTGTAATGTTCAGACAGTAGTATATCATTGGGCAATGGAGTCTAGAGCTGTGAAATGTTATGAAATGCTGGACTGATGATGTTCAGACTGCAGGGCCTATTGAGTATCTTAAACAAACAAAATTTAAACTTAAGTGGTGATGTATGTTCAGCCAACAGAAAGCAATTAAGAATTCTCCATTAAGCTGGTGATGTGAAAGTGAAACATGATGCTCAGGAGCAAACCTGAATTCCTGAAACAAAGGTCACTGTAAAAGATATATTCTGAAAGTGCAGCAATTAAGAATTACACTTATCAAGATTATAGCTGAAGAAAAACATTCATTAACAACATAGATTGAACTCAGGGTATTTGTATGAATAAGTCCTGAAGGTTATTCTTTTTCTTTGTTGCTAAACACTTAGGAATTAGAAACATATATGAATTGCAATAGATTGAAACACATAACAAAGGAGTTACAGAAAAACTTATTGTATTGTGAGGTACACAGGAATGCTATAGTTTTCAACAGACATCAAAACGCATTCAACACTTCAGAACTCCGAGAAATTCCATCACTTTCTTTATTAAATTCTGAAAGGATTACAGCATAAGAAATTCTTCAAGAGAAATCAACAACCACACCTGCAAGTTTGTGCGAGGGGCAAATATATACAAAACAGTATTACAAAATATCTCAGGCGTTGAGTCATCTGAGAAATGAAATATCTTCACCAACTTTTCAAGATATTTTGATAAGAAAGCTATTACATCATTGAATACAAAGTAAATGCATTTTTATGCTTGTCAGAAGATATTTTGGCCTTTGGAGGCCACTGAGTCGGTTGGAGTGATCTTCATTAATGCTGAGAAATGCGCTTTTGGAGCTGTCCTGCTGTAGCTTCTCGACTTGGACACCTATAGCTCCCTACCTTGCTTTGTTGGCCGAAATTTCTACTGAGTTGGCTCAGCCTTTATCTTTAATGTATGCTGATTCTTTTTAAACTGTCCTGTGTATGACAGTTTGCATTTTCCATGAACAAAATTTGTTGAATGGCATCCTGTTTATAAAATCGTCTGTATGGCCTTGGTCCACCATTCTAGTGTAGGTAGTTGATGCCTGAGAATTGCATCCATGGTCTCCTCTGCCTCTGTATATTTGTAAAAATTGGGAGGCACCTCAAACAGGTGTTTGATTTCATTCATTATAAAAAATAAACTTTCTACTCTATTGTAGAGAGTCTGTCCTGTGGCTGGCCCTGTTTCTTCTGAGGTGCTGGGCTTCTCGTTGATCTGACTAGTGGCAAATGTATTAACCCTTTTGGCATACTGGTCATGTGTGAACAATCTCCCTGCGCTGTTCAGTAAGCTAGGGAGCCCTCTGTATTCTAACACCTGAAATTTCTCCATAAACCTGTTCACCTCAGTCTGCATGTCCTGGGTTCTTCTCTCCAATGTCTGCACTAAGTTTCTCAGTGTGAGAACCCTCTTGATTAACTGAATGTGCTCAGTTCTGTTTGAAATTCCCATGGCAGCCAACTGAGTGCTTGTCCTATTGTTAAGCACATTAATCATCCTGGTGGCTATCTCAGGCATGTTGCTTAGAGCAGCTCTTGATCTCTGAATTTCAGTCTGTGCTTTTGGAATGAGGTCCAACTGCTCATGGATTGTTTCAATATATTGCCATTGCTCATTAATAGATTGGCCAATGTTAGCCCACAACACTATTTTAAGCTCAGCCACAACTTTATCTCATTTGAGCTCATTTTCTAGCTCTTTGATCCTGTCTTTGAGGGCTTTTATCTCCCTGCCCTTTTCTGCCACAGACTGCTTGGATTTGTCATATCTTTCATTGACCTTGGCTAGTTTCTCTTTGGCCTCATTCAATTCTGTCATTTGTGCTTCCAAGGCCTGGATCTCATTCCTCAGCTTTGCATGTCCAGGCTTGGGGCCTGCTCTGTTGTTGTTGGTGCTGCTGAGGTGGATGTTGTTGCTTGTTTTGTTTGCTGAGGAGGAGGAATAGTAATTGGAGCAGTTTCCTCAAGGTTTATTACTTCAGGAGGAGGCTGGGAGGTCTGACCTTCTTCTCTTTGCTTCAAGGCTGCCTGTAATGCTGCCTGTGCAGCCTCTGATTCTCCCAGCTTTTCTTGTGTCTGGATAAGCTGCTTGTAGAGAGACACCAGCAAAGTTGTGGCATCTTTATCATGCCTCTGCTGGGCAACCTCATCTGTTTGAGGGTGAATGGTGGCTGGCATTTTGATCTTTTTCTTCAAAGCAGCCATGTCTGCATCCCTTAACTTCAATATCTCATGGATGCCCTTGAAATCTTTGGGATCATGCCCAATCTCATTAATTATATCTTCTAAGGACCTAATTCTGTTGTCCTTAGCCTGTGATGATGCCCTTTCCAACTCAAGTTGGGCAGCTGTATTATTAAGGCTATTTTCCAGCCTATAATTGTCCAAGGTTTTTTCTGCCAAGGAGGCATACACCATCTCACCCTTTTGTTTGTGTAGCTCAATTTTGTCCATCGAGTGGATGTCCTTGGCAAGGACCTCAACATTGGTCCTTATATAATCTGCAGGAGACTGGGGTTGTGCTACAGCTGGCAAGAAATGACTCATGATCATTTTGCCTTCACTAACATCAAAAGCAGACATCAGTCTTTGCTAGTTAGTGGGAGCCATCTTTAGCAAATGATTGTAGAGCTGTATTTTTATGGGCTCATTCCTTTTCTTTATGTCTATGAACTGCTGTTTGATGCTCAGTTCACCCTCCCTCTGCTGGCTAGAGGAGCTGGCTTCTCCTCCCATAGTTATGTTCTGTTCCTCTTGGAAGGAACTTGCAGATGCTTCCCTGCTAGGTGGGCCCATGCCTAGCGACTGCCCTGTTGGCATTTCCTCATCAGAGAAAGGGTTCAATCTCTGTCTTTTCTCACCATGACTTTCTGATGTGGTCAAGGGAGTCTCTCTATCCCTTTTTCTGCTAGTATCCTCCTTTTGTGGAGTTTGGAGGATTGATGCATCAACTGATGTTTCTCGCCTAGGAGGCACCGTATTTTGTGCCTGTTGTTCTATGAAAATTGGGGCCTCAACTGCCCCTTCTTGCTGTGGGGGCTGATATTTGTCATGATGCCCTTCTTCTTGCTGCAATTCCTGTTGTTGTTGTTGTTCTACCTGCTGCTGCTGTTGCTGCACCTTCTCATGCGGTGGTTGTTCAGTATCCATTTCTTTTTCCTTGCCCTTGCTAGATATATCTTCAGTGGCTTTGGGTGCTTGCTGATTTACAGTCGAGGAGGATGCAACTGCTCCCACTTGTGTGCTTGGCAGTGAAAACACCTGTGAACAAAGTTCAAGGTCAGCCATCTTTTTTAGATTCCTCACTGCTCTTTGATTCAACTCTTCTTGTGTAACCGGCTCTTCTAGGGTTCCTCTCCTCCATTTTGCTTGGTTTGCATGTTTTTCAATGTGAGGGATCTTTACAAGATCATAGCCAGAAAGCTTATATTTGAGCCTTCTCAAAGTGATGAAGTGGTTAGGGTCATAAGGTTTCCAGAGGAAACTGGTTTGAAGGCCAAGGGACTCAAGCATCCTATCTGCTTCTCTCCAACCTTCCTCCCTTTGGTTATAGACAAAGTGGCCAAGTTGGTTCCTGACTTTCAACTGTGCTTTCTTGCCTTTGCCTGAAAAGTGAAGCACATCAACATTACCAAACTGCCTGAAGTATTCTAGGGCAAATAGCCTCATAGGCACATATTTGGGTAGTCTGTAGGGAGGCAATTCACACCCATACATCCTGATGACGGTGTGGTGCTGGTAAAAGTACCAGTCCCCAATGCTGTATGATTTGGATAACTGCAGGATCCTTTGCATTTCATCAGTGAGCCTCGGAGGAGGTGAGCCCATCATCATTGACATAGCTGGGTGGATGAACTGATCTATGAACTCACAATAAGTATAAGGAGATTCAAATCTACAGTGGAAAACAGAGGACTAATAGACCACTGATCTTGGATTGCCTTGGGCATCCTCTATTTTGATTGGAAAAGAGAATTTCTGATGTTGATGATATAAGATCAAGTGGTAAATGTAAGAGGTATATTTGAACACTCTTTCTCTTGCCAGGTTCATTAGTTGCTCATGTATTTTGTCTGCTATATAGGTGGCATAGTCATAGCAGATAGGAGACTTGCTAGGAGCAAAGATGAGCATGATTACCAGCACAGTTTGATCAACAAACTCAATGGAGTTGTAGCCCAAAATGGGACTAATCATGTCTGCCAGATCTCTGCCCAGTTGGTTGAGGTATACTTGATTGATAGGAGGATACTTCACAGAGTCAGAGCCAACGTATAGCTGGTTTAGTTTGGTGACCTGAGCATCTGTCATTCTGGCTCCTTGATTTATCAGGTCTACAAGTGATAGAGGGACCAGTTTCTTCTCAGTCCTGAAGCAGAGCATATCCTTGATAGCTTCTGGGGTGACATAAAACACAGTTGATCCTGAAGGGTCAAGAACTGCCCTCTGAGTGGGGTCATAGTTTTCAGCACACAGATGGATCAAATCAGGGAATTGTCTGACCTGAGGGAGCTTAAAAATAGGAAGGAATGAGTCCCATATGCCTAGCACATCTGTTCCAGTCTCATGCTTGGCCTTCAATTCATTGAGAAGGTGGATGTGGAACTTAGTCTTCATCAGCATTTCCTCTAAAATCTGATAGTCCATGTCTGCTAGAGACTGCCATTCCAATTGTCTCTGAGGGGCATTTAATGGAGCAACGTTCAATGCTATTGGAGCTACTGGTGGATCCATGATTTCTCCTAAGATTATGGATGGAGTTGCTATGCAGAGCAACACAAAGAGTTTTCTTCAATGAAAAATGTGAATTGTATGGAACAGAGGGTGAGTGAGACAGCTGCAGCAATTGAAATACTGCTTGAAGTGCCAATAAGACCAATGTATGGTCTCAATCTGTCTTTTTTAACAGGTAGGTACAGTTTGAGTAAGCTGTTTCGCGATTGCGCGAACAAAGTACAGTTTTTTGTGAAAATATGGGCAAACAAGGCTCAGCTGGTGTTTTTCGAGCTCATAGTTGTAAATGGGGGCTAGGCACCAAGATTTCGCCGGTGAATTTGCGAGTTTTTTGTCGTTTAAGCTCTTTTGAGGGAATTCACAGACAAAGTAGGCATATGAAGGATTTATAATGGAAAATACCTGATGAAGAGTGAGCAATGGTCATGAATGACTGTAGAAATAGCGCGCCGGAGGTCTCCGAGTTGATTTCAGCAAAGGTGGTGCAATTTTGGACGTAAAATCATGCAGGGAAAGCAACAGCTCTAGTGGCAAAAAGTATGAAAAAACCCGAAAACTGGCCTAAATATGGATTTTTGGCATATTGGCGCGTTTTTTGGATGACGTCAGCATGACGTCATCAGGTGGGTCAAGGTCGGATGACGTCAGCATGACGTCATCGAGTGAGGTGGCAGGCTGTGATTGGTCCACGGATATGATGAAGTGGCAAGACAGATCAGCATGGGGGCGGACGCAGGGGCTGACGCGACGGCGGGGTGGCACTGACGTGGTGGTGACGTTGGCTGGGCGGATCGACCGAAAACCGGGAGCGGTTAGCGGTTTCTCATCGCACCGCTTATGATACGGAAGAGGGATTTGTCAGGCGTACCTCCGATAAACTGTGGGGATGACGCGTGGCGGAGGCCTGACATCACCTATGACATATATCGGAAGGTATCTGTCGGACGTCGGGGCCGGTCCGATATGGATTAGGGCCGTCCGATCAAAAGCGCTCGATCGGACGGTTGACGGGTCGCTGAGATGATCAGTGGATATGACAAGGGGCGGGATTATTTTAATATTTATTTTCGGGATCAGTGCTTGGCGGAAACTCTTGGGATATGGCGGGTTTACAAAGGTTTTTCAATGTCCATTCAATATAAAAATATAAAAATAACCCGCCGCCCATACTTTGGATAAACGAGAAAAGTGGGTTTTTTGTTTATTTTTGCAAATTAAAGCGGGTATAGGTAGAACAAGGTCTTTTATAAGGTTTTCTTTGACAAATGAGGGTTTTAAGGGGCCAAATGAATTCAGAAGAGGGGAGGGGGTTAGACTTAGGTTCAACAAAGTGACCAGATGCCAATTTGATCCCTGACATAGGATTTATTGGCTATAATGCCAAGGGGAGGGATATTTATACAATTCTTGGGGTTTATACACCATGGTGTTATAATACTAGGGGAAAGGGAATCATAGGGGAATTATATAATAGAGTTAGGGTTAATATGGATGAAAGGAGTGGATGAGGGGAGATAACACTAAGTTTATTTGAAAATAACTTAGCTTAAGGAGTAGATCAAAATGAAAAGAGTTTTAGACAAGAAATGTGGCTTCTAATAGGACTAAGAACCACTAAAAACCACCAATTCTTTCATGAATATCAACTGATGAGGGGATGTTAGTAATGAATGGAGAGGGGAAAATTGGGAAGTTAGACATGCTTCTTTGCTTGCTGCAACCTGATGGAGAAGAAAGACTTCCCAATCCATTGACTTTGCTTTGTGAAATAGGTTAGCATACCTTCAATTGTAAGGAATGATACTTCTGCAACCCCAACTGCCTACCCATCTACTTGCCTAGCATTTTTTGTTTCTTCTTGGAGGGTGCACTTAGGCTTGCAGACCCTTACTTGCCTTTTCTTTTCTTTGGCTTTTTCCTTTTGATTCTCTATCTACTGCTACCCTTATTTCCTCCAAGGTCCCAGATTAAGCAGTTGGGAGCCTTTCTTCTCTACCTAAACTACTTGTCTGCCAAGATTAAACAGTTTGGACAGACTTCTTTCTCTATTCTACAACTGAAAATTCAAAACATGGCATGATCCAGATTAGGCTGTTGGACCATCCATCAAAATTTGAGTCCACATCAAGCTATAAGCACAGATTGTATTCTCTTGGAAATATGTGATCTTTGCATCATCAAAGCAGAGCATATTTGGACCTTTTCATTGCCAATCATGAAATATGAAACCTATTGGTATAGGTAGCTAACACAATGAACACACGGGTGGGTATGTACCTTGAGAGACAATGATAAAGGTGTCTATAATAATTGGTCTCACCAACATTGCATCTCATGGTCTCGTGGAGAGATGGAGTTGTTATTCAAGGCGTTGCACTGTGACAATGCTGGTTGATATGATGCTATACAAATGGGATTACCAATCTGATTATTCTAATGAGAAATTCTTCATATTAAGAATGACCAAGTACCATTATGAATACCTCCCCAGTTAACAGGGAGTGTTGAAGAAAATGTAACTAGGTTCGGTCTTCATAATGACATGTAATTATGACTAATGTAAATGATGCAATAAAAGAGAATAATATTATTTTTTTGTATGCCTTGCTACATCGGTTTCATGAGAAGGAAGTGTCATTCATAGGTCAAATACTTCTTCTTGATGTCTTTAGGATTTGTCATAATGTCAAAGAGTCAAGTCATGTATGACGCAGCTCTTCTTAAGCATGAGAAAAATAATTTTTTTTCATAAACAATGTCAAGTAGCCCTCCAAATGACAAGCATAATCCTCTTCTTATTTCAGATAGAAAAAATGAATTAAGAACAGTCATGTCGGCTCAAAGAAATAGACACAATGGTTCACAATGACATGTCAGCTAAATATGGAATACAAACCACTATATATAACCCATTAGGGTCTGCACAGAAGGGAAGACATAGAACTCAGATTCCTGTAACTTTCGGATGGGTTCAATAGAGCAAAAAACTCGAATTTTTGAATGAAGTTCAGATTTTCGGATGGGTACAGGAAGTTCAGACTTTCAATGGACATCATCTCTGTGCCTCGGCCTCCTCACTGTTTTGATGATCACTACCTCAAATGAAGTCACAGTCTAGGCATCGTTGAGAGGAGAAGGATCTATGTAATACACTCCCGACATACTCTCTAGACACAATCACAATTTAGGCATCGTTGCAATGGGAACAATCTCGGTTATCCAAAAGTGACTCTCTCTTGGCATGTATTCTGGATGATGTTAATCATGATCTCAGTCATGATTGTAATAAGTTCAAGGTCATAATTTTAATGAAGATCCTGGTGCAGCTCTAAGATATATATATATATATATATATATATATATATATATATATATATATATATATATATATATATATATATATATATATATATATATATATATATGTATATATATATATATATATACACATATATATATATATATATATATATATATATATATATATATATATATATATATATACATATCTCATTGTTATAGTGAAGGGGCAATATATATCATATATAGCATACAATGATCTTGATGAAGGTGCAACAGTCTTGCAGAAATAATGATCATAGTGATGGCCTCGATGATGCAAGCAGTAATGATCTCAGTGGTACAGTAGTGATGGCCTTAGTGTTGCAGATATATATGATATATATCTATATATATATATATATATATATATATATATATATATATATATATATATATATATATATATATATATATATCGTTGTTATAGTGAAGGGGAAGCAAGTGTCATGTGAAGGAGCAACAATGATCTTGATGAAGGTGCATCAGTGTTGCAGAAATAATGATCACAGTGATGGCCTTGGTGATGCGAGCAATAATGATCTCGGTGGTGCAGTCGTGATGGCCTCAGTGTTGCATATATTATGATGATCTCAACAATGAAAAATAAGAGGATTGGTCTCTTGGTCTTCGAAGGGCATAGTAGGTCAAGGATCATGGTCTTGGTATTTGTCAATTGGAATCTCTATGAGAATAATTTTGTGTGGGTTTTCCTCTCCAAGAGGGATAGGTTTTGACCCTAGCAGAAATCCAACATTGTGTGTGTTTGTCTCTTTGTTTTGGTAGTTATTTGATTACCTAAAGAAGACACACTTTAATAATAATAACAACTGAAGATTGTGCTAAGATGAAAAAGTTAAAAACACCTCACAAATAGTTATCATGACTAGAAGAATCTCTTTAACTCTAATTGCCCTAGATTCTTCAACATTGTTAACTATACATGCTATTATAAGTGGGTTTTTCTAACAAGGTTGTCTTATATTTATGAGGTAAACTCATAATTCCACTATTTCGAAGTGTTTGTTGTCAATGAAGTTGTGTCTTGGTACTTTTGCTGGCTAATTCTTTTATAGACTCGTCATATATTTTTAATATTGTTATACATCGTTTCTTCCTGGCAATGTTTCATTATTCAAATTGAAATTTCAACCGTGTAAGTTTTCAGACAGGTCCCAGGGTACTTGCTAGACTGGTTAAACTTGAGACTAAACTGATCCTTACACAATTCGGTTAACAGTTAACTTCCTACATGGTTTGATGTCGTTCTTATTTGCATAGTGATTATTGGGTTTATATTTCAGCCCTGGAACAAAAGTGTGTGATGCTTAGCTAATTTTACTTAATTCTTCTCGTCTCTTAAAACATAGTATGGCTAGTTCATGGTTTATTATATTCTCAATATCTA
Organism: Pinus tabuliformis; assembly: GCA_031772625.1. Taxonomy (NCBI): domain Eukaryota; kingdom Viridiplantae; phylum Streptophyta; class Pinopsida; order Pinales; family Pinaceae; genus Pinus; species Pinus tabuliformis. The sequence continues at coordinate 218,078,829 of CM062820.1, read as the reverse complement.
TTCATGTGACCAGGGTTTGTACTTATAACATGTTCCAGTTGTATATCCTTGTAAAGCAATAGGTAATGTTCCCTTGAGGTTTGGCAATAGTCCTCGGTTATACCCTGGTTTACCACTATTACATTTACTTCCCATATTACAACCTTTACTAGTGTTGCAAGTTTTCACAACACTTTTGAGATAATTTCCTGTGCTGTGGTTATATGACCACCAGTTAAGAGAGCCTACAATTTTTTTTTTCTTATTTTTATCTACCACGTAAACTTAAGACTCAGTGAAGAAACTTAGCTATCAGTTCTGTCTTAAAAACTATCTCAAAAATATTAGCATACAGTAAAGTAAATTCAACCATTATGCTTTTCCCAAAAGACTGCAAACACAATAAAAATTCAACAATCATTTTCTTTCCAAATGACTACAAACACAGTACGAAACCCAACAATATTTTCTCCTAAAAAGTAAATGTAAAACAATAGGAAAATCAACTAACCTTATTTTTAGAAAGACTATAATTCAAAGTTGCCTACAAATTTATTGTTTGTCATGTAGGACTTCAATAATGCAGATCACTTATCTGATTTTTCAACAGTCTGGAAATTTCACTAGGGAATACCACACATCCCAACCATTGAAATTGGCAATTACATCTAATTTCCTCCTAAGCCTTTTCACTTCTAGAAGTTCAACATAGACAATGCCTCATAGGTTAGTGTCAACATGCATCAAGGCTGCTTAGTCCAACTTGAGACTCACAAACCTGATCTAGCATTTTTAGGGCTTCCACTAGCTCTTAGTCCAACTCAAGAATATCCTATAGGCAACATCCTACCTCCTCTTTTCTTCTTTTCCTCAGATGCCTCCGGCCTCTCCCCTCTACCTTCCTTGGCTCTTTTTCCCATTGAGATCCTTTATCTCCAAGGAGAGAGAAAAGAGTAATTGTCTACAACTGCCTGGTAGTTGAAAACTACCTCTTGGGTCTTTCCCCTTAAATTCCCAAAACCATTCATTATTATTATTATATATATACTTTTTCCTAACAATGCAAAAATTAAAATAAATATTTTAATATCCTATAATCCACCTCATTCCATAAAAAATTTATTCACATAGTATAGTAAAAGTAAAAACAAAATTAAATGAGTGAAAATACAAAACTTCTTATAGTTAAAAAATATTATTAGTATTTTGATCAAAACTAGGGTAGATCCATCCTAACTGCAAATTTACCAAGATTTTAGAGGAATCAAATTTCTCGAGGCGCAAATTTTTCCTCAAGTTTTGCACTCAAAAATATGTTGGCATCTTGAGAAATTTGATTCCTCTTTGGAGCTTGGTAGATTTGAAGTTAAAATGGATCTATGTTGGATTTATATTAACTCCATATTTAAATCTTTTATATGTGAAATATTTTATATATTAAATATTATATTTTATAAGACATGTTAAAATCGATATAAAATATTTGTAAAATATAAGTTTAAATAATAACATTGAAATTACCCTTAAGTTATATGTTTATATCTTAAGTTATATTTTTACATGTTGAAATATTTGATCCCTCTTGATGCTTGGTAGATCCATAATTAATATGGATCTAAGTTGAGAGTATAAAGGTTGAGATCTCCAAAGTAGTTATGTACTTTTCGTGGTTTTGATTAAATTGATTGAAAAAAATGTCATATGAACAAGTGTCATATGAAGTGAGTTGTGGTTTTTTGGACATATAGTATTGATAAGCCATGGTATTGTAATAAAACATATTTGCAAATTCAACTGCATCAAGTCATTCATCTATGACCATTTCCATGAGAGGTAGTCATAACTGGCTAATTTCTCATGAATTTTTAATAATCCACTTAGCACTCATAGTCCACTTAGTGCTAAGTAGATTATTCAAAATCATGAGAAATTAGTCAATTACAACTATCTCTCATGGAATTGGTCATAGATGAATGACTTATTAACGTAGTTGAATCCCAAAAATAATGTCTAATATAATGCACCACGAAAGCCCCTTAATACTTAAATACAAAAGAATGAAGGAAGCTCTACCTGAATGGTTCATGAGGCACAATACTTGCTAAGGTTTTGCAAATGGGGTTGCAAGTTAAGTGAGCTTAATTGTGGGGAAACCTCCACAGTTAAGTGCGCCTGGGTGAGAGGCGATCTGGGATGGGTGACCTCCCAGAAGTCCTAGTTATCGGGTATAAACCCCAAAAGTGATGATTGACGCTATGTGATTCATTTCACTAGTTTCAATCGCACTTCTTCACCCCTGTGAGCATCACCAAATCATGAGAAATTACCAAATAATGAGAAATTAGTCAGTTACAACTACCTCTCATGGAAATGGCCATAGTTGAATGACTTAACGCAATTGAATCGCAAAAATGATATCTAATATAATGCACTATGAAAGCCCCTCAATACTTAAAAATTTTCAAATTAAGAATCTCCTGACAAAGTAGTACATTTTTATTGTTAAGAATCTTGTTTCATGTTTTTTTTAAATATATATGTTTAACTTATATATTAATTTTTTTATAATTAATAAAACGAAAAAAAAAAAAAAAAATATATATATATATATATATATATATATATAGAGAGAGAGAGATAGATAGATAGATAGATAGATAGATATATACTTTATGATGTTTTTTAATTGTAACAAATATATTATGAAGTATTTTGATGTTTATTATGTTTTTTTGTTTACGAATATTGTATTTTTATGTTTATATTTTATATATAATATTTAGGCCGATAGGCCTTCTTTTGAATCAATTTAGTAGTCTACACTTTCATTTTTTGATTGACATCTGGCATATGGTTTTCTTTGAAATGTGGCTACATATCTCTCTCCAAAACAAACGATTTCTCCCTCTCCAAAGCCACATGGATACATTTCTGCTATGCACGACCTACTTCTAGTTTCTATTGTACATGAACTACTACCATAACGATGCTTCCGATTTTTGCTGTGCACGACCTGCTTCCATGACCTGCTGCCATAACAATGCTTCTGGTTTCTGCTGTGCACGACCTGCTTCCATGACCTACTGCCATAACAATGAACCATTATGCTGTCGTCTAGCCTTACAGCTCATCAACCACCCAACCCTTTATAGACCATGTTCAGTATAGCAGAGCAGCCCCTATTCAGAAGTTTAGTGCTCAAGATATTACAGACAACCTAGGGAGACCAGAGAAGGAGCCCGTCGTGTTCTATATAGCAGATTCGTTGTTGGCACTAAAGCCCTTTAGGTAGGCGATAAATGAAAAAATTTATAACTGGTATTTTGCATGGTTTGTCTGCAACATTCTCGTTTGGTAGATTTAAAAATTTACAGTTAAAGAAATGCAGATAGAATTGTAGTAGTACCACCCTTAGCATGCAACTGTGCAAAATTTCGTGTAACCTTGAGAAAAAGAATAACCTCATAGTAAGACTTTAGATGGATATCCTTCAATAATATCACCTATAGACCTCATACGAGATGAAAATGTGAAAGAAACCACATCCATGCTCTTGCTGCAACTCTAAGAATCGTATTGAGAATTCCATTCACCTCTTAATTCCACCGTTTCCCTTTCCCTTTGGTAGTGGTTCTTTAAGATTTTTAGAGGAACCTTTGGTAGTACGATCACTGCTCATATTCCTATTTGAAGCCACTAAGTCCTTTGCACCATAAAAAAAAATCTTGTGTTTTATTGATCTCCTCCATGGATCTAAGCATTTCCTATAATACATTAAGAAAGTACTAACCCACATCATTTCTTCCTTAATCTCTTTATTCTCTCAAGTGCACCCATTGGTTCCTCTCTTTCTCTCCGCTTTGCAACATCATCACCATCCTTATCATTTTTATTCGCTTTGTTTGCTAAATCTCCATAAATAGCAGCTGGCACAAAATTTTGTGCAACTTCAACTTTTTCCTCAGAATCATCCTCTACATCAATCTCCTCTTATAATACAATATCATTTGGGTTAGCAGTTACCTTCTGGCCCTCATCCGCAGTGTGTATCACCCCTGCCTGTGATTCTACTCCAACACTAACAAATCCTAATGCTCTCATGCCATTGTTCTAAGCCATGCTAGAAGCAGCTGTAGGGGTATCTTTCCAGTGCAGCCATTTCATCTTCAGGAACACCAGCCTGCTTAAGTGTGTCAACAATCTCCTCGAGAGTTATTTTTCTTCATCCTTTTGCATCAAATACTATAGAAGTATAAAATGTGTATGTACAAGATAACACACACAAAGTTAATAAAAACAATTTTATCAACCATAATAATCGTGATTATGTTTATTAGCTCTGATTGGAATGGTAGAAAGCTGGAAGTTTCATAATTTTGTCATTCAGCATTAACAATGGAAGTTTCAACACTAATAAGCAACATTTTGACAATATATTTTAGTGAGATATAATAGAATTTTAGAGTTCAATGACCACAAGAGCAACTATACCAGTGATGCAACAACAAGAAACTATGGAATATAAGGTAATTCAATAAATGAATAGATAGAAAATATGTTGGTATTATAGGTAGTATGGATGTTTCTCTATCCCCACTACCTTAGAATTCATATCTAAGCCAGAACACAGATGTATATATATGTTGATGCTCTACTACAAGACTTTAAGGTGGGTCTCAAGCACTGTTAGATTTTGATTTCCTTTATGCTCAGAGATAAAATAGGAGTCTCGACTCCTCTTTCTTGGCAACTAGAGCCATTAGTTCAAATATTCTTTAAGATTTTATAACCCTTTAAACAAGAAACTATGGAATATAAGGTAATTCAATAAATGAATAGATAGAAAATATGTTGGTATTATAGGTAGTATGGATGTTTCTCTATCCCCACTGCCTTAGAATTCAGATCTAAGCCAGGATACAAATGTATATATATGTTGATGCTCTGCTACAAGACTTTAAGTTGGGTCTCAAGCACTGTTAGATTTCGGTTTCCTTTATGCTCAGAGACAAAATAGGAGTCTCGACTCCCCTTTCTTGGTAACTATAGCCTTTAGTTCAAATATTCTTTAAGATTATATAACCCTTTAAACAAGAAACATGCTCAGGACTTCTTTTTATATAGCTTGCACTTTGAATGCACAAAAGTAAGATATGGATTTCTTTTTTCATAGAGAATTTTCTTCATAACTTTGGCACTTTTGACAATGGTATACGAATAGAACTTATGCTCAAAATAGTCCTCCAATGAATTAGATCTCAGATTTCCTTAGTGCATAGGTGTAGAGCAAGTATCTTAGATCTCAGAGTTTTGATATCTTGGAGACTGTCTTTCTAGGGAAGATATTGGAGTTTTGCACATAAATTCGGGAATTTGGATGGAGGTGGCAGACCTTGTGGGGTCTCTTTTGACCTTTTAACCTCTGCCAATAAGTACATCCTCCCTTAGGCTGGTAGACAAGCCTTTTGTTCTTTCAAAAATAAGGTTCATTATACCTTCACTCTCTTAGAATAGATCTACAGCTTTGTACCATAGATTAAGGATGGATAAGGGTGATTAAGAGATTTGATCCTTTTGTCAATGAATATGGACTATAGACAGATATTATATTAGTCCTTATGTCTCCTTGAACAAGGCTTGTATGCCCTCCAAATGCTTTCACTAGGCTTGGTCTTATTTATGTAATTTTCTACTATTTCCTCTGCTTTCTCTACAACACCTTTCATACCCTTGACAAGATCTATAAGGACCAATTCATCTCCTTATAAGAAGGTGACATTGGTTCATTCCTTGATATGACTATACCATGGAAGGAATTCCTAGCTCTGCAAATTGGGTAAAACCTAGTGGACCTATTTGATTCCCATCTAACCCCAACTCATTATTGTTACTCTTGATATTATGAACCTAGCTATAAATTTGTTATATTAACTTAACGTAACTCATAATAGAAAACTAGAGAATTATTTTAATAGAAGGAGCAACCATAATTTTGTCATTCGGCATTAATAATGGAAGTTTCAACACTAATAATAAATATTTTGACAGTATATTTTAGTGAGATATAACAGAATTTTAGAGTTCAATGACCACAAGAGAAACTATACCAGTGATGCAACATAAAGAAACTATGGGATATAAGGTAATTCAATAAATGAATAGATAGAAAATATGTTGGTATTAGAAGTAGTATGGATGTTGCTCTATCCCCACTGCCTTAGAATTTAGATCTAAGGTAGAACACAGATGTATATATATGTTGTTTCTTTGCTACAAGACTTTAAGATCGGTCTCAAGCACTGTCAGATTTCAGTTTCCTTTATGCCCAGAGACAAAATAGGAGTCTCGACTCCCCTTTCTTGGTAACTATAGCCTTTAGTTCAAATATTCTTTAAGATTTTATAACCCTTGAAACAAGAAACATTTTGGGCATGGAATCCCCCAAAGGCATGTTTTGGGGTTTAAAGCCCAATTTTTGACTGAATCTTTTTGTAAAAGCTCCGTTAATTACGGGCACGGGGCACGAAAGTATAATAGAGTCACAGGGTTGTCCACCCTAGTTTTTGTAATGTAATGTCAACTGGAGAGACCTACCCATGGTCCGTGGACCATGGGATTGTATAAATAGAGTGAGGTTCTAAGTGTAGAGAAGGAGAGAAAGGGAGGAATAAGAAAGAGAAGCATGAGAAGTCTGAGTGATTGAGTCAAAGTGTAAAGTCTGTCTGTGGGTCGTAGAGTAGGAGAAGGTTCTGTAGCTGAGTGCGCAGAGGCCTAGTAGTCCACAGATGAGTGCGCAGACCCCTGCAGCTGAGTGCGCAGGGAAACTCGAGTCTGTAACCGTTGGAAGAATCAATAAAGAGAAGTTTTGCTATAATTCTATGTATCTTTTCCTAGTTTAATGCATGATTGGATATAATTTGCAAATGCATTGTTTATTTACTACGCGATTGTGTACGAATGCTTTGTATTACTAATTATAACTTAAGACATTCAAGTAAGCGAAGGTGGTTAATTAACACTGGAAGATAAGTAAGATCTCAGGTAATAGTGTAGAGCACGGCACAACCCCTGGTTAGGGCTACGCGAAGGCATTGTATCAGGGTACGAGGAACATGAAGTGTGCGAAGCAACCTGTGCGTAGGAACAAACAAAGGACCAGTCGAACCTCTCAGACATCTCAAGGGTGTGGAAACCTAGTTCTAGCACCCTCCCATACTACTTTAGGTGATACCTCACTTTGCGCTTCGCGGACTATTACCGAAAGGGCTAGTAGTACTGGGATTTGTTTGGCCTATTAAATCTGAACGTGGGTCAAGCCCCAACAAGCCAACAAATGGTTCTATTGTCGGGACCGAGATCTGCATAAGAGATGTCTGATGTCATATCACTAGAATCCGACAAAGAAAGGAATTGAAGAGTGGTTGGACAGAAAGATTCATGAGTTCACGGCGCAAGAAAACAGGAATCCAAGACTATCAAAGGAAAAGTGGTTAGATTTCTACTTGTATACAGAGATCCACGAAATTTTCTTTGCATCCTTCCCCACTGAGTTGTACGAGTGGATTGTGAAGCTAGTAGATAGCCAAGGAAGGTGTAAACTCGACAAACCTATTGTGTGGACTCCAGAATTGGTGCGCAGACTGGAAGCATCGGAAGATAAGATCGTGCGTGTTGTCGATCACTGGCTTGATTGAATCATAGGAGGATTCATCACCGAATTCGCGGTAGATATTACAGTTAGCTATAGCGAGGGAGAACGATGCTTCCTCAAGGGACCATGAGGTAAGTACGTTAAATTGTTAAACACTTGGATTAAAATGCTACTGTGTGAAAAACTGGTTATGCGAATAAATTGATGTTTGGGGCTACACGCAGTGAGAGAATCTACAAAAACGAAGGTAGCACAGAACTAGAAACTAGCCCCTTGATTTCACCTCCACGAGGGGGCGAAGAAGAGCTCGTGAAGGTTTCACCAAGAAGTGCGATCAATCTGATAAGGTAGAGAATTCTGCACACACCACCCCCACCCACACCACCACCAATTTCACCATTTTCACCCCTGACTTTGCCCATACCACCTCTGCCACCACCGCGAAGCAGTATGGCTAGCACGATAAAGCTACCAATGTTCAAAGGAGTAGGGAATGAAGATCCAGACTAGTTTTAGTTCGTAATAAAAGCTGTATGGGAAGCACAGGGTGTCACGGATGACAATATAAAGAAGGCAACTTTGGTCAGTGCTCTACAGGATCATACGTTGACTTGGTACATTAAGCATTCCAATGACAATCCGAATGTGGGGATAGCGGATATCTAAGTTGCGTTAAATAAAGAATTTAGCAGGCCAAAATCAGAGGCACAGTTGATCATTAGATTCAAGGATATCACAATGCTACCAGGTGAAACCCCGTGGTATTTGGATCAAAGAATAAAGTGCATCATTCACAAAGTGAACATGACATTAACAAATGGGCAACACCGCGAATGTTTTGTAGCATCGTTAAAACCAAATCGACGGAATGTGTTGTCGCAACAAAGGCTAACCACTTAGGCTGAGGCTTTGGAGGTCGCGATGAGATTGAACGAGACTCCGATACAAGATCCTAACCTGGGAGTGCAGTAGATTCACACGCAACTAAAAAACTTGTGCTTGGAGATGCAGAGTTTGAAACAAGACAGGACAACCCACCCAGAGATGCGTGATGAGGTATGGTAAAATGCAAGGTCCAGGGGCACGATAAGGACTACTTCCCGGTGTTCTCAAATTACCTTGCGGGAGGAGGGCCAATGCCACTAAGACCAGAGGCACAAGCAGGACCAAGTGTGGTGCTTGCATTGTGGTGCACGATTTGTCAAATAGGAGGAAGGCATGCTACAAATAACTGCCATCAATTACAAAAGTATACGCAAAATTCCCAGCAGTTGTTCTATAATTTCTGCATATCAATAGGACATCATGAGCACACCTATAGAAGTTATGAACTGATGATGGATCGAACTCCTACCTATAGAGTTCAGGCCAAAAAACAAGCCCTTGATCAAAACATAGGAATGGCGCCCACTGGATTTTATGGGCGCGGACGAGGCCGAGGTGGAGGGGGACCAGGAAGAGGTCACGGACAACTAATATGTTACAATTGTAGAGGGCTAGGGAATTATGCCCGCAATTGTTTGATTCCAATGCGACCATCATGCTTGTATTGTACGTTATTTTCCCATGAGACAGAGGATTGTCCCACACTAATAGCGAGGTTGTGTGACAAAGGAGCACTCCAACCTCTCCCGACTCAGAACTTGCAAGTGATGAGGTTTGAGCCACGTGAGGAAGACCCTAATGTGAATATCATGCTCCGGAGTAATATTACGACAGGGGATGACAAAGGCAAGTAGCCTGAAGGAAGTACTTGGGTTTGCAAGGCTCCAATAAAGGAACCAGAATTTGATTTGGAGCGGACTAAGGAGACCTTCATGGAAGCTAAGAGGAGCTTTGTTGATGCCTCCATTTCAAGAAGTAAATATAGACTAGAGCTGGAGATGGACCCATCGATGCTCACTACGTTCTTTGAAACATGCATGAAGCCGTTGTGTGATAGCAAAGCTATAAAGGGATTGCAATAACTCATAACTAGATGCACTTGGACCGTGCCAAGAGAACCGTGCATAGTCTGGAAGCTCGGGAAACACACGACATGAACAGGAAGGGAGATGAGATTGACCACGCAGATCGGGGAATATGAGATGGACCAAGTGATTCTGGACCTAGGATCGGAATCGAACATCCTACCAAAGCAGACATGGGAGCACATGGGCAGGCCTATGCTGTAATGATCTCCTATCCAACTGTGAATGGCGAACCAGAAAAAGATCCTTGTTAGGTCCCTATAATAATAGTGATGCCCCCATTAATATTATATTTGTATCCCTTATTAATATTGTTGTGCCCCTATTGTCCCCATATTGTTATTACTGTGCCCCATAGAATCCCTCTATTGTTATTTTTGTGCCTTTATATTATTATTGTTAGGTCAGCTTGGTTATATTATGACCCCTTAGACTCCTATACATAGAAAGGAGGTTTTGTCATTTGAATAATCCAAGAATTGTTCATTTGTGTAATGTAAAGGAGGTTTCCCCCTCAAAGAGGCTAAATTATAAGGCGTTCAACTATATTTTCTATCTTTTTGTGAGCTGGTTTCATAACATTTGGTATCAGAGCTTTGGATTCTAGGGTTTCGCTACTACAAATAGGTCATCGTGGAATTTTGGCTATAATTTTTTTTTTGCAACGTTTCAAAAGTGAAGAAAAAAACCCATTTGAAATGAAATCGCACTGAACCTTAGGTCCAAATTTTGACAGCTTTTCGTACTATATTTGCGGAGATATGATTTGAGGAAGTTGGTCTTTTTGCAGACTCCTGAATTACATTCCAAACAGGTGACCTAGGGAAAATCATCATAACTTTCTCTCTGAGCATCAGATTTAAATTTCGTAAGAAGGTATAGAAATAGGATGGACTATAGTTTCTTGGGTATATTTTTCGGAGTCAAAGGTCGAAACAGTGACATGTGGCACGTCGTACAACTTAGCTCTACTGAACTAGCCTATAATCGGGTCACTGTGGGAGATTTTGCATAACTCTTCCTTGGAGAATCCAATTTAGATCAGACTGGTGGCATTGGAAAGAGGACGTATAGGGCTACTATAGATCGAAATTTCAAAATTGGATGATCTGAAATTACAGAGATACATCAGATTCAATATCAAGCTCCTACAAAGTGAAAAAAGGTGTGTAGTTTTTTTTTAAATTTTTGCATAAGCTTGGTTTGAAAAATTAGTTTGAAGGAATTCAAAGGGCATAGTAAAGCATTATTATCGGTAATTGATGCCCCGAGGAAAGAAAATGCAAACACCTAGTAAGCAACCTGAAAGCTCTAGCATGACTCATGAAGAAGAGGAAGAAATGCAACATGATATATCAAAATTACGAGACCAAGTGCAACAAGTATCACTTGCACAAAAAGTAACAGAATCTAAGATGGATGGTTTAAAGAAAGATGTATAAGCTAAGATGGATGGTTTAAAAAAAGGCGTAAGAGCTAAGATGGATTGTTTAAAGGAAGGTGTAGAAGCTAAGATGAATGATGTGGAAGCTAAGATGGACGATTTGAAGATATATTTGAAGACAGATTTGAAGACAGGCATGGAAGATTTGAAGATAGATTTGAAGACAGATTTGACAAAGTTTCTACAAGAAATGCATACTAATGGTGAAAGGGTAGTAAAGGAAACTCATGATGAGAACAAAAGAAATGTTAATCATGATTTCATAGACTCTAATGTTGGATCGAAGACCCACCATATTCCAAAAATAGATATGAGAAAGTTTGATGGCAAGGATCTCGCAACATGGATACTAGAGATGGAGCAATTTTTCAATCTCAATAATGTGCAAAACACACAAAAGATACGTATTGCAACTTTATATTTGGAACCAAATCAGTTTGTATGGTATCAATGGCTTTGCTCTCATAAACAAATTATCACTTGGGCAATTTTTACAGAAGAAATGACAGCACATTATGAGGATACAAAAAGCAACACTTTTTTTAGCCAATTGATAAGTCTCAAACAAAAGGGTTCAATAATGGAGCACATTGAGTACCAAAAATTGAACATAAGGGTAAAAAATATTCCAGAGGAGCATAGGATTGATGTGTTAATAGGGACTTTAAAGGATAATATCCAACATGATGTTCGCCTTTGGGAACTTGATTCATTAGAGAAGGCATTCAGGTTAGCAAGAGAAATGGAAAGCAAAATTATGGCAACCAGAAAGCATACCACTCACAACTATAAAGATGGAAGTGTTGTTGCCCCTAGCCTTCCATAACCTATAAGGTTGACAAAACAACAATTGGAAGAAAAAAGAGCAAAAGGGCTTTGTTACAGTTGTGATAGCAAATACACTAAAGGTCATAAGTGTGCTGAGAAGAAATTATTCTACATAGATTATGAAGAGGAAGAAGAAAAGGAACAAGAAAGGTCAAAAGAAGAGGATATACTCCAGGAACAAAGCCTAGATAAAGAAGAAATGAATCTGACCATATCTTGTAATGCATTGGCTGGAATTACCACTCCTCAAACCATCAAGATAGAAGGACAAATCAAGAAGAAAAAGGTAATAGTGTTGATTGATTCAGGAAGTACCCACAATTTTATTCATTGTAAGATAGCAAAAGAATTGAATTGCTTCCTATATCCAGCACCAGAGTGTCAAGTGATGGTTGCAAATGGAGGAATGATAAATTGCTTTGGAAAGTGCCATAATATCAAGCTATCCATGGGAGAATATGTATTGAATAGCCCAATGCTTTCCATTCCAATGGGAGGTGTTGATGTTGTACTAGGAGTCTAATGGCTACAATCCTTGGGTACAATAGCTTTTAACTTTCAAGAACTTTTCATGAAATTTTATGCGGAAGGAAAGGAAGTTGAATTAAGGGGTATTGCAGGGAAACCAGGAAAGATAATAAGCTCTAACGGTATGACAAAGCTTCTAAAAAAGGAACAACGAGGTGTAATTGCACAATTATGTTCGCTAGATGTTTCCACATCGAAATCATCTATTTCTCCAGATCTCCAAAAAGTCTTGGACAATCATTCCAAGGTATTTGAGACTCCCAAAGGTCTCCCACCTATTCTTGATCATGATCATGCTATTCATTTGATGCCAGGAAGTGTTCCTCCAAACATCAGGCTGTATAAGTATCCCTATGCCCAAAAGAGTGAAATTGAGCGTATGGTTGCAGAAATGCTTGAGGCTGGTATAATTCAACCTAGCCAAAGTTCTTTCTCTGCTCCAGTAGTATTGGTGCACAAGAAGGATGGATCATGGCACATGTGTCCAGATTATAGGGAGCTCAACAAGCTCACTATTAAAGATAAGTTTCCCATTCCTGTCATTGATGAATTATTGGATGAATTGCATGGATCAATTTACTTCACCAAGTTAGATCTTCGTTCAGGATATCATCAAATCAGAATGAAGACTCAAGACATTCCAAAAACAACATTTAGAACTCATGAGGGTCACTGTGAGTTTTTGGTCATGCCTTTTTGCCTTACCAATTCACCTTCTACATTTCAAGGTTATATTGTGACCCCTTAGACTCCTATATATAGAAAGGAGGTTTTTTCATTTGAATAATCCAAGAATTGTTCATTTGTGTAATGTAAAAGAGGTTTCCCCCTCGAAGAGGCTGAATTCTAAGGCGTTCAACTATCTTTTCTATCTTTTTGTGAGCTGGTTTCATAACAATCCTACCTATGGGGAGATTGCAGGGAATCACTGTAGACATTGAGGGAGCAAGCGCACTAAAAAATTTCGAAGTGATATAGATTGTTGATGACAGCAATCCCCACCCCGAGATATTGGGAATAGATTGGGCCACTGACATGAATGGAGTAATAAATCCAAAGATGCATAAGATGATCTTTGAGAAAAAGTCACTAGGCGTAGTGGTACCTTTAGACCTTGCAGAAGGATCGCGCTACACAGATCCAGTGTGCAACTATGAAAATGATGACGATCTGGACTGCCTCTACAAGATAACTGTGCAGGAGCAATATTGGGTAAATCCAACCGTGGGTGGCTGAATCTCTTGGGAGCACGAAAGCTCCTGCACATCAGATTCTGACGAAGAGATAGAATGATCGCAGAACTGGCTACACGAGGTAACCACACTCAACTATAAGATGATGACAAGGTTGATGCATTGCCTAGCAAAAGAAGAGATCTGCCTACATATAATGAGTTAAACGAGGTGGATGACTTCCTGAACAAATTTCAAAGAGAAGTACTAGAATAGTAGCGTTTCGACGCTCTGAAATGGGTACCACGCGCTACGCCCGCAAGATGGTGGGGTACGCACCAAAGAAGTTTTGAGGACTGGCACGAATGCTGAAGGATGATGCGCATGCAATTCGAGAAGCCTCAGATGCGGTTAAAAGACAAATATGAGGAACAGAATGATCCATGTGTGCACCTCACAAAATGGGCAAAGGTCTATGGGGAAGAGCTATAATCTGAGTGGGTGCACCTATTCTGTCATACCATGGATATTATACCCATGAATTCATATATAGAAATGGAGCTCTGCCATGGCATGAACGAATGGGATATCTTGCGCGAAGGATTCCTGTTAACCTTCACATTTGAGGATAGTTGGTGGGATACTATTGATGATGCACTACAAGAAGTAAAAGCAGTTGCCTTTAAAATACCCCAGGAACCAATGGAAGTGCTTAAGCCTGAATGGGTGACCCAGCTGAGCTATGCGCTAGAGTGTTACAACGTAAACATTGAAGAAGAGGACAAAGATCCGCGAAAAGTTAACATTCCACAAACTGAAGGCTATCGCAAGGTTCAAGGACCATTGATTGAAGACCCTAACATTACCACACCGGTAAAGACGAAGCAGGTGAACATTGGTATGAAGGCTGAACTGAAGTATGCAACACTTGGCGACTACTAGGACGATGCCACAGTGGATAAGGTCGCTAAGTTATTCCGTGAGTACCAAGACTTATTCCTGACCAAGATCACAGACTTAAAGGGGATCGTTGGTGATTTGGGGATGATGAAGATCACCCTAAAACCCGACATGAAGATGGTTAAGCAGAGGCCTTACCAGTTGAATCCGAAGTACAAGGAAAAGGTCCACGTAGAATTAGACAAAATGCTCGCAACTAGAATTATTGCGCCGATGGAAGAATCCGACTGGGTAAGCCCTATTGTAGTGCAGGAGAAGAAGTAGAAGGGCGAGATAAGAATATGCATGGACTTCAGGAAATTGAATGATGCCTGTGTACACGACTCATTCCCGACCCCATTCACAAATGAAGTATTGGAAAATGTCGACGGGCATGAAGCATATTCTTTCACTGATGGGTTCTCAGGGTACCGCCAAATCAAAATTGTGCTAAAATATAGGAGCAAGACCACCTTCATGATTGAGTGGGGCAGATTTCAATACACTGTCATGTCTTTTAGGTTAAAGAACGCGCCATCCATCTTTTCGTGCATAGTTGTTTCCGCATTCAAAGAATATATCCACAAATTCCTAGAGGCCTATCTGGATGATTGGACTGTATTTGGATTAGTTAAGCACCACATAGCGAGCTTACGCTTAATGCTGGATACTTGCCGACGACACCAAATCGCGCTGAACCTTAAAAAGTGTACGTTCCTCGTTCTCTTTGGGAACCTGTTGGGACATGATTTCTGTAAATAGGGACTAATGGTAGACCTTGTGAAGATTGCAATAATTCTGAATTTGGAAGCACCGTGAAGTGTTAAATAGTTGCGCACTACCTTGGGACATACGGGGTACTACAAGAAGTTCATCAAAAGCTATGCCTAGATAACCACGCCAATGGAGACACTGTTGAAAAAGGATGTCACGTTCTGCTGGAATGGTGATTGCATGAAGAGATTGGATGTACTAAAAGAGAAATTGGCCTCCACCCCAATCCTAGTCTTCCCAAAATGGGATGTGGAGTTTGATGTCCATGTTGACGCATCATGTATAGCGTTGGGAGTGGTGCTCACACAAAAGGGTTATGAGGGCTTGGATCACCCTATCTCGTTTGCAAGTCACAGGTTGTCCAAAGTGGAAAAGAACTATTCCACAACTGAGAGCGAGGGATTGGCTATGGTGTACGTGCTTCAAAAATACTGGCACTATTTGCTAGGAGGACATTTCAAATGTATACAAACCATTCCACGCTAAAATACTTGGTCAATAAGCCTATGTTGGGTGGGCACATATGCAAGTGGCTCTTATTGTTCCAAGAATATGACTTTGAGGTCGTAGTAATGCCTGGATGCTTGAACGTAGGACCAGATCACTTGTCGCGTATTTAAACGGGCAAGGAACCTACTAGTTTAGAGGAAGGATTACTTAACGAATAACTCTTTGTTGTGCGCATCGTGAATGAGCACTTTGAAGATATAATCCACTTTCTAACAATAGGGACTATGCCGAAGGAATACTCCATCCAACAAAATAAGGAACTGGTGGTGCGCGCAGCTGATTTTTCTGTCATTGCGGGGCACCTATACAAAATGGGAAATGATGAGATACTGCGAAGATACACACCTGAATTTGAATGAAGTCAAATCCTCGCGGAAGCACATGAGGGTGCTGCAGGAGGACACTATGTAGGACAAGTGACCGCGCAAAGGATTCTCTACGCAGGGTTGTGGTGGCCAACCCTTCATCAGGATTCAAAATCACATTGTAAGGCCAGTGATATATGTCAAAGGACAGGTAAACCCTCACGGAGGAATGAGATGCCTTTGAATCCAAGAATGATGTTGTAGCCATTCGAAAAGTGGGCAATTGACTTTGTAGTACCTATCAAACCTCAGGGAAAAATGGGCGTGCGATACATCATCACCGCGACAGAGTACCTGACTCGTTGGGCAGAAGCGTAGCCGATCAAAGACTACACGGCTGCGAAGTTTTTGTTTGAACATGTGTTGACTCGATTTGGCTTCCTAAAAATCTTAATGAGTGATTGTGGTACCCATTTCCTGAATGAAACCATCAGCGCACTAACAGAAGAGTTCCAGGTGTATCATCAGAAAAGAACATTGTATCACCCACAAGCCAATGGGATAGTAGAAGCATTCAATAAAATACTGGAGACTATGCTAACCAAAGTATGCAACGCGCAATGGAGTGATTGGGACCTGCGCGTACCTACAGTACTATGGGCTTATAGCACAACATGCAAGAAACGGATGAGACAGACACCTTTCCGGTTAGTTTATGGCATGGAAGATGTCATGCGAGTGGAGTATATTGTACGTAGTCTGCGCATAGCAGTGCTCACAGGTATGACGGACCGAGAAGCCCTGGAATAAAGGCTCGCGTAGTTGGAAGAACTCAAGGAGGAATGGTTCCTGGCTGGCTTTCATCAACAGGTGCAAAAGCAACGTGAGAAGGCCTGGCATGATCTCCATATTAAGTTGCGCACCTTCAAGGTAAATGATTTAGCGCTGATGTACGAAAGTAATTTTGATAAATTCTCGAGAAAGTTCAGAATGCATTGGCTAGGACCATACGTTGTTAAGGAGGTAACAGATGGAGGCACGGTACAGCTAGTCAAACTAAATGGAGAGCCTTTCCCAGGAAAAGTAAATGGCAGCCGCTTGAAACCCTACACTGGTGGCCCGAATATCTTACTAATTGGCAAAAGCACAGTCTTCGTGCTCCAAGAATCCAGAAAAAGGCGCGGGACTATGAAAAAATGCAGGGGATACCGGCACCGATGCAGAGAAATAGTTCTGACACAGAGGTCTCGAAACAACGCATGCAGCAGATCCAGCAAGCAACAACCCAGTGTGCTACTAACCTTGCCACAGTTCGAGAACAGTTGGAGGGACTCCACGCAAAGATCTCTGCGCCGACAGAGTGACTCGAGGGTGAATCACGATATTTGTGTTGGGGGCCTGTTGGGCATGGAATCCCCCCAAGGCATGTTTTGGGGCTTAAAGCCCAAGTTTTGACTGAATATTTTTGTAAAAGCTCCGCGAATTGTGGGCGTGGGGCGTGAAAGTATAATAGAGTCACAAGGTTTTCCACCCTAGTTTTTGTAATGTAATGTCGACTGGATAGACCTACCGATGGTTCACGGACCATGGGATTATATAAATAGAGCGAGGCTCTAAGTGTAGAGAGGGAGGGAAAGGGAGGATTAAGAAATAGAAACATGAGAAGTCTAAGTGATTGAGTCGAAGTGTAAAGTGTGTCTGTGGGTCGTAGAGTAGGAGAAGGCTCTACAGCTGAGTGCATATAGGCCTAGTAGTCCATAGCTGAGTGCGAGAACCCCTGCAGTTGAGTGCATAGGGCAGGTTGAGTCTGTAACCGTTGGAAGAATCAATAAAGAGAAGTTTTGCTATAATTCTATGTATCTTTTCCTAGTTTAATGCATGATTGGATATAATTTGCAAATGCACTATTTATTTACTATGCAATCATGTATGAATGCTTTGTAGTACTAATTATAACTTAAGACATTCAAATAGGCGAAGGTAGTTAATTAACACTGGAAGATAAGTAAGATCTTGGGTAATAGCGTAGAGCGCGGCATAGCCCCCGGTTAGGGTTGCACGAAGGCAGTGTATCAGGCCGCGAGGAACGGGAAGTGCGCAAAGCAACCTGCATAAAGGAACAAACGAAGGACTAGTTGAACCTCTCAAACATCTCAAGGGTGCAAAAACCTGGTCCTAGCACCCTCCCATACTACTTCGAGTGAGACCTTAGTCCACGCTCCGCAGACTTTTACCGAAAGGGCTAGCAGTACAAGGATTTGTTTAGCTAATTAACTCCAAACCTGGGTCAAGCCCCAACAAGCCAATAAAACATGCTCGGGACTTCTTTTTATATATCTTGCATTTTTAATGCCCAAAATTAAGGTTAGGATTTCATTTTCAATAGAGAATTTGATTCATAACTTTGGCACTTTTGACAATGGTCTACAAATATAACTTATGCTCAAAATAGTCCTCCAATGAATTCGATCTCAAATTTCCTTAGTTTATAGGTGTAGAGCGAGTTTCTTAGATCTCAGAGTTTTGATATCTTGGAGACTATCTTTCTAGGGAAGATATTGGAGTTTTGCACATAAATTTGGGAATTTGGATGGAGGTAGTAGACCTTGTCTCGCATCTTTTGACCTTTTAACCTCTGCCAATAAGTACATCCTCCCTTAGCATGGTTGACAAGCCTTTTTTCTTTCAAAAATAAGGTTCATTATACCTTCACTCTCTTAGAATAAATCTGCAACTTTGCAACAAATATTAGGGATGGATAAGGGTGATCAAGAGATTTGATCCTTTTGTCAATAAATACAAACTATAGATAGATATTATATTATTCCTTATGTCTCCTTGAATAAGGCTTGTATGCCCTCCAAATTATTTCGCTAGGCTTGGTCTTATTTATGTAATTTTCTAATATTTCCTCTGCTTTATGTACAATACCTTTCATACCCCTGACAAGATATGTAAGGACCAATTCAACTCCTTATAAGAAGGTGACATTGGCTCATTCCTTGATATGACTATACCATGGAAGAAATTTCCAGCTCTACAAATTGGGTAAAATCTATTAGACCTATTTGATTCCTATCTAACCCCAACTCCTTCTTGTTACTCTTGATATTATGAACCTAACCATAAATCTGTTATATTAACTTAACGCAACTCATAATAGAAAACTGGAGAATTATTTTAATAGAAGGAGCAACCATAATTTTGTCATTCGGCATTAACAATGGAAGTTTCAACACTAATAAGAAATATTTTGACAGTATATTTTAGTGAGATATAACAGAATTTTAGAGTTCAATGACCACAAGAGCAACTATACCAGTGATGCAACAGAAAGAAACTATGGAATATAAGGTAATTCAATAAATGAATAGATAGAAAATATGTTGGTATTAGAGGTAGTATGGATGTTTCTCTATCCCCACTGCCTTAGAATTCAGATCTAAGGCAGAACACAGATGTATATATATGTTGTTGCTCTGCTACAAGACTTTAAGGTGGGTCTCAAGCATTGTCATATTTCAGTTTCCTTTGTGCCCAGAGACAAAATGGGAGTCTTGACTCCCCTTTCTATAAACTATAGCCTTTAGTTCAAATATTCTTTAAGATTATATAACCCTTTAAACAAGAAACATGCTCAAGACTTCTTTTTATATAGCTTGCACTTTGAATGCACAAAAGTAAGATATGGATTTCATTTTTCATAGAGAATTTGCTTCATAACTTTGGCACTTTTGACAATGGTCTACAAATAGAACTTATGCTCAAAATAGTCCTCCAATGAATTTGATCTCAGATTTCCTTAGTGCATAGGTGTAGAGCGAGTATCTTAGATCTCAGAGTTTTGATATCTTGGAGACTATCTTTCTAGGGAAGATATTGGAGTTTTGCACATAAATTTAGGAATTTGGATGGAGGTGGTAGACCTTGTGGGGTCTCTTTTGACCTTTTAACCTCTACCAATAAGTACATCCTCCCTTAGGCTGGTAGACAAGCCTTTTGTTCTTTGAAAAATAAGGTTCATTATACCTTCACTCTCTTAGAATAGATTTGCAGCTTTGTAACAAAGATTAGGGATGGATAAGGGTGATCAAGAGATTTGATCCTTTTGTCAATGAATACAGACTATAGATGGATATTATATTAGTCCTTATGTCTCCTTGAACAAGGCTTGTATGCCCTCCAAATGCTTTCGCTAGGCTTGGTCTACTCATGGGAAATGCTAGCTAGCAAAAGACAAATGAAGCCTTTAGTAGTGAGTTCCTTGGTCTCTTTCTCCATGGCATGTAAGGCAAATTGCATATCTGACACATACCCTGCTGCTTCCATCTGTAGTTGCAATTTCTCCAACATGGGATAGATTCTGCCAACCAGTGGATGGGATCTGTCTCCTGCCACAAATGTATGCACCCTCTTTCTGGTTTGCATCTAGCTACATCCTGGCTCCTTTTTCACCCCCCGTCTTTCATCATTTTCCTCACCTTTACTACATCGTCCCACTTTCCAGCAACAACATATATGTTTGAGAGAATCACATATGTTCCAATGTTATATGGTTCCATATGAATATGGGAAGTTGTTTATTAAGTTCTCTTCCTCATCCATGTTCCCAACATGGGCAAGAAGATCAATCAGGCAACTATAGTGGTCTATATTTGGTTTAACCCGTGCTGGGCACATGCACAAATCATAGTTGTCCATGAGACAACATGTTCAGGCAGATTCTGAGCACGTTATAAGAGTTTTAGAAACATTGTTATAGTTTTGAGAAGGTTTAGACACATACCTTACATACATAGCATGGAACTTACATAAAGCATTTTTAATTTATGCCAAAACATGTTAAAAATTTATGTGCTAAAAGGTCAGCCCGTCTTTAATAGTGATGTGAATGACAATGTCACCAGCTCATGTGGTAAGTTGTTTATTAAGTTCTCTGCCTCATCCATGTTCCCAACACGGGCAAGAAGATCAATCAAGCATGTATAGTGGTTTGTATTTGGTTTAACCCATGCTAGTGTCGTGGCGGAAAAAGTCGTTTGTGCGGACACAACTGACCTCCCTAGGAGTCTAAACTCTCTAGCGACAAACAAGACAAAATGGAGCAATCTTTCTCTAAATACACCTTTTAAAACATGAAAACTACAAGTGTTTAGGCTTACCTTATTCCAAAACGCTGTTGTTGTAGTCCGTCCTTGCCGATCCGGATGAGCTCCTCCTTCACATCAATTCCTGCAACCACAAACAATCAAACAATTACCAAGCACTTGCATCTCATATAATAAAACATATATTCAACATGCAGACCAAGGAACACATGAAATAACTCATTAACACAAGCTATTGAGAAAAATGAACCAGTTTGTATTAATAACGAAACAAAGAAACTCTTACAACCTGGCCTTGGTGTTGTGCAAGTTCCTCCCAGGGTCCATCAAGGGTTTTCCTCTACTTTGACAAAGCTCACCCACTTCCAAGTAGAATCAAGCAAAGACAATCTCTCCTCACAAGGTTCTAAATGGGAGTCCTAATTCCTGCAGCATTTACCCAAAGAAAATGTATAGCTTCAACCTCCTCTCCCTCTGGCTCAATGCCTTTATTTATAGTGCTGTAAAGAGGTTATTCAGGTCCACCATCAATGGGATAATCCCCCTCTTTGGGTGGGATAGCTCCCTTATTGATGGGATAAGTTCCTCCTTAATAGGGATACATGAACCAACTGGAGGCGCATCCATTTCATCAAACCGACCTCTAGAAAGTTCTAGAAGTAACCACAAGTAACTTTTTTAAGATGAAACTTGCGCATTTTGCCTTTTACAGAAGGACGCACCTATCCCTTAACATACAGAGCGTCCAAGGACGCATCCTTTGTGAACATTGTGAGCGTCCCCGCAGGTAAGGCTTGAGAGAACCTGCGTCCCCAGAGATAAACACATTTTTTACAAGACTTTCTCTCTTCTTTGAGTTTGAGATGGATAGTAGAGGCATAAGACTTGCCTAAGAGGGTAGCATGACTGTTGATTGAGCCATACTAACTGTAAATAGTCATGGTGACATTTTTTAGTGTAACAGATTGCCCCCTAAAGTGCGAAGCCTGGAATAGATTAGGGTTTTGTAATTCTAGGAAGGGTGAAGCGCTTTATCATTTCAAGGATTTTCTTGTGGATGACCTGGTTGGAACCTGCAATTTTCAACACAAAATACATGTATAAGATTATATCATCACTGAGGTAGGCATTCCCATACTCAGATTCAAAACTTTAACTAATGGACTAACTACTCTGATACAGGAATGATCTTGCAGTACATCATTTTTATAGACTTTTGTAGACACAGTATGGACGCAGCCATCTGTTTATGATTAGTCTACATAGATAATGAATACAAAACTCCTCGTAGCCTGGATGGTAGAAACTAGATCCAGGGTCTTCACTTCTACTTCCCGAATTGGTACGATTCTAGCCATGTGATTAAATGATTTGATGTCGAACATGTTAGAAACCACTTGATTACCAGTCGATGATGTAAACTGTTAACAAGCGTGAGAGAGACCACCAGTAATGTCAATGGTTCTCAAAGTACCAAGCACAACCCGTGAAATGTGAATAGATGTTTTGATGTCGAACACTTCACGGAATCCTTTGATCGAAAGTCAATGATGTAAACTGACGTCAAAGGCGAGAAACCTGCCATTGATGCATGCAGACTTCAAGGTACTATCGATTCCTAAGTCATCTTTCTAGATAATGTGTCGATGTCGATAGAAAGCGACCCGTTGCAGGCAAGCCCGCAACACGAAATCATTGTTCAAGTTGAAGAAATGTTGCTGTAAGGACTGACTCAGGGATGGTCAAATGGATGACAAGTATTTTGCAGATGAAAGTTTTGCTTGCAGACCTCTTGAACACATAACGACACGACAGATGGCTTGGTGACGACTAACTCAAAGTTAATCCCCGGAACCCGGTTAAAGACTTTCAAAGTGGTTTGATCAACTGTGAGGTAAAAGATTTCCCAACCCAGGTGAATGAAAAAGTGTCGTGTTCAAGAGTGGTAATAAAGTTTCTTTTGAGACAAAAGGTAACAAACAGGTTCATTCTTCTCTCTTTTCCCCCACCATTTCTGGCAAGTACCTCTTTATTTTTAACAAGCTTGAGGAGGATAACATATGCTTGATTATAAGCTCATCCTTCGGACGAGTCCAACCTAGTTTAAATTCGAACCCTAGGAAGGAGTGGTTCGTTCCTGTTTGTAATTGAACAGGTCCTCTACTGTAAAAGTTTAACGAGCCCAGTATAGGAGAAACTCGGCGTTTTTCAATTTTAGAGAGTCTGAAAAAACTAAAGGAGACTCCACGTTGAACTTTTTCGTACATTTGTGTCCCTCAAGCCCGAAAAAGTATAAAATAATACCTGGGGGAACCGCTTGATCTTGCGACCAAGGCGTACTTTCATAATAGTGTCGTTGACCTGAAAAGTAAAAAGCGATCAAGGACACGTCGTTTTATTTCCTTATCGAGTTTGAAACGACAAAAACCCGGCAATCTTTTCCTGATTTTGCGGTCAGAAAAGAGCTAAAAGGGGACCGTCTTTTAATTCCGTTTTAACGAGTGTAAAAGAAACGCTCGGCGATCTTTTCATGTTTTAGGAGTCAGAAAAGGGCTTAAAAGATGACTCTGATATTTTTTGTTTGTGAAAAATGACAATTTCCCTCGAAATCCCTTTGTCCTGCACAAAAGCAACACATTACTCATACATGTTTAAAATAGGCAAAAATACATCGAAAAACATCTTTTCATGGTAAAAAATGAACTAATTCATCCAAAAAACCTATAAAAAGACCTTTTACCATGTCATTTTTACCGTTTGACTGTTGAGGTTGAAAAAGGAGCTTTTGACAAGAAACTTCCCGTGGTCGCTGCGGAAAATCCGACCGTCGGAACCGAACGCCGTCTTATCCAGGTATTTTACACATCCTACTCTGCATTTCTATCCGTTTAGAATTAATTTTTAGGTCTTAGTTTCATTTTTTGGGGGGGTTTTGGTTTTGGAATGCGCCTCTTGGCGGACGCGGGTGCCCTTTGGGTGACCCGCGTCCCCCGACTTTTTCCTATACAGGAAAATGGTCGGAAGACGCAGTCCGCCTTCAGGCCAGCCGCGTCTGGGCGCCCTGTGCTGTAAAGGTGGGGTGCGTCTTCCGTGAAACGCGCATTTCAAAACCCCAACCCCCTCAAATAACTAACTAAAAATTCCCAAATCAATTTCTAATGACTATTTCTGGTGTGCAGGGCATTAACCATGTTAGATTGGAGAGAAAGAGAGCATGTAGAGGATGATGAAGCTGCAATAAATCATCAACCTTCCCTGGATGCCCTAAGAGCATGCGGGTTATACAAATACTGGACCATACCGGGCATGAGGGGCCAGGTAAGATTCTTGGAATGGCTGGTTGAGCGATGGAACGTTCAAGAACAATGCTTTTACATAGGAGGGCACCAGCTCGAGATAGAGCCCTCGGATGTATACTTTCTCACTGGCTTGCCGAACAGAGGCGAGCAACTTAGTCTTGCGGGGACTAGGCCGGGTGGCCAATCCCTTGATAGTCTCCGCGACGAGTGGTGCACACCTGGGGCTCACCATTCGAAAGGCATAGAGATAAAACACATCACTCTGCGTGAACTCAAAGTCATAGCGTTCACGGTTACCAGAATTTGCGGCGCGGCCGCTTTACACATTGCTTCCGGATCCCAAATGCAGATGGCAATTGACTGTTACCAAGGCACCATTTTCAACTGGTGTGAAGCTGTGTCGGCTCATATGAAGAGCCAACTGACTAAGGCAAAGAACGGACGACTAAAGACTTTTGGATATGGGCCTCTAGTCGTGAGCTTTGCCTTGGAAAGAGTTCCAATGCTGATCCCTCAGCAACTCACTGTTGATATCTTGGGTCCTCGGGAGCCAAAGCTGATACGATGGGTTGCGGTGATGGCCCGGCATCCTGACGAGGGCACGGCGGTGGTTCGATTCTCAGATAGTTACTTTCACTGGTTAGAGGGCCAGGTTTTTTCGATACAGGACTTTCCGTATGCCGGAGTGGATTTTAGAGGTGATCCGGACATGGTTCTTCCACCGGGAGAACAATGGGATGACAGAGGTACTTTATTTTTCACAAGTTTTCTAATTATGTATTTTTTTTATTTTTCATATATATATCGTCTCAAAACTAACAGTAAAATTTTCAAAATGCAGATGTTGGTCCACAGCGTCCAGCCAACCTCCGGCCTTTTGATAGACTACATCCAGCTGCACCGGTACCGGCCCCACAGGACGCGGCTGCAGAAGTACTAGCTGAGTTGGAGCATGATCTAGAGCGTCTCACGGCAGATATACCTGAGACTACTATGGACGACATTCCTACCAGGCTTCAGCGCTTCGTAGTCGCGGTCCCTGGACCGTTTAGGAGATTTTTGCGTAAGGTAGCCCGCGCAGTGGTGTCATACAGAGAGCACCACCAGTTATTGACTAGTCACTTTTGTAGTCACATGTGACATTTTGACTTTTTGTACTATCATTTTGCCGATCATAAGGTGTTTTCAACCTATGATCGAAGACGATGTATATATTTTTTGACACACTTCTATCTATATATATCACTATTACCGGCTTATCCTGTTTAACATATGTGATGAAATGTTTTTAAATTTACTTGCATGATTATCGTAAATGTCTGTCCAACATTCGAGAAGCAATTGCATCTGCTAATGTATTCAAAGACCTTGGAATATGTTGATATTCAATGTAATCAAATTCACGTTCCAAGAGACGCACTCTCAAAAACAACCTTAATAACACAGGATTTCTAATGGCATAAACTCTATTAAGCTATAATACAACAAGTTCAGAATCTAACCTCACTATCAAACGTCGAATTCCAAATGAAATAGATTCGGATAATAATTCGATCACTGCACTGTATTCTGCAATGTTGTTCGTTGTTTGACCGAGGCTTACCCCATGCATAGAAACTAACTCGTCAGAGGGCGAATAGATAACCCAAGCTGTGGAAGAGATATTCCGTGTACTACGACAAGCACCATCAGCAAATCCAATGTATGTTTGGAGAGGCGTCGACATTTGCAATATCAAGAGTAAAACCAAGATAAGCCAGAATAACGACGAAAAACCACACTCTCTAAGCTAAGCACACTGACTAAACTAACACACTCACTAGCTAGAAAGAAAATCTAACCTATCTAAAAATTTCTCCATACCCATCATTTAAGCATAATACCTCTTTAGGTAAAGTCCATTTCTGGGTTTACCTAAAGAGTCCCCATCAAAGTCAACTAGCTCATAAGCCCCTTTTGCTAGCTTTCGCTTTACAATGTAGGGCCCATGCCACATGGGAACGAATTTTCCGGCACCTAGCTTATCGTTAGCTTGATCATATAATAGTACTAGGTCTCCTTCCGAAAAACTTCGAGGGGTTACATTTTTATCATACTGAGCTTTCATTCGTTTCGCGTGAGTCTCGATAGCTATGTAGCGTCACGTCGAGTCTCATCTAATTTAGCCAAGTACAATAACCGTTTCTCCTCTTCGGAAGTAGCTGGAAGTAATTCGACAGCCATTTGAAGTGATGGGATTTCGCATTCAATGGGTAACACAGCTTCCAAGCCATAAACTAGCTGGAAAGGAGTGAACCCTGTTGAATTTTTTACTGAGGTTCGATATGCCCATAGCGCTGAAAATAACATGTTGTGCCAATTCATTCGATGGATACCAATGATCCGTCGAATCATGATGACTAGAACTTTGTTGATAGACTCAACCAAACCGTTGGCTTGCGGATAATAAGGAGTAGAGCTATCGTGGCGCAAACCAAGCTGGCTTGTAAGCTCAGTCATCATGACGTTTCGAAAATGGCTCCCATGGTCAGTAATGATTGCTTGTGGGACACCAAACCTAGTTATGATATGATTGAATACGAAAACTGCAGCTGTCTTGCCGCTTGCGTCGAATGTAGGCATCGCCTCGGCCCATTTAGTAAAATAATCAACCGCGAGGATGATATACGCATGCCCCCCGGCCGAGTGAGGGTTACAAGTAATAAAGTCGATACCCCATTTGGCGAATGGACCAACGGCAATTATAGGGTGGAGAGGAGCAGGTGGAGCGCGCATCTTGCGATCAAACACTTGACAGTTGTGGCACTTCCTGACTGCAATGATACAATCTTTAAACATCGACGGCCAGAAGTAGCCAGCGCGCAACACCTTCTGAGCTGTGGCATACCCAGACATATGACCGCCACATGCTCCAGAGTGACAATCATTCAAAACTCTCTCAGCCTCTTCGTGAGTTAAACAACGTCGAAAAACTAAGTCTGCCCCCCGGCGATAAAGTGTATCTCCAATAATTTTAAATTGCTGGGATTGAAACCGAATTTTTCGACGTTCTTCTTTGGAAGCTTCAGGCCGAAAGGTTTGGGTTTGGAGATAGATGATTATATCCCCGTACCACGGATCTAAAGTACTGATAAGAAACAAAGATTCGTCCGCAATGGACTCCTCTGCCACAGTTTCTGTGTCAGCACTCGGGAAATCACACATCAACTCCGCAAAAACTAAGGATTTCTTAGACTTAGACTTCTCGAACTCCAAGTCGAACTCTTGCAGGATGACAATCCATTTAGAGTACTTGCCCCCTAGCAATTGTTTTGTCAAGATATAAATCATAGGGTTGCAATCCGAAATAACTGTAGTTTTACGGAGGAGAATGTAGTGACGAAAACGCTGGACAGCTTGAACGGCTGCCAGGGCCAATTTCTCCACATGCGAATATTTTAACTCAGTGGGATTTAAGGTCCTACTAAGATAATATATCACATGTTCCGCTCCGAACTCATCTTCTTGAACTAACACCATTCCTATGGTGGAATGCGAAGCTGCGAGGTATAAGAAGTAGTCCTGGTTGTAGTTGGGAGGATGCAACAACGGTGCATGGGTCAACGCGTGTTTAAGTGCATCAAAAGATTGTTGAGCAATCTCGTCCCAAAAGAATTGTGCGTTCTGTTTCAACAACCGTGTAAAAACTTTAGTGACCTCGGCGTAGTTTGGGATGAATCGGCGTAAAAAGTTCGCTTTCCCTTGCAAACTTTGGAGTTGGCGCAAACTCGAAGGAGGAGGCAATTTGATGATAGCTTCGACCTTTGAGGGATCGACGCGAATGCCGGTTTTTGAAACAACAAATCCCAGCAATCGACCTGTTTCTATACAGAAAACACACTTGTGGGGATTCAACCGAATTCGATAATGCCTACACCTCATGAAGATTGCTCGTAAATGGACAAGGTGATCAGCTCGATGTAAAGAATGAGCAGGCAAATCATCGAGATAGGGTTGCACAATGTGCTTGATGTCATGAAATGCATAAGACATCGCCCGTTGAAAAGTGGCCCCGGCATTCTTAAGCCCAAAAGGTAACTTGCAATAAGCAAATGTCCCCCATGGACAAATGAATGCCGTTTTTGGTTGGTCGGCAGGTAGAATATTGATTTGATTATAGCCTGAAAAGCCATCCATAAAGGAAAACAGTTCACTTCCGGCACAATCATCAATAATTTGATCGATATAAGGCGTAGGATAGTTGTCTTTTGGACAAGCTCGATTTATATCCCTATAGTCGATACAGATTCTTATTGTTCCTTGTTTCTTGTTAACCGGAACAATATTCGATACCCAATCCGTTAACGGGATCGGATAAATGAAACCTGCTTTCAACAGCTTTTCGACTTCTGCTTTAATCGCAGCCGCTTTTCGAGGGTGAATCTGACGCAACCGTTGCCGGACGGGTTTAGCATCCGGGTAGGTCTTTATTTCATGAACAACAATGGCAGGATCAATTCCCGGCATTTCCTCGTAAGACCAGGCAAACACGTCGCGGAATTCTTGGAATAGGGCCTTGTAAGTTTGGATTTCATCTTCTGTACAAGCGGCACCTATATGAATGTTTTCCTCGATTCCGGGCTTCACTGAAATATCAATGGGAATAGTACGAGAAATATTCCCCAAATTCAACTCTGAATCAGAATGTTTCGTTGGATCCTGAGCGTCTTTGACATATTCAGCGGTAAAAATAGATGAAAAATCATTTTCAAATGCATCATCCTTAGGTAAAAACGAAGATCTGTGATGGAGATCCTCCCATGGTAGATCATCTACACTTAGGATTTCGCGAAGTTGTTCGTCAGATGACACGACTTCGGGAAACGCTATCCGTTCTAAGGTTGAGGTGAAAAGTGATTCTTCACTGACCACATTCATTTGGTCGATTTCGGTTGAATGCGAGTCGGTAAAAGACATGACAGCTTCATAAGCAATTTCATATGGACTCAAAGGCATAGCATCACCGAATGAGTCTATCTCAGAGTCAGATGGGACAATCCAAGGATCGTCATAAATAATGTTTTCTGATGTAATCATATGAATTGTCGCAAATGAAGGGTCTACGTTGAGTGGAGGGAGAGGAAAAGTTCCCAGTAAACCGGAATCCTTAACTAAACCTACACCAACGTCCCTATAAGGGATTGTCGTCTTACCGACATGCTGGATACTCTCTGAAGAGGCTGGGTCGGATGAAAAGTATGTCAGCTGATCAATAGTCACGATCTTACCGTTATATGGAAACTTAATTACTCTGAAGACCGATGAAACGACCGCTGTCATAGCATATGACCAACTTCGACCCAAAAGAAGGTTGTAGTCTAGAGGGGCATCAACCACTTCCACATCCAGACTAACGGTTTTACCTTCTACCCCTATAGGCAATTCTTGTAGAATACCAAACGGACGGAACCCACGGCCATCAAAGGCCTTAAGGATGGTGGGGGATTGGTTCAACGAAGGAGAACCAAGCGATCTCCAACATTGAATCGACATAATACACGTAGAAGCTCCCTCATCAATCACAGTCCGATGAATAGGCCTGTTTTTTACTATCACTGGAATTTGGAAAGCCATTTGATGGGGGAGACGTGGCGTACTATTTTCTAGATCAAAGATTATCAGGTTCAGGTCCTGAACATCAACAGCTCTGATAGCCGACAAAAGTAATTTTCGTTGTGCTGGGCATGATTGCAGCACTTCTAACGCCGACATTGCTGAGGGTGAAACAGCTAAGTCCTCAACAATGTTGTAATTCTGGGCAGCTCTCGCATGTGGATTGAAAGCAGACCTTCGAAGTACACCCTTGGCGGGCGGTTTAATCACTAAGTCCGGGTTAGGTTTTTCGATCTGTAGTGGATCGGAACCGGGAGCTGAGGTTGATGGGTTAGAATGAGAAGATTCTGCTTCCTTACCATCAACAGGAGCCTTACTACCATAATCTTGTGATCGAGTCGCAATCCTCACATGAGACATCATCAAAATGGGTTCTTCACTGGCATTCGAAGAAGAACCTATCATCTTATTTTCCTGCTCTGGAAATGGATTTTTTAACACAGCAGGAGTGGGAGAACCTTTGACTATTTTCACAACCTCGGCCCGATGGGGGCAATCTCTCGTAAAATGATCCTCTTCACAAATAAGACAAGGATATCGAGGTTTGCGCTTTTCGTCATTGGTTTCCGACTTTTCAGTTTTCTCCTTTGGAGCCTTGTCTGCTTTAGCCTTCTTCTTTCCTTTCTTCTTCCCACCGTTTTTTGATTTGGCCGTAGATGACTCTACAGCGTGAATGTCGGCGGTAAGTTCAGGAGGAGACTCTCCTGTCGGAGAATCAGGCAAAGTGATAATTGGAGTAGTTGAAGCCTTGGAAGACTTCTTCTTGCTCTTCGTAGTCACGATACCAATCATACCATCAGCGGCATGAGATCCCGAAGGAGCAGCAGCGATTTGATTCGACTTTGGAAGATCCGGAATCTTCTCGTGTAACGTACCCGACTGAGTGTAAACTAAGTCAAGGTATTGTGCCTGAGCAATGACTTGCTCCTCAGTAACTACTCCGGCCTTAGCTACATCTTCAGTAATCTTCGGTACTAATGATTTGACAAACCATTCAGCTAAGATTTGGTCCGGGATAAAAACTTTCACTAATCTCCTTCGACGTCTCCACTCATGAATGTGATCAGAAATATACGTGGACGTCGATTGTTTTAGTGAAGTTAATAACTCCGTGCCGTTATCGTATCTGACCGGCAACTGAAAGTGAGTTAAGAACGAGGTAGCTAACTGGCTAAAGTTGTAAAAAGAGGCCCGTGGTAACTCAATGTACCACTTGGCTGCGAGACCAATGAGTGTACGCTGGAAAAGACGTAAGCGGATCGAATCATCCGAGATAGAATTCGAAGCACACCAGAGGTGGTAAGTCATCACATGATTGGACGGATCCTCTCCAGACTTACCTTCGAACTTGGGTATGTCGCTGGGCAACTTATTTGGCATTGGCGGCCAGAACTGAAGATATTGAATTGGATCATTAGTTAGGCGCGTCAAGTCGGGTAAATCCAAAGTTGCAATAAACGGTAACTGCCGGTTAGGATCTCTAAAACTCTGGGTCACAATACCAGCCCCAGGAGGAGGATATCCAGGATAACTAGGAACAGGAGTCGCATTTGGGATATTATATCCTCCTAGAAAACCAGGATTAACCGGACCGTACTGGGGTTGTTGAGGTTGTTGATAAGTGTACCCAGGATACGGTTGATACTGGTAAACCGGTTGTTGGACAGCTTGCCCATGTTGGTACTGTCCCTGGTACGGAGGTTGAACAAATTGAGGTTGAGTAGTGACAACCGTACTTATACCAGGCTGACCTACAGGCATCTGGACCGTGGTTTGAATCGTAGATCCAGACAACGGTAAAGATGTCTGAGGTGTGGTAACAGGGACAGTAGAAACTGGAGCCGTCGATACTCCAGAAGTAAGTATGGTAGATGTAGCGGTAGTTGCAGCAGCCGTTTGAGATGGAGTACTAGGTGCAATTGACGGCTGAGTAACTACCGAAGTTACAGAAGTTTGAACATTTGGCTGGACAGGTTGCGGTTGCTGGGTTGGACCAGAAACTACGGGTTGTCCAGCTTGAGGAACCATCTGTACACTTGGCTGCAACACCTGTTGACCCTGTGATGGATCCCACACTAACATTCCAGGGTATTGACCCGTAACAGGTTGAGGATACTGAGATCCATAACCAGATTGAGGGTAGGATTGATAATTGTAAGGTGCAGTTCCCATACTTGGAACATATGACTGACCTTGAGGCGGTTGATAACCTTGACTTGAGTATTGACCTTGAGGTTGATAACCTTGAGGTAAATACTGATACTGGGGTTGACCTAGACCTTGAGGTTGGTACCCTTGAGGTTGATAACCTTGGGGTTGATACCCTTGAGGTTGCCATCCTTGGGGTTGCCATCCTTGAGGTTGATATTGATACTGAGGTTGACCTTGGGGTACATATTGAGGCTGAGGTTGACCTTGAGGCACGTATTGCACCATAGGTACATACTGACTTTGAGGTTGCCCCCCAGACACGATTTGTGTACCTTGAGGTTGCCCCCCAGGCGTTAACTGCGGTTGCCCCCCAGGCGGTAATTGGCCACCTTGAGGTTGGGAAACGGGAACTGAACCTGACATCATGTAAATGTCTCCTACACCCAATGGTATATTACCACTGTTTCCAGCAAATAACCCATGATCAATGGGTTGAGGAGATGCCCCCGCAAAGGTACCAGAAAGTGACTGATACCCAGTGGGAACAGAAGGACCGCCGTGTAAAAAAGATTCAGGACTTTGAGTAAACACGGATGACTGACCAGACATATTTACAGGAGTATAAATACCTCCAGGTGGAAAAGGAGTACGAGGTGTAGAAAAACCTACTGAGTTGTCTAAAAAATTGGTTAACGCAAGGTACCAAGAAGTACTTCTAGGAGGACTGTAAAAGATGGATTCACGCTCCCTTAGATCAATAGTAAGTTGACCTTCAAGGTGAGA
Organism: Pinus tabuliformis; assembly: GCA_031772625.1. Classification (NCBI taxonomy): domain Eukaryota; kingdom Viridiplantae; phylum Streptophyta; class Pinopsida; order Pinales; family Pinaceae; genus Pinus; species Pinus tabuliformis. The sequence continues at coordinate 218,045,736 of CM062820.1, read as the reverse complement.
GACACCTATATCCTCTTCTGGAGCAAGTTCTTCTATAGCAATCAAACCAGAAGGTAGATTTTCGATGATAATTCTTTCTATTCTTGGTGAATCTGGAACACTAGAAGTTGGAGTAACAGGTTCAGATATTTCTGGTTCTTCGCCTGTATCACTAGCAGACGAAAAACTACCAACAAGCTCAGAAACTGAAACAGCTTCGGGATTATAACCTGTCTCTAAACTTTGGTAATCTGGATGGACTACCAAGGAAGATTCTCCTTCTTCAGGTGAACCTACTCTACTGTCACTAGGAGGAGTTACAAGGACCTTTAACCCTTCGTACTGACCCGGAATGTCTTCAGGAGATTCACCCCGTGATTTACGGAGTTTTCTTAACAAATCTATTCCGGTAACAATCTCAGGAGACTTGCCCCGAAGTCGACGGGACTGTCTCGGTAATTCCGCCACAATTAAAGATTTTTAACTACAACACACGAAAACAAAGTAAAAATTTCAAATCAAACCACCTAAAGTCTTCTAAAGAAGCAAACAAATTTGAAGCACACGCCTAAAGAATCTAGAGCGTCAAACCAAACACAAACAGTAGTCTTCCGGACCAAAAGCGCTAGTTGGTGATTAGGCCCAACCTCGCAGGATTCAGTACAGAAATGGCGGGTGGAACAGTTACCCCGGCAACCTGCTTAATGAATAGACCGGCACAAGTTCCTCCACTTTAACCGTCTCGAAGTGAAGTGAACCGCCCGGAAAATCCAAGTGAGTATAACCGACGTCTTCTCCAGGTACAGTGGGACCTTCCCTCCACCGTCACCTCGGTAGAACCCTAAAGATTATGGTCACTAAAGTTACCAATCACAACAATTACACTTGGGGGAACAGTCTAAACTCCGACAGCACGCAAGGGCAGAGTAACAAGCTCAATCCCCTTACCGGCTCCTTGACAGTAATCCAAGGTTTACCGATAAGTGACCCCTGGCTCCTCGACAATGGTTAATCCGAGGTTTACCGTTTGTAATACGTACTGTCTGGCGTCGTTCCCAACGAGGGGGGAATGATCCCCTCACTGGTTCGGACACGAGCTCGTGCTTCTCCTTTAAGAGGAGCTTTCCCAGAGTGCAATTGAAACAATTGGATTTATTCTACTCAAGATAAACTATCTGTTTGGTTTTGTAGTCTTGGAGAGTTAAGTACTCACCTACTCCAAGACCCTAGCCTAAGCTATGTTGGTGTTTCAGAGCCCTAGAAAAATAAAAATTACTAGATTGATTTTAATTTAAGCGTTACCTTTAAGGTTGTTTCTTAAGTCAAAAGGTGATGGAAGTGAAACCAGTGGCGTGTTGACTCGACTCGAAACCACTACAAAATGCACCTAGGATGATTTACCCACTACTTTACTTTTTCGATGAATTGCTTAACTAAAAAGTTGAGAGAATGCAATTTTTATAAAAGCAACTTCTTAATTAAAGACAATCAAAGAAACAATTCGTTTGTCTTTTCCAAGCATAAAAACATGACCGCTCTTTACTTGCACGAAAAAACTCTTTTTCTTCCAAAAACTTTAAATGCTACTTGAAACAAAACTTTTAAAAGGAGATGTTTTTGTATTTTTCTTATTTAACGAAAAACATAAATCTATTTTAATAAAAATCAATTGCAAACTATGCAATCTATGAAAATTCACTCAAAAAATAAAAACAAACAAATCAAAAGGAAATTACCCTAATTAAACCTAATGAGGCAAAGCCAACAATGATTATTCTAAGGTGTTTTACTTGATCACAATCAAATCAAGGACTAGCTTATTGCAGAACCAAAAACTAGTCAAAACAAAACTCTAATCTTTTTGTTCTTTTGTAAAATGGAAATCAACACTTTATAAACAAGTAATTCGAAATTTGACCCAAAAGACAACTTAAATGGCAAGCTGCTCACACAAGGAGACTTTACGACAGGCCCGACTTCTAAGAAGGCTGACAAACCAGAGAGATCTAAGGCTGGACAACTTTCTACCGTCAAAGTCACTACAGGACCTATTCAAAAATCAAACCCTAGGCCTAAACTTCGTTGAAATCCACTAAAACACTCAAAGCTCACAAAACAAGTTCAGGTGAAAATTTTTGACAGGGTACTAAAGGATCTGGGCAGAAAACACTAAGAAAAAACAAAATCTAAAAGCAATTAAAGCAAAAATGGAGTTTTCCTAAATTTTTTATAGGAAGACGCAGGCAACCCGTTAGAACAGGCGCGGGCCCGCTCTGTGCAAACGGCAACAGCGCGTCCAAAGACGCACTGTGCAGTACTCAGAGGGTGCGTCCTTCTGGAAAAGTTAAGAAAAACCAAATCTAACTAAATCTAAAGCTAAGCCACCCAAATACTAATTCTCACAGTCAAAAACCAGAAAATAAAAATGATTTTCTCAGAGCAAAGTTCACACAAAGGAAAAGACTTTCACATTAATGGCTTCCCCAGTGGAGTCGCCAATTTGTCGTGGCGGAAAAAGTCGTTTGTGCGGACACAACTGACCTCCCTAGGAGTCTAAACTCTCTAGCGACAAACAAGACAAAATGGAGCGATCTTTCTCTAAATACACCTTTTAAAACATGAAAACTACAAGTGTTTAGGCTTACCTTATTCCAAAACGCTGTTGTTGTAGTCCGTCCTTGCCGATCCGGATGAGCTCCTCCTTCACATCAATTCCTGCAACCACAAACAATCAAACAATTACCAAGCACTTACATCTCATATAATAAAACATATATTCAACATGCAGACCAAGGAACACATGAAATAACTCATTAACACAAGCTATTGAGAAAAATGAACCAGTTTGTATTAATAACGAAACAAAGAAACTCTTACAACCTGGCCTTGGTGTTGTGCAAGTTCCTCCCAGGGTCCATCAAGGGTTTTCCTCTACTTTGACAAAGCTCACCCACTTCCAAGTAGAATCAAGCAAAGACAATCTCTCCTCACAAGGTTCTAAATGGGAGTCCTAATTCCTGCAGCATTTACCCAAAGAAAATGTATAGCTTCAACCTCCTCTCCCTCTGGCTCAATGCCTTTATTTATAGTGTTGTAAAGAGGTTATTCAGGTCCACCATCAATGGGATAATCCCCCTCTTTGGGTGGGATAGCTCCCTTATTGATGGGATAAGTTCCTCCTTAATAGGGATACATGAACCAACTGGAGGCGCATCCATTTCATCAAACCGACCTCTAGAAAGTTCTAGAAGTAACCACAAGTAACTTTTTTAAGATGAAACTTGCGCATTTTGCCTTTTACAGAAGGACGCACCTGTCCCTTAACATACAGAGCGTCCAAGGACGCAGCCTTTGTGAACATTGTGAGCATCCCCGCAGGTAAGGCTTGAGAGAACCTGCGTCCCCAGAGATAAACACATTTTTTACAAGACTTTCTCTCTTCTTTGAGTTTGAGATGGATAGTAGAGGCATAAGACTTGCCTAAGAGGGTAGCATGACTGTTGATTGAGCCATACTAACTGTAAATAGTCATGGTGACATTTTTTAGTGTAACAGCTAGGCACATGCACAAATCATATCTGTCCATGGGAAAACATATTCAGGCAGATTCTGAGAACGTTATAAATTTTTTAAAACCATCGTTATAGTTTTGAGAAGGTTTAGACACATACCTTACATATATAGCATGGAATTTACATAAAACATTTTAATTTATGCAAAAAATGTTAAAAAGTTTTGTGCTAAAAGGTCAACTCGTCTTTATTAGTGGTGTGAATGACAATGTCACTCTCATATCCTATGCCCTTATTATTGTTTCACCATGAAAAGTTAGCCTTGTTAGATTACATTCTGCATTCACATCACATCTTTCTTTATTAGAATTTTGTGCTGGACGGAAGTAGGTCAATTCTAAATTTGTAATTTGTTTAATTCAACTGTGTGAAGAGTAATTCTAATGGCATGAATTTATGATTAAATATTTAGGTCTTCAGGTTCTATATGCATTTTATTATCAAATTGATATTATAGATAATAATTCTCTGTTGTAACTGACATTGCAAAGAAGATCATTTCAGTTAACTCCATTGACTCAATGAAGAGTGCAAGATGTAAACTTAATGTTGATTATTGATAGATAGGATGACCTTTACCGTTCAGTTATTGAGATCATTTCTTTTTTCATGGATTCTCTAAATTTATTCGATTAGGTTTCCGCAAACTCTTATACATGTAACTATCAAACTTGCAAATGAGGTGAGGAGAATTATCATATTTATAATGACCATGATTTTTTCAATACAACCCATCCCCAATGAGGAAGCATTGTTCTACAATTTTAGCCATTTTCCCTTATAGGTTCTAAATTGAAAAATAAAATTAGATGATCTATTACTATCCTTCCAACTTGGTGAATTTGATGAATTACAGGTATTACTATCACAGAAAAAATATTGCCCTCTGTTAATATTATGGAGCCAGCCTTGACTACGAACGCCATTCCTCTGTTGTTGAATGGTTCCACTGAGATTCAAGCACTACTCCAGATAATCGATATTGGTTCTATTACCTCATTAAAAATTACATCCTCACACTTCCACATTACTCTATTTTACGGAACACATCAAAACAAGACTCTTCTACCATATAGGTATAGCCCACAAGTTGCATTTGGAGACATACAAATTGGCTCAATCATTCTGCTTTAAAAAGTAGCTTGCACAGTGCTTCAAAACTCCTCGTAAGGCCCAATATTTGAATTTAGCCGCTTTTATTTTTTGTTGTTTATGCTCTTCCTGCATTACAAAAACAAAAAACAAAAATGATATCTACATTAATTCCTTTCTCATTTGCTTACATATGATCCATCCGAGTTGTTGAGCTTGAAGTTGTGATGTGTAAAGTTGCATTAATCAGGGCCTCATCAACACTACTACATGCAAAGGTAGGTACATCCCAGTATAGCTCTTCATCAGCACAAGAGAACTTGCCCTCCGTAGTTACTCCACAAATTACGGGGACAACTACAACTATTCCATTCAAGGCACTCAATCCCTACTGAAAGTATTGGTTAATCCAAGGTAGAGCATCTGCAAAAACAACATTGAAGACTTACAACAATGTACGAGGCTCAGGAAAAGTTTTTGGATTTAACCTTATCAATCATGATAAAGAGGAGATCCACCTTTCTGCATTTGCTGAATTGGCCGAATCTCTTTACAGTCTAATTCAAGTTGGCCAACTATACATTGTTTCAAATGGCACAGTTAAAGAAGCAAACCCAAACTACAACCACCTAAAGAACAAATGGGAAATTTACTTGTTTGTTGCATCCACTGTCAATCCATGTTTCATAGATGATCCAACCTTTCCTTATCAGAGCTTTCACTTCAAAACTATTGCTGAAATAAAAAATGCAAGCCCAAATACGAATGTGGATGTCATTGGTGTTGTTACCTCCACCTCACCTGCATCAACAATTTGACGAAAAGACGGAACTGAAACACTAAGGAAAACACTCATATTAAAAGACAAGTTGGGTTTTAGCATTGATGTAACACTATGGGGAGATCATTGTGACTCTATAGGACAAAACCTTGTTGAATTCTGCTCTTCTGACAACCCACCAATCCTTGCAATCAAAGGAGGTCATGTATCTAAATTTAATGGAACCACGATAGGGACGATATCAACTAGAACTCTCATCATAAATCCAGAAGTTGAAGAAACACATCAACTACATGCATGGTTCCGTGACAGGTTATAGCTCTTCCTCTCCATCTTTGAGTAGAAACTATGGTGTTGCTTCGAAACGAGCCCTAGCACAAAAGACGATTCATGAAATTGCTTGCATGCAAGCCTCTGAGAAAGAAATATGGGTTTTATTTCATGCAATGATAATTGATCTTCACATGGACGACTTCTACTTTATTTCATGTCCATTAGATTTCAATGGAAAACAATGCATGAAAAAGGTTTTGGAGCGTTCTAACAATCTTTGGCATTGTACAAAGTGTAACAACGACTTTCCAGAATGTGACTACCATTACAAACTTAAAATTGAGCTGCATGACCAAACCAGCCACCTACAGAACATCACAACCTTAAATGATGCAGGAAATGAGCTCATGGGCATCACAACAAAAGAATTGTTCGTTCTTTCTATCGAACCAGCTGATCTTCAAGAAATTTGTGGCCGAATTTCAGGGCATCGCATCCTGCTAACACTTTCCATTAAAACAGACTACTTCAATGGTGTCGAGAGCTTGCAACCAATACTGATTAATTCAAAAGAAATTCAATATGACGCTTCATGCAAAGAAGAGCTTAAAGACATTCAAGCAATGTCCACTTCAAAACGACCTGTTGTTTGATGCCTTTGAATTTTTTTCAGGGTTTCAACAAACGCTATTGTTTGTATATAAATTGACATTTCTGCATCCCTCATTGTTCTATATTGTTGTAAATTACACCCATGTTGTTGTGCTACACACTTTCTTTGAAAGTAGTATTTTTCAATTATTCCAAAATATGTATGCTTACCCCTTTGCAGTTTACATAATATAGATATCAACATTTATAAAAAAAATAATTCATTTTTTTCCTTCGTTTTTTATATGGCTATACATTGATTTCTTTCTTGTTAATCTCTTCTTCTATCAATAATTGATGCCATAATAATGTATATTTTTGTAATACTCTTAATTACTACTTTCACCATATGTATGCTTACCCTTTCAAATTTTACATAACCTATATATCAGGATTTGCAACAATGTCAAATCATTTTTACTCCCTCATTTACGTGTCTATGAATTGCATGTTTGTCCTATTACCTATTCTTCCTATACTTCAACGATGTTCAAGTAAAAATAAATGGACTTCTAAAACTTGTAAGACATTCTCTATACATGCAAAACTTGTTTATGATTCACTCTAAGCTGGTAATGTATCCAAACTAACGATAATTATTTGTACTTGTTTAGATATGCCAAACAAAAGTCAAAATGTGGATAGAAATGAATGGCGATGTCTTCTTTATGCACAACACAAAGATACAATAAATGCATGTCGGCGACTTCTTTATAAAAACCACAACAACCCTACTACTTCCACTACATCCCTTCCCACCTCAAGTGCTCTCCCAACTATGCAAACCAACCCACCTCACCTTCATCAAATCCAATATAACCCTCCCCTTAATGATGAACATCGTCACTTTCGACAAAGGATCGATAGACTTTCTACCATGCATGTTTTCACAATATGAAAAGAATCATACCCAGGAATGAAAACAAGACTTTTACACGGTAGCCTTTCTTGCTTTCATTGTGCATCATCTAAATCTACCAATTGTTTTCTCATTTGAACAACATGGACCCTGGTGAACAACCATATGTCCTTCAACATTTAACACAAGTTGAGGAAATTCTCATTGCACGTGTGAACCCCATTCTACAAGTCACTCATGCCCATGGTGGTCAATACAAATATAGTGGCCATACAATTAGCTTCCCTCAAGACATCACTACTATTGCCAAATACTTACCCTGAATGGTTTCTGACTTAGACATCCTCATTGTGAAAAGGCACAATCCATCTGAAAAGGCTTATGAATTCTTTGTTTGCAAATCATGTGTACTTGCAGCACTTGAATAAAAAATAAAAAATGACCCTTACTACAATGATGTCCAATTAATCTCATCTAATATTTCTACTCTACCAGATCACCCTACAGATATTTCTTCTTTTCTTCATAATGTAACCACATCTTCTTTTGAACCCCGTCAAACCAATAGTTATTCTACTTATGATACTGATGTCATGCTACCTCCATTATAAATCCAACCCTCTTCTTTCATTCCAATACTCCCAAATTCATGTACTAAACTTGAGCACATATGTGATTACTTACACTTGACCCATTCAAATTCAACAAGCTCAATTGACTGGCCTCCAATATCTTTAACAACTATGAATGGATACAACAACGAGGGTCTCTTTTCCATGGCATTCCCCACACTCTTTCCTACAGGGATTGCCATAATCATGCAGCCAAGAATTACAAAAGTTGAGATGCATGAATATGCTTTGCACTTGTTGCACTACCATGATAACCAATTTGGCCAACATCCAAGATTCTGCTACTACCTTTATAACATTCTAATGCACCACCGTAGCCAAACAACTGCTACTATTTTTGTGAAGAAATACATTGAGAACAACTTGCCAACAACTTTTTCAGACCTACGACAATGTCTTTGTGACTTTCAAAATTCAAAATTACCCGAGGAAGTAATGCAGTTCGGTTCAAGCCTATGAGGAACATGATCTTTCCAGAACAAACGACGATCTGAGCTAACTGACATGATCACACAAATTGGAAGTCTGACATTCTTTTTCACTCTTAGTGCAGCTGATACTAAATGGCATGACTTTCACATGATCATTCCTACCAATGCTCCCTCCAATTCAAACAACCACTTCCAATGGAGAATTTAAAACATAATTAAAAACCCACATCTAACAACCCAATATATGCATTGCAGATTTACAATTTTCCTTGAAGAAGTTCTGCAAAAAGGCCTCCACGCAATAGATTATTGGTGTAGATATTTTTTAATATCCATTTCTCTCTGCATTAATTTCTACATTGCATATATGTTTTAACCAACTTTTACCTTCATATTATTTTCAGATACGAATGGCAACATAGAGGATCCACACACATTCATGGCTTCCTTTGGTTGCAAAATGCACCAAATATGGACACTCTTGACTGGAAAAATGCATTATAAGTTGTTGATGCTCATAAATATTTTGGTCACTATGTAAATGCCTAGAATCCATGATAGCCAAAACATTGAAATCTTGTGCTTCACTAATTAGCAATTCATAACCCATTTCTTCTTGACACACCATCAATCTTCAAGTCAAGGCAGTTTGAAGACTATGCAGAGCTTGTCAACTGTGTTTAATGCCATACAAAGTGTCACGAATCTTCTTGTCTTCGCAAAAAAGACAATGTTCTCTGTTGTCGGTATCGAGTACCGTGGGATTTAAACTCTACATCTTCACTTTTCATTGATGATAAAGGTCATACAACCTACGTCCCTACTCGTAATGATGATAGATTGAATATTTGCAATGCCGATCTACTTTCTATCTAGAGAGAAAATGTTGATTGTTAACCAATTCTATCTCGTTGTGTTGTGTTAAACTATATTTCAAAGTATGCAGCAAAATCATAAACAAGATCTGAGAGCTACTGGAAAATGCTATCACATATTTAGCAAAGTTCCACTCCAGAAGCATCTACTGTTACTGTTATTCGGAAATTCCTTAAAGAAACCATTGTATATAGATACATTGGAGTGCAAGAAATATGCCATATGTTACAAAAACTACCTCTCTCTCTCTGCAGTCATACATTTGTTTCTTTGAATGTTAACAGGACTATTTTCAAATGTGTTTCTCAAGATACTGAGAATCCCCTTTCGACACCAAACTTTATCCTTGCATACATGAACAGACCTATTTCATTGGAATCACTGCCCCTCCTTGAAGTTGCATGCTCTTGGTCATTTTCTGCCCATTGGAAAAAAACCAATGGAAACACATATTCCCTCCAATGATTGTACATGTCTTGCCACGATACAATGTCATTCCTTCCTTTGATGATCCTTGTTATGCCACTTTTTGTTGGAGTGAATTACTATTGTATTTCCCTTTCCGCACACTCCCCAATGACATTGGTTCAATTGATGCAGAAATAATTGCACACTGGGAACAATGAAAAGGTACATATACACCATGGCATGTCCACTGAGAAATTGAAAACTGACAAACCCCACGTACTGAATATCAATCTACCTCTAACACCCCTCTTGACTCCATGCAAATGAATGAATGGAAAATCCTCTCTCAACTCCACCCAGGTTACAATATTGAAGTTGATGACCTCGACATGATTGGCTACCACGACTTCGATGCCAACCACAATTGGTCACATACTTCTATCCCTCTCCACTTGCAAGAAACTGCCATAAATTTCGTTGAATTCAATTGCTCAAATATTCAAAACCAACATCATCCTTTTTCCAACCTTCCACAAGATCACACATTATCTCCTACCTAAAACATAGCTTTTATCATTATTTTTTATCACTTCAAAACCCCTTCACCAAAACCCCCATGCAAAATCATCATACAAGGAATGGCTAGGACTGGAGAATCTCATTTAATTAAATGTTTGCACCATGCATTTATGGAAAACTCACCAACAAACAAAAACTCTTTGTTGTTACTTGCACCAACTGGTGTTGTAGTTTTCAACATAAATGCCCTCACAATCCACTCTTCCCTTTGTATCCCTATCCAATCAATGCATCCTCTTGAAAGACAACCACTTCTACACTTGCAAGAGCAACTCTGTCCTGTAGATTACATCCTCATTGATGAAATGAGCTTCATCGGTCAAAAAATGCTTTCTCTCATTGGCGATCGTCTAAGAAAGGCATTCCCCCTTCATCGAAATGCACCATTTGGTAATCGCTCGATTATAATTGTCGGATATTTAGGCCAGCTACCACCTATAAAAGACATTTCTCTATATGTTGGGACATCACGTGGCACTACACTTTGGCGAAGCTTTGGCACATTCATAACACTTTCAACTATTTTTCGCCAACAAGGAGCTAACCCGTCCTAGGTTGCTTTCTGGCAAATACTCACAAATCTCAAAAATGGAATATCTACTCTTGAAGATTGGCAACTCCTAATGTCAAGGAAAAATTCCTCTCTTATGCATGAAGAGCAGCACACATATGAAGAATCCATGCACCTATATGCAACGAACAACTCAGTTGTCTTGCATAATAAAAAAAAATGCTTAAAAAGTTGAACATTCCAGTAGCACTTTGCTTTGTAGAACAATAAAGGCAACAAACTTCTATTACAACAGAAGATGAGCATCTGCCCGCAAAAGTGCTCTTATCTAACAAACAAAAAATAATGCTCACTAGCAACTTGTGGGTAAATGAAAACCTTGTCAATGGCACACTTGGGAAATTCATTTCAATATTTTATTCAATTGACTCAAAGCCCCCATTTCTCCCATCACAAGGGGTACACGCCAACAGATACCACTGCGTATGACATGGGCTTTAATGATACATAAGTCACAAGGAATGACATTAGACAAAACAACAATAGACATCAGCACCAAAGAATGACAAGGGCTAACATTCACTGCAATTTCAAGAGTGTGGTCATTGGCAAACATTCATATCAATCTAGCATTTCCATTCTCACGCATCACACACATGCATGAAAATCCATATCTTAAACGTAGACAGCAAGAGGAATCACTTCTTGCATCAAAATCTATGCAGGAGAATACACTCTAGCCAATCGTACACCCTGTCTTCCAGATTTACCCACATGGTAAACACCACTTACTACTTAACCAAATTTCACATACATTTGCTTTCTATTACATTTAACCTCATATTGTTTTATACTTGTTTAAAAAATTGTTTATTTTATTTCAAATCTTCAAACAATATGTTTTCAGCAAAGAACGACAAGGTCTAACATTCATTGCAATTTCAAGGGTGGTTAAGTAGCAAGAGGAATCACTACTCGCATCAAAATATGTACAAGAGAATTCACTCTAGCCAATCATACACCCTGTCTTCCATATTTACCCACATGGTAAACACCACTTGCTACTTAACCAAATTTCACATACATTTGCTTGCTATTACATTTAACCTCATATTGTTTTATACTTATTTAAAAAATTGTTTATTTTACTTCATTTCTTAAAAAAATATGTTTTCAGCAAACACGTCCATTGTCACTTACTATTTTTTATTTTTTGATGGCCAACAGGTATGGATACAGGCTACTTACACATGCTATATGAATATTTCCAAGAAATTCAGCAACAGGAACTTACCTTACAAGATATGCAAGCAAGGATCTTGCCCCGAAAATCATTGCCTCTTTACCATCCGCGTCCAACTATTGAATTGTTACGGAAGATAAGAAAAATACTAAAACAAAAATTCACATCCATGAAAGGGACGCACACAGGAAAATGTGAAATCAATTTCAAGAACAACTCTCACAGTTTGGCACGACAATAAACATTAATTGGTGTTGCCGATGCCATGCCCCATCATGTATATATGATTAGTTGCTCACTGTAAATTACATCCATATGTCATAGAATACTTTTATTGTATATATGTTTAGATGTCATAGAATACTTTTATTGTAGATATGTTTAGTTATTAACTACCAAACATGTCTCTATGTATACACCATATGTAAAATTTCAAGAAAGAAATTGCATAGCATGTACAATATTGTTTCCACTTTTATGATAATACTCATCAACATTGTATATGATTCAAATTCATTTGCTCATCATTGTATATAAATACTTGGTAATTTTTTACTTTTAATTATATCACTTAAAAACGTTCTCGGTACGGCTTAATCAACCAAAACGCTCAATTAGGCCTTTTTTTTTAGAGAATAATAGATTATTAATTTTCTGAGACAAATAATGCTAAAGCTCTTGTTGTTCTGGTTTGTTTCGGTCCATTAATATCTTCTCCCTTTTTTGGTCATTTGAAAAATTTTAGGAGCCAGACTGAGGCTTTCTAGCTTCACTAGATTTCTATGCATGCTCATGCATGTTGTACTTACTATCAGTGCCACCACTAATTTTCACATGAACATGATCCATCCACAAAATGATGGAAACGGTTAGCATCCCTTAAAATTATTTCTCTCTCGGAATTCTTGGATATGAATTTAGTGGCATTGTGGCAGTCACCACAGACTCAAGGTTTTTCGTGATCCTGATTGGGGTACCAGGGCTTGCATTTATAAGACCAAAAACTATGGCTAGCTTTTCGCTATGACTATGCAGCATGTCTTCCTTTGCCTCTTCCTCCACATCATGCAATACAAAATTTGTGTCTGGGACATACCCTGCTTCCTCTATCTACTTAGCCAAGCTGTTCAAAACTGCATATATTTTCTCGAATTGAGGGTGTGACTTGTCTCCCACAATGAATGCATGGACTTTGTTTTTTACCTCAACCAGGTTGCAACCTGGCATCTTTTTAATGCCTCGGTCTTTGTTATGAAACCAACTCACAAAAAGATAGAAAAGATAGATCAATGCCTTAGAAATAAGCCTCTTCAAGGGGGCAACCTCCTTTACATTACACAAATGAACAATTCTTGGATGATACAAATGACAAGACCCCCTTTCTATATATAAGAGTCTAAGGGGTCATAATATAATCAGAGCCGACATAACAATAATAATGTAAGGACACAATAATAACAATAGTGGGCTTCTATGGGGCAGAATAAGAACAATATGGGGACTACATGGGAACAACAATATAATAAGGGGGTTGTAATAATAACAATAAGGGGTTACATTAGTAGTATAGGGACCTAATATGCCCCACTCCTTCAAAAAGTGTTGTCCTCAACGCTTGAGTAGTTCTTGATGCTTCTATATAAAATTCTTGTCCTCCCATGTGGAATCTTCAGCAGACCTTCCGCTTGATGAGATACTCTGAAATTGATCGATTTCGTAGCTGTTGGGTTCTTGTTTCTATGACTGCTCCAAGTTCCAATATGAATTTTCCTTCCTTGTCAAGTTCTGGCAATATTGTTTGAACTAGGATCTTCTGCAACTTTTGAATGAGTGTCCACATTTCTTCATCCTTCTTCCATTCATCCCTTTCTTCATTTACCCAATATGGTTAGATCATAGAAACAGCACAAAACAATGCTTTCACATTCTCATCCTTTCTTGAGAGTGCATCCGCCACAACATTTTGCTTCCCTTTTTTGTAGATGATTCCAAAGTCATAACCCAGCATCTTTGTAACCCATTTTTGTTGCTCTTCAGAGGATAATCTTTGTTCTAAAAAGTATTTAAGACTATCATGATCCGTTTTTACCTTAAAGTGTCTTCCCATTAGGTAGGGTCACCATTTCTTTAGTGCATGTAGTATTGCCAATATTTCCTTCTCATAAATAGCTTTGTGTAAATATTTTCCTTTGATTGGACGACTTTCGAAATAAATGGGTCTTTCATCTTGCATTAAAACAACACCAATTCCATTTCCTGAAGCATCACATTCCACAATAAAGGCTTTTGTGAACTCTGGCGTAGCTAAGACCGATGCTTGCCACATTGCCTCTTTAAGATGTTCGAAGGCCTTTGTGCTTCTGGAGTCCATGAAAATGCATTTTTCTTCAATAATGTTATTAAAGGTGCTGTTATTCTCCCATAATTATTAAAAAACTTGCAATAATACCCTGTCAACCGGAGAAATCCTCGCAGATGCTTTACGGATGTGGGGATTTTCGATTCCTTAATGGATTTAATTTTGCTAGGGTCTACCTTAAAACCTTCATGAGATACAATATGACCCAGATATTCCACCTCTTGTACTCCAAAGAAACATTTGGATATTTTTGCATAAAAAAATTTCTCCTCCGAGAGTTTGAGCACCCTGTCAACATGTTGAACATGATCCTTCCAAGACTTGTTGTAGATTAGTATATCATCAAAAAATAATAACACAAATTTTCTAAGGAAGGGTTTGAAAATGGAACTCATCAAACCTTGAAATGTAGAAGGTGCATTGGTAAGGCCAAAAGGCATGACCAAAAATTCATAATGACCCTCATGAGTTCTAAATGTTGTTTTCATAATGTCTTCAGTATTCATTTTGATTTGATGATATCCTGAACGAAGATCCAACTTGGTGAAGTAAATTGATCCATGCAATTCATCCAATAATTCATCAATGAAAGAAATGGGAAATTTATATTTAATATAGTGAGCTTGTTGAGCTCCCTATCATCTGGACACATGCGCCATAATCCATCCTTCTTATGCACCAATACTACCAGAGCAGAGAAAGAACTTTGACTAGGATGAATTATACCAACCTCTAACATTTCTGCAACCATACATTCAATTTCACTCTTTTGGGCATTGGGATATCTGTATGCCCTGATGTTTGGAGGAACACTTCCTGGAATCAAATGAATAGCATGATCATGATCATGAATAGGTGGGAGGCCTTTGGGAGTATCAAATACCTTGGAATGATTGTCCAAGACTTTTTGGAGATATGGATAAATAGATGATTTCGATGTGGGAACCTCTAGCGAACATAATTGTGCAATTACACCTCGTTGTTCCTTCTTTAGAAGCATTCTCATACCGTTAGACCTTATTAACTTTCCCAGTTTCCCTACAATACCCCTTAATTCAAATTCCTTTCCATCTACACAAAATTTCATGAAAAGTTCTTGAAAATTAAAAGCTATTGTACCCAAGGATTGTAGCCATTGGACTCCTAGTACAACATCAACACCACCCATTGGAATGGAATCCTTGGGCTATTCAATACATATGCTCCCATTGATAGCTTGATATTATGGCACTTTCCAAAGCAATTTATGGTTCCTCCACTTGCAACCATCACTTGACACTCTGGTGCTGGATATAGGAAGCAATTCAATTCCTTGGCTATCTTACAATGAATAAAATTATGGGTACTTCCCAAATCAATCAACACTATTACCTTTTTCTATTTGATATGTCCTTCTATGTTGATAGTTTGAGAAGTGGTAATTCCAGCCAATGCATTACAAGATATGGTAGAATTCATTTCTTCTTTATCTAGGGTTTGTTCCTGGGGTATATCTTCTTATTTTGACATTTCTTATTCCTTTTCTTCCTCCTCTTCACAATCTATGTAGAATAATTTCTTCTCAGCACACTTATGACCTTTAGGGTATTTTCTATCACAACTGTAACAAAGCCCTTTTGCTCTTTTTTCTTCCAATTTTTGTGGTGTCAACCTTGTAAGTTGTGGAAGGCTGGGGGCAACAACACTTCAATCTTTATAGTTGTGATTGGTAAGCTTCCTGGTTGCCATAATTTTGCTTTCCATTTTTCTTGCTAACCTAAATAACTTCTCCAATGAATCAGGTTCCTAAAGACGAGCCTCATATTGGATATTATCTTTTAAAGTCCCTATGAACACATCAATCCTATGCTCCTCTGGAATATATTTTACCTTATGTTCAATTTTTGGAAGTCCTCAATGTGCTCCATCATTGAACCATTTTGTTTGAGATTTATCAATTGGCTAAAAAAGGTGTTGTTTTTTGTATCCTCGTAATATGCTATCATTTCTTCTGTAAAAATTGCCCAAGTGACAATTTATTTACGAGGTCAAATCCATCGATACCATACAAACTGATTTGGTTCCAAATATAAAGTTTCAATACGTACCTTTTGTGTGTTTTGCACATTATGGAGATCGAAAAATTGCTCCATCTGTAGTATCCATGTTCCAGGATCCTTGCCATCAAACTTCCTCATACCAATTTTTGGAACATGGTGGGTCTTCATTCCAACATTAGAGTCTATGAAATCATGATTAACATTTCTTTTGTTCTCATCATGAGTTTCCTTTACTACCCTTTCACCATTGGCAACCATTTCTTGTAGCAACTTATTCAAATTTATCTTCAATTCTTCCATCTTAGCATCCATGCCATTCATCTTAGCATCCATGCCATTCATCTTAGCTTCCATGACATCCATATTAGCTTCCACGCCATCCATCTAAACTTGCACGCCATTCATATTAGCTTCCACGCCATTCATTTTGGCTTCAGTTACCTTTTGTGAGAGTGAAATTTGTTGTACTTGGTCTTGTAATTTTGATATATTATGTTGCATTTCTTCCTCTTCTTCACGAGTCATACTAAAACTTTCAGGTTGCTTACTAGGTGTTTCCATTTTCTTTCTTTGGGGCATCAATTAATGCTAATAATTCTTCACTACTCCCTTTGAATTCCTTCAAGCTATTTTTTCAAACCAATCTTATGCAAAAATTTTAAAAAACTACCTTTTTTTCACTTTGTAAGAACTCGATATTGAATCCGTTGTATCTCTATAACTGCAGATCTCAAATATCTGAAATCGTGTCCTGTAGTATCCCTTTGAGTCCTCTTTCTAACCCCGCAAGTATGATCAAGATTGGATTCTCCAAGGAAAAGTTATGGCAAATCTCCCACGGTGACCTAATTATAGACTAGTTCAGTAGAGCGAACTTGTACGTAGTACCACATGTCACTGTTTCAACCTTAGTACCTGAAACTGATATGTAGACAACTACAAGTCGTCTTCTTTCTAAAACTTCTTGCGAAATTTCATTCTGATGCTCAGAACAACAGTTATGATGATTTTCCCCAGGTCACCTGTTTGGAATGTAATTTGGGAGTCTGCAAAAACCCTAACTTCCTCAAATCATATCTCCAAAAATATAGTGAGACAAGCTCTGAAATTTAGACCTGAAGTTCAAAACGATTATGGCTCAAATGGGTTTTTTTTTTAGCCTCTACAACATCACAAAAAAAAAAAAAAAAAAGTTATATTGAACATTCCACGATGACCTATTTGGAGCAGCAAAACCCTAGAATCCAAAGCTCTCATACCAAATGTTATGAAATAAGCCTCTTTGAGGGGGCAACCTCCTTTACATTACACAAATGAATAATTCTTGGATGATACAAATGACAAGGCCTCCTTTCTATATATAGGAGTCTAAGGGGTCATAATATATCAGAGCCGACATAACAATAATAATGTAAGGGCACAATAATAACAATAGTGAGCTTCTATAGGGCACAATAATAATAATATGGGGACTACATGGGAACAACAATATAGTAAGGGGGTTGTACTAATAACAATAAGGGACTACACTAATAGTATAGGGACAAAACAGTCTTTCATCAGTGTCCTCACCTTTGAAACATTATCCCACCTGCCATCTGCAACATAAATATTTGACAAGGGTACATAATATCCATCTTTTTTAGGCTCCAGTTCAAAGAGGCAACCATGCATGCATAATTTTGCACTTTTTTGGCGATGTAGTAATCTCGATTCAAGTCTTCTTGATCTTGCAGTTTCTACCTAATGCACTCTTCCCCTACTTCCACAAATATTATTTCTTTTTATGCTTGTCCAGCTGGGTATTCATCCTAAGCATTTGTTTTCTTGTTGGTTTTAGTTATTTTTCATAATTGTGCTTCCAATCTCTTCAAAATGTCTCCATTCTCCCCATTGCTTGTGCTAGAATTTGTTGATTTTTCACTACAACTTTCGGTTGATTGATATAATATTATAATTCCAATGTTGTAATAAAAACTAAAATGGCCATAACTTCCCTGTCGAAGGAAATTGATGAAATGGTAATACTTTTTTTTTCTATCTTTAACTAAGTCTTTTTTTAATTTATTTTAGCTATCTGAAAATACAATTGATGTGTGCATGTCATAAGCATTAGTTCTTGACCACCGAAAGCCATGATTAAATGCTAAATTCTAAGCTTGTACTTTTTTTGTTAAGTTCATTTCCTTCAAAGTTCATTGTATTTTAAGGTTCATGTCCCATTTTTAGAGTATTGCATATTGAGAGAATATAAGGAGAACATTATGATAGATAATGGAAATTTTTTATATGATCTAATGTTAAGGTACTATAGAGCCTCTAATGATTGGTAATAGAGTTACATGGGAGGAAGTGATGAACATAAAAATGGTGTTAGAAATGCGAGGAAGTGATGAACATAAAAATGGTGTTGGAAATGCGAGTTTTAGTTGCATGGGAAAATTGTTGATAGCCATATTCTATCACCAAACTCGAGGGGTCTTGTAGGATGATTGATTACTTCTATCTCATATAAATTATGTAATTGCATTGCATACTACTTTCAACTTGAGCACTACATTTTAGGTATAGGGAGATTATATGTAAGCATATTGTCCCAAAACTTGATGGCAAGCACAATCTCAAGTAATGCCCAACTACAAGGCATTTTATTTCAGAATTTATGCTTTGAACAGTGGAAGACATTTTCAGATGATGTTCGAATCCCGTTATTGGCTTCAAGATGTTAACTGACAACGTCTTCTACTATGGATAATCTGAGCATAAATTCTGAAATCTCATACCACATAAAACTAAGCACATTAAAGGCATTTTATCTTTTATCTTTTGAAAACTATGTCTTATATGTACAAACATCAAATCAAAAGGTGGAAGGGTATATACTATATACAATGGACCTTGCAACATCTTTTGTAATGCTACTACCACAGAGATACAATTTGAATATTATGTGGAGACTAAAGTTAGGACATCCTTAATAAACAAGGCACCCTTACCCAATAAATGACTATCTACCTCATTTTTCCACGTGGCACAAAAAAAGTAGACAAAGAGCTAATATCATACTGCAAGACAGACTTACACCTAATCTTATACTGCTTGAGGTCGACATCCAAATTGCAACCAAGTCCTGCATTCCCTGCTCCTAAACCCTACATTACTACAAGCAAATAAAACACAAATGAATGTGATGGAGTCTGGGATACGTGTTTGCTGCATTTTGGGAAAAAGACCAAGAGCATCTTCAATTTGCAGATGCATACCATATCCTGCTATCATTGTATTCCATGAAACAACACCTCTTGATGTTGGTAATTGTTCCCTAGTTGTCCTATTATCAGTACTCTATTTCTAATTTGCTACTATTAACTATCTGGCAAAATCACAAACTTGAAATACATCATACTATTAACCATTTTTGTTATCATGCCCAAAGTGGGCAATCCTTTTTCTTCCTACAACTGATGACACCATGGATGGGTTTGTTCTCCTAAAATCCTCAGAATCTTGTTCCGCAAAGTCTTCGTCCTTTGCTACTACTTCCTCTTGTCCAAAGGAAACTAAGAAGATTGTTGGTGAGGCACAAGGGACCTCAGATCTTCAAACCCAAGATGTTGCTCCAGCTCCAAATGTCAAAATCTCTCCTAGAATTCTTGTATTAAGTCTTCTTG
This sequence comes from Pinus tabuliformis, assembly GCA_031772625.1. NCBI lineage: Eukaryota > Viridiplantae > Streptophyta > Pinopsida > Pinales > Pinaceae > Pinus > Pinus tabuliformis. The sequence goes on along the minus strand of CM062820.1, from coordinate 218,025,780 downwards.
ATCTTGCAGTTTCTACCTAATGCGCTCTTCCCCTACTTACACAAGGATTATTTTATTTTTATACTTGTCTAACTGGGTATTCATCCTAAGCATTTGTTTTCTTGTTGGTTTTAGGTATTTTTCATAATTTTGCTTCCAATCCCTTCAAAATGTCTCCATTCTCCCCATCACTTGTGCTACAATTTGTTGATTGTTGCCACAAAGGTACTCACTATTAACTATCTGGCCAGTATAAGCCTTACAAACTGGCCTAGCAAAATCAAAAACTTGAAATACATCATAATATTAACCATTTTTGTTATCATGCCCAAAGTGAGCATTCTTTTTTCTTCCTACAACTGATGACACCATGAAATGAATGGGTTTGTTCTCCTGAAATGCTCAGAATGTTGTTCCACAAAGTCTTTGTCCTTTGCTACTACTTCCTCTTGTCCAAAGGAACCAAAGAAGATTGCTGGTGAGGCACAAGGGACCTCAGAGTTGCAAACTCAGGATGTTTCTCCATCTCCAAATGTTGAACTCCCTTCTCGAATTCTTGCATTAAGTCTTCTTGATCTTGAAATTTCTACCTAATGCACTCTTCTGCTACTTCCACAAGGATTATTTTCTTTTTATGCTTGTCCAACTGGGTATTCATCCTAAGCATTTGTTTTCTCGTTAGTTTTAGTTCTTTTTCATAATTGTGCTCCCAATCCCTTCAAAATGTCTCCATTATCCCCATCGCTTGTGCTAGAATTTGTTGATTGTTGTCACAAAGGCACTCACAACATCTAATTGAATAAAAAATGTGGTCTTAATGATTTTCCTTTTCGATTGATCCAAAGTATATAATTTGAGTATTAGCCCAACATTCTTCTATCATATTAGAATGTGAAGAACAAGTATACCCATTCAAGATCTCATGGAAGCATCTATTCAGACTTTGTAAACACCTAAAAGACCAGCCCAAGGGAGAGTAGTCCTAGGCTAGATTGTATTGTCTAAGAAAACATCCGTCTCTGAAAAACTCAATAAGGGAATATGCCTAAAGTTACCTAGGAATTTCTTGAATCTTGTGAACAAGAAGACTTGAGGTCGACATCCAAATTGCAAGCAAGTCCTCTATTCCCTGCTCCTAAAGTCAAGCTTTCAGGTTCTCATAGCAAATCCCCACTAAAAATGTTCCAAACCCAACCTTCCAACTAGAATCAGACCTTCCAACTGGAAAAGAAAAGAGCAGGATTATAAGTCTCTGAATTCTCATAATAAACCAGAATTGAAACTTCTAGATGTCCATCAAAAGGTGCAAAAAAATCCTACATGCTTTATGCCATCCCATCTGGACAATTTACCAGGGATAATAAAGAGTGTCTCTCATCAAAATGAATTAATGATACAACAGGCCACCCTTATGTCCTATGCAAATCCTTCTTGTAATTGCAAGCCTTATTGGCTATCACATCTATTGGTTGATTGAAATTTGAGTCCTCTCAGGGCATGAAGAAACAACCATTTTCATATTGTTTTTTATGCCTTGGTTCTTTAGAGTCTAGACTCATCCACATGGAATTCAATAGGAAGTATCACCCAGTAATTCAAGGAATTTGGATAGGTTGCTCATAGAAATTGTTCGGTAGAATAAAATTTTTGTATGGACCTGTTCAGGCCATGTGATTCAATTATTTCTTTTTTCGATTTAACCTAATTAGAAGGCCGCAGTTTGTCCTATTTTTTTACTTTTTTCTCAGAATTCTGTATTGTGCTTATTAGACAACATACGTTTAAGAGAGTAAGCTAAATTTTACACCAAACTCTGATCTTATTGTACGACATAGGAGAACATATTTATAGTACAAAATTTGTTTAAAAATTGGTTGTCGAGGTCCCGAGGATGACAATAAACGTCCAACCAAAATGTTACTTACCTTAGAATAGAATAATCTTATCCCTAAACTACTTGTCCTATTTAATATTATCGTGACTTCCAATTTTAACAGAGTATTCTAAGCGTGTGCCTAAGTGGGCAATATATCTTCAAGAACCACTTTATTTCATTAATGTCAAGCACCTCTCCTCTTTTCTTTGTTTTACACCTTTGTGAATGTGCTAGCAAGCCTTTCTTCATTTCTGTAGTATACAACCTTAACTTCTTTGTTTTGCCTTTTCTTGCTGATAAGTGTTGTTGGATCTCAATACGCTTGCTCCTTGCATGAAACACTAGGTTCTTTGTGAGTTGAGTCACACTCTGTCACTGATTCGCTGAATAAAACTCTTTGTATCAATTTTGCTTCACATGTTGCAGTTATTGTTGCTTCATATTTTGTCCTGTAGACCTGTTTGCATCCAATGCCACTCCGACAATTTAATATGTTTCCATGTTTTATTTTTCTGTATGGTATCATACTCTTCCTTCATTGCTTTGTTTCATTTCTCTAACGGGTTCATCTTCAATATAGAAATCCAGGTGAGCTACCTTTCTCGCAAATTACAATAATCGGTTTTTTCTGTTGATATTGAAAAATACATTGTCTTTTTGAAACTGAAGAGAATTTTGAATTTAAAGTGCTTCGGAATATAAAGCATGAAAGTTGTATGTAGTAATAATGGGGAAGCTCCCGAGAAGAACTATGTCTGTTTCCATGCCTGACCATCTTACATGGTCATGATTGCCCATGCTTTTTCAGAAGGCCATATCACTACCTCCTCTTGATCAACCTGTCTACCCACTGGAAGAGACCAGATAACTTCATATTGATGCCATTAAAGTGGGTAATAGAACATCAGCGGAAACAAAACCTCAATTGTGTAAATCATGCGCTGTGGTCCCCGAATGATCGACAATTCCAAGGTTTTGGCTAAACCTCTTAAACCCATTCTGGTTTATCGACAAACCGTAAAAACCAGTTCATGGTTTCTTTGATTTAGGTGAATACCCTGCTCTATATATAGACATTAACCTTGTTGTTTGGAAAAATCAATTTCCATTTGAAATGAAGAAGGCATCTACTCTAAAGAAGAAAGCAGGTGGAACACCAATGAAAGCATTTATAGCTCATGAAATGTTGCAAGGATAAGATTCTAAAATTCTTATGCCCAATGTCATTGCAAGTCTTATGGGACTTAATACAATGCCAACGGTTTCAATGCCAACAAACCAAATACAAGATACTGAGAAGCATTTACAAAAACAACCATCCTTGAAACAGCAACAACACAGTGCATAGGGAAATCAATTTGTGTTTTATGGAGTAATGAAGCACTTCGGTTATTGCTATTGGTCCTAGATTCTAATTGCTATAGCTAGTGTTATTATCAATTAATTGCGATTATACATTGTGTTGTAGTCACTTGATATCTAGATCTGGTTCTGTGGTAATCGACAATTCTGTTATAGTATGAAGTGTATTAATGCTAGATTCTATTTTATTCCCTTCAGATTAATGAGGTTGGCAGCATACAAGAAATTTTTGTATTTACATTGTATCTCCAATTAACGAGGCATATGATGTTTCTTCTTCCATTTTTTAAACAACTCAACGTACGTCTTACACATAGCACTTCATGATTTGAAGTAGTTGTATAAAAGAAAACAGGTTAATTATTTAAAGTATTTGGATTTTGCTCTATGTATGTGCATAATACATTCCAAGGCAATTTGTTCATGGAATTGGCTTGCTTCTCCCTCCCTAAGTATTGAATGGGGTTGGGTCAAGAAGCATTGTCAAATGGTAGGGGTTGGGTCATGGTGGTTATTGCCTTAGTCACTTGCAAGCTTCAAAGATATTTGACCATCTATAGAGGTTTCTTGATTTTGGGTAATTAACTTACTCTAAAATGAAATAAGACATTCCACAAACCAATTCAAAATAAGTAGAATCAAACATTTGTGTAGGGTTTCAACGAATTAAAATTTCATTGAGTATGTACTTACAATCAGTGCTTTTGGGATCAAATCCTACAAAGTAATTTTATACCTGCTCTTCAAATTCCTTCAAGATTTTGAAAGTAAAACCAATGAATTATCAATATAATTTTACCATAATAAAAAATAATTAGAAGGACTTTAGCCAGCTCAAATTTGTTGTGAGGAAAAATGCCTATGCAGGATGATCCTATCCACCTAAGGTGTGACAGTGCCTTAGCAACAAACAAATACAGCTATTCTGGTTTCTTCCTTTATGAAATGTGAAAGAGGGGAGATCGATAGACTTACCGTTGTCTTCCGTTTGTCCCTCGACCTAGATCCTCTTCTCTTTGGGTGTTCACAGCTACTTGCCTCCTCGCTTGCTCAAGAGAACAACTACTTGATTCCCACGAGATCACAAGAGAACAACTACCTGTGACAAGAGAACAGCTACTTGCGACAAGAGAAGAACACAACACAAAGGCAAATATTCATATTCATAAATGATTCAGGATTAGAAGTAAATCAAATACACTAATGCAATCATACAAATACACCAGTATATAGGAGAAAACCAAGATAGCTTTATTGATTGATAACAAGGTTCAGGAAGAGATACAACCGAGAGGGCTCCAATCTAGCATCTCCTTCCCAGCAGAATGGAATTCCTTCTTCAGCTCCCTTCAAAGCATTAAGCACCCAATGTTTCCAGTCTCAAACCAACAGCAATTCTTTGCAATAACAAAATTCCAGCCTCCTAGATCTCATGGAGGAGAGATCTATATATAGTTATTTTGGAGAGAGGATGAGTCAGCTTGAGATCTGACTAGTGTCCTCTCCCTCTCTCAGTTCTTGAGTCCACTTGGAGGTTCTTGCTTCCACTTGGAGATTTGGAACCTCTTACTCATCACCAGTCGAATTCCCTGAGGCAAGTGTCATTTTGGAAGCTTCCTGAGCATTGACACATTGAGGAATGAGCCTGCCACTTGTCCAAACTCGCTCAGCGCAGGTAGCTAGTGTTGGAGTTGACATTCAACACAGGTAGCCAGTGTAGCAGTTGACATTCAACGCAGATGCTCAGTGGAGCAGTTGACATGATCCTGAATTGACTTGTTTTTGAGTGGTTTCAGGTGGAGAACTTCTGTGAATTACTGTGGTTAGCTAGCCTTGTTCCTCTAGGGGTAGGAACAAAATGTTTAGGGACTTTGGATCCCTTAGATTATGGACATTTCATGCTCAATGTTGTAAGGCACAAAAATGTCTATAACAGTTGCCCCCTAAAGTATGAGGCCGTTTATCGGGTGAAATGATTTATTCAGGAGGGTCTGAAGTTCATCCATTTGCTGGGAGGAGACCTGTAATAAGATACAATACAATACATTATGATTCATATTGCTTTCATGATCTAGCTGAGGCGGGAATTCCCATGCTCAGCTTTATAAATTCATTTTTTTACATAGAACAGACGATCGTCTGATGGTAGACTGATAATTTTGGCGAAATTATCATCCTTTGAGTAGGATGATCATCTGTTGCAATGATGTACATGTCAAATGTCTTTATCTTTCCTAAATATATATCGCAGCCCAGATGGATGAAACTAGATCCGGGGTCTTCAAACTCGTTCGATATTCACTCTAAGTACAAGTCGATCCATGTGAGAATTGCGCTGAAGTCGAACATGGAAAGACATCGCTTGATTACCGGTCAATGATGTAAACCGTTAACAAGCGCAAGAGGAATCACCGATAATGATAATGAACCTCAAGGTACTGCAGTACAATTCACGTGGTGTGAATAAAGGACTTGGCGTCGAACACCACGCAAAATCTTCTGGTCGAAGGTCATTGATGTATACCTGTCGCCAGAAGTGAGAAACTTGTCATTGAGGCATGCAAGCTTCAAAGTACTGAAGGGGTTGTTCCTAGATCAACTTCTTGGATAATGAGCTGATGTCGACAAGAAGCGATCCGTCAAAGGAGGGCCTTGATGAATCCCACATCAGTGACACGGAACGGAGCTAATGATTTTAATGGAGGTGAAAACGATCTGTGACATATGATTCAGGGTGGCGGTCATGAATGGATGAAGGATAATGTATGGCAGTGGATGGGACCCGGTTGACTCTTTCTGAACTACTTCTCTTGAACATATGGCGACACTGATGCGATGGATCGGTAGCATTACCCCAAATATGTATGGTATGGCGAGACCATGGTGATGTGACCGGTGAATGAGACAACCCAACCCGATTGTGGTACGGAGGAAAAGTGTCATGTTCAAGAGCGACCTGCTACCATCAAAGTTTTCTTTAGTTTTCTCCCAATTTTTCCCCAGTCATTGCTAACTAGTACCTCTTTATTTTTGTCAAGCTTGAGGAGGATAACATATGCTTGTTCTATAACCTGCCCTTCGGGCAAGCCCATCGCTATGTTTTAACGAGCCTAGTGATAGTGAAACTCGTTCTCGTCTAAAGACAAGTTTGTCGCTATTTAATGATTTTAACGAGTCTAACGACAAGGATAACTCGGTCCTTTTCATTTTTAGAGAGTCTGAAAAGGTACATAAAGTCAACTCCAAAATTCCTTTTTCGTCATCTAATCCCTTAAGTCCGAAAAAGTATAAAACAATACAGAAGGGATGAGTTTTCGATAGTTTTAACGAGCCGAACAAAACAAGCGCTCGATATTTTTGTGCAATAATCCCTCAGGTCCAAAAAGAATAAAATCTAGAGGAGGGATAGCTCTTCCGGTCGCTTTAATGAGCTGGAAGGCCAAAACTCGGCAATCTTTTCATATTTTACGAGTCAGTTGAAAAGAGCTTAAAGAAGACTCGTCTTTTGAGGAACGAGTGATGAACAGGGTTAGCAGCTGATTCCAGGTACAGGTTGGAATTTTCCAATCACGGCAGTGTCACAAGGATGGCTAGGTGAAGTCACTCTTCGCAGCTGTTCCTCAAAATGGGTAAACAATCATATGGAGGTAAACGATCGGCCAAATGAAAAGTGGAGGTGACAGGTGCAAACACGACCAAGGCTTTTATGGCTGATAAGGTTACGTACACAATGGTTATTTTACCGGACTAGGTTCATTTTTTAATGAGCTTGAATGCGCCAAAACACTGCTCAATCTTATGTTTATTTTTTAACGAGCATGAACTATGTTGCTAAAACTGCTCGGATCTTGCGTTTATTTTTTAACGAGCATGAAATTTATGCTAAAACTGCTCGATTACCCAGTCATAAGATAAGAGTGCCTCATCAAGATTCTATTTTTTATGGAGCTTCATCTCACTAAGCTTTGCTCCCTATCCTTTCTTTATGCAAGTTTGGAAACGACTAATCCTACGAGTTTAAAGGGTTAGACCTACAGGTTTAAAGGGAGGACCTAAAAATTTAAAAAATAAATAGCCGCCCCTTGCTTGCACTCAAAAAGGTTTGCATGCCTCCAAGCATAAAGTACGATTTCAAGGTTACCTCTACTTCTTTTCCTTTAAAACAATTGTTTTAAAGAGAGAGGCTTACCTCTTTCAGGTTACCCAAAGATTGTCTCGTTAATCTTTCAAACAAAACACTTCCTCGGCAATGTCTACCGAAATAGACAAGGGTGAATGACTCTGGCAAACATGTAACTTTGACAAAAGAATATTATTCTAGAATAACCCCTCTTCCTCTACGGACGGGGTATAGACTAGTCATATTCTCTCGTGGAAACCTACCCTATACCCAAAGTTTCCCTGCCGAAGCAGGCCAGGACGCATGCCCCCTGGGTTCCAGTCATATCCTCTCGGATTACTCGCACTCATCAGGAAGATGGACCATGGGTTGAGACACTTCTTGCATGAATAGACCATTTAGGGATGGTTCATGACTATTTGCGATGCGTGATCTGGGAAATGAAAGCTGGTCCACGAGCTTGACCACTCTTCCTCCATGCGGAAAACACATTACTCTAAAGAGTGAGGAGACGATGGTTCCCATGCAATATATATAGCCTCGTCCAAGGAGTAGGTTATAATCCAAGGGTCCTTGAACGACCATCACGTTCATTTGAACGGTCTTCCCTTTCAATGTTATGGGCACATTGGGGAGGATCCCTAAAGGTCGACTGGTTCCCTTATCAAAGCCTGATAGATTTCTCATTTCAGGAAAAAGCGCTGGTGAACCAAGCGCTTTCCAAGCAATAGAGGAAAGGATACTCACAGATGCCCCTTCATCAATAACTGTGCCAGCCATTACTATTCTGTATATTTGGACAATGATTCTGAATGGTATGCTAGCTGGCAAGCGGGGTCTGCCTAATTAGTTCCAGTCAAAGGACACAACCAGGTTCCTTGGTGGTGGGACCGAGTATACGGCCGGATAGCACTCTGATGAACTTCCTTCCTGCGATAAAGGAATGGTGGCATTGCCCCCTTGATCATCAGAGTCAGTGCTGATGAAGAGAACTTGGACGGTGTCGCCTTTATTCTCCTCTGTGATGGTGTCATTCGAAGATAGAGCCTCTGAAGGAAAAACCGGGTCAACTGCCATTTCAACCTTTAGACTTTCGTCAGGTATGGATTCAGACGGTTCATCTTCAATGACAGGTGTTTCGGCTGACCATCTGGGCAGGTCAGCCGGGTTCTCAACTAGCGAGGGACTTGGCAAGAGTTTTTGATATCCAGGAGGAAGTTGCGCTCGTAAAATCGGGCGATCTTCCAGAACTCTTTTTGCCTCATCTAAGAAGGGACAACGGTGGATGGCGTGATCGCCTTCACACAGTCTGCAGAGAAATTCAGCTTTCCTGCTCTGTCCTGGGGCTTCACTCCCACTAGTTGATGGTGAGCAGTCGACATGGCTATCAGAGGTCGATGCTACCGAATTGTTCAAACGGGGGGACCAGTCTCTTAGTATCCGGGGGATACAGGGACAATCTCTATGGAAGTGGTCTCCCTTGCATATGACGCATGGCGATTTAGGCCTTGCGAGTGCTGTGTGTGGATTTTTGTTAGATGACACTTGTTTGCCCCCAGTCGCCTTAGGCTCCTTCTTCTTATTTTCTTTCTTCTTCTTCTCCTTCTTCTCCTTAGGAACCCGGTTTTTTGTTCGACCAGTTCCGTCAAGCGAAGAGGAAGGAGGGGAGGAAGATGAAGTGGAAGGTTGGGAGGCAACTCTTGTCTGATCTAACTGTTGACTCGACTGTTCAGGAACGGTGGTATTCTGAACGAAATTGGTTGAAAAGAGCCAGACTGGTAGGCCAATTGTCAGTCCTGGAAGCGACAATGTGGCCATGTGGGGCGCACCAACATCTCCCCAAGAGGAGATGGGACTAGGATTTCCACCAAGAGGAATTCCTTGGTTGGTGTGCTCCATCTTTTCAACCTAAAGATCAACGCGGGAATAAAGGGTGATTGTTCCGTTTAAAATAAATTGTTAATGACGCTTTAGACACAACTTGCTTTTTCACTTTTAAAGAGTCGAAAAAAAGCTAAAGATGACTCTAGTCTCCTTCGATGTTTTAACGAGCCCGAAGTGACAAATGCTCGGATGGACTTTTTCTGTTATAGAGTCTGAAAAAGGCCAAAAGGAACTGCTCTGGAGATCTAGGCAGAGGGTGTGCCAAACTTTTCACAAAACCGCAGAATACTTTTTAAGGTACGGGCGGTCGATCTTCGTGAATGCTGTGTTCACTGCATTGCGATCAGTAGGGCGGCCGACACGGCTTCCTAAGGATAAAGGATATATGCCTATAGGGGTCTCCCAATATATACACGACGGTACGTGGGAGCACAATCCGTACTAGCACTATCGTCCCTCAGGAGGAATCACCCACCTTCCACGAGATCGACAGTCACTAGGCTTAACGATGTCGGAACACGTCTCTAGCCTAGACCTCTATGTTGTGCGTTATGTTGCAAAGCGTTGTTAGGTTCATTCAGTTTATTTTAAGTTGATATTTTTAAAGTTTGCCTTTCAAGGTTCACCAAGAGATGTATGATACAAATTCCTAAATGCAGTCTAAAGATGATAAGCAAGCTTTATAATCTTTTCAACTTTGAAAATCCTAGCTACTAAGGGAAAAGAAAGACACTATCTTTTCTCAAAGAGCAATCAGCACAATCTACTGCACTCTTTCCTAAATCAATCATGCAAACTTATCAAAATTCAAATGCACAATGCAGGTGTTTGTTTTCCACTTTCTTAGTATAGATGCCTATAAAGAAATCTTTTTGTACAACTTTGAATTTGCTTTTAAATGACAGATACAAACAAGTTTACTTTTTCGAAAACAACAAGGGTAGAAGAGATTACAATCACTTTGCGACTTTCGAAATGAATACTTGTTTCGACACTTAAAAGAAGACATACTCAAACCAATAAGAAAAAGCAAATGATAATCAACTATAAAAAGCCAATGAACTCTCTCCTAAGATCACAGCCAATCAGATCTGAATCAAAGGCTACAGGATGACTACTTTACTCATGCAAAGGAAAACTGTAAATGACACCACAAACACATAAAAACACTCACAGTCTTTTTGTACAAAAGGAGGCGGAATTCAAGCAAAGAAAAGGAGTCATCTGACTGGTACCTATGCTGGTTAAAGGCTGCAAAAACAGAGATCAAAACAGGGCAACAGACAGCAGAGAACCCCAGCTGCACAAGGCCAAACTGGTTCAGCGCAACCTCAACACTGAGGACTTGACATTCAGCACAGGTAGCCCTCACAGGACCTGCGTTGAAATGCAGACTGCCTTCACAGCAGTTGCGCTGAAGGAGAAACTCTCGTTTCCCCTGGGTTCTGGGTCACAAAATGCTCAAAAATCAACTGTTTCAGGCCAAATCAGAAACACAAGCAAGGTATAACCAGAGGGATGCTTTGAGAGGGTACTAAAGACTATCACAAAGGATCATCAAGTCATTTGTGAATCCATTGTTAAGATCATAGACAAGTCCAGCAACTGGATCAAAGCAGCAACTTTCTACTTTGCATCCGGGAAAGATGCAGTTCGACTGTTGCTGTCAAGTCTATGATGCAAACAAATGATGTAAACACAAATAAAATGACTAAAGCAATCTCCCCAGCGGAGTCGCCAATTTGTTGTGGGGAAAAATGCCTATGCAGGACGATCCTATCCACCTAAGGTGTGACAGTGCCTTAGCAACAAACAGATACAGCTATTCTGGTTTCTTCCTTTATGAAATGTGAAAGAGGGGAGATCGATAGACTTACCGTTGTCTTCCGTTTGTCCCTCAACCTAGATCCTCTTCTCTTTGGGTGTTCACAGCTACTTGCCTCCTCGCTTGCTCAAGAGAACAGCTACTTGATTCCCACGAGATCACAAGAGAACAGCTACCTGTGACAAGAGAACAGCTACTTGCGACAAGAGAAGAACACAACACAAAGGAAAATATTCATATTCATAAATGATTCAAGATTAGAAGTAAATCAAATACACTAATGCAATCATACAAATACACCAGTATATAGGAGAAAACCAAGATAGCTTTATTGATTGATAACAAGGTTCAGGAAGAGATACAACCCAGAGGGCTCCAATCCAGCATCTCCTTCCCAGCAGAATGGAATTCCTTCTTCAGCTCCCTTCAAAGCATTAAGCACCCAATGTTTCCAGTCTCAAACCAACAGCAATTCTTTGCAATAACAAAATTCCAGCCTCCTAGATCTCATGGAGGAGAGATCTATATATAGTTATTTTGGAGAGAGGATGAGTTAGCTTGAGATCTGATTAGTCTCCTCTCCGTCTCTCAATTCTTGAGTCCACTTGGAGGTTCTTGCTTCCACTTGGAGATTTGGAACCTCTTACTCATCACCAGTCGAATTCCCTGAGGCAAGTGTCATTTTGGAAGCTTCCTGAGCATTGACACATTGAGGAATGAGCCTGCCACTTGTCCAAACTCGCTCAGCGTAGGTAGCTAGTGTTGGAGTTGACATTCAACGCAGGTAGCCAGTGTAGCAGTTGACATTCAGCGCAGATGCTCAGTGGAGCAGTTGACATGATCCTGAATTGACTTGTTTTTGAGTGGTTTCAGGTGGAGAACTTCTGTGAATTGTTGTGGTTAGCTAGCCTTGTTCCTCTAGGGGTAGGAACAACATGTTTAGGGACTTTGGATCCCTTAGATTATTGACATTTCATGCTCAATGCTGTAAGGCACAAAAATGTCTATAACAAAATTGCTCATCAATTAGGCTTGAACCAACATCTCTTCTACATAAATTCAACAATTCCATTCTATCGGCCTCTCTTTGTACCTTTTGGGACAATTGCTAGTTTATTTTATATGACATGTTTTATTTTGGTTTTGAAGCTCTGCAAGCATATCTACACTCTTGCAAGTACCTTTTTTTTCTAATTAACTCATTAAAGCAAAGACAAAATAAAACACGCTGGAAGTTCATTCACATAGAAAAAAGAAAACACACTTTAAAAGTCTCCAAAACACCCTGGAGAATTTTTTAGAAGATCCTCCTTTACTATATGTAGTGGTGGAGTAATACTATTAAATCAAAGGTGAGCCATTCATCTCTTACAAAATTTGCAAATCCATCCACCTCAAGTTCCTCAATCTTAAAACACAAAAGTAACTAAAAGTAAGATAATTTAGTTATTTTTTAATTCATCCATTTTAATCATTTATTTATTAAGTATTTAAAGGAATTAAATATTTTGACGTGTAAATTTTTTCAAGTTTTGCATTCTAAACCGAGATTTTCATATTAAGAGATTTCATACTTCTAGAGGTTCTATAAATTTGTGGCTAATATGGATCTATATTGGTGGTAAAAACATTTGCAATTGTCATAGTGGTATGACTAGCACAACCACTTTTACCAATGTGGTTGATATATACTGATAGGCATATATGAAATAGATTTACAACCACATTTACCAATGTGGTTGATATCGGCCGATAGGCCTATATTAAATAGATTTACAACCACATTTACTAATGTGGTCCCACCACATTAATAAATGTAAGGTGTATTTTGTTAAAGGCTAAGTATTTCTAATTATTAATAACTATATAAATTATCATAGCCATACTATTTTATATTTATATAATTATTCTTAACATTATTTTGTATATTAATATAATATTAGTTGTTACATAAAATTTTGTTAAAGCTTTAATATAATTCACATATAACATAATAATAACATTTAGTTTTTATTAAAAATATGTTTTTTACTATAATAATTATTATATATTTATGAATATAGTTGCCAATATAATTTATATATTTACTTGGAATATATTAATAATATTAACTATATGCATACTACATATTAAACTAATATATATATATATATATATTAATAAAATATTGGTTGAAGATGGTGATCGAGAGGATGGCAACCATTCTGAGAAATGGATGTGGTTAAACGCTGCCCTTACCCTCTGTAACCACCAAATCCCTACAGACAAGCTGTCATTCTCACTACCTGTTGGCTACCCTTTGTGCCTCCTGTTGACATCGTCGTTTTCAGTTATCCCCGGGTTTGTTGCAGCATGGAGGATATGGAATTAGAGGAGGTGGATTATTCCACTAACCCTAACCCTGATATCCCTATCTTTAGAAGCCCTAACCCTACGCCGACTATAATTTCTCTTTGGGATTCGTCTGTTCTGTTTCGCTCCACCTCTCCTCCCATCGTTACTTTTCCAGGGTTGTCTTCATCCAGCCTCCCCTTTGCTGCCCTCTCCATTGACTCTCTGGAGCTAGACTACCCACCACTCTCGCTCGCGACCCTCCATCTGCTCGCTGCTTGCTCTCCATCATCCTCACCCTCTAGAGATCTCTTCTGGTTGCCACACATATCACCCTCACTTGGGGCTGACCAACCACTATCCCTGAGCAGATTATATCTGAGCCTGGCATCCCCTCCTCCACTGCAGTGGTATCTTCCTCGAGAATCCCATCTAGTTGTTTCGAGACCTCGGTCATCAAAGCCTAGCACTCTGCGCAAAATCATTAGCAAGAGAATCAAGGCTCTCTAGACCCTCTGCAAGACCACCCAACTGCACCCAGATCAGGCAAGCGAAAGGTTAAGTGTGTGAAGGCCTTGGGGAAGGACCTCACCCTCAAATTCGAGGAAGGTTTGAACATGGGAGAGGTTGTCACTATAGCTATCAAGGTCCTAGTGGGTAGAGTTAGAGGTTGTGCCTACTCCGTGGAGTGACTTAGCTTATGGGTCAAGTAGATTTGGGGCAACACTTTCAAAGACCTACCTAAAGTGCAGACTCTGCCTCGCTGCTAGTTTGCACTCTATTTCTTGCAAGAGGAATACACCGTCTGGGAACTAGCAAGATACTGGTACATCGAAATGGCCCCAATTATATTGAAGCATTGGAGCTCGCTCTTTGACCCTAAAAGAGAATAGATTGGGAATAGGCCATTATGGGTTAGGTTACCTGGACTCCCCTTGCAATATTGGTCCAAAAATGTGTTTGTCCGAATCAGGAACATGCTGGGAACCTATTTGGACTACGATAGGTCCTATATCCAATCTAGGAATAGATCTCTAGCTCGCATTCTAGTACACCTTGATACGAGAGAAGGACTAGAGGAGAAAATCACCCTGCAATGGAAGAATTTCACCAGGATACAAATCCTGGACTACGAAGGAGTCCCTTTCAGATGCCACAGGTGCCACAAAGTGTTAGGTCCCTATAATACTAGTGATTACCCCATTACTATTGTAGTTTTATCCCTTATTAATATTGTTGTGCCCCTATTGTCCCCATATTGTTATTACTGTGCCCCATAGAATCCCTCTATTGTTATTTTTGTGCCTTTATATTATTATTGTTAGGTTGGCTGGGTTATATTGTGACTCCTTAGACTCCTATATATAGAAAGGAGGTTTTGTCATTTGAATCATCAAGGAATCATTCATTTGTGTAATGTAAAGGAGGTTGCCCCCTCGAAGAGGCTGAATTCTAAGGCATTGATCTATTTTTTCCATATTCAAGGAATTCCCATTGGTGCGAAGGGACTCGGACTCTCCAAAGGGACCAAAAGGTGAGACTACAAAGGCTCCTACATCCATCCCAGGGTTGACTCCTCAGACTGCCACATCAATGAACAAGAAGGGGTCACCAACTCACCGGCCGACTACACGTGCTCCTCATCCTCCCTCCACGTCGATGACCTGATGGAGGGCTACTATTGAGGCTGCTCGCTCCTCGGGTACTCCTCTCCTTGACTCTATATTTTCCTTTTCTCCCACATGTTTTGCACTGCATATGCACTCTTCATCTGCATCGATCTAGGATTTCACTCCCTCCACCATCCCCTGCCCCCTCGACGCACACTAGACAGTCCTCTCGACCACTCCCCCATCCTTCCCTCCTGGTCCCCCTCTCTCCCCCATTACAATACCTACTTCCTACTCTGATCCCCCCCATCCCTACAACCTTAGACCTCCCCCGAGGACTGCTTTCCATCCTCTAGTTTGGGTCTGACCCCCTCTACCCTATCCCCCAAAACCAACAGAGGCTGCAAATCCCATTTATGTAAAGCCATCCTATTAGTCAGGGCAGAAGTGACCTCTGACAGACAATCATCACTTGATTGGGTTCTTAGAGCTATGAACACCCATTCAAACCTGCCCCCATGAAGTGGCTCTCCTTTAATTGTAGGGGCCTGGCTAGCTCGCCCAAAAAGCTAGCCCTCAGAAGACTTTTTGAATCTGAGACTGTTGACATCATATTCCTACAAGAAACTTTGGGAGCGGCTGACCTTACCTCCCGCACTCTTTGCTCTTTGAAGCCGGGATGGATCTTTCAATCCCTTGATGTCATAGGGTGATCTGGAGGACTGGCCCTGGGATATAACCCCCGTACTATAAACCTCAAGGCCTCCTGCGGTGGAGTTGGTTTTATTGGCATGGACATATTTTCATCTAAACTGGGGATGGATCTTTTCTTGATCAATGTATGTGGCCCATGTCATAACATAGAGGCCTCCCTCAATCTATCCCTCATTACCTTGGATAATCTCATATTAGGCGGTGACTTGAACTTCTCCATATGATTTGGGGAATCTTGGGGGACAAATGCACAGGTGGATTCACTTACAAAGATTATGGAGTTGCTACTTGAACAACACCATCTGAGGGATATCCCAATAATAAAACGTCTCCCCACCTGGCAAAACCGGAGAGTTGGTGAGGCCACTTTGGCCAAGAGACTAGATTGTTTTCTCATTAAGGACTCTCTGACACAAAAATTGTCCCTCTATAGACAATGGGTGGTTTCAGGAGGTATATAAGACCATTCTCCCATTTATATGGAGATTAATGGCCCCTCTCAAAAAACAAGGGCACCGTATAAATTCAACTCCACCTGGCTAGCGGACCCATCTTATAGATAGTTGGTCTCTGATTTATGGTTATCAAATCCTCCATCCAAGGGGAGATCTCCAGCAGAAGTATTTTGTTCCAACCTCACTAGACTCAAGAGACTCCATTAACTGGGCTATGGAAAAATCTAAGAGGGACGACCATACCCTTGGAGAAATTGAAGAGACATTGGCCACTCTTCTGGATTACCAGGGCCAAGGATTCACATTTGCAGAAGCTAAGACTCATCTTATAAATTTGGAAAACTAGAGATCAAAAATTTTGAAGGAGAGGGAAGAAACCTAGCGACTCCGACGTCGAGCTGTCTGGTTAAAAGCAGGAGATGAGAACACCAAGTTCTTCCAAAACTTTTCTAAGGGAAGGAAAGTCACTAATACTATCTCGAAAATGCCCATGGAAGATGGGGGCACGACGACAACCTTTAATCAGCTCTCCCGCCTTGGGAATTCACATTTCAGGAACCTCTTCAAGGCACCTCCTGGTGCCTCTCTCACTGAAATTATCAGAATTGCAGGACACTTCCCCAGATTTGTGGACATGGATACAACTGAGGAGCTCACATCCCCTATCACTCAAGCGGAACTAGAAGTTACGTTGAAATGGTTCAAAAAAGATAAGAGTCCAGGGTTGGACGGCTGGACAATTGAATTCTACCTTGCTTTTTATGAGATCATTGGACAAGACCTGCTTAAGGTGGTGGAGGAATGCAGGACTTCTAGGCATATGTATGAGGCCATTAACACCACTTTCATTACCCTGATCCCTAAATCTGACTCCCGCTCATCTTTCAATGATTTTCTCCCTATCTCCCTTTGCAACTGTCTATATAAAATCATTGCTAAGATTCTTGCTAACTGGCTCAGGCCCATCCTATCCCACCACATCTCCCCTGAGCAATTTGCTTTTCTACAAAACAAACAAATCCACGAAGAAATCAGCACTACCTAAGAAGCCATCCACTCCCTCAAAACAAAACAACTAAAAGGGGAAATTCTCAAAATCGATCTAGCTAAAGCTTTTGACTGAGTCAGATGGCTTTACATCAAGATGATCCTCACCATCCTAGGTTTTCCCCCTCCCTTCATTGACTGGATCATGTGCTGTATCACCTCGGAGACCTTCAGTGTTCTCATTAATGTTTCTACATCACATTTCTTCCATGCTAAGAGAGGACTTCGACAAGGATGTCCACTCTCCCCACTTCTCTTTCTGATTGTCATGGAAGGACTCAGCAGACTCATTGCATCGGCCAAGAGGGATGGGTGACTATAAGGGCTAAAAATTAGTGATCACTGCTATCTCACTTATCTAATTTTCGTTGATGATGTCCTCATATTCCTAAATGGAAGCCACAGGGACTCATCTACCTTCCATGAAATTCTTACACTATTTTCCCTGACTACCAGCATAAAAGCAAATCACTCCAAGTCTACCATCACCCTCTCTAATATATCTCCCCTGGAAGCTAGATTAGCACATTAGAAATTCCCTTTTCAAAATCATCATCTAGAGGATGGCCTCAAATACCAGGGGTTTTCGATCAAGCCCCATTGCTACAAAATAGCAGATTGGATCTAGCTTGTAATTAAAATTGAGAAGCACCTATCAAATTGGAACCACAGATTCCTATCCAGAGTTGGATGACTAGTCCTCATCAAATCTATCTTGGAGGCTACCCATGTTTATTGGATGTCATTGGCTTGGATTCCTAAAGGAATTCTTGCCCGAATTTAGAAGATTTGCTGCAGATTCCTTTGGAATGGATATAAAGAGGGCAAACCTTTTTCTTGGGTAGGATGGAAGCACATTTCCCTCCCCAAGAAATGGGGAGGATGGGGACTAAAAGACTTATTAGTTTTTGCACATGCACTAGTAGCCAAGATGGGTTGGATCCTGCTCACAACACAAAACCTCCGGACTGAAGTCTCCTATCAAAAATATATCTAGCCTCATCATCTCATGGACTGGATTTGTTTACCCTCTTGTCCTTGAACAGGGGTATCTATGGTTTGGAGAGCAATTTTTCATACCTTTCCTTTCATCAGAGAGCGTCTAGCATGGAGAATAAATGATGGCACTTCGGCTCGTATAGGTATGGACCCATGGATAGGAGGGGGGAATATGTATCAATTACCACCAAGCCTCATTCTAGTTCTCAACTAGAGGCATATCAATGTAATTGCACGGATAGTTGATTTGGAGAACAACACCATCTTCGAACAGGCTTGGTTAACTACTCCACACTTGGGCATCCCCGAACACTGGCAGCAGAATTGGGAGGCATAAATCAATGCCCTGAAAGAAGCCCATGTGCGCATCAAAGAAGGAATTGATGAACTTATCTAGACCCCAACTGATCCCTGACTGATCATGGGAAGTACTCCCTAAAAACTGGCTACCCCAACCTTCTCAAAGCATGCAAACCACTTGTACTTCTCGATTGGTGGGGCAAGATTTGGAAGCTCAATGTGTCACTGAGAACAAAACTCCAACCGGAGCTAACCTTAAGCATCGATCTCACTACGGTCCACATTGGTGTGTTCTTTGTAAACAGGTTGAGGAGACAAATGACCACTTGTTTCTCCACTTCCCGATGTGTGCACAACTATGGCTACAAGTATTAAATCTACTCTCAAAATCTAGCTGCTGGCAGGGACAAACGATCCTTAAGGCCCGGGACAACTAGACTGTCGCGAATAATGGTTCTAAATTTTTATGCCTCCCTCTCCTCATTTGTTGGTCAATCTGGCTGATCAGGAACGAAATCATATTCAAAGGAACAAAGGCTCGATGACCACATGCAGCAGCGAAAATTGTTGCAGCCTACCATGAGATTCTTGATGAAACTCACCCTCCTTCAAACCGCACCTGCACCACTGAGACGATTGATCACACCAAACCATGGGCATATTTTGATGGAGCTGCCCAAGCACAGGGGTGTGGGGGGGGAATTATTCTACACCTATCTGAGCAACACCACTTCAAAATTCAACTGGGATTGGGAGAGGGAACCAATAATTATGCAAAATTGATCACACTCAGGCACCTATTGCATTTTTCACTAGCACATTCTTGCATTAATCTACAGATCTTTGGAGACTCCAAAATCATCATAAATTGGTTCAATAACATCAATAATTGTCATGCACATTCACTTAGAAACATCTTGGATGAAATTATGGAATTCAAGGCACAATTTAACTCTGTCACCTATCAACATATTTATAGGGAACGTAACGAGGCTGCTGACAAATTATCCAAGGAGGCCACGACACATCCCAGAGGCCTGTGGATGATACAGGAACAATTTGGTGCAGAACAATATCAATACTATCATCGGCCCTACATTGATAGGGCATATCCTAGGGCAGACAGGCCCTAATTTTTGGTTTATCTTTAGTTGATACACAGTATTACTTTATGTATATATTTATGCTCTTTTTCTGCTTACTAGATACTCTGAGTACACCCTGCGTGGTGATATATATATATATATATATATATATATATATATATATATATGATTTAATAATAAAATATTATTAAATTTTGTTAATATATTAATAATTATAACTCAAACTATAATATAATGTAAATATAACATAATAATAGTATTTTATTATTATTTATAATAAGTATATATCTCTTACCAATATCATCAATAATTTTTATATATTTATTAATATAATTGTTAATATCTTTCATATATTTACTTTAAGTAAATTAAAAATATCAACTAAACCCAAGGGATTAATAAACACACATGATTATTAATATTATAAACTGAAATAACTAATAAACCCAAGAGTTTAATATTATAAATTCAATCAATTAGTAAACCCAAGGGATAAATATTATAAACATAAAGGATCAACAAACCCAAGGAATCAAATTAAAAACACATGGGATTAATAAACCTTGCGAATTATCATTTTAAACCCAATGGATTATTTATATTATAAACCCAATGAATTAGCAAACCCAAGGGATAACTATTATAAACGTAAGGAATCAAGAAACCCAAGGACCAATATAAAAAATAGAAGGGATTAATAAACCCTAGGAATTAATATTTTAAACTCAAGGGATAAATAAACCCAAGGGATTAAATTATAAACCCAAAGAATAAGTAAACCCAAGGGAAAAATATTATAAATCTAAGGGATCAAAAAACACAAGGGATCAATATTAAGAACATAATGGATTAATAAATCCTAGGAATTAATTTTTTTTAACCCAAAAGATTGATAAACCCACATAACTATTAATATTATAAACCCAACAGATCAATAAACCCTAGGGATTGTTAATATTATAAACCCAACAAGTTAATAAATCGAAGGGATAGACATTATAAACCTAAGGGATTAATATTAAACTGTAGGACTAAAATTTAACCCTTAATATTGGGATTTAATAAACCCAAGGGATTAATATTACCAACCCAAAGAATTAGAAAACTCAAGGGATCAATGTTATAAACCCAATGGATCAACAAACCCAGGGAATTATTAATATTATAAACACAAAGCATCAATAAACCCAAGGGATTATTAATATTATAAACCCAACAAATTAATATTATAAATATAAAATATTAATAAACCCTAGAAATGAATAAACCGAACAAACTAATATCAAAAACCCAAGAGATTAATAAACCCTAAGAATTAATATTTTAAACTCAAGGGATTAATAAACCCAAGGGATTATTAATATTATAAACCCAAGGAATCAGTGAACCCAAGGGATAAATATTAAAAACCTAACAGATGAACAAGCCCAAGGGATCAATATTAAAAACACAAGAGATTAATAAAGCCTAGGAATTAATATTTTAAACACAAAGGATTGATAAACTCACATGATTATTAATATTATAAACCCAAGCGATCAATAAACCTTAGGGATTGTTAATATTATAAACCCAATGAATTAATAAACTAAAGGGATAAACATTATAAACCTAACAGATTAATATTAAACCCTAGGACTAATATTTAACCCTTAATATTAGGGTCTAATAAACCCAACTGATTATTAATATTAAAAACTCAAGGGATTAATATTACCAACCCAAAGAATTAGAAAACAAGGGATTAATATTAAACCCGAGGGCTAATATTTAACACTTAATATTGGGGTTTAATAAGCCTAAGGGTTTATTATTATTATAAACACAAGGGATCAATAGACCCAACAAACTAATACTAAAAATACAAATGATTAATAAACTCTAGGAATTAATATCTTAAACTTGAGGGATTAAATGATAAACCACAAGAATTATTAATATTATAAACTTAAGGAACAAATAAACCCAATCTTTTAATATTATAAACCAAGGAATTAGTAAACCCAAGGGAAAAATATTTTAAACCTAAGGGCTCAAAAAACGCAATGGATAAATATTAAAAACAAAAGGCATTAATAAAGGCTAGAAATTAATATTTTAAACCCAAAAGATTGATAAACCCACATGATTATTAATATTATAAACCCAAGGGATTGTTAATATTATAAACCAAACAAGTTAATAAACCAAAGAGATAAACATTATAAACATAAGGGATTAATATTAAAACTTAGGAATAATATTTAACCCTTAATATTAGGGTTAAATAAACTCAAGGGATTAATGTTATGAACCCAATGGATCAACAAACCCACGGAATTATTAGTATTATAAACACAAACAATTAATAAACCGAAGGGATTATTTCTATTATAAACCCAACAAATCAATATTATAAATACAAATGATTAATAAACCCAAGCAATTAATAAACCCAAGGATAAATAAACCCAACAAACTAATATTAAAAACCCAAGTGATTAATACCTTAAGAATTAATATTTTAAATTGATGGGATTAATAAAACCTAGGAATTATTGATATCATAATCCCAAGGAACTAATAAACCCTAAAATAAACATAGTTGACCACGACCCATTTTCATATTGAGACAATCTTTGTCGGAATGTGACATTCCACCAAGGCTAATTTTCATATTGACAAAATATTTGTCACAATGTAACGTTCGACCATGGTTGACCATGATTATAAACACAAGGGATTTATATTAAACCCAAGGGTTAATATTATAAAATCTATGAATAATTTATACCCTTGGAATATGAACCCTAAGATCAATAAACCCAACAAATTGATATTACAAACCCAAGGAAATAATAAACCTAAGGGATTAATATTAAAAAAACCAAGGGAATGATATTAAACCTAAGAAATTAATATTATAAACCCCAAGTATATAAATCCTTTGATAAATATCGTAAACCGTGAAATAATTATGGTTGACCATGGTTGATTTAAACATTGAGACAATATTTGTCACAATGCGACATTGCACCAAGGATGACCATGGTTGGCCATGGTTTATTTTCATATTGAGACAATCTTTGTCACAATGTGACATTCGACCATGGTAGACCATGATCGACCATGGTTGACGATGGTTGACAATGATTTACCATGGTTGATTTTCATATTGAGACAATCTTTGTCATAATGTGACATTGGACCATGAATTAATATTAAACTGTAGGACTAATATTTAACCCTTAATATTGGGATTTAATAAACCCAAGGGATTAATATTACCAACCTAAAGAATTAGAAAACTCAAGGGATCAATGTTAAAAACTGCATGGATCGACAAACCCGGGGAATTATTAATATTATAAACACAAAGCATCAATAAACCCAAGGGATTATTAATATTATAAACCCAACATATTAATATTATAAATACAAATGATTAATAAACCCAAGTGATTAATAAACTTGAGGAATCAATAAACCCAACAAACTAATATAAAAAATCCAAGAGATTAATAAACCTTAAGAATTAATATTTTAAACTCAAGGGATTAATAAACCCAAGGGATTATTTAATATTATAAACCTGAGGAACTAATCAACTCAATGCTCTGAACTTAAACTAGAACGTAAAAAATTACAGATATAACCATAAATATAGAGATGAAGTATAAATAACACTTCATTTAATTAATATCAAATACTAAAATATTCTTAAAAACAGAATGGAAATAAGACTAGCTCGAGTGATGGTAGCTTATCTCTGAGAAGAGATGTGGTGGCTACATGCCTCTGAATTGTGTTACAATGAGGCTCAAGGGCCCATTTATTATTTATAAACATGAGAAAACCATAAACAACGAAAACCCTAACCCTGGGCGATGTAACGCCAAGAGTTTGTGGGCCCCGTTGGGGTTAGCTAGGTAGGCAACTCCCCCGGTCATAACTTGGTCATATTATCTCCATTTGGCACATACGATACCTTGTTGGAAAGGTATCTCTGAGTACTACAATATTTTCCACAAGCCCCTACCTATGGCTACGGGCCTACAATGGACCTCAAAAAAAGGTTTTTAGGGGTCAAAACTGCTCTGGAAGTTTAGGACCCAAAAAACTACTAAAAATAATAAATGCTGAAATAAACAAGGAAACAAATGAAACCAAATGGCAGTCTAAGTGGAATAGGTGGGTGGCCACCAATATCCACCTGTGTGCAAAGCCTCCATGAGGTGAGGAAATTTCTCTTGAACCTGGTCCCTGGTGAGCCACTTGCCTTGGTGGAGGAGTTGGCCAGCTTTGACAATTTGATATAGTTGGATCTTTTGCTAGTGAGTGTTCTTCACGTGTGTCGTAATACGATTAGTTGTGACCTATTCCATGCAATCTGGGTTTAACTTTGTTGGTGTGAGATGTTTGCAATGTCTGACGTGTCCAGTAATTGTGGGAAGTATGGTCGAAAGCGATCCACATTGAACACTGGGTGCAGACTAAGGAATGGGGGAATGCCGAGCTCAAAATAATTGTCTCCCACAACCTTGGTAATGGTCTAAGGACCATATCAGAGTCTTTTGATCTTTCGATGGGCACTGGTAAGGAGTTCTTTCTGCAAATGAAACCAAACTTTTTCGCCCACTTGAAACTTGAGTGACACACGATGTTGATCATGTTGTTGCTTGTACTTAGAATTTGACTTCACCAAGATGTCGTGAACCTGCTAGCAGATGTGTTGGATGCATTCAATAAATCTGATTGCTTTATCAACCTCAGACAATACATGTTTGGATTTTGTCTGTGTAGTTGCGTGAGGACTATGACCAGTCGAGCTATGGAGAGCTCTATTATAACTGTGTTGCAGATATGGAAGACGCTCATCCCAGGTTCGAGGATGCTTGGAGTTGTACATGTGGAGTATGTGCACTATCATCTTATTGATGACCTTCGTCTGGCCATCAGTCTGGGGATGGAAGGAAATCGACTTGGTGAGCTTGGTGTCCAATAGTGTCTAGAGGCTTGACCATACTGTGCTGAGGAACCTGCTATCTCGATTTGATATAATGGTTTGAGGGATCTCAAAATGTACCCATACTCATTCAAAGAAGAGTTTGGCAGTGTCCTTTGCGGTGATACTCTTCTTGTAGGCCACCAATATAACCATCTTAGAAAATCTATCCACGACCACAAATACACAGTCATTACCATGCTTAGTAGAAGGAAGGCCAGACATATAGTCTATGGAGATGGATTCCCACAGCTAGCTAGGAGTAGGTAGAGTAGTGTACAGGCCTTGCTTCTTTATGGTTGGCTTGGCGATGGTGCAAGGAGTGTAGGATCTGATATATTTCCCATCATCTAGTCAGAGTTTGGGCCAGTAAAAGTACTTTTGTAGTAAAACCATAGTTTTCTCCACACCAAAGTGTCATGCGACCTGACTGTAGTTTGCCTCCCAAATCATCTTGGCAAGCTCTCTTGAAGGAACACAAAGGTAGCCCAAGTAGCATAATAATGCATCTTGGAGATGCAAATCAGGAAATTTATTTCCATCTACTATCATCTGGTGTGTGGAGGTGAACGTTGGATCATTTTTGTATAGTTACGACCATCCGCATGTCTCATGACCACAAGAGTTGAGAACAATATTCAATGTTGCAACTAGGGTCCAACTGAGGTCATCTGCAACATGATTGGTGATGCCCTTTTTGTATTTAATGTTAAAGTGGAATTGTTACAGATATGTAGACCACTTATGATGACGATCATTCTACAACTTCCCATGTGTCTGTATAAACTAAAGGGGTTAGTGATCGGTGTGGATGACTGTATCCTTCCCTAGAATGCAGTGCTCCCACTATCGACAAGCCTGCAAGATGGAATACATCTCTTTATCATAGGTGAGGTACTCTCGAATTGTATCGGAAAGTGTCTCACTATGATAGGCCACTAGATGCCCGTTTATGGGTGGGGGGCTGCACCAATAGCATACTGTGAGGCGTCTGTATCGACTTCAAATGGCTGCTGCAGGTCTGGCAGTGTGAGTACCAGTGCAGAGTAGAGGCGGTGCTCCATCTCAAGGAACGCCTTCTCTTGGGACTCAGACCAGGAAAATTTTGCTTTCACCCTGCCCTTAGTAATCTGACTCAAAGGCTAAGTAATATGGGAGAATCCCAACACGAACCTCCGATAAAAATTTGTAAGGCCCAAAAAGTTGCGAAGCTTCTTTAGAGTGGTCGGGGCTAGGCGATCCCGAATGAATTGGTTCTTAGTTGGGTCCACATGCACGTCACACTCATTTATGATCTAACCAAATTATTGGACCTGACTCATGCCAAAAGGTGCATTTCTCCAAGTTGGCACACACTTTGTTGCTGAAGGGTTTGAAGGACCTGCCGAATGTGTTGCAAGTGTTTTTCCCAACTCTTGTCAAAGATGAGAATGTCATCCAGATAAACCACCACGAATGATTTGGTGAAGGGCCGCAAGATGTCATCCATTATCCTCAGAAAAGTAGAAGGGGAATTTTTTAACCCGAAGGGTATAACCAACCATTCGAAAAGGACTTCCTTGGATTTAAAGGGGGTCTTCCATACATCTGCGGGCTCTATTAGAACTTGGTGATAACCAAACTTCTTATCAATCTTGCTAAAATACTTGGCCCCTTTGAGTTGGTCCAGCAAATCATCAATCCATGGGATTGGAAACCTATTCATGACAGTGATTTTGTTTAATTCCCGATAATCAATGTAGAGCCTCCAGGTCCGATCCTTCTTCTGTACAAGGACAATTGAGCTCCCACAAGGTGAGGAACTTGATCGGATGTGCCCTTTTTGCAGCAACTCCTAGATTTTTTGCTTGATCTCTTCATTTTCCATAATGGAGCAACGATATATTGGCATGTTGCGTAGAGGTTCTATGGGAGTCAGATCAATCAAATGATTGACCTAACAATGCAAGGATACCCCTGTGGGTGAGGAGAAGATGTCCATGTATTTTTCGACGACCATAGCCACCTGGTTCTACTGCTTCGATGAACCCTTCCTGAGGGCCATGGATGTGGCTACGACCTTCCCCTTGCTTTGAGAGTGAATCAGAAATAAAACAAATTTCCTAGACTTGGAGATGACCTTACTACATTTCTTGGAAGAGATCAAGGAGATGGTGGTATGTGGGGCTACATCCGCTATCTTGTATAACTTACTACCCAAAGAAATAATAACAGAGTGAGATATAGACTCATATACATCATGTCTCTTTCATAAGTATGGTTGTCTTAATAATACATCACAAACTTCAATAGGAGCAACATCACACAATACCTCATCCGTGAAGGGTTTGATACTATAGGGAAGGTGAAATTTTTGGCTGACGTGGAGATCTTGTCCTTGGTGAAGCCACCTGATGGTGTATGGTTGTGTATGTATTGTATTCGATAGGCCCAATCACTTCATGACCTCTACTGAAATGAAGTTCTTTTGGCTCTCGTTGTCAAGAATGAACTGCAGCAGAGAACCCCTCACCCACATCTTTTGGATCTTGGTGGTGGCCACGGTGGCACTGGGCTCTGCGTCAATGATCTTCTTTCCCTTTTCATTCCCCTTATTAGGTTCTGACTCGGAGCTAGAACATGCGTTTGACTCGGAAACCTTCTGCTTGGCCACTAGTGATTGCTTGGTCTGACACTCGCTTGTGTTGTGAGTGGAGCTCTTATGGAACTCACATCACTTTCCTGTGTCCTTCTTTTTCTTCGTGGTGTTTTTCTTTTCTTGCGGCTTTAGCAGGTTATCATGAGTCACCATGCCTTGGCTTTTCCCTTTTCTTTGTGGTTTAGGGGTGCCTTTCGCTTGCTTTAGATTCACAGATCCAAAGTCTCGCTTTTTCTGTTTAAATTGTTGCTCAATCTTGACAGCGTACTGGTACATCGTGTCGAGCGAGGAGACATCTTGGAACTCCATCTCATCTAGATGTACTTGTGTAGCCAACTGCGGTACTTGAGTACTAAACATTTCTCAGAATCCTTGATACCCAACTTCGTACGAAGGGTATGGAAAACATTGGTAAACTTTGGCATGTCCTGGTCTCTTCCTTACCGTAGCGTGGTCCACTTTATGTATTTATCCTCATAGTTCCCGACAGGGTAGTACTATTCCTTAATGGAATCTTGGAATGAAATCCAAGGGGGTGCGGCTGAAAATAGTGAGGGTGTACTTTCAACTTTATTCTCATAGTAGGTTTCCCACCTATCCTTGACATGGCGGATGACTTTGAGAAGTGCAAAAGTAATCTTTTCTCGGTTGAAAAAATCATGAACAGAAAAATATCCTTCTAACATATTTAACCATTTATCTACGACGTCCACATATATTTTACCTTCAAATATGGGGATGTCAAAGTTAACTTGTACCTTAAAGGGTGTGGGGCATCAAAAGTAGCAGTCGGAAGTAGATGCTTCACCTTTGGGTATCCACTGAAGAATCTGGCCAAAGTTGTCCATCATCGCATTCCTTTGCCACTCGAGGGCTTCTTTGAGTAAGATTTTGAAAGGATCTCCTATCCCCTCGTCTTTCTTCTCTTCCACCATGGGAAGTCGTCAGGATTTGCGAGGTTGGTCATGCAAAGGTTCAACCAATTCGAGCCCTAACTCCTTATATCCCGACCTCGTTGGTGACATACAAATAAAAACAGAGAAATAATAGACTGCTCTAATACCACTGATCCAAACTTAAACAAAAACACTACAAATTATAGATATAACCATAAATATGGAGATGTAGTAAAAATAACACTTCATTTCATTAATATCAAATGCTAAAATATGCTTACAAACATAATGGAAACAAGACTAGCTCGGGCGATGGTAGCTTATCTTTGAGAAGAGATGTGGTGGCTACATGCCTCTAACCTATGTTACAATGAGGCTCAAGGGCCTATTTATTATTAAAAAACATGAAAAAACCCTAAACAATAAAAACCATAACCCCAGGAGATGTAACTCCAAGAGTTTGTGGGCCCCGTTGGGGTTAGTTGGGTAGCCAGCTTCCAAGGGTCATAACTTGGTCATATTATCTTTGTTTGGCACATAAGATTGTTGGAATTATGATGTATGTGTTGTTTTGATGGCAACCCACTTGCAGCAGAACAACTCACTTATATATTGTAACTAGATGAATCTACAAAAGAGATATCAGATGTGACAAAATGCATGACAATAGTGTTTATAGATGTGATGAAATGCAAGGCAACTTCAAGGAATCAATTTAGAAGGCAACTCACTCAGATGAAATATCACAGTATAGTAGGAAAACAGAAAAGAATTATAGATCAATCTTCACATAATGAAGAAAGAGAGGTATACGCAGGTTCACCATTAACCAAGTTGCGTATACATGCAGGTTCACTGTATACAAGTTGTGTATACGTACACACGCACTTTCACAGAAGGAAAAGCGCATATACCTTGGAAAACTAAATTTTGGTCCGAAGTCTTTGGTCCATGGTATTTTGAACCATGGTATTGGTCCAAGGTATCTAGTCCGAGATATTGACCCTAGTTATTTGGTCCAAGGTATTGGTCCTAAGTGGTTTTGGTCCATGGTATTGAGAAAGACCTAAAACTATAAAAGGAGGAGAATATCATTAGGCCAAGGTGTGCAAGTATCAAATATCTGATGAAGTGTGAGATCTAATATGAAGTTTATTGGCTTATGGTGTTGTGTTTGATCTGAACCAAGGATGAACCTTAGCATTTGATGAAGGATAAGATCTAATGATATATCAGGATCTCAAGGCTTGAAGTGAATTATATTTATGTGTTTTGATCATGTATCTGAATAATTGGCACATGTTGTAGTCCATAAATATGATGATCTGGGTATGACTGAAGTCTGGAATAGTTTTAATGTTTAAATCATCATTTACAGATCTGTACGCAGGTTCACTTTAGAAAAGGGGCGTATACACGTTGGTTCTTCATATCAAAGCAATGTATACATCATAAATTTGATTTGCAGATCTGTACGCTGGTTTGCTTTGAGAAAAGCACGTATGCATGCAAGTTCGACAAATGGAAGTAGCGTATACCCTATAAAATATGTTTTAGTTGCTTCTGTTTGCTATTGCAGTGTTCTGGGTTCTAGCTTGGGTTCTGGTTACTGTATTCTGGTGACAGCGTTCTGAATGATCAGATTGATGGAGTGATTGATTGATTTGGTTGTGGTTGGTTCAAAAGGATATTGGTTGATGTAGATATATTTGATGATTGAATGATGTTGTTGATGGATCCAGCCTAAAAATTTATGAAACATGGTCCCTGGAAGAAAAGAGAAAGTTGTGGCCTTCTGTAGGCTGGCACCTACGTACTAGTAAACATATTAGCTAGTAAAAGATCTAGGGGGTTGTAGCTCCCTTCTAGTAGAAGCTAGAAAACAAGAGAAGGTTGTAGCCTTCTGCAGGTAGAAGCCTGCGTACTGGTATAAGACTACACCAGTACAAAAATTGTAAACATAATTTTCTTATTATCAAAAGAAGACAGAGACGATTGCAGCAGGTGGTTTTCACCCACATTGGGTTTCCACCTTATATCTTGGTGTTCATGTGTATTGCTTATGTGTGATGCTTTATTCTGTTTTTCTGCAATGTCTAATGAATTCCTGATATACTGGTTAAAGTTCAATCCATGATAATTTGGGTAAATCAAAAGATCTTTGCATATAAGTTGGTTACATTAAGTACAGTTGCATATACACGCTAGTTCACTAAGCTGAAGTAGTGTATACAAATCAATTTTGAAAATCAAATTATTGATCTGATAATACCGATTCACCCCCCCTCTCAGTATTATTTTCAACAATTGGTATCAGAGCAGGTCCTTCAAAAGAAGCTTGATCACTTGAAGGAAGATCCATCATCATGAGTAATCAAGAAAGCGGGGGATCCATCAGACCGCCAATATTTCATGGGAGCAACTTTGTTTATTGGAAGGTAAGAACCACAACCTATCTTCAATCTCTTGGAATAGATGTTTGGGAAATTTTGGAAGGAGGATATACATTTCCATCAGCAATTCCTACAGATACAGTAGGTAAAAAGCAATATGAAACCAATGCCAAGGCTATCAATACATTATTGGGAATTCTGTCACAATCAGAGTGTTTCAAAGTATGCAGCTCAAATCAGCCAAAGAAATATGGGACAAAATCGTTCTAAGCTACGAAGGAGACTCTCCGGTAAAACGTGCTAAACTGTAAACTCTCAGAATTCAATATGAAACACTCAAGATGCACAATGATGAAAGCATAGCTAGTTACTTCTTACGTATAGATGAGATTGTTAATTGCATGAAGAATCTGGGTGAAGAGATAAAGGAAGTTACCTTAGTTGAAAAAGTTTTAAGATCCTTATCTGCTAAATTTGAATCAAAAGTATCTGCCATAGAAGAAAAGCAAGATCTACAGACTATTACTATGACACAGCTTCACGGAATCTTAATTGCCTTTGAGATGAGAAAAGGAGGTCCATCAGATATGATAGAAGCCGCATTTAAAGCTTCAACAAAAGGAAAAGAAGAACTCAATGAATCAGGACATATTTCAGAAGAAGAAGAGGAAGCAAACTTTGTCAAGAAGCTTCAACGGGGTTCTAGAAGATTCCGAGGTAAACTACCTTTAAAATGTTTTGCCTGTGGTAGAGTCGATTATGATGCTACCAAATGTCCTCATAAAGATAGATATGATAAAGAGAAGGGATCTGAAAAATGGAATAGAAAGCAAAGTGTAAGTAAAAAGAGCTACTATACTCATGAAGATAGCGATGGTTTATCAAATAGTGATGAAGATGAAAATAATAATGACTATAGACTTTTGATGGCTTATGAAGATGATGATTTCTTGGATGCTTTAGATGAAGATGACCTTTATGAAGAGATATCTAAACTAAAAATCTGTTTAGAAGAAAAGAATATGATTATAGATGCCTTGACATACCAACTTGCTTAAAGAGAAAAACACAATGTTCAGAAAAATCATCCAACTATGTTCAGAAAAATCATCCAAAAACTAAAATTTTAGGAGAAAAGGGGACAGGTGTGCATACTAGAAGAACCATTGCCGAAGCTTCAAGCTATCTAGCATTACTATCTTCCACTGAACCCCAAAATGTAAATGAAGCATGCAGAGATGAATGTTGGGTCAAGGCCATGAATGAAGAACTTGAGAAAATTGAAAAGGATAATACTTGGGAATTGGTTCCTAGAACTCATGATAATAATATCATAGGAACTAAATGGATATTCAAAAACAAGCTCAACCAAAATGGAGAAGTTATTAGAAACAAGGCTAGACTTGTTTGTAAAGGATATGCTCAACAAGAAGGTATAGATTTCGAAGAAACGTTTGCACCTGTTGCTAGACTTGAAGCCATAAGAATGTTTCTTGCTCTTTCTAGTTTTCAGAAATTCAAAGTATACCAAATAGATGTAAAATCTTCCTTTCTTAATGGAGACTTAGAAGAAGAAGTCTATATTGAACAACCAGAAGGATTCATTCTTGGAAATGATGCAAAACTTGTATGCAAACTCAAAAAAGCTCTCTATGGTCTAAAACAGGCACCAAGGGCATGGTATTACCGTCTTGACAAATATCTCCACCAACAGGGTT
This sequence comes from Pinus tabuliformis, assembly GCA_031772625.1. NCBI lineage: Eukaryota > Viridiplantae > Streptophyta > Pinopsida > Pinales > Pinaceae > Pinus > Pinus tabuliformis. The sequence continues at coordinate 217,993,543 of CM062820.1, read as the reverse complement.
TTTCAAAGGGGTCAGTAGATAACAATCTATATACAAAGATGGACACTAGTAAATTGCTAATAATTGTTGTGTATGTTGATGATATCATTTTTGGTAGCAATGAAGAATCCATGAGTCAGAATTTTGCTTTAGTAATGCAGTAAGAATTTGAAATGTCCTTGCTTGGTGAGCTTACCTATTTTCTTGGTTTACAATTTCAACAAAATAAAGATGGTATTTTTCTCTCACAAACCAAATATCTCAAACAGATCTTGAAAAAGTACGGCATGGAAGATTCTAAACCAGTATGTACCCCAATGGTAACAGGGTGTAGTCTTAGTTCAAATGATGAATCAGCAGCAGTACATCAACCAACTTACAGATCCATGATTGGCAGCCTGCTTTATCTAACAGGTACCTGACTAGACATCATGCATGCAGTGGGAATAGTTAGAAGATTCCAAGCAAATCCAAAGGAATCACATCTTCAGGCAGTCAAAATGATTTTCAAATATCTTCAACGAACATAGAACTTTGGTTTATGGTATCCTAGGGATACAGATCTTACACTTCATGCATATATAGATGCGGATTGGGTAGGAAGTGTTGATGACAGAAAAAACACTAATGGTGGTGCATTCTATATGGGTTCCAGGTTAGTGTCTTGGTTTAGCAAGAAACAAAGTTCAATTGCATTATCAACAGCTGAAGAAAAATACGTGGTTGTTGCATCTTGCTGCACACAACTACTTTGGATGATGCAAACCTTGCAATACATTCAGATCACATGTATTCCACCCATCTCCATTCTATGTGATAATACAAGTGCCATCAGTATTTCAAAGAATCTAGTCATGCACTCCAAGACCAACCACATACCCATCAAATATCATTTTCTACGTGAAAAAGTGCTTGAACAAAAGGTCACATTGGAGTATGTTCCCTCCAAAGAACAGGTTGCTGATATATTCACTAAACCACTGCCCAGAGAGACATTTGAATATCTCAAGCAAAAGCTGGGAGTAGTCGCTGCATCATCCTGCTGTTAAAGCCTATTTTCTTCAAATAAAGGTGGTTATACGTGAGTTTCATAAAGCATAGTCGCGTACATACGCAGGTTTCTGTGGGCACAGTCGCGTATATGTTGGTTTAAAGAAAAGCAGTGGGCCAGACTCAGAAAAAAAGGGGTCTGCTATGGTTCTGTCAATTATCTGTTCTGTTTGATGATGGTTTCAATCTGCTGATAACATGTGGAAATATATTGGTTCTCATAAATTTGTTGATAACTTGATGTATATCTGATTGTTGATTATGCTTTGATATCTCTTACTGACATATGCAATGACTAGATCTGACAGTGAACAGGAGGAACAGGTTCAGGGGGAGAACATGGTTGATGATATTTTCGGAACTAATGATGGACATATGTAGGTTGTTGGTCTGGATGTTGTTGACAGATGCTACTGATGGTGCAGATCATATGATAGTTGTTGATGACTATCATGGCCTTGTTTAAGATATTTGGTCTCAGTTATATATGTCATGTATATCTTTTAATGTAACGGTCATGAAAAGACCTAATTTGTAAACCCACTATGCATGAGATGGATGATGTAATGTTTCATGTTTTTGACATGTATAAACAATTTATATATCCCCACTTGGTTGGGTGGATGAGTCAAATTTGGTATATCCCCACTTGGTTGGGAGATGGATGTATGTATGAGTCATTGGTGATAGGAAGGTCATTTGTGATGTAGGTATAGAGTCATGTTCTTCATTTCAAACATCTTTTTGTAGACTTTGCTTATGCTCAGGGGGAGCATGGACTCGATCATGGGAGCTCAATCAACACACTTTAGCATATCAGAGAATTCAGTATGCACTCAGGGGGAGCATGACCCTTTGCCCTTGATGTCAAAGGGGGAGAGTGACTTGGTGTGGTTGTTGCCATCTAGTCCAAAGGGGGAGATTGTTGGCACTATGATGTATGTGTTGTACTTGATGGAAACTCACTTGTAGCAGAACAACTCACTTATATATGGTAACTAGATGAATCTACAGAAGAGATATCAGATGTGACTGAATGCATGACAGTAGTGTTTACAGATGTGATGAAATGTAGGGCAGCTTCAAGGAATCAGTTCAGAAGGCAACTCACTCAGATGAAAGATCACAGTATAGCAGGTAAACAACAAAGAATTATAGATCAGTATTCACAGAATGAAGAAAGAGAGGTATATGCAGGTTCACCATTAACCAAGCTGCGTAAACACACAGGTTCATTGTATACAAGTCGTGTATATGTACACACGCACTTTCACAGAAGGAAAAACACATATACCTTGGAAAACTAAATTTTGGTCTGAAGTATTTGGTCCATGGTATTGGTCCAAGGTATCTGGTACAAGGTATTGACCCTAGGTATTTGGTCCAAGGTATTGGTCCTAAGTGGTTTTGGTCCATGGTATTGAGAAAGGCCTAAAACTATAAAAGGAGGAGAAGATCATTTGGCCAAGGTGTGCAAGTATCGAATATCTGATGAAGTGTGAGATCTAATATGCAGGTTATTGGCTTATGGTGTTGCGTTTGATTTGAACCAAGGATGAACCTTAGCGTTTGATGAAGGATAAGATCTAATGATATATTAGGATCTCAAGTCTTGAAGTGAATTATCTTTATGTGGTTTGATCATGTATCTAAATAACTGGCGCATGTTTTAGTCCGTAAATATGATGATCTAGGTATGACTAAAGTCTGGAATAGTTGTAATGTTTAAATCATCATTTACAGATTTGTACACAGGTTCACTTTAGAAAAGGGGCGTATACACGCTAGTTATGCATATCAAAGCAGTGTATACATCATAAATTTGATTTGCAGATCTATACGCTGGTTTGCTTTGAGGAAAGCGCGTATGCACGTAGGTTTGACACATGGAAGTAGCGTATGCCCTATAAAATATGTTTTAGTTTCTTCTGTTTGTTGTTGCAATGTTCTGGATTCTGGCTTGGGTTCTGGTTACTGTATTCTGGTGACAGCATTCTGAATGATCATATTGATGGAGTGATTTATTGATTCGGCTGTGGTTGGTTCAAAAGGAGATTGGTTGATGTAGATATATTTGATGATTGAATGATGTTGTTGATGGATCCAGTCTGAAAATTTATGAAACGTGGTCCCTGGAAGAAAAGAGAAGGTTGTAGCCTTCTGTAGGCTGGCACCTACATACTAGTAAACATATTAGCTAGTATAAGAGCTAGGGGGTTGTAGCTCCCTTCTAGTAGAAGCTGGAGAACGAGAGAAGGTTGTAGCCTTCTGCAAGTAGAAGCCTGCGTACTGGTATAAGACTACACCAGTACAAAAATTGTAAACATAATTTTCTTATTATTAAAAGAAGACAGAGACGATTGCAGCAGGTGGTTTTCACCCACATTGGGTTTCCACCTTATATCTTGGTGTTCATGTGTGTTGCTTATGTGTGATGCTTTATTCTGTTTTTACTGCACTGTCTAATGAATTCCTGATATACTGGTTAAAGTTCAATGCATGATAATTTGGGTAAATCAAAAGATCTCTGCATATACGCTGGTTGCATTAAGTACAGTTGCGTATACACGCTAGTTCACTAAGCTGAAGTAGCATATACAAATCAGTTTTGAAAATTAAATTATTGATCTGATAATACTGATTCACTCCCCCTCTCAATATTATTTCCAACAACGATACCTTGTTGGAAAGGTATCTATGAGTGCTACAATATTTTCCACGGGCCCTTACCTATGGCTATGGGCTTCTAGTGGACCTAAACAAATGTCGTTTAGGGGGTCAACACTGCTCTGCAAGTTCAAGACCAGAAAAACTGCTAAAAATAGTAAATGTTGAAATAAACAAGGAAACAAATGAAACCAGCAGGAGGTATAAGTGGAATAGGTGAGTGGCACCAATATCCACTTGGATCACCCAATGGTTTAATATTATAAACCTAAGGAATTAGTGAACCCAAGGGATAGATATTAAAAACCTAAGGGATCAACAAGGCGAGGGGATAAATATTAAAAACCTAAGGGATCAACAAGCCCAAGGGATCAATATTAAAAACACAAAATATTAATAAATCCTAGGAATTAATATTTTAAAAACAAAGGATTGATAATCTTACATGATTATAGCCCACGGGGCATTGGATTGACGGTGAGTGGGTGCACTGTTAGGGCACTCCTTGTGATAGGTCACTGCTTCAAATCCCCCATGGGTGCTTACCTACCAAAAAAAAAAGATAATCTTGCATGATTATTAATATTATAAACCCAAGCGACCAATAAACCTTAGGGATTGTTAATATTATAAATCCAACTAATTTATAAACTAAAGGGATAAACATTATAAACCTAACGGATTAATATTAAACCCTAGGACTAATATTTAACCCTTAATATTAGGGTCTAATAAACACAACCGATTATTAATATTAAAAACCCAAGGGATCAATATTAAACCATAGGACTAATGGTTAACACTTAATATTGGGGTTTAATAAAACTAAGGGATTATTATTATTATAAATCCAAGGGATAATTAATATTATAAACACAAGGGATAAATAAGCCCAAGGTATTATTATGAATATGAGGATGAGCCTACTGAAGAACTCAGGAGATCTGCATCTAGGGTTCTGTTAGATCGGATCAACAACCCTGTCGCAGCCGTATCGGTTGGCTAATGTTGGTCGGCCTCTGTCTCTACATCGATCCCACATGCGGCACTAGCCCTCCTGTCCATGGAACTAATCTCTCTAATGAGTGACCCCTCACCTGGGCGAGAGGGGTCTCCTTCGTTCTGAGATGCAGCCAATCGGATGCCCTTCGTCCACTCTAGAATTGCAGCACCATGAACATCGACCTTGGTGGCCAAAGAAACTCTAGTGATGGGTGCTTGATGATAGATGTAGGGGAGGAACCACTACCTCCCAAAGGTAGAGAAGAACCCTAAATTCATGATCCCAAATAATCAAATGGAGAAATAAAGATAGTACATGAAAGACCACAACCTGATCTGTAAGTTCCTAGTTATTTGGCCATGGGAACAAGATATCCTTCAATGGATCCAACACAAATGGGCCCCTAGGGGTCAGATCAAACTACACCTACAAGCCAAGGGTTTTTTCACCGTGATATTTGTAGATCTGTATGATAGGAAATGCATTTTTTAGAATGGACACTATTTCATGAATAGTGCGGGTATTTTTTTTCGTTATTGGGAGGAATGCTACAACCTAAAAAAGGAATATTTCCAGGTAGCTCCGGTTTGGGTAACACTATTCTCCATTCTAGATGACTTCTGGGAACCTGATATCCTAGAAGGAATAGGAAATGTTATTAGTCAATTTGTAAAAGTTTCAGAGATCACAAAATGTCGACGACATGCAACATATGCTTGTATCTATGTCCTTCCTAAAGCAATTGAGTCAGCCTACCATGACTCTATTTTGTCACAACCCCTTGACTATGAGCATGTACCCTTTAAATGTCAGTATTGCCATGAATACAAACATTTGTTTTGTGACTACCCCCCTTACCCTATTTGAGGAAGCCCAACATGCAGCCCTGAACCACGATGACGAAGGATACTAGCACGTAGGAGGTTGCCACAATTGGCATAATTGAGCCTCGGCCATTCCTTCGACTGCCTGATCTAACCCACCAACACCTTAGCCAAGATCAAACCATAAACCCACCCAGAAGGTAAAAAAAGAACCCCTCAAGGGGCTGAAAACCCCTTCGCACTCTTGCAAAATATGGATCCAACACAAGAGAAGCAAGTCAAAGATGAGGTCAGGTCTCAAATTCCAGTTTAGGCTATGGATGTTGACAATCAACCCTCAACGGCCATGGAAAAAGTTACCTCCAAGAGAAAAGTGTTGGAAACCGCAGATGAAGACCATAGAATCAAGGAGATCCTTAATCACACAAGTAAAGTGCTAAATACAGAGGAACAAAGCAACTAGCTAGGACCAAAGGAAAGGAAAATTCTTGACATATTCAGAGTATGGCTCAAAGGGAACATTAAATAAATCCTAGCCAACTAGCTCTCGCACTTCAAAAACATCTTCAACTAGTGGAGTGTCCAACTAGGGAAGCAAGAGATAGATCTCAAACCTCCTAGCTCGGGAAAAGAAGGAGGAATGTTGGATATTACCCTCCTAGATCCAGAAGCACCTAACAAAGGCAAAAAATGGAGAAAGACGAGAAGAGAAGTAATTAGGGAAGCGAGAAAACTTCTGCTAAACTCAACTCAAATGGGATAATTGATGGATTACTTTCCTAGATCTATTCCCCCCTCTCAATGAAAATCGTCTCTTGGAGTATTCGAGGCTGGAACAACAAAGCTAAGCTCTAATCTTTGAAGGAAAAAATCATTAAAGACAAACTGGATATTGTGATGTTGCAGGTAACCAAAATGATAGTAGAAAAAATAAAGGAGGTATGCCAGCACATCTGGAAGAACATTGAAGTCATCATGATCAAGGCCATTCAATCTCATTCGAAATTTGGAAGAAAGACATGGAGGGGTGTTATTGGGAAAACTAGTGTCTATTCAGAGCTGCTAGTCCCACTAAGACGGGTAGCTATCTTAGAAACAAACAATTTAAAGTAACTTGTGTTTTCCTTTATGAGAGATAGATGAGAGAGAAGTAGAGAATACCAACCTCAGTCTTTCGCTTGGCTCCTTGCTTGTTTCTTCTCTCCCTTGATAGAGCTTCGCCACTTCTTTCTCACTTGTCCTGCTTCAAAGAACACCTGTAGAGTCAAAGCAGAAAAATACCATCAAAGCATAGAGATCTATAACCATAAACAATGTAGAATCAGATGTACATTAACCATACAAATGCATGTACTAATACAAGATTCAAAAATATACAAGTATATGGAGGAAAACTCAAATAGCTTTATTGATGGAAGTAGTAAAAGAGAGGATTACAACCCAACTGTCTGATCCAACATCATCCTCCCAGCATGAAAGCCCTCTTCACCTCATAAAAAGCAAGATCACCCAACAATACAATGTCTCAATGAGAAACCAACAACACTTCCTTACAAATTACAAAATTCCAGCCTATGGATCTCTAGGATGAGGGATCCATATATAGATGTTTGCAGAGGGGTGAGTCAGCTTCTGGGATTTTGATTAGTGTCATTTCGATGATAATTCTTGATTCCACTTGGAGATTTCATGATCTCTTACTCATCCCTGGGCGAATTCAAAGAGGCAAGTGTCATATGAGCAGTTTCTAGAAGATTCTTTGAGTTTCCACCTAGCAAACTGCCTCTGCCATTTGTCTACTCTCACTCATCGCACCCTACAGGAGGGCTTTTTAGTATGCATCGCACCCTTTGTGTGTAGTAGGTGAGATGCATCGTACCCTCAACATGGAGCAATCTGTATGGTCCAATTTTGACTAGTTCTGAGCATTTTTTCAAGGAGAACTTCTGGGAAATGATGTAATCAGTTGACCTTGATCCTTTAGGGTATGAAACAAAACTTTTAGGATTTTTAGAGCCCTTGGTTTATTGACATATGTGATTGGGGTTGCAGTGCCCAAATATGTCTATAACAGTTGCCCCCTAAAGCATGAGGTCGTAAATCTTCTGATGTCGGGTGAAATGCTTTATCATGAGGATCCGAGGTTTTTCAAACTGGAAGGTGACCTGTAATAAGATACAATACAATACATTATCTTCATAATATTTTCATGACCTAGCTGAGGTGGGCATTCCCATGCTTAGCTTTATAAATTCATTTTCATGTACATAGGATAGACAATCATCTATGTGGCAGACTGATGATTCTGGTACAGCCATCATCCCTTAGCTTGGATGATTATCTGTGCAGCTATGATGTACACTTCATGTCTTTATTTTCTTGAATATATCACAGCCTGAATGGATGAAACTAGATTTGGGGTATTCAAACTCATTCAATCTTCGCTCGAAGTACAAATCGATCCATGTGAAAAGATGTTCTGATGTCGAACATCGAAAGACATCACCTGATTACCAGCCAATGATGTAAGTTGTTAACAGGCGCGAGAGGAATCACCGATAATGATGATGACCCTCAAGGTACTGTAGTACAATTCACGTGGTGTGAATACATGAGTTGATGTCGAACACCACGCAAAATCTTTCGGTCGAAGGAAATTGATGTAAACCTATCACCAGAAGTGAGAAACTTGCCATTGAGGCATGCAAGCTTCAAAGTACTGAAAGGGTTGTTCCTAAGTCAACTTCTTGGATAATGAGCTGATGTCGACAAGAAGTGAACCATCGTAGGAGGGCCTTAATGAATCCCACATCTACGACATGGAACGGAGCAAATGATTTTGTGGAGGTGAAAACGATCTGATGATACAAGGTTCAAGGTGGCAGTCATGAAAGAATGGAGCGTTAAGGTATTACAGTGGATGAGGCATTAGCTGGGTTGGTGAATTCTCTGAGCAACTTCTCTTGAATATATCAGCAACACTGGAATGGATTGGTAGCGTTAACCCAAAAATGGATGGTATGGAGAACCAACGGTGATATGACTGGTGAACGGAATAACCCAACTCGACTCAATCATGGTGATGGAGGGAAAGTGTCATGTTTAAGAGCGACCTGCTACCAATGAAGTTATTCAAGTTTTCTTCCCTTTTTCCCCAGTCATTGCTGACCAGTACCTCTTTATTTTTTTCAAGCTTGAGGAGGATAACATATGCTTGTTCTATAATTTGCCCTTCGAGCAAACCTGTCGCTATGTTTTAGCGAGCCGAGCAACATTGAAACTCGCTCTTGTCTACATGGAAAAGTTTGTCGCTATTGTTTTAACGAGTTTAAAGACAAAGATAACTTGGTCCTTTTCAATTTTAGAGAGTCTGAAAAGAGACGGAAAGGAAACTCCAGTAGTCCTTTTTCGTAGTATAATACCTTAAGTCTGAAAAAGTATAAAATAATACGAAAGGGATGAATTTTCCGATCACTTTAGCAAGCCGAAAAAGACAAGTGCTCGATCTTTTTGTGTAATGATCCCTCAGGTCCAAAAAGATTAAAATATAGAGGAGGGATGGCACTTCCAATCACTTTAACGAGCTGGAGAGGCCAATTGCTTGGAAATCTTTTCATATTTTACGAGTCTAAAAAGAGCTTAAAGGAGACTCGTTTTTTGAGGAACGAGTGATGTTTTTGGATAGCAATTGGTTCCATATAAGGTTTGGAACTTTTCAATCACAGCAGTGTAAAGAAGGTGGCTAATAGAATCACTCGTTGCAGCTAATCAGGTGGAGAAGTATGATCGGCTAAAAAAGAGTGGAGGTGATGGTAAGAACACGACCAAGGTTCAAAAGCTGATAGTTATGCAATCACAAAGGTTATTTACCAAAGGTGGGCTCATTTTTTAATGAGCTTGAACTCTGGGGGAATATATGCTCATTGCTAGGTTTATTTTTTAACGAACTTGAACTTCACGTAAACCTGCTCGTGATAATAGTCAGAGATGTTCAATTCACCATTAACACTATTTTCTTTTGACGGATGTACTGACTGTTCAATTAATCCACCAAATTGATTAGAAATGTAAATACATGCTTGAAAAATGAGTTAAACACCAACATTTTACTTGAATTACGTGAATAGTAACATAAAGTAGTTTTTACCTATAAATTTTACCATTTCATTAAAATTTGGGATTTTTGGAGCTCTGGAGGTGTTTTCCCCCTCGACTTTCATCAGCTGATTCAGGGAGATTCGGTGGACTATTTTCGACGTTGTTTGGACCAGGTAGGAGCTAACCCTAATCTCTTCACTTGCATTGTTTCCTTTTCTGATTCTGAGCATGTTTTCCTATTTTTTTGGGCCTATGAGGTTTGAACAATTCGTTCTCTCCCCATCGCACCTAGTATACATCAAAAGGTGCGATGCATACTGAGCTGGCCATTGGCCAGTCAGTATGCATCCCACCTAGTACACAGTTGGGGTGCAATGGGCGCAAAGAGGAAAGTTTATGCACTATTTTTTCATGGAAATTTTGCTTGTTTTTTCCTTAATCAGGATCCTATTCCTTCTCTTGTTTGTTTTTCAGAGATTCATCGGATCAAGATGGTCATTACATGGTGTGAATGTGAGCATGAAGAAGAGGATATGATTGCCTTACATGATCTGGGTATGGTGACTTCATTGCGGAACTATGGCTTGCTCAAATTCTTTCGTATATCCAGAATGAAGAAACAAATCAATTTGTTGCAATATTTTCTCGATGCATGGGATCCTATCAACCAAGTGTTCCAAATTCTAGGTAAATCCATCCCTTTGACAGGTTAGGATATCTACTTCTTGACCGGTTTATCGAGGCATGGTGCCCCTCTCTCACTATCCGGATCCGCTAGGGAATCCGTGAGGGATTATATTCGCTGGTTCTGTAGAGATGGTTCTCGGCTGAGTAGGGACGACAAGATTAGTATTCGAGATGTCACTGATTGGTCTTTGAGGACTATCTTATTCACCTTTGCTAGATTGGCTGGTAGTGTGGCTCTTCGTTTGGCCAACAGGTCCTATATGCAATATGCTCTAGAATGACTTGAACCAAAGGTATTCAACTGGTGTGATGCAGTACTTCCGGTTATAAAAAAACAGCTTACAAAGGTGAAGAACGGAAGATCCAAGAACTTTGGTTATGGTTATATTCTGACCGCTTTCGCCTTAGAGAAAATCCCACTGATGCAGCCACAGTACATTTCACTCGGAGTGCCAGCGCTGACAGAACCACAGATGCAGAGATGGGTTGAACTTATGGCCAGACATGTTGGTCAATCCCAGATTTCATTCTTTGATGCCTTCTTTGAGTGGTTCAACCATCAGCAGATGCCCTTTGCCAAGTATCCATATGCTAGGATGGATTTCTAGGGTGACCCAGATTTGGTGTTGCCGGCTGGCGAGCAGTGGGGTGTTATAGGTAAATATCTGACCATTTCTCTGTTTATTTCTTTTATAGTGTTCTTATGTTTTTTAAATGTTATCAAGACTAATAAAACCCATATTATTGTGCAGATATTGGACCAGTGCGACCAGTAGTGCGCCCAAGGGTAGCCGCTGCCATTCCAGCAGGAGAGGATGTAGGGAGGGCTATCCTTCATGATCTGGACGTAGCTGAGACACTTGCAGTATTGTAGGATCATATCGAGGGTCTCACCCTTGGTATTCAGGATGTGAGGACCGACGCGTTACCTCTGAGATTACAACGCCATACCACTGGTGTGCCAAGTCGATGGACTAGGCTCTTACATATGATCGCATAGGCGATGACTTGTTATCACCAGCACCATTAGTCTAGGGTGCTTTTCTTGCATTTTTGAGTTTTTGGGTCATATGACCGATTTTGTCCTGGACAAAGAACATTTTGAAAAACTATAAAGAGTTATATACATTTTTGTTTTTCGGAGCCTTATTTTGGTTAAGTTATGTGATCCTGATGCAAATGTTGATTGAAATGCTTTCTTTTATAAATGCTGTAAATGTCTATCTAACACATAATTTGCTAATGAATCAATTAATGTTTTTAAGTTTCTGGAAATGTGTTGATAATAGAATCAAACTGCCTTTCCAAAATCCTGACCCTTAGGAACATACGATAGATAGCTGGATTCCGAACAGAATAGATGCCAGTAAGCTGTAGGATGATGAGTTGTGAGTCTAGCCTAACAATAAGTCGGTGTATGCCACGTGCGATGGCATCAGAGAGAATTTATATCAACACGCTATACTCAGCGATGTTGTTCGTTGACCAACCAATACATACCCCTCTGAAACTCACTAACTCACCGCTTGGATCAAAAATGGCCCAGGCTGGAGAAGATAGGTTCCATGTACTACGACTAGCTCTGTCGGCATATCCATCAAATGATTCCAATAGGTTTGAAATATGCAACAAATGCAAAAGTGGATTACCTAACCAAAACGATCACTCTTGACGAAAAAAAAAACATAACAAAAGCATATAAAGAGATTACTACACTTAGTCAAGCATAGTAATGTTTAAGGTACAACCCATTTCGGGGTTGCAACAGTGGAATCCCATCATAATCTACTAGCTCATAGGCCCCTTTTGCTAATACTCACTTAACAATGTAGGGACCCATCCAAAATGATTGGAACTTAGCTTCTCCCAATTTATCGGATCCCTGATCATAAAGTAAGACCAAGTCACCTTCTGATAAGACAAGGGGTTTGACATTTTTGTCAAATTTCATCTTAACTCGTTTCTTATGAGCTTCGTTAGCCAAGGTGGCATCACAACGGTTTTCATCCAATTGGATAAGTTCCAAGAAACGAGCCTCTTCCTCTGAAGTTGCGGGGAGAAGGTCGACTGCGAGCTTGAGAGATGAAACCTCACACTGAATCAGTAAGACCACTTCCAAGCCATACACCAGCTGAAAGGGTGTAAATCCAATTGCATTTCTTACTGATGTCCTATATGCCCACAAGGCTGAGTATAGGATTAGGTGCCAACTCTGTTTGTGGACTCCAATCATCCTTTGTAGCATGCGCTTCAGGACTTTGTTGATGGCCTCAACTTGTCTATTAGCTTACGGATAATATGGAGTAGAACTGTCGTGGGACAATCCTATTTTGGAAGCCAATTCGACCATCATGTGATTGCGGAAATGCGATCCATGATCTGTGCCTATAGCTTGTGGAACACCGAATCTAGAGACTACATGATTGAAAAAGAAAAGAGCAGTTGTTTTGCCGATGTTGTTTAATGTAGGCATCGCCTTGGCCCATTTTGTAAAATAGTCAACTGCGACTATGATATACCCATGCCCCCCGGCCGAGGTGGGGTTACATGTCATGAAATCTATGCCCCATTTGGCGAATGGCCCAACAGCAACTACTGGATGCAGAGGTGTGGGTGGTATTCTGGTTTTGCGGTCGAAGATTTGACAAGCATGGCAAATTCTGACTGTGGTTATGCAATCTTTGAACATTGTTGGCCAGAAGTAACCTGCTCGTAAAATATTTTGTGCTGTAGCATAACCAGATTGATGCGCCCCACACACACCTGAATGACAATCATACAGGAATTTTCGGCCTCCTCATGGGTGAGGCACCTTCGCAGAACTATATCGATACCGCAACAGTAAAGTGTATCACCGACGATGATGTAGTCTTTTGCTTGGTATCGAGTACATCGTTGTTTTGAGCGAGAGGTATTAGGCCTGTATGTTTGGGTTTGGAGATAGATGATTATATATCGATACCACAAATCACTCTACAATATCAGAAACAAAGATTCATCCACGATTGATGCTTTGGATGTTGAATCGTTGGATGACGATGGGAAGTCACATAGTAACTCCGCAAATACTAGAGATTTCTTTGATTTGGATTTTACGATTTCCAGATCAAACTCTTGCAAAATAGCTATCCATTTCGAATATTTGCCCCCAAGTAACTGACACGACAGTATGTAAGTCATAAGGTTGCAATTTGACAAAATGGTAGTTTTGCAAAAGAGTATATAGCGTCGAAATCTCTGTACTGCTTGAACAGCGGCAAGGGCTAGCTTTTCAACATAGGAGTACTTGCTTTCTGTATCATTTAAGTTTTGGCTTAAATAATAGATAGGATGTTCGATTCCATTGTCTTCTTGAACTAAAACCATTGCGATGGTTGTATCTTTTGTAGCTAGATACATGTTAAAGTCTTTTTGATAGTCAAGAGCGTACATTAATGATGCTTTTATTAGGGATTCCCTTAGAGCATCAAAGGAAGCTTGCACAACCTGATCCTAGTTAAAGGGTACTTCTTTTTTCAAAAGACGTGTATAACCTTTAGCAAGTTCAGCGTAATTTGGAATGAACCTCCTCAGAAATTTTGCTTTCCCTTGGAGTTTCTGAATCTGAAGCAAATTTGAAGGTGGAGGCATATCAATGATTGCCTGAACCTTGCATGGGTCGAGTCAAATCCCATCCTTAGAAACCACAAAGCCAAGTAAATGACCAGAACCAACATAAAACACACACTTGTGCAGATTGAGTCGTATCTTGTAGTGTTGGTAACGTAGAAATATAGCTCTCAAATGCTTGGATGATTAGTCCGCTTTCGCGAATGAGCTGGTAGATCGTCAAGATATGGTTGAATGATGTTCTTGATGTAATGGAAGGCATAATTCATAGCCCTCTGAAAATCTGCCCCTGCGTTCTTTAAACCGAAAGGTAGTGTGCGATACGCGAATGTGCCCCACGGACATATAAATGCAGTCTTCGACTAGTCCTGTGGGCAGATATTTATTTGATTATACTCGGAAAATCCATCCATAAAAGAAAAGATTTCGCATCCGGCACATTCATTAATTATCTGGTCGATGAAGGGTGTAGGGTAGTTGTCCTTTGGACAAGCTTGATTTACATCCTTGTAATCAACGCACACCCTGATTGGTCCTTGCTTTTTCATCACGGGAACAATATTCGATACCCAATCAGTTAGAGGAACCGGGTAAATGAAACCAGCATGTAAAAGTTTTTCAACTTCTGCCTTTATGGCAACGACTTTCTTCGGGTGCACCTACCGAAGTCGTTGTCGTACCGGTTTGACGTTTGGATACATCTTGATTTCGTGTTCAACTATGCTCGAGTCAATGCCTAGAATTTCTTCATATGACTATGCAAAGACATCTTTGAATTCGCGAAAAAGAGTGCAATATATTTCCAGCTGTGAAGAAGAATAAGATTTGCCGACATGAATATTCTCTACAACATTAGGTTTGGTCGAGATATTTATGGCCATAGTTTCTTCAATATTGGACAGATTTCACTCGAAATCCATCGTATTTACAGTATTTGATAGAAAATCAATAACTGAAGGATGATTAAGGTCGTTGGAATAATCTTCGTTGTAATCCAGAAGATGGGAACGATGGTGGTAATCGTCCCATGGTGCCTCTCCTATCATCATCGATTGAATAATTCCTTCGTCCGTAGAACGTACATGTGACCAAGGATCTGAAGAGGTGCCATATTCCTTAGACCTATCTATCCAAACACTTGATGAGCATTGATTTGGGTTTGCCGCCCAGGCCAAGAAAATTGATTACTACAAAATTTCTATTGGGCTTGGAGGCAATACCTGTTGATGATCCATGCTAACAAAATGTTTGAAAATCTTCTGAATGGAAGATATCATATTGCAGGTTTCTATTGTGGCCACTTCTGCCAGATTACTTGGAGGTGGTAGGGCAAAAGTACCCATTAAGGCAGGGTCTTTTAGTAGGCCTACTCCGACATTTTGAAGCGAATGAGAGCTTCCATGGATCATTGGAATGCTTCCTGTAACTTGTGAACTGTTGGGGAGAAAGGTTTGTTGATCAATGATTGTAATTCCTCCTTGAAAGGGAAATGCAATCTTTCTAAAGTAAGTTGACACAATAGTGGCCATAGCATAAATCCAGGGCCTTCCCAGTAGGATATTGTAATCGAGGTTTCCATCGATAACTTCGATGTCAATTTCTACTGTCTTTCCCCCCAGTTCAACTTGTAAGTTACTTAATATCCCGTACAGGGTGTATGGTCATCCATCGAATGCTTTTAATGTCATTGATGATCTTGACAAGGGTGGTGAGCCTAAATTTTTCCAACAACTCATTGACATAATGCAGGTAGATTCCCCCTCATCAATAATTATTCGATGAATAGTTTTGTTGAGGGCTTTCACTTGTATGAGGAAAGCAAGTTGTGCTGGTAACTGAGGTTCATATCCTTTATGATTAAACGCAACAATATTGGAATCCGCTGGGTCAATCCCACCTATTGCTAATAATAGAGCCTGCTTTTGGGAGGGGCAATTTTGCAGTACTTCAAGCGTCGACATAGAGGATGGTGATTAGGCCAGATCCTCTACTATATTATAATTCTGTGCTGCTCGAGCACAAGGATTAAATGTCGATTTGTGTACTACTCCCTTTGGCGGCTTTATTGTTAGCTCAGGAATGATGGGTGGCACAACTTCGGTTGAAGTTGTTGTCGAACTACTAGGTTGATCTGCAGCCTTGTTGTTCGACAGCTGTGGATTCCCGTAATCTTTATTCCTTGTCGATATCAAAGCATAATTTTGCTGCTTCGAAAAGGAAAACATAAGCACTTCGGATGGGGAAGCATTGTCGCTAGCAACCAGATTAGTTTCTGGGTTTGGAAATGAATCAGTCAATACCGCTGAGGTTTTTGAACTCTTAAAGAACTTCTTAATCTCAGCTTTATACAGACAATATCTCGTCCAATGGTCTTCATCACATATGTGATGCCGGGAAGGGTTTTCAAAAGATTTTTCAGGAGATGAATCATCCTGTTTCTTTTTTTTGCTTTTCCCTTTCTTCTTGCCCCCTGGTTGCTTCGGTTCTTTGCCTTTGTCGATCGACATGGCATTAACCTCTGAGGCAGGAAGTTTATCATTTTCCTTTTTACTGGAAACTGCAAGGTCTTTGTTAGGTGAGGCCTTTGCAGTTTGCGTACTTGAGGTGCCAATCATGCCATCGCCTTCATGAGAGTCCTTGTTTGATTTAGGAGGAGGAGGAATGAAAAACTTTGGTCTAGGAGCATCAGGAATTTTGTCATAGAGCATGCCAGACTGAGTATAGATCAAGTCTAGATATTGCACACGAGCAATGACTTGCTCTTTAGTGAAAACTCCCCCCTTAGCCACATCTTCTGTAATAGAAGGTAACAATGACTTAATAAACCATTCAGCTAGCAGCTGATCAGGAACATATGTTTTTACCATTCAACGATGACATCGCCACTCATGAATATGATTAGATATGTGAGTGGCTGTCATCTGCTTAAAATTGGTAAGAAGCTCCATTCCTGTTTCGTACCTTATTAGTAACTGAAAATGGGTTAAAAGGGTGGTGGCAAGGGTGTTGAAGTTATCGAATGAAGCTCTAGGCAATTCAATGTACCATTTCGTTGCCGGACCAGTTAGCGTTCACTAAAAAAGGCGAAGCCTAATCGAATCATCATTGAGAGTGTTGGACGAACACCACAGATGAAAGGTCATCACATGATTCGACGAATCTTCTCCCGGATTTCCATTGAATTTAGGAATATATGACGGAAGTTTATGATGAATCGCCAACCACCAAGGGGCGTAAGCAATTGGATCATTTGTTAGCTGATTCAGATATGGTAATTATAAAGTTGCGACGAAAGGCAACTGTTGATTCAGGTTTGACGAAGCATACCCAGGATAAGATGGGATCATCTGAGCAGTGGGTCTTTGCATACCAGCATAATGTATTTGATGCTGATAACTTTGATAAGCTTTATGGGCATAACCATTATGATATGATTGATGGTAATCATTTTGAATATACAGCTGCCCATTACCCGCAAAGCTTTGTTGCTCAGGTCCTCGGTAAGCTTGTTGGAATTGTGGTTGTTGATATTGCACCAGCCATGGTTGTGAAGTCATTTGCTGTTGTCCAATACTGGATGTTTAACCAAGATGAGGGGTGATAGTACCCATTTGAGCCTGAGTCACTTCAGTTAAGGAGCCACTAATCGGTGATTGTTATTAAGTCGCGGAGACAAGAGGCTGTTGTATCACAACCTGAGAGACTTGAGGTTGACATACAACAAGCAACGCTTATACTTGCAACATCGTCACAACAGCTGGTGTAGTGGGAATATTAGACATAGGTTGATTTGGTTGCATTGAATATACAACTCTTGGCTGTTGAGGCAATATTGGCACCCAACCACTGGATGCAATTCCAGATTAACCCGAATTCTATTGTGAACTCTCATATGGTTGTTCTCCCGGAGGGAACAATGAAGAGGCATACTGCCCCCCATATGGCAGCAATCTAGTGTTCATAGGGAAAATTGGTCTTTGTAGACTGGACTGCCCAAATTGATACTGTTGTGAAGGATCAATTTGCTGAGACTCAACATAAGAAATTCCAGATAATATTCCGGACAAACAAACAGGAACAGACCATGCCGTCGAAATAGTCTTTGGGTGGACTCCATCTAGCGGTTGAGAGCTAGTTGGGACAAATGGTATACCAGTGAACATTGTCGGAGTAGTGGTAGGATGTTCTGCTGCTGCTATATTGGATGACACAGTCCTAGATGTCAATGGTTGTTCAGACATATCAAGTCTATCCAAAAGACTTCCTAGCGATTCTACAGGAACTTGCGATGAAGGGTGACTAAATTCTGTAGTAGAAGAATATAGGTGGATCCCAATTCCAAAATGAAATGGGGTACTTGATGGAAGATCCTCCACAATCTCTTCTATAGCGATCAGTCTAGGTGGAAGAGGTAGATCGTCAGGTCCGTAAAATATTTCTGGTGCCGAAGAAGGTACAGGTTCTGCAGCGACAAATGTTGGAGGGGTGACACCATCCGAATCAGCCCTAGATGGATCTAGTTTAAGAATAGAAGTGTTTACCATTACACTAGGATCAGTTTTAATGTCCTCTTGTAACTGTGGAACTTCTTCTGTAGAGGTAGGGATACCAGAAATAGTTGGAGTAACTAGAGTCTCTGAGGATGTTGAAACACAAGTTTCAAACAAACCAGGAGACTTTGACCCAGTTAAATGAGATCACTTGGCCTGGAATGGTTTCGTTTTCGGAGTCAAAGATGGTTGACTCGTTAGTCTCCACGAACGACGGGCTTTTAATTGACTTTCTTCCACGATTGCAGATTACTTGATCAACTCAAAATAAAAAGGGGAAAATGTTATTCCGAATTAAATCAATTTTATGACGCTTTGACACAACTTACTTTTTCAATTTTTAGGAGTCGAGAAAAAGCTAAAGATGACTCTAATCGCCTTAAATTTTTAATGAGCCTGAAGTGACAAGTGCTCAAATGGACCTTTTATTTTAAGGAGTCTGAAAAGGAATGAAAGTGATTACTCTAGAAATCTAGACAGAGGGATTACCAAACCAATTGCAAAACTGCAGAATACTTTTTACATACTGTAGTCAATCTTCCTTAATGTTGTGTTCAGTGCATTGTGATCGATAGGGCGGCAGACACGACTTCCTAAGGATAAAAGATATAGCCTATTGTGGTCTCCCAATATATACTCGACTATACATGGGAGCACAAGTCCGTATTGGCACTTGTCGTATCAAAGAGGAGGAATCACCCAACCTACGATGAAAACGATAGTTACCAGGCTTTACGACACTAGAATACATCTCTAGCCTAGACTTCTAGATGTTGTGCATTAGGTTCCAAAGCATTTTTATGTTCATTGAGGTTTATTTTACAGTTGATCTTTCTTAAGAAGTTTGCCTTTAAGGTTCACCATGTGATGTAGATATACAATTCCTAAAACATGCAATCTAAGATGATAAACAGTCATTTACTTTCTGTTAGCAATGAAAACCCTAGCTACTACGGAAAGAGAAATAAAATTCTTTCAACATAGAGCAGAGAGCACACACTAGATGCACTTTTCCTAAATCAATTTCCACATGCAGTCTAAATTCAAATGCACATGCATGTATTTTTTTTTCAGTTTCCTTAATGTTAGAATGACAAAAAGAAAGCTAAGTACAGATTTGAACTATTTTCTTTCAAAGCAACAATACTAACAATTTTCTCTTTTCGAAACGAAAGGAATACTAAGACAACACTTTGCGATTTCGAATTTAAAACTGCTTTCGACACTTGAAATATTAATAATTTCAAAATCAAGTACAATGGAAAAAGTGTAATCGGCTATCTAAAAGAGGAAGAATTTATGATACTCTTTTTCTTGACTGAAAATGACAGTTGCGACACTTTCAAATCAAAAGACGATAGTTCGATTAAGCTACTATTTTCAAAGGAGAACTGTAAATGATGAAAAATACATAAAAAAACATTCACAATTCTTTATCAATGGAGGCTAAATAATGCAAAGGAAGAAGGCTTCAACAGTGATATACTGATCATAGACAGCAAAACTACTGAATAAAGCTGAAGACAATGAAGAAAAAACCAAAATCTGGAGGCAAAAATAGTCTCACCCAATCATCACACCTGTAACACAAGGAAACAAGGATGCATCTCACCTGCAACACACGGGAGGTGCGATGCATCCAGGTTGCCAATGAGAGACAGTGCGATGGTCCAGGGACGAGACTAAGCTTGGTTTTCACTTATAGTTTGTAGCTAAGTTCAGGGGTTTAGGCTGAGCTTTTGATAGGCAGTAAACACAAAGTATAGGGACTAATTTAATGAGGTTATTTGAGCTACCACCAGGGCACTTAGGATGCTTGCAAGTTAGATGTTCAATTCATAAACCTCTCGGAGATTGACTGAAGCAGCATTGATCTGCTTTGCAGTTGCATAGCAAAAGCAATTCGAAGGCTAGCTGGCTTAACTTCAGGCTCCATCTGTAGTTTATAAAGCAAACGACAGTAACAAAACAAACAAACTATTCATTCCCCAGTGGAGTCACCATTTTGTTATCGGGAAAACTAGTGTCTATTCAGAGCTACTAGTCCCACTA
The DNA here is from genome assembly GCA_031772625.1 of Pinus tabuliformis. Lineage (NCBI taxonomy): Eukaryota > Viridiplantae > Streptophyta > Pinopsida > Pinales > Pinaceae > Pinus > Pinus tabuliformis. The sequence continues at coordinate 217,973,024 of CM062820.1, read as the reverse complement.
AGATGGGTAGCTATCTTAGAAACAATCAATTTAAAGTAACTTGTGTTTTCCTTTATGAGAGATAGATGAGAGAGAAGCAGAGAATACCAACCTCAGTCTTTCACTTGGCTCCTTGCTTGTTTCTTCTCTCCTTTGATAGAGCTTCACCACTCCTTTCTCACTTGTCCTGCTTCAAAGAACACCTGTAGAGTCAAAGCAGCAAAATACCATCAAAGCGTAGATATCTATAACCATAAACAATGTAGAATCAGATGTACATTAACCATACAAATGCATACACTAATACAAGATTCAAAAATATACAAGTATATGGAGGAAAACTCAAATAGCTTTATTGATAGAAGTAGTAGAAGAGAGGATTACAACCCAACTGTCTGATCCAGCATCATCCTTCCAACATGAAAGCCCTCTTCACCTCATAAAAAGCAAGATCACCCAACAATACAATGTCTCGGAGAGAAACCAACAACACTTCCTCACAAATTACAAAATTCTAGCCTCTGGATCTCTAGGATGAGGGATCCATACATAGATGTTTGCAGAGGAGTGAGTTAGCTTCTGGGATTTTGATTAGTGTCATTTCACTGATAGTTCTTGATTCCACTTGGAGATTTCATGATCTCTTACTCATCCCTGGGCGAATTCAGAGAAGCAAGTGTCATATGAGCAGTTTCTAGAATATTCTTTGAGTTTCCACCTAGCAAATTGCCTCTACCATTTGTTTGCTCTCACTCATCGCACCCTACAGAAGGGATTTTTAGTATGCATCACACCCTTTGTGTGTAGCAGGTGAGATGCATCAGACCCTCAGCATGGAGTAGTTTGTATGGTCCAATTTTGACTAGTTTTGAGCAGTTTTTCAGGGAGAACTTCTGGGAAATGATGTAATCAGTTGACCTTGATCCTTTAGGGTATGAAACAACACTTTTAGGGGTTTTAGAGCCCTTGGTTTATTGACATATGTGATTGGGATTGCAGTGCCCAAATATGTCTATAACAAGGGGTCAGATGATTGGAGCCTAGCTCCATTGCATTCAATGACATGATTAAGGATCTTCACTTGGTAGATGTTAAACCAAGGTCAGGGCTCCACACTTGGAATAATTGATGAGGAGGTCAACACCAGGTGGCCTGCCGCTTGGATTGGTATCTTGTGTTGGAGGAACTCCCTCTTAAGTATCTCATTATTGAAGCCTCCATTCTGCCCTCTCTCGATTCAAGTTACTGGCCCATATGTCTTAATATAGCCTCCCATGCCCCACCGAAGAACAAACCATTCTACTCAGAAAGCTTCTAGCTTCAGCATTCGGGCTTCATGGAAAAATTAAAATATTGGTGGAAGACCCTTGAGGTGCCCCTAGGCTCCAATATGAAAACTTCCAAAAGAAACTCAAAGCACTGAAATTGAAAATCAAAATTTGGAATTGTGAGGAGTTTGGGAACATCTTCACTGAAAAATAGAAGCTGGAAGAGCAGATGGAAAAGATCCAAATGAAAATCATTTGTTAAGGATGCTTAGGGGCACTAATGACTGCAAAGGGTCATCTCCTAGTGCAGCTGGAAGAACAAAGTCTCCAAGAGGAAGCATTATGGATGTAGAAATCTAGAATTTAGTGGCTCCAGGCGGGGGAGCTGAACTAAAAGTTCTTCCATAGATCGATGTTCAATAATTGGTAACACAAGCACATTACTTCGCTTACTTCTAAGGGAGGGGTTTGCCTGGAATTGCACCAAGCAATGGAACAATAACTCATCTCCTTTTATTCCCACTCATATCTGAATAAGATATTGATCATACTGAAGACATAGAATGAATCACCTGCCATATCCCCAACTTCATTACGAAGGAGAAAATTGAGGCCTTAATGAGGCCAGTGATATTCGAAGAGGTGGAAACTAGGGTTAAAGACATGCCCTCCAACAAAGTGCCTGGTCTAGATGGATTCACCTCGGAGTTCTTCAAGGCATGCTAGTCATTTCTAGGTCCAAACATTCTACAGATGTTGGAAGATTCCCGGTAGAGAAGACAAGTATGGTCTGGACTGAATGCAACCTTCCTCACCCTAATTAAAAGATCAATGGAAGCCAGAATCTTGAGTGGATTTAGGCCTATAGCACTCTATAATGTGATCTACAAGATCCTTTCTTCAATCATGGTGCATCGATTGAAACCCATTCTTCACCACATAATCAGTTAGGAGCAGTCAGGTTTCATAGAAGGGAGGAAAATACTAGATGGCATAGTCTCAGCCCATGAAACTATCCATTCACTTAAGTGATATAAGAAGCAGGGGATGATATTAAAGCTAGATCTTTCCAAAGCCTACAACCATCTCAGTTGGGCATACCTTCTCTCAGTTATGAAAGTTTCTAGGTTTGCAAAGGAATGGGTATGCTAGATCTACTCAATGATATCAACCCCCTTCTTCTTAATTCTAGTAAACGAGGCCCCTTCCTCCTTTTTTATATCCTCCAGGGGTCTCAGACAAGGTGATACAATATCATCGTTTCTATTAATAATTGTTGTTGAAGTGCTGAGTCACTTAATCAAGGCTGCCAAACTCAATAATGACCTTAAAGGAATCTGCCTCCCTGGAACTGATATCTCCATTACCCACCAACAATTTGTCGATGACAACTTATCATATGGTGAACCCAAGGTTTAGGAAGTGGTAATGATCGATGGGATCCTTGTGGAATTTCAAGCAGACTTAGGTATGCTTCTCAACAAAGACAAATCCTATATCTATTTCTTCTATACTCCTCACCTGATCCACTTTTTTTGTCTTGCATCGTAGGATTTTCCATTGAGACACTCCTGTCAAAATATCTCAATGTTGCTCTAATAGCTAACCCTCTTTGAATTTCCTACTGGAAATATTTATGCTCCAAATTCCTCAAAAAAAATTCCAACTAGACTTTCAAGATTCTCAACTTAGGAGGTCGTGCTACTCTTCTAAAATTTGTCCTTCAAGTTATCTCTCTCTACCAACTTTTTGTTCTTCCCGCCCCCAAAAGCATATATCGAGAGTTGACTACTATCTTTAGGAAGTTCTTGTGGAATGGTGCTTCCCTGGAAAAGAAATGGCCCCTTTTTGCATGGCACAAACTCTGCCTCCCCAAGGCACAAGGGGGTCTTGGTTTGAGGGACCTTGAGGATTTGAATGCGACCTTAGGGGCTAAGCTATGGTGGAGATGGATTCAAGGCATCATGGAGCAATGGAAAAGGATCTGGACTCAAAAGTATGGTCAAGGAAAAACTCAGTGTGAGATACTAAGAGACACCTCCTACCCCACAGGATCGGCCATATGGAACTTGGCAAATCAAAATAGTTATCTCATTTAGGATCACTTCTTCTGGGAAATTAAGGAAGGAAACCTTGCTTTATTCTAGGAGGACTCATGGCCACAACTCCTAAGATTGGATAGAGAGACCCCCCCGCAGGAGCTTAAACTCATTCTTCAACTTCACAGTTGACTGGCACCTTGAAGCCCCCTAGGAAGCATGGAAGAACCTCTTCTACAGTTGAATCAGAGATGAATATTGGTCTCTCTAGGGTGAGATAAACTAAGATGATTCAACAGCGAGCTCCTTCACCCTCAAATAAGTTTACCCTATCAAGGTCATTGCTCATAACCTGTCGTGCCAAAGAATCTGGAGATCCATTTGGGGAGGTAAGGTTTGGCCTAAGGTGACTGTTGGGTTGTGTTATATTCTTTCCACGACTAGTCCACATAGTTAACCAGGGGGTTAGTGGGGGGAGGAGCCCCCCCTTCATTGCGCTGATTGTGTAGAGGGGGCATCACAGGGGTTTTGAGGGGTGCAGGTAACCCCCCTCTATGGGGTTCAAGGCAACAACCCAGAAAATATTGTTTTTTGGACCCTATATTAGGTTGGGTGGACCTACCTATGGTTTTGTGCATGATTTTCGCACATGGTTTTGGACGCGATGGTTTTCGATCCATGGTATTGTATGCTTCAGCATGTATAAATATGTATTGTAACATTGAAAGGAAAATAATAAAAAATCAAGTTGGTAGTCTCAGTTTTGGGATCCAGGGGAAATCTCTGTGTATATGTGTTTTATGTGTTATGCTCTCGCATTGTTTATTTTCTATGTTTTAGAATTCATATGCAGGTAATTTCTGTACGGGGTTAAAACCTTCATTTGGTATCAGAGCCATTTTGGCTTCAAGGGGACACCTTTGTTACTGAGGGGTTTCGCTCAGGCCTATGGTAGACCCTGTTCAGTGGGAGATTTGCAGGATCGATTCTGGTGGTGAAAGAAGATGGCGACCAGTGGAAAGATAGAGATCGAGAAATTTAATGGTCAGAGTTTTGAGTTATGGAAACTCAATATGGAGGATTTGTTGGTGGATAAAGATCAATGGATCACGGTAGATCTAGGTACTAAACCAACAGGAGTGTCCAATGAATAACGGAAGAAGTTGGATCGAAAGGCTAAGAGCAGAATACAATTGTGTGCCTCATATTCAGTATTTCTGAATGTATCAAGGGAAGCTACGATGAAGGCTTTGTGGGACAAGTTAGGAACTTTGTACCAATCTAAGTCTCTGGTGAATAAACTATTCCTACAGAAACAACTATATAACCTGAGGATGAAAGATGGAGACTCGGTGATAGACCATCTGAACGCATTTAATACTACGGTAAGTCAGTTATTATCTGTTGATATTAAAATTTCAGATGAAGATAAGTGCATAAGTTTGTTGTCTTCTCTACCAGATTCATGTGATAGTCTAGTTATTTCAATAGGTAGCAATGCAACTGCCTTGCAGTTTGATGAAATAATCTCATCCTTGCTGGCAAAGGAGATGAGACGGAAAAATATGGAGAGCCAGAATGGTAATGCCTTGTCTGTACTAGGATGGTCCCAGAACAGAAACAAAAATAAGTCATCGAGTGGGAGATCTAAATCTAGAGGGAGACCTAAGTCTCCAGGAAAACCTATAAAGGTGGTGTGCTGGAAATGTGGAAAGGAAGGGCACTACAAAAGGGACTGTAAATCTAAAGCTCCTAATAAATGAAAGGGATCTGATGATGCTCCTTCTGTAAGGCGAAAACCACCTTAGATGAATGTGGGGATGTGTACTTGGCTTCTTCAAGTACACATGTAGATCATGAGGTATGGTTGATTGACTCAAGTGCATCCTTTCACTTCACTCTCCATAGAGAGTGGTTCTACAAGTATGAGAAATATGATGGTGGTGATATCTTCTTGGGGGATGTCAAAAAGGCTAGAATCATTGGTTGTAGAAAAGTAAAGTTGAAGTTGCAAGGTGGAAGGGTTAGAACACTTCCAGGTGTTCTGCATATTCCTGCATTGGCCAGAAATCTGATTTCCGTAAGCAAGCTGGATGATGCAGGTGTAAAAACAGTGTTCAAGAAGGATACCTGCAAGATGGTTAGGGGGGCACTGGTATTAATATGGGTAGTTCAAATTGGAACTCTATACAAGCTACAAGGTAGCACTGTTGTTGATGGGTGCAACAGTTCTATGGTTCCTGAAAGTCGAGCATAAAATCTAGTGGTCTCTGGATAGAATACCATGTTATGGCATCAAAGGCTTAGACATATTGAAGAGAAGGACCTTTGAATACTTCATGGTAAAGGTATGGTAGAAGGTATGAGTAATAGCTCTCTGGATTTTGATTTCTGTGAAAATTGTATATATGGGAAGCAGAATCGGGTGAGTTTCCCCTCTGGTGGTAAGAGGGCGAAACATATATTAGAACTTCCGCAAGTGATGTGTTTAGACCTATGAAGGTTCTATCACTGGGTAATTATATGTACTATGTATCATTTATAGATGACTTCTCAAGGAATACATGGATATATTTCCTTAAGAAGAAATCTGAAGTCTTTGACAGGTTTAAATAATTTAAGGCTCTGGTGGAAGACCAAACAGAGAAGAAGATAAAGGTGTTGAGGACAGATAACGGTGGAGAGTTTTCCACTGAGGAATTTGAATAATTCTTTAAGAAGTGTGGTATAGCATGGCAGAATACTACTCCATACACACCTGAGCAAAATGGAGTTGCAGAAAGAATGAACAAGACGTTGATGGAAAGGGCAAGAAGCATGCTCAGTGGTGTCGAGTTAGGATAGGAACTTTGGGCAGAGGCAGTGGAGACAGCATGTTACCTGGTCAACAGATCACCTCCATCAGTGTTGGAGGATAAGACTCCATAAGAGGTATGGACTGGTAAGAAACCCTCTCTTTCACATCTAAAGGTATTTGGATGTGATGCATATGTACATGTTCCAAAGGAGAAAAGAACCAAGTTGGATAGTAAATCTGAAAAGTGCATCTTTATTGGGTATAAGGATGGTTTAAAGTGTTATAAGCTTTGGAACCCAATAAGAAGAAAGGTTGTGTACAGCCAATATGTGGTGTTCAGAGAGGTGAAATATGTTATTAAACATGAAGTCCAAACAAAGGAACCTAAGAAGATAGAGTTTGAGCTTAAGGAGGAAGAATCAGACTCTACAGCAGAGGAGGAATCAGAAGATGAAGAGCCACAAACTCTAGGTGTGAGAAGATCAGTTCGAGAAAGAAGGCATCTGGAAAAGTATAGTCCATCTGCTTTCTGTTCAAATTTTGCTTTATCTATTACTGATGATGATCCCAAAACTGTGAAGGAAGTAGTAAATTCAGAGGATGGAAAACTCTGGAAAGAGGCCATGGTTGATGAAATGACATCTTTGCACAAAAATGAGGCTTGGGATCTGGTGGAGTTGCCAGTTAGAAGGAAACCCATTGGCAACAAATGGGTATTCAAGAAGAAGACAAATGCAGAAGGAAAGGTGGAGAAAGAAAAAGCTCAGTTGGTAGAAAAAGGTTATACCCAAGTGCCGGGAATTTATTTTGGTGATATATTTTCTCCTGTTGCCAAGGTAGCTTCTATTAGATTACTTTTATCTGTTGTTGCTACTTTTGATTTTGAGGCAAAATAGATGGATGTGAAGACAACATTTCTTCACGAGGATCTAGAAGAGGAGATCTACATGAAGCAACCTGAAGGTTTTGCGGTGAAGGGTAAGAAAGAAACAGTATGCAATTTAAAGAAGTCTCTATATGGGTTAAAATAGTCACCAAGGATGTGGTATCAGAAATGTGATACATTTATATGGGGACTTGGCTTCATCAGAAGCAAAGAAAATCACTGTGTGTAATTTAAATTAATTGGTGACTGTGTTATTTATCTGGTCTTGTATGTGGATGATATGTTGTTGGTTGGAAATGACAAAGAAATTGTCCAGGATTTGAAGACCCAATTGTCCTCCAAATTCGACATGAAAGATCTTGGAGCTGCAAACTATATTTTGGGCATGGAAATTAAAAGAGACCAGGAAAAGAGGAAGCTCTGGTTAAACTAGAGGAAGTATGTCAAGAGAATACTGCAAAGGTTTAATATGCAGGATAGTAAACTAGTGAAAGTTCCTATTCCTGTAGGTGTGAGGTTATCTGTTGAATAGTGTCCCAAGACACAAGAAGAGGAAGAGGACATGTCCCATGTTCCATATGCAAGTGTAGTCGATAGCCTGATGTATGCAATGGTATGTACTAGACCAGACATTGCACATGCACTAGGAGTATTGAGCAGGTTTATGTCAAAACCAGGGAAGGAGCACTGGACCACAATGAAGTGGGTTTTTAGGTATTTGCGTGGCACTAGTGATTATAGTTTTTGCTACCAAGGAAGACCAGAATTGGACAAATTGTTGGATATTCGTGGCTTTGTTGATGCATATTGGGCTGGAGATCTGGATCAGAGAAGATCTACAAGTGGGTATGTGTTAACCTATTTGAAGGTGCAATCAGTTGGATGAGTAAGTAATAATCTATAGTGGCACTATCAACTACAGAGGAAGAATACATGGCAGCCACTCATGCAAGCAAGGAAGCAGTTTGGTTGCAGAGATTGTGTTCAAGTATGGGGTTAGTACAGGGAGCTATAAGGATAGACTGTGATAGCCAAAGTGTAGCTTTCTTGGCAAAGAACCTTGCATATCAAAGACAAAACACATTGATGTTCAGTATCACTTTGTGAGGAATATGATATAAGACAAAAAGGTGTTGTTGGTAAAAGTGGACACTTTGAAGAATACTGCAGATGCATTGACAAAATCTGTGAGCTTTGAGAATTTCTCTTGGTGTAGAGAAATAATTGGCATTGTAGGGTTGGACAAATGACTAATCTCTCTTGTGCCCCCTATGGAAAGAAAACAACAAGTGGGAGAATGTTGGGTTGTGTTATATTCTTTCTGCGACTAGTCCACGTAGTTAACCAGAGGGTTAGAGGGGTGGCGGAGCCCCCCCTTCGTTGTGCTGATTGCATAGCGGGGGGGGGTCACAAGGGGTTTGAGGGGTGTAGGTAACCCTCCTCTATGGAGTCTAAGGCAGCGCCCCAGAAAATTTTGTTTTTTCGACCCTATATTAGGTTGGGCAAACCTACCTATGGTTTTGTGCATGATTTTTGCACATGGTTTTGGACGCGATGGTTTTCGGTCCATGGTTTTGGACGCGATGGTTTTCAGTCCATGGTATTGGATGCTTCGACATGTATAAATATGTATTGTAACATTGAAAGGAAAATAATGAAAAATCAAGCTGGTAGTCCCGGTCTTGGGATCCAGGGGAAAATATCTGTGTATATGTGTTTTATGTGTTATGCTCTCACATTGTTTATTTTCTATGTTTTAGAATTCGTATGCAGGTAATTTCTGTACAGGGTTAAAACCTTCAGTGACCCACTTTATTTGGCTTATTGGGCACAAACATATCCTAACTTGGGATCGCCTACTGAGGAAAGGCCTCTTGGGCCCATCACAATTCCCCCTTTGCAAAAACTAAGAGGAGACACTACAACACCTTCTAAATGCATGCCCCACAGTGAGATAAGTATGGAATTTGGCAGCTTCCCTATTTTGCCCCTATGAATGCAACTGAGAAGGTATTCTTGAGACGATTGAAAAATAGCTGCAAAATAGATTCAAAAATCTAGTTGTTAACAGAGCATGGTGTCTAATCGTGAGTTTTTATCTTATGGAACATCTGGAAAGAAATAAACTGAGCCATATTTCATGATTAAACTCCCTCTTGCACTTCCATTTGGGTATTAGCTAAGGATAACACCAGGGGGACAATCCTATTGGATAAATGGGATCTGGCAGACTGGCAAGCTACTCCCTAGGATTCAGTTATCCTCCTCTTCCTTAATCTGTCTCAAGATATGATTCAGCCCCTCCCCTCTTTGACTCGGGATCCTCCGCCATTGATCCAAATTTAAACAGGAACGCAGCATATTACAAAAATAACCATAAACATAGAGATGCAGCGGAAATAATTCTTCATTTCATTATTCTAAAATACTGAAATATGCTTACAAACAGAAATGAAAATAAACCAGCTAGGGCGATGGTAGCTTATCTCTGAGAAGAGATGTGGTAGCTACATGACTCTGAACTATATTACAATGAGGCTCGAAGGCCTATTTATTGTTGAGAAACAATGGAAAACCCTAAACATCCAAAAACCTAACCCTAGGAGATGAAACACCAAATTTGGGCCCCCGTTTGGGTAAATTGGTACATCAACTTCCCGGGGTCATAACTTTGGCATACGATCTCCGTTTGACGCGTACAATAGCTCATTAGAAATATCTATCCAATCAATACAACTTTGAGAAGAGAAACATCGGTCCATGGACCCATGTTGCTCCAATATTTCCCAAAAAACATCATTTAGGGCCTCAAAACGACTCCAGAAGTTCAAGACCTGAAAAACTGCTAAAAATAGTAAATAGTGCTACAATTACATAAAATAAAAGACTAAAAGAGAGTTGTGGGGGTCCAAGTGGGATAGGTGGGTGGCCACCAACATCCACCTAGATCATTCCTCCCCCCTTAGGAAGCAATGGTCCCCATTGCGTTGAGTTCCTCCATCTGCTGAACTTGGTCCCTGGTGAGTTGCTCTGCAATCTCTGATGTGTCCAGTAATGGTGGGAAGCATGGTCAATGGTTGTACATATTGAACACTTGGTGCAGGCGAAGGAATGAGCGAATGTTGTGTTCCAAAGAATTGTTTCCCACAGCCTCAGTCATGGTGTAAGGACCATGTCGGAGTGGTCTGAGCTTCTGATGGGTTCTTGTAAGGCGTTCTTTCTGCAGATACAACCATACTTTGTCGCCCACCTAAAACTTGTGTGGTACCCCTGTGGGTGAGGAGAAGTTCGTGTGTTCTTTCATGACCATATCCCTATGTTGCTATTGCTGCGTGGACGAACCCTTGGCGGGGTTCATGGACGTGGCGACAATCTTCCCCTTACTTTGGGAGCAAACCAGACAGAAAATGAATTTCCTAGTCTGGGAGATGAGCTTGCTGCCTTTCTTAGCAACGATCAAAGAGGTGGCAGTAGGTGGGGCTACCTCTGGTATCTTGTATAATGAATTACCCAAAGTAATAATAACAGCACGAGGCCTTGACTCATACACAGCATGTCACCACCATAAGTAAGGTTGGCCTAATAGTACATCACAAACATCAAGAGGTGCAACATCACACAATACCTCATCTGTAAAGGGCTTGATGCTGTAGGGAAGGCAGCACTCTTGGCGGACTCGAAGATCTCGTCCTTGGTGAAACCATCCGATACTGTACGGTTGTGGGTGTGGTGTAGTCGGTAGGCCCAACAACTTCACGACCTCTGCTAAAATGAGGTTCTTTTGGCTCCCACTATCAACAATGAATTGCAACAACGAACCCTTCACCCACATCTGTGAGTGGAAAATATGCCCCCCCTCCTCTAGATCTTCGAGCTCATTCTTCTGGATCTTGGCAGTGGAAACAGTGGTGTTGGGATCAGTGTCAATGATCTGCTTCCCTTTTCCATTCCCCTTGTCAAATTTTGACTCAAGGTTGGAGCATGCATCTGATTCTGAAGCCTTCAACTCGGCCACCAGCGATTTCTTGTTCCGACACTCACTTGTGTTGTGAGTGGGGCTCTTATGGAATTCACTCCACTTTCCACTATCCTTCTTCGACTTCGTGGTGTTTTTCTTTTCTTGCGGCTTCGACAAGTTGTCTTGCATCACCCCGCCTTGGCTTTTTCCTTTAGTCTTCAGATTAGTAGATCCAAAGTCTCGCTTCTTCTGTTTGAACTTTTGCTCGATTTTGACAGCGTATTGGTACGTCGTGCCAAGCGAGGAGATTTTCAGGAACTCCATCTCTTCCTAGATGTACCTGTGTAGGTAGCCACGATATTTGAGTACCAGATGTAGCTCAAAATCTTTGATACCCAACTGTGTGCGAAGGGTATGAAAAATGTTTGTGAACTCCAGAACATCTTGGTCCCTTCCCTGTCGCAGCATGCTCCACTTTATGTATTTGTCCTCATAGCTTTTGATAGGGTAATATTACTCCTTAATGGCATCCTGGAATGAATACCAAGTGGGTGCAGCTGAAAAATAGTGAGCCCATACTTTCATCCTTCTACTCGTAGTAGGTTTCCCACCAGTCCTTGACGTGGGGGGCTGCTTTGAGAAGAGTGAAAATAATATTTTCCCTACTGGAAAAATCATGAACAGAAAAATACCCTTCTAGCAGATTTGACCATTTATCTACAGCATCTGCGTCTATTTTACCCTCAAATATGGGGATTTCAAAATTAACTTGTACCTTAAAGGGTGTGGCATTTCCAGAGTAGTTGTTGGAAGCCGATGCGTCACCTCTGGGTAGCCGCTGAAGTATCTGGGCAAAGTTGTCCATCATTGCGTTCCTTTGTCGTTCGAGGGCTTCTTCAATCAAGATTTTGATAGGATCTACTGCCTCCTCGTCTTTCTTTTCATCTGCCATGGGAGGCTGTCAAGATTTGTGAGGCTGGTCTTCCAAAGGTTCGACCAGTTCAAGCCCTAACTCCTTATATCCCGACCTCGTTGGGGACATGCAAAGAAAAACAGAGAAAAAGTAGACCGCTTTGATACCACTGATCCATTTTTAAACATGAACGCAACAGATTATAGAAATAACCATAAACATAGAGATGCAATGGAAATAATACTTCATTTCATTACTCTGTAAAATACTAAAATATGCTTACAAACAGAAATGGAAATAAACTAGCTAGGGCGATGGTAGCTTATCTCTGAGAAGAGATGTGGTGGCTACATGCCTCTGAACTGTGTTACAATGAGGCTCGAAGGCCTATTTATTGTTGAGAAAAAATGGAAAACCCTAAACATCCAAAAACCTAACCCTAGGAGATGAAACGCCAAATTGTGGACCCCGTTGGGTAAATTGGTACATCAACTTCCCGGGGTCGTAACTTTGGCATACGATCTTCATTTGACACTTACAATAGCTCGTTAGAAAGATCTATCCCACCACTACAACTTTGGGAAGAGAAACTTCAGTCCATGAACCCATGTTGGTCCCAGATTTCCAAAAAAACATCGTTTAGGGCCTCAAAACGACTCCATAAGTTCAGGACTTGAAAAACTACTAAAAATAATAAATTGTGCTACAATTACAGAAACTGAAAAACTGAAAGAGACAGTTGTGGGGGTCCAAGTGGGATAGGTCGGTGGCCACCAACATCCACCTAGATCATCCATCAACTCCATCTAGTTTCTCTAAGCTGCTTACAGGTTGCATTCAAATCAATTTCGACAAAGCATTCAAAGGTAACCCTGGTCCAATGGGGTATGGAGGAATCTTACATAACTCTGGGGGCACCCTGATAGGAATATATGTTGGGTATTATGGTCACACCACTAATAATGTAGCAGAACTCACCGCACTAGAGAAGGGTCTTATTTTAGTCGATCAACAAGATTTCTTAAGGATCCATATAGTCATGGATTCCAAAATGGTGGTGCAGATGGTACAAAAGATCATTTACGACTCTCCTGTTTGCAAAATTTCCAAAATTTGGTGTCTCGAAGCCCAGCTAGAAAGAATAAGTCAAGAATAAGTCAACTTCTGAAGAAATTTGAATACGCCATAACAGACCATGTTCTTCAGGCTAGCAATAAAGTGGCAGACTGGTTGGCTAATCAAGGGGTGATGAATCAACATAGATAATTTGGAATTTCGTGGCATGTCGCGTTAAGGGTCGCCAATTTAGACCCTAGTATGTTGTAGACCCTTCAAGATATCCTTCAAGCAGACTCGCCTTCCCCCGATGGGGGAGTGCATGCGACATTACACTTGGCCTGTGACCATCCATTCAGGCCTACCTCCCTCCGACTCACCCATTAACTTCATGGTCATGACAAGACCCGACCATTACTCCATAGGCACATCACTCCTACATAAGCACCCTGAGGATATAAGCAAACCCAGGTGCATGTCTTAGCTTATTTCGACGTTTTTAGCAATGAGTTTGGCTAGTAAAGAGTTGGATAAAAGCCAGGTTTGTGTCTGTGGCGCCTCACTGGGGCTCTGGCCTTGGGTGAGGAAATCAGACAACATTTGCAGCAGCTTGAAGTGGTTTGATATAAGTCTCTTGGTCTGCCCTTGGGAGCTTGGTACGTAAACAATCATGGTTCGATCCTGCTCCCTCGCTTCTAGTGGAAATAAGGACTTTTCGTCTCTCCGCCAACTCTTGGATCCTCTACTACTCGAGCGGACCTCATAGATTTTCATATGTGTGTAGGATTTTATGTGGTTTTTTGTAATTTATGTTCAGAGGTCGGGTCTGACCTTTGGCCCGAAGGAATTCACAATTTCTTGGTCAGCTTTTGGGGGTGGGGGTCATGTTCACACGCAACAATCTATTGGTGTCTCAGAGGTTCTCCATTCTAGCACCTAGGTTGGGTAATATGGAGCCTCTCTCATCATCCTAGTAGTAGCATTGGGGTTGTAGCTCAAACTTTATTGGGATTGTGGGTCTATGGGTTGGGTGTTTATTGTTTTCTTTGTAGTTATTTGACAAGTTGCTTTGCGGGCTCCCCCTATTGCGAGCTGCCACAATTCGGGCACAACAAAATTCCTCGCCAATGGGACCGCCCTCTATGGATGAGGGCATCAGGCCCAAGTAGGTCGCCATGTACTAGGACATCACTCATCCTCCACTACCTCTTCCAGTCAAGAAAAAAAGGAATTTGAGGCGCTTTCCCATGTTAACTCACCAGGCCTCCTAATAGCTCCTACCTCTATGGAATTGAGCACTAAGAAGCTGCGACACATTCAAATTGACAGCGACATTCTACGAGACCTTATGTACGAACATTTTAATGAAATTTTTTCCTATCTCACTAACATTCAATACATCTAGAACACCATCATGGAGCAGCTGGACAACCTACGACATAACCAACGTTGCACAAATGACCATCTCCACAGCTTAGAGGCACGCGTGGATCATATTGACTTCCACATTCATGACCGTGTGGACTACTTTGCAGCTCCCCCTGTAATACCCTGCACCCCCCCCCCCCCCCCCAACCCCCCATCCCCCTCCTTGATTCACTGCCATTAGTTCTGATTTATTTTTGTGTCTCACATAGTATGCTAAGGCCTCAAAGCCATCTAGAAATAATATATGTAAATTGTCTATCTTGGTATTCTCCAGCCCCCAACCTCAAAAACTCTAGTTGGAATGAGACAGTGGGGGTCGTTGAGAGAATTTTTATACACTATGCCATTTTGAATATCTAATGAAAGTTATTTTGAATGACAAAAAAAATAAAATAAGCCCAAGGTATTATTAATATTATAAACCAAAATCATTAACAATATAAATAAAAATGATTAATAAACCAAAGCAATTAATAAACCCAAGGAATCAATAAACCCAACAAACTAATATTAAAAACCCAAGCAATTAATAAACCCTAAGAATTAATATTTTAAACTCAAGGGATTAATAAAACCAAGGGATTATTGATATTATAAACCCAAGGAACTAATAAACCCTAAAATAAACATAGTTGACCATGACCCATTTTCATATTGAGACAACTTTTGTTGCAATGCGACGTTCCACCATGGTTGATTTTCATATTGACAAAATATTTGTCACAATGTGACATTGGACCATGGTTGACCATGATTATAAACACAAGCGATTTATATTAAACCCAAGGGTTAATATTATAAAACCTATGAATAATTTATACCCTTGGAATATGAACCCTAAGATCAATAAACCCAATGGATTGATATTACAAACCTAAGGAAATAATAAACCCAAGGGATTAATACTAAAAAACCAAGGGTTTATAAACCCAAGGGAATAATATTAAACCTAAGAAATTAATATTATAAACCCTAAGTATATAAACCCTTAGATAAATACTATAAATTGTGAAATAAACATGGTTGACCATGGTTGATTTAAACATTGAGACAATCTTTGTCACAATGTGATGTTGGAATAAGGATGACCATGGTTGGCCATGCTTGATTTTCATATTGACACAATCTTTGTCACAATGTGACATTCGACCATGGTAAACCATGATCGACCATGGTTGATGATGATTGACAATGGTTAACCATGGTTAACCATGGTTGATTTTCACAATGAGACAATATTTGTCATAATGTGACCTTGAACCATGGTTCACATTTATATCGAGACAATCTTTGTCACAATGCGACATTCGACCATGGTTCACAATAGTTGATTGTCATATTGAGATCATCTTTGTCACAATGTGAGATTGGAACATGGTTGAACAAGACTATAAATGCATCATATTTATATTAAACTTGTAATATAATGTTATAAACCCTATGAATAATTTAATACCCTAGGAAATTCAACCCTTAGATAAATAAACACAAGAAATTGTTATTGCACCCATCATTTTAAGCCCAAGCGATTTATAAACCTGAGCGTTGACCATCATTAGAAACCCAAGGGATTTATATTGCATCCAAGGATTAACATTATAAACCTTAGATATATGAACCCTTGGACCAATTAACACAAGGGATTGATATTATAAACCCAAGGAAGTAATAAACCCAACGAATAAATACTAAAAAACCCAAGACATTATAAGCCGAAGCGAATAATATTAACCCTAATGGATTAATATTATAAACCCAAGTTGTTTAAAGCCTAAGATAAATATTATAAATCAATAAATAAACATTATTGGCCATGCTTAATTGTCATGGATTTTCATATTGAGACAATCTTTGTTACAATACGACGTTGGACCATGGTTGACCATGATTCTCCATGGTTGATTATGGTTTTCATATCAAAACAATTTTTATTATAACACAATGTTCGACAAGGATCACGATGGTTGGTTTTCAAAATGAGAGAATATATGTCATATTAAATATTTTAAACCCTTTAAGCCCTAAATCCCTAGCATCAATAATATAAATGTAAATAATGTAATAATACAAAACAATAATAATAAACATAAACCACAATCAATATAAGAACCACATTGCAAACCATTAAGACATCAATACAAAAAATTAATATGAATACATTAATAATAATACACTATAAACCATTAAAACATGATAAACCATCAACACATTAATAATAACACATTTATATCAATACATTATAAACAATTAATAAATTTTAAAGCATAAATACATTAATATCAATACATGAATATATTAATAGTATAAATCTCAAGAATATTGATATAAATAGAAAGAACATGAAGGCCCAACATTAATATTATAAACCTCAATAATATTTTCATTTATGAAAGGCATCAACACAACAAAGGGACCCATACAAAAAAACCCAAACAATTACAAATCCAAGAGAAAAAAATAAAATAGTAACATTGCCATTGGAGCAAAGGAACATAAATGCAAAAAAAATTAGAAATATGTATTTTGAGAGAACACAAAGTTGGAACAGGAAAGGAAAAAAATACATCTAAATTGAACACATTGGATTTAAAGAAGAACAACACAATAGGACATTTTAAGACCAGAGATATACAATTTTCTACATAACAACAACAATGAGAAAAAAATTCAATTTCACCAACATTGCAAACAGAGAAAGAACATTGAAATCAACATATATATATTTTTTTGTCTTTACATCAAATAATTCCACTACAAAACTAAACTTGAAACACTCCATCAAAATTCATTTATCAAATAGCCTCTTCTAAAACACAACCAGACCGATGACAAAAGCAGCACCAATTCAAATCAACAGGGTAATGATCATGATACTTGATGCTTTCCAACAAATCCCTTCTTGTTTTCCTCCAAGAATCCCTCTGGTGCATATGCAACAAGTGTTTTACATTCATGATCCGAATCTTGGGAGGAGGCCCTCAAGATCTAAAAGCTTCAAAAAAATACACTGATCCGGATCTTGGGAGGAGAGACCCCCAAGATCGGAAAACTTGAATTGCCAGAAGAAAAATAGGAGAATGCCCAATAAACAAAACCACAAAGAAACTTTTTATTAAAACCGATAATAACTGTAAAGGCTACATTGTGGTGGATAATCTGTCCTTTTACAAAATGTGACTTGTTACTTATAGTATTTTTCCAGTTACAATACCACGGGTCAATTCCATGGGTGAATGAATACCATGGGTGGATGTCACAATACCACGGGTCAATTCCATGGGTGGATGTCACAATACCATGAGAAATTACCATGGGTGAATGAATACCATGGGTGGATGTCACTTACAATACCATGGGTGGATGCCACTTACAATACCATGGGTAAATTCCATGGGTCGATAAATAATATGGGTGGAAGAGTACCATGGGTTGATGCCATTTTCCATTCGGATCATTCTTCCCTCCTTAAGAAGCAATGGTCCCCATTGCATAAGGTTCCCTCCTGTGAAGCCTTTGTTGAATATGAAGAGCCGCTGAAGATAAGGGTTTTATGTGGTTAACCCATAACCATGATAAACGAAGATCCGAGGATAGAGATACCCTGTAATGTTTGTGACCAATTGTGATTCTGACAGTGTGTGGCCTAGCAAATGGACTTCGATAAAGTGTGAGTTTGTGGATGACCCATAACCATGACGAACGAAGATCCGAGGATAGAGATACCCAATAATGTATGTGACCAACTGTGATACTGACAGTGTGCGGCCTAGCAAATGGACTTCGATGAAGTGTGGGTTTGTGGATGACCCATAACCGTGATGTTGGTTGTTGATGAAGGAGCAGGTGCCTACATAGCCTGGGGTGGGAGGGCACATCTCCAACTAACCCTATGCTAAAACTGATGAATGTGAAGCAGGTGCCTACTAAAGTGGGGTGGGAGGGCATGTCTCCAATGGGAACCCACTCCGAATGCTGCTCCAGAATTAAAATGGGCATAACTCAGTTAATATAACTCAGAATATTTATTATAACCTATTTTTGGAAGCATAAGGACCATTTTTCATCTTCCCATGTGATGGAAATGCTTATCTGAACACTCTAGAATATCAAATTCGCGCTGCAACAGTTCTCCCGTCATAAAAGTTCTGAAAAAATAGTTGATTTTAAATCAGCGATATCTCCCACATCCAAACTCCGATTTGACCCATTTTTTTTTTGAAATTGGGTTATTTTTTGAGAGGATCTCAGATGTACAATTATTTTTCTGAAAATCTATACAAAAACTTCAAAAAATGACAGAAGATTCACCGTCCACCAGTTGTTGTCAGAAAAAAAATTCTACGACGTAGCTGATTTTAAATCAACGATATCTCCCTCATCCAGACTCTCATTCGGCTGATTTTTTTTTTTTAATTTTAGTATTTTTCACAAGGAATCTATATCTGATTTTTTTTTTGTAAATTTTGTACCAAATTTTCCAGATCCGATCTGCAAACTCGCCGCCCAAAACACAATTCCTGCAAAAAAATGAAAAAAGAAAAAAATTCTTCTTTCTTGGCCCAAGAAAGTGTTCTGTGGAGGTCGCAGCACATGCCTAAAGTTTGTTGAATATTTATACAAAAAAAATTGACACTGAAATATGCATGAAACCCTCATTCTCATGGAATCATAACCTGCTCTGATACCACTGATCCGAATCTTAGGAGGAGGCCCCCAAGATCAAAAAGCTTGAAAAAAAATACACTGATCCGGATCTTGGGAGGAGAGACCCCCAAGATCTGAAAACTTGAATTGCAAGAAAAAAAATAGGAGAATGCCTAATAAACAAAACCACAAAGAAACTTTTTATTAAAACCGATAATAACTGTAAAGGCTACATTGTGGCAGACAATCTGTCTTTTTACAAAATGTGACTTGTTACTTATAGTATTTTTCCAGTTACAATACCACGGGTCAATTCCATGGGTGGATGTCACAATACCATGAGAAATTACCATGGGTGAATGAATACCATGGGTTGATGTCATTTTCCATTCGAATCAATTCGTTTCCATTTCATCTAGCACACAAAGATGCTCATCAATAAAAGTAGGATGGAAGCAATGTTTTCTATCAAACTTGTTTCGAAGATACAAAAGAAAACTTATCACTCTAGCAATATTGTTCACCACTTTGGCATAATAGATGACATCATTATTCTCCATATCTCCATTTGAAAGCCAAACGAAAAAATTAATACACACATACACGAACACCTGAGCATACACATATATAGATATATAAAAATAAAACATGACACCCCATTTTTATTAATGTTAAAAAACATAATATTATAAACCTCATGCTATAAAATAACCTAATGCTACATGAACCAAATGATATAAAAATCTCTACAAATATAAACCTGATGTCATTGAACCTAAACAAACCTAAAGTTATTAAACCTAATCTTCAATCAAAATATTTACATTGATGTTCAATGCTAATGTTCATATTAATGTATAAACACAATATTTGTTTAATATTGATATCAAATATCATTGACATTAATTTCAATATTAACATCAATATCAATATTAATTAATAAACATATTAATAGACATACTAATTACCAATATTAATATTTCCAATTTTCGATATGGTGGTCATATGTTTCATTAATATTGGATACCATTGGTAATATTAATATTAATAACATTTAGCCTATCATTATGTATTTCATGATATAATATGAATTCACAATATTAATATCAATATGTACCAATTATTTTCGCTTGGGGTAGTTCAATTGGCAATGGCCATGGAGATGAAGTCTCACCGAACCAGAAGTATTGGGTTCAAATCTTCTGCTATCCCCCCGATTGGGATGAGAAGTTGGACATGATGAAGGTGTATTCCTACCGAGCTTACAAAAAAAAATATGAACCAATTATTAAATTGATTTTTGATGATTGGCTCATACAACTAGTTGTTTATGTCTAAATGGTTCATTGTAAACAAAAGAACAATAGCTACTTTAAAAATAGAAGTAAATTGAACAACATCAAAAATGGTGTAAACAACTTTCTCAAATTTTACTATGAATATGATGAATGTATTCATCTCATTAATATATGAAAATCATTATTATATTAAAAATAAATAATGAGGACAATAAAAACAATTCAAAAAACATTCTATAAATAGGTCACAATATTATTAGTTGCATATCATAGCGATATGGACATCAATATTGATTTTTAATGATTGGCTCATATAAATGGTTGTTTATGTCTGAATGGTTCATTGTAAACAAAATAACAATGACCCCTTAAAAAAATAAGTAAATTGAACAACATGAAAAACAATGTAAACAATTTTCTCAAATATTACTATGAATATTATGAATGTTTTCATCTCATTAATATATGAAAATCATTATTATATTAAAAGTAGATAAAGAAGACAGTAAAATAAATTCAATAAACATTCTATAAATAGGTGACAATGTTATTATTTGCATGGCATAGCGATATGGACTTCAATCGCTCCTCTTCTTTCTTCCTAATTGTAACATATGCACTATCTTTCATCTTGGCATAACGTTGAAAAGAGAAAGGTCGTGCAATGCATAAACCATCTATTCATTTCACTCTTGATATGGATGTGAAGGTTAGGTCTTGCTACTCTTTATTCCTGATATCAATTGATGCACGTTCTAAAGCCAATCCCTGTGACTTGTGGATTGTAAGAACCCATGCCATTTTCAAAGGAATTTGTTTTTGATTTTCTCTTACCACTATTGTGATAGGTACAATGTTTGGATTTCTTGCATCAAATGGAACACCAAAATACTTATTAAAAAGAACAATTGTGAACAATGGAAGCTGAGGTGGCTTAAAAGTAGGTGTATAAAATATATCCTTCACATAACCAAGTGCACCATTCACCAAGCCAACTTCAACTCACAAATTACATGTCAAACTAACACGCTAACAACAACACAACAAAATTTCACGGTCCAATTGATCATCATCAACACCAATGATTTCTGAACGCCTTGAATTCTCATCAATACATTGTGAAATTAGAGTATTTAATGATTTTAACATATGCCCATTACGAAAGGAGACCAAATTATTTGTTGGAAACATCTGAAATGTTGAATTAAAAAAAAACCCTTTCTCTAGGATGCAACCTCATATCAGCCTGTGACATTAGAAACTCCCAATTTGCAAAAAATAAATTCTGCATTTCTTATGTTATTAAGGACTCTACGAAAACAAGAGTGTTTCTCATTATTCCCTTCTTGGTGAAAGATTGTGTCAAGAGTGACAAGAATGTTGAATTTTTTCCACAAGACTTTCCCTAATATATTACTTGCAACAAAGGCTTATCTCTCACAGGAGATAATTGGCCAAGGTCACCCACAAGGAAGATGTATCTGTAACCAAAAGGACAATTATTTTATTCTAGAAATGCTTCTCATAATCAAGCGTATATTTGCATGAATAACCTTTATCTTAGAAAGCTCATTTCATCAATCAATATATATTGAATATGCCTCATTTTTTCCTGGAATACTGCTAGTGATTGCCCATGTAGTGGATGCATATCTTTAATTGTAATTTTAGAGCTGATTGTATTGTTTCTGCATGTATATTAAAAGCATATATTCCTGTTGGGGCAAGAAGAAGCAAACGACTTCTTCCATTACCTAAAAAATTAGAAACAACTTCAAAAATACAATGGAAAAGGAAAGACTTCCCAGTGCCTGTAGTTCCCTGAACAATCATAAGAAGAGCTTCATGAGTCTCATATTCAGCAAAGTGCCTTAAAATGATTTCAAAATAAATTCGTTGTTTTTCTGCCAATGAATCTGTAGATTCAAATGTTCTAGTTGAAAGGTCAACAATATCACCCCTTGATTTTCCATTCCTTATAAAATGAATAACTTCTTGTGCAACATCATACAAAATAGTTGTACCTTTCCAGTCAAAGGATATATCAAAGTCCCTTAGACCAAGGGTGTGAAGATCAGAAACATTCACATAATTTGGTGGAACCAAGTGAGAGAAAAGTTGTCATTATTGAAAATCATCTTCAAGATTAATTTCTAGGTTAGCAAAATCACCATCTTCTTCATCTTCAATATTGTCGACAATCGATGGATTTTGATCAATACGCCATGCTCGATATTGGAAAATCCTCCAATTTTCAATAATAATTTTAGTTGAAAGGCTAATTTCTGTAGGAATGCCATGAAATGGCTTATACAAGAGCAATTATATCTAGAAAAATGTTTCAAGATCATTTGAAGCCTCACTAGGAATAGAATAAAACCATGGCCAAACTCAAATAATAGCATGAACATCTCTAGGCTTCCATGGATCTTGTTTACGATTTCTATCAAATGTCCAAGATCTTGTTGTTTCTATCAAAGATAGACGTTCAAGGAAGAAAGGTCTCTTATGATAATGTTGAACAAAAGTATTCTCAGGCGAACATTGTAAACTGTCCCTTGAGATTTTCCTAAAAACATTTCTTCCAACATTTAAGGAAACAAATTTTCGACTACAAACAATAAGAGGTAGCTTAAGCAACATATGGCATGTTTCTTGTGCTCCAATGTTATGGTCAACAATTGTTTCTGCAAGAAACCTTCTGTATGCACATAAAGCATGATCCTCAGAGCCAATAGAATTTGAAATTATAGTCAGCATATAATGATAACTTTCAGACCTTTTTTCTTCTTTTGTTGCATACTTAGAAATATATTTCAAGGTAGCATACTGAGAAAGCACTGGTTGGAAATCAACATATTTACGCCACATTGTTAGAAGGTCAATGTTATGTACATTGATCCTATCATCATTTCTTGTTGGCTCACATTTTTTTCTTCCTTGATCATCTATGAATAATCTTGATTCATCACAAAGATCCCATGGAGTATTGTATTGACATGTGACAATAGTGCCCTTTTTGCGCAAACTCGAATCTACACTAACTTTGCACAAACAAGAATCATTATGAGGATTACAAGAGAAAATATGATTAGTATTCAATAGGTAAGAGTCATCATTGAGGCTTTGTGGAACCATTATGCAGTGACGATGTATGTCACATGGATTCCATGTAGTTACATACTTGTCAAAGAATCTCTTTGCAAATTGTACATCAGAAGCATTTGACCAATCAAGTATTTCCATGTCAGGAGTGCCTTGCAACCATAGGAAACCATGGATATGTGCTAAACCTCTATGTTTCCACTCATATCTAAAGAAAATGAAGATATAGTTACTAAAAACAATATAAATATAATCATAATAAACAATTGACAAAGTATAGAAAATAAATTCAACAACACAAACCTATACCAGAAGTCTTTAGCTTTAAGATATTTTTGGATAACTTCCTCTCGAAAATATATTGAGTCTATGGTGCATAAATGTGGAAAAAATATGAGGGTAATGGATAAAATTCTCAGTTTTCATATGATGATCATTTAAAGAACGAGAATGTATATTTATGGGCATGAGGTTATGCAACTCTCGCCACTTTGTGTTAGTTGCACTCAAAGTAAGAAATAAAGATGGACATCCCAATTGAGTAATCATGTCAGTCAATTCAACCTGACACTTAGTCTAGTATTCCCTTGTACCTCTCATAGAAGAACCAAACCGCATAAGATGCTCAACCAACTTATTATCTAGTAAATCAGAAAGTTGGTGACGCAACTCTTCAATTGTTGTAGGTGAGTTATTATGTAAATGTTTCTTTACAAAAACTGCAGCAGTTGCTTGGCTCTGATGTCACATTATCATGTTCAATAGGTAACATTTAAAGAGGGGATGGCTTCCAAATATCTGATCATAACATCTAATAAGATGCAAGGCATACTCATGAAGTTCAACATTATAAATGCATGGCTGCTACCAATCAGCATCACTAGTGAGGAACAATGTGGGGAATTCCATATCTAATAACCCCTTTGTATTATATTAATTGACTGGAGAGGTTCCAATACTGGGCCAATCCATTTCTTAAATAGGTGAAGAATCAACATTACCAATAAATGCTCTAATTTCTTCCACTTCTCTCCATTCATTGGGTAGGCGAGCAACAAAAGAAGAAGGATGAGAGGGCAAACGATCATCATGAAAACCTTCATTATTAGTTGCATTGATCTTAGATTTTTCAATATCACAATCAAAAAATTTAATCTTGGAGGAGACATTTGTTGATCTTTCGGGAAGAGAATTCACTGAATCATAGTCAAATACAACATCTCAATAATATTGATCATGTTGGATTTTGAAAAGAAATGCGGCCATCACTCGAGATCTTTTGAAATAACATTCATAATATTTAGATTGAGCAGCATATCTCCTCGCAATTAGAAAGTCAAGATATTCAACATATCGAGGAAGACTTTGTACAATTGTAGAAATATCTTGAGGAAAGCTAATTGTGTGGCCACTATACTTATATTGACCACCTCGAGCATGTGTCACTTGCAAAATAGGATTCACATGTGCTATTAGCTTTTCTTCAACTTGAGTAAGAACTCTTAAAATATGAGGTTTCTCACCAGGATCCATGTTATTATATTAACAAAAATGATGGGCGCCTCTTTCATTCTTACATCATCGGCAAATAGGTCCTTTAGAATCTCTCAAAACCTTGATTCCTAGATATGATTCTTGGAAAATCCAGCACATTTGGACAACTATCAAGCTATCTATCTTTGTTCAAAATATTTTATGCACTGCAATCATGTTTTCATCAAAATTAATATGATCTCTATCAGTCAGACCATGTTGAGAACCATTTGGAAGACTAAAATTTCTTCTAAAATGTACTTCATCTTCAGCAACATGAGATTCCCTTCCCAAATTTGAAACATGTGCAATGGATCTATGACAAGGCCTTTCCAAATTTATGGTTTGCATTTCTCGAACCAGAGAGGATTAAAGGGTGTCTTTGTCATTAAATATTTTAAAATTCAATGTCCAAATAATTATAAA
This sequence comes from Pinus tabuliformis, assembly GCA_031772625.1. Taxonomy (NCBI): domain Eukaryota; kingdom Viridiplantae; phylum Streptophyta; class Pinopsida; order Pinales; family Pinaceae; genus Pinus; species Pinus tabuliformis. The sequence continues at coordinate 217,947,694 of CM062820.1, read as the reverse complement.
TGAAAAAAAATCAAATGCATTCAACATTTACATTTTTTTGGTGATGTGGATGAAGGCTATGAGATGGTTTCTCTTCACTCCTAACATCAGTGGATGGGAAATTTGGGGAGAAAGTTTCTATGCCTCTATTCAAATTAGTTGTTTCATGTTTGAAAAAAACAAAATAGATTATAAAACTAAATGTCCAAGAAATAAAGATTCAAAAATGCAAAAAAAATCAAATACAATGAACATTTACATTAGTTTGACAATTTGATGTTTTGGATTCCATTTCTCCAACCTGATCTGACGAAATCATGTTTTTTTCCATAAAAGGTTATAAAATACAATGTCCTAAATGAAAAAATGAAAAAGGAATCAAATGCATTCATCATTTACATTTTTTTGGAGATGTGGATGAAGGCTATGAGATGGTTTGTCTTCGCTTCTAGCATCAGTGGATGGAACATTTGGGGAGTTAGTTTTTAGGACTTTATTCAAATGAGTCATTTCTAGTTTCAACAAAATAAAATGTATTATAAAACTAAGTGTCCAACCAATAAAGATTCAAAAATGGAAAACAAATCAAATAAATTGAACATTTACATTAGTTTGACAATTTGATGTTATGGATTCCATTTCTCCAACCTAATCAAATGAAATCATGTTTTTTCCATAAACGGTGATAAAATAAAATGTCCAACTAACTATAAATTAAAAAATGTGAATAATATCAAATGCATTCAAAATTTACATTTGTTTTATGATGTGGATGAACGCTATGAGATGGTTCATCTTCACTTCTAACATCAATAGATGAAACATCTATGAAGTTATTTTGTATGCCTCTATTGAAATGAGTTTTGTCTTGTTCAAAGAAAACAAAATATGCAATAAACTTGAATTTCCAACCAACTAAAAAATAAAAAACTGAAAAACAAATCAAATACATTGAACATTTACATTATTTTTTCAATTTGATTGTCTAGGAGAATGCAAAGGAAGGTTATTGCATGATTCATCTTCACTTCTGAGATTAGTAGATGGAACACTTGGGGAGTTAATTTATACACCTCTATTAAAACGAGTTGTATCCTATTCCAAAAGAAGAAAATACCTTATAAGTTAATTTAAAAAAAGTTTGTAAATAGAGGAATGTAATTAAAAAACCACTATTTCAGCCAAAATCAAAATGCCATTGTGTTACCTTCATTGTCCAATGTGAAATGTTATCAGGGGTGAATAGTTCTCTTGATGGGGCAATATTAATTTGATAAGGGGGATTGGAAGATCCGATGTTTGGAGCAACTAGATCCAAATTATCAAACAAATAGACAATTAAACTATCATCCAAATCATCACATATAATGCCATCATTGCCTCCGCCAAGGATGTTTTGCAACCTTTGGCCTTGCTCGAAACATGCAATTACAGACGTATAAGGGTTAGGGTTGACATTTGCATCCACATTATCGATATGATATTATTCCCGATTGCAATATGTTTCCCCTATATTATGACTATTGTCAGGAGAGCATCAAACAACAAAATTATGCTCATGAGGAGCATATTTTGACGATGAATTATCAATGGGGAATGTTCTTTCCATGATATCATCCATAGTATGATACTTACAAGGAATTATAAAATCATTTTGAATAGTGGTTTCACTCATTCTTCTATGATATGTAGCTCTCCTATGCTCATTTATTGTGTCCTTATTTTGCTAATACCGTAAACGACGACTTTCATTAGACTTGTAACATGATGTTGGTTACATATTCCGTTTTCTTGTACACTTAATTATGCCTTAAGATGACATGTCTACAATGAATAATAACATATTTATTATGGAACATAACATATGTCTAATATAAAAAAACACAGAAGAATGAAAAAGGCACAAGTTCATTTTTGGCAACCATATAAAAACATGAAAAGCGTATATGTTGTTTTGTGAACTGTATAAACTTATCAAAATGTACAAGGCTTTTTCCAAATGGATGAAAATAAAACTGGCTTTTACCAAATGACTAAAACAAAAAATGCTAAATTTTCCTATTTCATATAGAATCATAATGGGAAAACCATATAATTGGAACACAATACTATAAGAATTATGTGACTTGGAAGTATAGCTAAATATTTAGAGCTATATACTATCAAAATATAAATGTAAATATTAAAATATACATAAATATATAACATTTCTTGAGAATAAATGAGAGAAAACTAATGGAAATGACATGTATAACATAACTCATAGCAATTATAATTCTACAAACAAAGAAAAATGCATAGCATCCAAACACATTTACATGTAATTAAGAAAACATAAGGGGATACAATATGAAATATTTTCTAGCAAATTACAATGAGATTAAATATATAATATCTGATACATACACATATTCCTAAAATTTTAGCAGGAGCCATATAAAAATCCATACAATCGTAATTTTAAAGTATTAGCATACAGACCCAAAGTATGTAAAGTAAAAAAAAATGGAGATATTTTCCACAACCATAGAGAGTATATAAAATGAAAATAGCTATAAGAACTCCTAATAGGACTGATATCCTAAGACTCCATATCCATATCTAATGGTGAAATCTCATCAACAGAATCCATGTGGGGAAAATTCCAAAAATATTTCCATACTCAATCAAATCATTGCAATCCTGCAGCTTTGGATACCAAAACCTAGACATCTATTGATTAGTTGAATTATCAATATCCGTTGGAAAACAAAGGCCAATCATCATGTCATGTAATAGGAAAGGAACTTCATTGCAGCTACACATAAGAACCACATCATGGATTGTTGTAAATAGAAGATAACCAAGGCATTTTTTATTTATATTTGTAGAAATTTCTTCCAACAACTTCCATCTAAAGCCCCAATCATCCTCAAAGTAGTAAATTCTTTGTTCAACACACGATTGATCAAATTGGAAATTATCTAATTCTTCAATTGACCATACAGAAGTAGAGCCATCATTGACAAGTCATATCAACTGATTCTTGTATATTACTAATGACATACATAGTATGTGAGTGATTGGCACAAATGAAAAACCCCATTCATTTTGTATTACATGAAACCAATAGATTGTATACCCATATCGAGGATAATCTTCATACTCCTTGTCCATATAGAGCCAAAATAATTTACCTTTATAAAACACTCCATTCTTAGGGGGTGACGTGCCACCAAATGGAAGATCATCCCTTCACCAAACCCTATCAAGACTACTGCAAACATAAAATTTAGATTGCATTCTATCATACATGTTTTAAAACAACCCAATCATATTTTTTGTTGCTTACATTTTCCAACAATGGAAAGAATCCCCAGTCTCCATTTTGTATTGGCCCTATGTTTTTAAAGGCCTTTGTAAGTGGATTCATTACAAAATAGTTGTGTTAATGGGAGCATTCTGTGGGTAAAGATAAATCTACATTGGTCCAACAGTAGAATCTACTCTGTATCTTGAATCTATGAATCAAAAATGAAAATGAGATATGTGCCCTTCTGATTAAGGTATTCGACAAAAAAATAATCGTCTTCATTATTGAAGAAAGGAACCATAAATCCAAATTCATTCGTAGAGACATGCTTGCAACGCAATAAGAAGGAAGGGTTTTGAAAAACATTATTCCATTGCTTACAAACATTGTTAAACTTTATCACAACCAATAAAGGGAGCCAAAGGAAGACAATTTCAAGAATATCAAATGGAAGACAACTCCAACTAGCTAGATCCATGATCAAACAATGAAATCACCTAACATAAAAAAAAAAAAAAAAAAAAAAAAAAAAAAAAAAAAAAAAAAAAAAAACGCATTTGATATCAAAAAAACAATTTTCAATTTATGTTGAATAAAATTAAAGGTAACATATATACATAATTTTCCATCTATGCATATAGGAAACTTCACATATACATATTGTATAAAATCAAATGAGTGATAAGAACATTATTACAATAGTCAACAAAAATTCACAATTTTATAAACCTAATGTTTACAATCCAATATTATTAATGTTAATAAACCTATATTTATGTTTATATTAATTTCTTTATGTAATATTGATGTTAATGTTTATATTAATAATTTTTTTAATATTAATATCAATTTTTATGTTCAATATAAATATTAACATTAAACCATTTTTTTTAATATTAAAAAACTTAGTGTTATAAACCTCACGTTATAAAATAACCTAATGCTACATGAACCAAATAATATAAAAATACCACATATTGTATTCCTAATGTCATTGAACCTAAATAAACCAAAGTTATAAAGCTTAATGTTTAATGAAAATATTTATATTGACATTTAATGGTAATTAAGGAATTTAGACTTCTGTGATCCATAACATTGTCTAGAAATCTTCGGCAAAATCACATAATCAACCTTTTGTCGATGAACCACACTGGTTGGTTCGAAACGCGTCGACAAAAGGTTGATTATGTGATTTTGCCGAAGATTTCTAGACAATTTAATGGTAATGCTCACATTAATTTATAAATGCAAAATTTATTTTTATATAAATTTCTATGTTTAACATTAATATCTATATTTATTATTAATATTAATTAACATTAACATTAACAAAGATATTAATGTTAATTAACATTTATAGAGATATTAATATTAATTAACATTTACAAAGATATTTATGTTTAATATTAATTTATTTACAATATTAATATTGTTATTGATGTTTCATACTAATATTAAACATCAATATCAATATCGATATTAATTAATAAATATATTAAAAGACAAAATAATAATAATAATAGTAATATTAATAATTTCTAAATCAATTTTAAATATTTATATTTATCATTAATGTTAATATCAATGTATATTAATATTAATAATATTAATAATAAAAATATTAATAATAGTAATAATATTAATATTAATAATTTTTTCCCGGATGCGGGTGCCCAGCAAAGATAGTAAGGTGGCGGTAGAACGGGACGACAAGTGGCCATACCACATGGCCCTCCGTAATCCAGCACATCAGTCTAAAAAATGCATTAACACTAGCCATAAATGGCATTTAAGTTGGCGCCGTCTTCAACCAGCCTGCAACTACCCACCTCGACTCCACGCAAAGATGACCTCTGGTGATAATCATACCACCGCACCTATCTCTTATCCCCTGCCTCTACAATGTCTATGCCCTCAGGCAGCTGCAACACCTAGCTCTCGCACTACTACGGGGAGGCGCTGCAGCATCCTTTGTTGCATTGATTTAGGCCCGAGAACTCACTTCACTCAAAGCCTGGCTTGCCATTTCGTATTCCACTCAGCCTCTGCTGCTAATCCCTCCTCTGAGCTGCCCACTAATCCTACTGAGCCTTCTCATCACTTTGAGCCTAATCCCGGCAGAAATTCTCATACACCTGGTGTCAACATGCCGAGAACACAACATCGAATGCGTAGTCGCAGGGGTGGAAGTAGAGGAAGATTGACTCATCCCCCTCATTCTCTGGCCTCTGAAACCACATCCTCTTTGGCTCAACAGACTACAGGTTGCTACCCAAACACTCGTAGTGGTAGAGGCTGCTCACGACCTCACCGCCTCCATCTGATGCCCCCTGCTTCGCCTCCCAGTGGCATTCCTTCCAATCCACAGCCGCCTCTCCATTCCGCCCAATTCATCTTTCGTTCCTCCATGAACAGGCCCATCATTACTGCCACCATCTCCATAACCTTTCATGAGAAGGAGCAAGCTATTGAGGGTGGACACCATTCCAGAACAACGCCAGCCAGAGTTGCAGGGAGCTCCCATTCCATCACCTTTAACGAGGAGGAGCAGGCCACTAAAGGTGGTGGCCACACCAGAGCAAAACTAGCCATGGTCTAGAAGAGCACTCACAGTGCAGGGACATAGCAAATTGGGAAGCAGACGGACTAGTACTAGCATGATGACGAAGACATGGATCCTTACCACTGTTTTACCAAGGAGGAACAACTGGCGCAGCAGGCAAACAACACGAAGGCTTCAAAGCATGCAGGTGTAGACATGGAGGCTTACAAATGCTTCGTTGTTGAGGAACACCCGTCGTCTCTGCCACGCACCTGATCGGCCACACAACCTGCCACGTGTCTACTATTCTCAAGTTTTGGGAATTTTGCTTTCTGGTTTCTTTTATGGGGCTTTCAGAAAAATTGTTGGTATTTGGTTACTTGGTTGTTTTTTGTTTCTCCTTGAAAAATTGATAAAAAACTATGCGTAATTGTGGTTTCCCCTGTGTGGGCAGCAAGATAATATTGGCAATCTTATTTTGATTCAGACTGGTTTCCCATTATGGGCCGTCCAGACTCTGTTTTTGTTGTTTTTGCCCAACACCCAGGCATGGATATGCACAGGCTAAAGCCTCAATGTACTATATTTTTCAGTAATAGAATTAGCTTAATTCAGAAAAAAATATTAATAATTTCTATGTATAAATTATATATTTCAAATTATTTCTGGATTTAATTTAGACTTTTTAATCTACTAGTGTCAACTTTATAGAAATTTCAATATTATATATATATATGAAGCACACAAAACAACTAAAATAAAATAAAAATAAAAAAAACCTATCAATTAAATAAAATAAAGTTTATTGAATAAAATCTATGCAATGCAAAAAATTATAATAAATCTAATGCATTGAGTACATTGAATCTAATAAATCTATTGAATCAAAGTCAAACAATACAAATTAAATATAAATGAACTAAATCTTAGTATAAAAATGTTTTATATTAAATCAAAATAAACTGAATGTATTATATAAATCATATACATAAAATAAATCTATAATGTTAGAGTATTAATCACGTCACTGGCAAACCCTGTTCCCATGATGGCTAGTCTGTGACAAAAGTCAATATTCGGTATGTTTAGGTGAACAATAACTTACAGTCGATGAATCAACTATTGAACCTTCGGCTAAGTTTATGTATAAATAACCATATGTTGAATGTAATCTGCAAGGTCACTTTGTGAGTCTTCAAAGACAAGCGAAGGAAAGGCCTTCCTGTGTGTAATAAACATGTATGTTGTTCATGTTTATCCATTCTTGTTTATCTGTGAATGATTATGCTCTACTGCCCTCTGAAACTAATAATTGGTATCAGAGCCAGAGTTTTGGGCTCTATGGTGTGAGGAGTCATGAGGGCTCGGTGGTGTGGCTATGTGTAAGTCTGGAGCACATGAAAGATGATTAGTGTGTAGTGTTATTGTGTGACAACTGCTACGGTGGAGAGTTCGAGTACAATCTTGGAGAAGCGCATGTGTATTACTCCCATAGTCATGTTTTGTTCAATATGAGGAGGACGCGGAGATATGGTGTTGAATATTTTCTCATGGAGGAGATCATCCTTTTTTTTGTGAACCTGTAGCATTTTCGACCAGTAAAGTTGTTATGTTCATTCTTTGAACTCGAGTTGTGAGTTGTATTGAGTCTGTCTGCTGAAATTTGTGTCCCTGTAAGTTGTACAATGCATTGAATCTTGTGTTTTCAATGTTCTCCTATGATTGAAGCTACCTGGGACGTGATTCTCTGTTGAAGATTTTTTTTTGGCATAAATTGTCATTGCTATCAGTTGAACGAGGCACCACAAATTTTGTAATTGTTGTTGTTGAAAATTTTGTAAGTGTGAGGAGCAATGGCCTGAGGAGGTCATGTTTGGTGCGTCTACCAAGAGCCGAACGATTAGTCTATTGTTTTGGTTGTTAACGTAAATGCCACCCGATTAAGAGATCTGTCCGATTACGTCTAATTGTGATTGAGTGGTGAGTAGGAACTATTGAGCTGCTCATTGAGGCTTGTGTACAACCAGAGGTTGTCGAGATTTGCACTATGTGGGAAGTGATTCTGGTGCTATTAGTTGAAGAAGCCACTGCAGATTGGTGTTGTGTGGACAAGTGTTGCCTGCTAATTGAAAGTCGCTGCAGATCGATGTTTTTTGGACGAGTTTGTTAGTTATATGGTTGTTGTCAGACTGAGTTGACAGTGGTGGCCATCGCGATTGGAGAGACCGTTGTGTTAAAAGAGACTTGTGACGGTGTTGGAAAATGTCAGTGAGAGTGTTGGCAAATAGGAGTGTCTGTAACCGAGTGTTTGCTGAAGAGGGTTGTGTCGACCATGACGCCTATGTGGCATAGATCGCAGAGATTTTCCAGTGGAGTGTTGGAAGACAGGAGTATCTAGTCCTGAGTGTCCATTGAAGAGGGTTGTGCCAACCGTGACCCCTGTGTGGCGTAGATCACAGAGATTTTCCAGTGGAGTGTTAGCAGATAGGAGTGTCTCCAACTGAGTATTTGCTGAAGAGGACTGTACCGGCCATGATGCCTGTGTGGCATAGATCACAGAGAGTTTCCAGTGGAGTGTTGTTAGTGTCTGTAACAGAGTGTCCACTAAAAAGCTAAGTGTTGAGATATGTCATTGAGGAGCGGCGTGAGGGTGATTTCTGTGAGGCGAAAACAACAATGACCCACCCTGGTCGCAAGAGAGTGCCTTTCAAGGGATATGAGGACACTATTTGGGTCGTGGAGTCCTGCAAAGATGACTTGGTCAACGTAAATCTTACCAAGCTTAGTCAATACGTTTGTTGTCGATGTTAGCTAGTGGGTTGGTAGCATTTTTTGATGGGCGTGGAGCTTGGTACGTCCAATGCCTATAGAAATTGTGTTGCTCAGGCAGTGTAAGGCTTGAGCCTTGAGACTGTGCAACACGTAGTTCAGGCTTGGACTCAGCAAAAAGATTATGTGGTTAGGGAGCTCAGGGAGCTAAGATGAGAGATTGAGCACTGATTTTTCCCACTGCGCAGTTTTGGAAAGAAGAGGAGGCCATGTGATTATGAAATTACATAGTTCAAGAGCTCGGGGATGAGGCTTGAGCCTTGAGACTGCACAATGCACAGTACTGACTAGGTAGGAGAGAGAAATTTCACAGTTTCTTTGGTCAAAGGATGAGCTTGATCACTGTGATTAGATAGTGCACAGTCCTGGAAGGCAGATACTATGCATTACACAGTTCCAAGAGGTAGGCTTTAAACTTGAGGGTTGATACTACGCAATTCATAGGTCAAGAGGGTTGGATGAGGCTAGGTTGTCCAATCGGGAGGTTTTCCAAATTTGACAAAGTGTAGGATCCATGCAACAGATGTGAATAGTGGCAAGAGTTGATTGTGATCACACACCTGGAACACTTGAAGAAACAACATAGATGTCTAGAACACATGAGACACATACTTCCCTCATTGTGACAACTTTTAGACAACTTACGACAAGGGCGACACCAAATATACACTTTGCAACGACTGTCACAACACTTGTGCGATAATGATTGAAACTTCAGGAATGAGTGTGATACATGTTTACATGGTAAGTACAACTCATTAATGTAAATATTACCCCTTGAACCACACCAAAACTAGATTTCGTGCATTGTGTAACACTCCACATGCCAAAAGACGACATTTACTATATGAAGAGAAAAGGGGTAACGACACATGCGATACACGAGCAACAGTGAAAGTGACACATGCTATAGTGAATATAACATGAAAACAACACAAAATAAAGTGAAAGCAAGCAAAATAGACAGTTGAAAGCATGAAAATGACACTCACAAAAGATAAGGTGTGCAAAAGCGACAGTTTGAAAAACTCACCAAATAGAAGTAAAAACGTAGGCGAAAGTGAGGGACCATCAATAACAATGTGCACTGACTATCGACATGGGTTGAAAATTGCATAGACACTATCTTAATGGATTGTGCTATTCTTGTTCAAGCTTGCATAAAATAATGTGCTCATGAACTTGTTGCAAACTAAACATGTGTGAGCAAGTGACTTCGACTGATCAAGAAGTGACCACGGAATGACAGATCACAAGATCCATAGTAGGGTACACAATTCAAGTGTAGGTAAAATTTTGGAGGGTATTTGTCGCAACGACAACAGGCCCCTTAGAGAAGCTTATGAAAGTTATGGCAGAGCTCATAATTTCAGAGGTTGAACTAAAGAAAATTCAGGACAACCTAACTCAGGTAAAGCAACAACTTCATATCAAGGAGAGGTAGCTAATTGCAAAAAAATAAAACAATGATCTATTTACCACCAAGAACAAGGTAGCATGAGATGAGATAAAGGAGTTAAAAACCAAATTGAAGGGAAATATATCTACAATTGAATCTAGAAAAATTGTTTGGGATGATATCATCCACGAGGTTCATTCTAAATGGGAGTTTATTCATATAATTTATCACCAAAATATTATGATGAATGGGTCTCAATTTAGAATTGATGCATGCAAGAAATTTTTACAAAAAGAAGCAATGAAGGCTAAAATGATGATTAAATATTTAAATGGAAAATGTTCAACTAAATTAAGGGAATTAGATATCAAAGGTAGAGTTGGATTAATTATGGAAATTAGTAAAATGAATGAGAGAAACCTACTTTGTATTCAGGATGAGAACAGATTAAAGGAGGTTCACAAGCCAATATCTTTGTTTGATTCCAAATTTGACCAAAGGACTAGATATGGTCTACCTAGTTGTTGGGACCAACAAGGAAATCTGGTTTCTTGGGAACTATATGAAAAGGAACTAGTGGTTGTTAAAAGCAGAGCAAATACAACACATGAAAAGACTACAATTTTAAAGGGAAGTAGTGTAGTGAATTATTTACAAAGGGACTTCCAACTTCTTTGGCTAATGAAGAAACTTTTTGTTGCAAAACCTGATCATACAAAGCTTTCAAATTTCAAAGTTTCATTCCAGAAAATGATCCAATGTAAGCTCCCAAATGAATAAATTTAGAAGAAGTGTGCAAGGTTGATTACTCTTATTGAAGAAGAAGTTAAAATGGTGGAACCAAGCACCAATCCTCAAACTGAATGTTCCACTAGTCATCAAACTTCTCAAAAATCAGAAAATTTCATTTTGTAACATTGTAAAATACCTTTTAGTAGTGGATAGTTAAGTAGTTATAGATTTTTTGACAATTACCATTGTAATTGATTTTGATGTAATATTTAAAAGACGTGAGAACCACTGGAAAAGGGTTTAGAGGTTTGGCGTTTTGAGTACTTGTGTAATCATTTTGGCTTCCTTTGAGATAATAATAAAAGTCACCAGGTGGATTCTAGTATGCATTGGTAGATTGTAGTATGTGTTGTTTCTCTTATGTGTTTTCCATATTCATTTTCCTTCTTTAAAGCACATGTATGTTCGTAGAAGATTTATTTAAACAAGTTACAGATTTATTTATATATATATTTAATAGCTATAATGAATACGCATAAGTTTTATTCAAAGACATCTTAATAGGTTCTCCACTGCTTCTGCACTTCCATTCTTAATCTAAATCATTCAAACTTTCATCTTAGAGTTTTAAATTTGGATTCTATTAAAGGGCCCAAGTTATAAACCCTAGCCTCTTATCAGTTCTACTTTCTAGCAAAATAATTAAAGTCTTGCTAATATAAGGCCAATTTGGGCATAAAGATTCATCTCCAAGATTAAGCTCTGTTACACAAGGGAATATATCACTTCTCGGCACATTTTAATAAATTTTTAACATTATTTTAAAATTTTTGAAATAGGTTTGTGGATGTGTTAGGCACTAGTTCCCTTTAAACCAGGAATTGTCTCTAGGGTGACAACACAAGGTATGGTGGGCAATGTTACTCACCAAAAGTGGGTGATCCCATAGGAGATTTTTTCTCTTGAATTTATCTTCAGTCGGCATCCAACAACCCTTGACAACCACTAGTGTAGCCAATGTATTGTTTCATTTGATCTCTACTTCCTAAGTCGGTCATACGTCTTCTTGCCCATTTGTTGAGAGCATGCATTTGAAAGTGGGTAATCCAACCCTAAAGGTATGTTTTTCATTATGAAATCAAGTGCTTGTGCTTGATTCTCCTTAGGAACTTTGGTCATGGATTATTGGGTGACTTGGAAGAAGGAAGGGTTTTGATTTTAGTCTTGTTCCCTCACCTTAAATAGGGGGTTAATACTCATACATATTCCCATGGGATCTCCCCTAATGGCTTATAGATTTAGGAAGGTAACTACTTGGAAAACCCATATTTTGGTGGCATTGTCCTAGGACTGCTCACATTAGTGAAAGTCCATAAAGAGTAGGGGAAATTTACTAAAGTGACAGTGGGTCATTGTTCCATTTTTGTCACTTAGTCTAGTAGTTGTCCCTTAGTTTTTCTCTTCCTTAGGGCCTTGCTACATTTTGTGCTAATAGGAAAGATTCCATCGATATGGTGGGAAACATTCCACCAATATATTACCCTAGGAGGATGCCATTTATCCTATCATGTTCCAACCATATCCAACCAACTTTACAATTAGAATGTAAAATGTGTTTCATCGACTAAATATGGAAAACAAGGTTATGTTGCCTCTACTCTATGTTGCAAGAAATAAAAATTGAAATATAAACAGAAGAATATCCAAGTAACTCATTGAAATTGAAATATTAATACCTCATTCTCCATCCAGATAACAAATTTGGTCCACTTTTTGTTTTATAACATGAACTTTTCGAAGTTTGTTGGATGATGACCATATTTGTCCTCCTATCAAAACATGGCACATGGACTAGTTAAACTAATTAATATGCAATCATTTACATTTTTCTAGGAAATAAAAAAAATATCATTTCACATATTAAATATACTTACAAAGCTACAAATCAAGGACTGTAGACCTTCTGGCCACTATGGTGTGTGGCACCTAGCCTTGGAGGCCTTATCCCAGAACATATACTAATTGAATATTAGCATGGATATTTCCACAGTCAATAAATTGTTGATGTTTAGGAATTTTGGAGAACTTTGTGTCATAAACATATGTTGCAAGCCCAACGTTTTGGGTGAACCCTTCACCCATATTCATGGGCTTGAAGCTTACTGTCTATGTGAAGAGTGTTAAACCCCTATATATAGAGGATGTTAAAATATAGTTGTTAGAGAATGTCAAAATATAAGCGTTAGAGATTGAAAGGAAAACTAAATGACACAGATGCAAAAGAAGGTGATGATTAAATTTTATTTTATTAAAAAGAATCTGAAAATAAATTATTAAATTAACTTTTGACTTGAATAATAATAAGAAAGTAAAATTTTAAATATATGAAAAGGTCAATTCAGGAGGAATGTAAAAATATCCAAAAATAGAAATAAATAAATAGATAACTATGATTTTGAAGGATAAAAAATTATAAATTTGTCTTGAATAAAAGAAAGAGATGGACAAGAAAAATGACCCTATGCTAGGCCCTAGAGTCTATGAAATACCTTGATCCTGTGGAAAGTATTACATAAGACAAACTAGTAGGTCCTTTAAATCTTGTCTCAAAGAACATATGGTTGACACCTACCACAACCACATTGTTAAATCTGCCATCGCCATATGCTCCAATAAGACCAATCATCTTATTAGTTTTGATAACACCAAAATCCTAGCCTTTGCACCTTTCCATTCAAACCGAGTCATTTAGGAAACCCTTGAAATTGAAAAACACCCTAACAACTTTAATCACGATGATAGGTATCATTTAAGCCAATCCTAGAAACCTTCTATTCATTTCCTTTCCTCTAGATGCCAACCCCTTAATTCAAGTCCTTACCCCTCTTAGCCCCCTGCCCTCCCTATTTTCTTCCCCACCTGCCCCCTTATTTTTCCTTTCCCCTTCTTCTTGTTTCCACCCTTTGAATATTCTCTTCTATCCTCCTCTAATTTCCCTCAATCTAATTTAATTCAATTCAATTAATTTAATTATTTATTTTTTAGTTTAATTTAATTGTTATTTCTTCCAAAAAAATTAGTTTAATTTAAAATTTGATCTTTAATTAGCTCTCTTTCTTCCTTCCTTTTAATTCAACTCCGTTTTCCTAATTAATTTCTTATTCAATATCAAAATGATAAATTAAAATTTCTATTTTGATTAATGGTTTTTTTAATTCATTGGTTTTCAATTTTTATCATTATATTCTTTTGACCAAGTTTTAATGATCAATTTAACTAAATCCTTTTTACCAAGTTAAAAAATATTTTATACTTTAATTCGCATAACCAAGTCTAAATTAATATTTATTTTAATAATTTAATAATCTAAAACTTTTAACTAATAATTTGGTTTCCTATGTTTATGATTACCCATTTTGATTAAATTTCACCATCCTCTAGAATAAATTAAAACAATTTTAAAATAGAATTTATATTCCTCTTTGAATTGACTTTTTCTATTATAATAAAAATTCTCTTCTTTTTATTCAAGTCAAATTTATAATATGTTATCCTTCAAAATCATAGTTATCTATTTATTTATTTCTATTTTTCTATTTTCAGATATTTTTACATTGCTCCTAAATTGACCTTTTCATATATTTAAAATTTTACTTTCTTATTATTATTCAAGCCAAAAATTTATTTAATAATTTATTTTCAGATCCCCTTTAATAAAGTAAAATTTAATCTTCAACTACTTCCCATCTAGTTCATTTAATTTTCCTGTTCATCTCAAATGGTTATATTTTGATATTCTCTAAAAGCTATATTAACATCCTCTATACATAGGGGTCTAGCACTCTTCACATCGACAATAAGCTTCAAGCCCTTGAATATGGGTGAAGGGTTCACCCAAAACATTGGGCAAACATACATTTGTTACACACAGTTCTCCAAAAGTTCTGAACATCAACAATATACTAATTGAATTTAACTATGCACAGATAAACTATAAAAATCATTTAAAAATTTTGATATAATCTTATGAGAAAATTCAAATATCTAGATGCTCTCCTCACCAAACTTCCTCCGTTCATCCAGCTTCTCATATGGTATTACAAGTTCTTTCCATACTTTTATACTTACATCAATTGGTCTTATTTTGATCCTTTTCTCGGGCCGGATTTTTTTTTATCTTCTATATTTGATTGCACCTAAGTCTCTTGTAGTTCTGAGACATTTATAATTTAACCTTTTTTACATACCAACCTACACCAAATTTAGTCTCCATGTCATGAATTATTACTTTCCGTAGGTGCAACGATATCTTTGAGAATGACAATGGAGATGGTATTTGAACCGTTGAAGGCATCAAACCCTCAACATATTCACAAAAACAATTTGAGCATCTAATCTACAGATTTCTCCTAAAACCATGTCGTATTCTATGCTTGTATCATAGATACCAATGCAAGATTCATAATGTGGTGTGGAAGAAGATATTTCTATCCCGAGAATGGATTGGGCACTGGAAGTATCTATTTCATGTTCGAAATTCTTAGTGGTTATGCTTAATGATTTTTTCCTTGATCTTTTGGTTGATCCAAGAGTGGTTGGGGAATCAATTGATTCCCTTTGAGCTAGTTAGAATTCTTGCATTGTTTCAATGGTTTTAGTTCATCATTTTTCTATGTATTTAGCAAGCATTTTCAAGTTCACACTATTCAGTTTGTGAACTACCTCTATCTTCAATATCGAAGCCAAGGCATTTTTCTCCTTGTAAATCTCATGTATCTAGAAATATAAAATAAATTTTATTTTTAAATTTTGCAATTACAAAAGAAATAAAACGAAAAATCAAAGAAAGAATTTAAACAATCACAATCTCTATAAATTCACAATGACATACCTCATTCTGTCGATTCTATACTCCATTCCCTCTACTCGGCATTTTAAGGTTGGGCTAGAAAATTCTATCCATGGGGTCGAGCCAAGGCAAATAGCGTGCAAAGAAGGAGATCAAATAGTCTGCACGAAGGGAAGTAATTCAAGTTGAGGCAAGCAATTTGACCATGCATACACACAATCTGCCTAAATTTTCAACACACATTTATAATAATCAAACCATTATGCACAAATACATGAATAAATATCCCAAAATTTAACACTAAATCCACCCTTTGTTCATAGAATAGACAATGCCTTACTCTACAACTCTTATTTCTGGACAAAAATGGTAGAAAAATAAAAAACTAGTGTAAGCTCCATCTGAATCCTTAAATTTACTCTACAACTCCAATTTCTTGACCAAAAAGGGAGAAAAATAAAAGTCCCCTATAAGTTCCATCTAAATCCTTAATATCCTTTGAAATCCATTGAAGATCATCAAAATCCATCAATTTGTTTTGCAGTATTCGAATTGCCACCACAAATCCAAGCAAAAGAAGGAAATATTGAAATCGTCCATCCGCAATAGAACAGGTGGACTTCGAAGGTCACCTATCGAGACCCAAGCAGCGATAGACAATCCTATTCTTCTGTTTCCTAGTTCTACACCTATCAATAGTGAAAAAAAATTTAGAGGAGAAAGAAAGAGTCATAAATTTTCTTTTAGTTCAATATTCAGTGGGTATTTGATTTTGAAGTTTTAGCTTGCGGAAATTTTAAAATTTTGAATTGTCCATCACTGAATATTTCCATTCACCCCACGCTAAATTTAGTGTCAACTCAGGTGAAATAATGTGATCACATTAGGGTGTCAAATTCAGTGAAAATGGCACCTTGTTTGGCGCCATCAAGTTATTTTTTCCATAAAAAATTAGACATGGAAATGTTACAAGAATATAACATTATTCTAAAACAAAATAAAAAATGGTCCAATTGTTAGAGGGTGATCTGGTCGTTAGAACTTCAGCAAAAAATACTAAGTGTGTGAGGGAGTGAAATGGCGCATACGCGATCTTGTAAACACAAACTCACATGACTTGATGATGGGATGACTCAAACCATCCAGACACGCATGCTCAACATGACTAACTGACGATGCGAGTCGACAAGCGCGAAGTTTTTGATTGATCATTGGACGACCGCGACAATGCTTGTGCAACAGTGTGTACGACTCCATGTGTGAGTGCGATGGATTTTTACATAGCGAACACAACATGTGCACATGAAGCAGGGACGTTGTACGTGACCAGAACATGGTCGCAAGCAAGACATTGTTACCAACATGCAAAAACTAACCGTTGAACGGTTAAGAAAGGCAGGTGCAAAGACTCACACGAGCCCACGGGATGAGCCCGAGTGCATGAAATTATCAAGCAAAAACTCAAGGGAGGCTCTGAAATTGAATGCAAGCCAAAATTTTGGAGGGTGTTAAAGTCGCTACAACACTCGGTGACACACAGGTAGAACTCCATCTTCTCTATTTTGGTTCATTAACAACATAGGGCCTTGGTCTTTCAGGGAGTATTGAATCGTTGTCTGGGTTACTTTGGCTTCCCCACTTACCCCATGGACAAACATGCCTCACCTTTTGCCAACTCAGTAAAAAAAACAAAAGCTTCATCCTAATCACAGTGTTTCGAAATCGGGAAGGGTAGTTTGGCTCACGAGTTGAAAATTTTCAGAGTATAAGTTTTCATCTCTGGTGTTGCTCTACTACCAGTAGGCCTATATAGTACCCCAGCGGAGTCACGTGGGAACACACACATTTCTCCACTGCCAACGAATCTAGTCAGTACCCCGGTGGAGTTGCATGCTTCACCACTCTGGGCAAGAAGCCTTTCTCTTCTTTCACCTTTGTATTCTTTTTAAGAGGACTATGCATAGGCACTTATTTATTTTTGGGGCGGAAGAGGGATCCCGACTTATTGAGAGCAGAAGAGGTTGTTCCTTTAGAGAAGCATGTAAGACCTCTGACATAGGTTTTCTCATTTAGATTTTCCCCTTCTCCGTTTCTACTAGTTGAATGATCTTGAACACACTGAGCAGAAGGCTAAGTATAGGTATGGGGCTTTCCAGTATGGACACAAGTTCATGGTTGGACTAAATTTCCCCTTGCAGAAGGCTCGTATTTTCTTTCAAGACTTCATTGACCGAAGGTTATAACCAAGCACAGAGAATACGAACACAAGACTGGCCAAGTGTTGCAGTGTCACAAGTTTCTTTAGATCTGAGACACATACTCATTCAAAAGCCAGAACTCAGTAGATGGCAGCACTTATTTCTGGAAAACAAAAATAGCAAGGTATCATGCAAAACAAACAAAACAAAAACAAAAATAGTAAGCAAAGAAAACAAAATGAAAACAATAAGCAGTAAGCAGACTATGTACATGGCACGAGGTGTGGCCCAACCTACTAAAAATAGTGTTTGAGATCTTTCCCATTGATAGGAAGGTTGTCAATCCTCCCGTCAAGTGATTGCAGATGGTATGTGTGTGGGCTAAGCTTCTCATGGACTATGTACGAACCAATCCACAGGGACTCGAACTTCGTATGCTTGCGTTCATCTTCATGGGATTTATCCCATTTCAAGAACAAGTCACCAACAATGAAGTTAGCTTTCCCTACAGACTTCTTATCGAACCATATCTTGATACGATTCTGGTGGAGTGTAATTTTTTCTTTTTCTTTCATCCTTTCTTCTTGAAGCTTGCGGAGTGTATCCATCCTACACTGAACTAACTGGTAAGGCTTGCCTTGGGATTCTTGAGATAGCTGAAGAGAAGGAAACTAGATATTGGGTGGTACGATGACTTCTTTACGATAGACCGAGAAGTATGGTGAGGTATTCAGAGAGGATTTGGGTGTAACGCGCTCAGCCCATAATGCATTCGTCAGGGTGGAATTCCAATTGTGTTTCTCAGAGTAAAAGGTCTTTTTTATTATGCGGATAAAATTTTTGTTCATGGATTCTTCGAGACCATTTCCCTGCAGCTAGTATTTAGATGAGTGTTTCAACACAATACCATTTTGTAATGCAAAATCATAAAGTTTCAAAAACAATAAGTATGTTGCATTATAAAACACAAGTGATACTAGAACGTCGAAGTGTGAGATGATGTTCTGTTGGAGGAAGTTGATGACCTCCTAGTCTTTCACTTGTTTGAGCGAAACTACTTCTTTCGACTACATGAAGTAATCAGTTGCTGTCAGAATGTAGCGATTCTATTTTGACGAATGTGGGAAAATTTACCAAATGATATCCAGGCCCCTTTGTTGGAATGGTTTGGTCACTGCAATAGGGTGCAGTGGGGCTGCTGACCTTTGTCTTCTGTCGGCGCATCGCTAACAGACGAGGCACTTGCGGGCATAAGCATGTGCATCCTTAAATAATGTGGACGAGTAGAAATTGGCTCGTATAACTTTGTTTGTAGTGGTGTTTCCCGCAAAGTGACCCTTGGCGGGTCCATCATACAGATCTTGTAGCACCTTCTCTGATTCATGTGCCTCTAGGCACCTGAGAAAAACTCTGTTGTTGTGCTTTTTGTAAGGCACTCCAGCATCAACTGATATGCTAAAGGTTTGAGATGCAAAGCCCTCTTCTATCTAATGGAAAAGTGAGAGGGTATGGTTTCGTGCTCAAGGTACTGGTGCACATCTTTATACCAAGAGTTTCTGTCTTCAGTGGGTGTTGCTCGTACTACATCATACATTTCAACTTCCTTCTCCTAGCCAGCGAGCTCTTCTTCCTCCTCCTACGCATGCATTGCTTCAACTACGAGTCTGCATAGCCCATGATCTTTGACCGTGTGAACTGGCTTGATTTCAAGATCATATTCTTGCAAGCATGTCATCTAGTTTGCACATCATTCACCCAATTCTTGTTGTACGAGCAGTGCATAGACTGTTGGGTGGGTGATGTAGACTATGCAGTGGTTCTTCAACAAGTAGGGTCTGAAGTGTTTCACCGCCTTGTAAACTGCATATTCTTGTTTTTCAACGGCAAGGTAGTTGATTTCGGGTCCCTGCATGCTTTAGATCATGAAGGATATGGGATTTTTGTCATTCATCTCATCCTTCTGAGTGAGTAATGCAACGAGCAAGTTATCGGAGACGAAGGTGTATAGCAGGAAGTCTTTTTTGAAGTCTGGGTTGTACAGTGAAGGCGCTTCTGTAATAGTTAGCTTGATACGAGTGAATGCGTACTTTTCCCTCTTGCCCAACCTATAGACTCCATACTTCTTGGTCATGTCCTACATGGGTTTGGCTATCTGCATATAATCCGAGATGAACTTCCAGGGGAAGTTTATCTTGCCCAGAAGGACTGCATCGCTCTCTTATTGGTTGGGTGAGGGATTTGTGTAATAGTTAGGACCCGGTCCAGATCAACCTTGATCCCGCTTTTGGCAACGATGTGTCCAAGAATGTTCCCCTCAAACACTGTGAATATGCTCTTTTTGGTAATCAACGAAATCACGTATTTCCGGCATCGCTCAAAATTTTTATTCATATGGCATATGTGGCCCTCACGTTTCCTTGAAAACAGAGTCGCATCATCGAGGTATACCACTATGCCCTATCCAATGAGTCCATGGAAAGCGAGGTCCATGGCAAGCTGAAAAGTTGCGTGTGCATTCACAAGCCTAAACGGCATTCATCTGTATGCAAACGTACCCCACTTGGTACAGAAGGTAGTTTTGAGTCTGTTAGGTTCCGCCACCAGAACTTGATTGTATCCTGAAAAACCATCAAGTAAGGAAAACATCTGTGCCCCATATACTATTTGCAGAATGTGGTCTATAGACAGCACGGGGTAGTTGTCTTTTTTCGAGGCATGGTTCACGTTTTGAAAATCAACACACAAGAAAATTTCCCTGAACTTCTTGCGTATAGGAACAAGGTTTGAAACCCAAGTAGAATGACAAACTTTGTATATGATCCGTGCATCCAACAGCTTAGTGAGCTCTTTCTATATGAGGGGTTCAAGTGACAGATGTACTTTCCTTAGCTTTTGTTGATATGGATTGAACCCTTCTTTGATCGGAGTGATGTGCTAGATTATTCGCGTGTCATAAGTTTCAAATCATTGTACATCCAAGCGAACACATCTCTGTACTGTTTGAACAAGAGGACAAAGGCTTACTGCTCTTGCTATGTGCAACACTTACTAAGATTGACGAACTTTGGATCTTGTTCTGTTCCCAAGTTGATCAGCTCGTGCATCATGGTGGAACTATGGGTTTTTCTGTTCCTCGACCCCTGAAAGTGTTCTTGCAAGTCATAAAGCTTCTCCAATTATGCCTCTCCCTTAGGGATGAGGTGACCTTTCTTGCTACCAGCTTCTGCTTGCAGAGATTTCTTGTGCTCGTCTTCGTCTATCGCTTCATCCTTGAAGGTGTCATCGTTGGCCATGAAATGCAGTATATGTTGATCATCATTAAACACGCGTAAGTTAGTTATGTTATCCGGGATAGATGGTCTATATAAAATTTAAATAGTAAATCTATCCCTAATTGGTGACATCCTAGAGGCTGCATTTGCCAGAGCATTAACAGCTGCATTATGCATACGTGGTACAGCAGTGATGTTAAATTCTTGGAAGTTTGAGATCGGTCACCATACCTCTTACTGGTAACTTTTGAGATGCGCTGATAAATAGTGAATGGTGTTAAGTACCTTCCGTACCACTATCAATGAATCACCTATCACTTCGAGTGTGATCGCATTGAGGCTAATGGCTTTCTACAAGCCCAACATGAGTGCTTCATATTCACCAATGTTGTTTGTGCACTCGAACTCCAAGCGACTCGAACTCAGATGTTTGTTGTAGTTGGGGTTGATCAAAACAAACCCAGCTCTTGAGTTGTCCTATGTCTTTGGTCCATCTAAATACATGGTTCACAGTGCATTTGTACATGGACCGTTTGACATGCTTGCACTACTGCGACTATTGTTGCTACTACTACTGCTACTATTATTACAATGTACTGTACATGCTTCATTTCCATCAGTTGAGCAAGGAAGGAGACCCAACTACATGTATGGTGGGGTTAGGGTTGGCCGTACAGGATAACACCCCAGCGTTGTTTCGAGGAGGCAGTTTCCAAACATGAGTTCTGTGAAGGCCAACAATTCATTTTCTCCATTGATGGGGGTGACATTGTGCCTCATATACCTCTTGGATAACACCTTGATTTGATTATCTTTACCCTTGTATGGAAGCCACATGTGCAACCAGTCTGTAGCAAAGTATCCATTCAACTTACTTGACCAGTCTCTGCTGAGTAGTAAGACATACACTTCCAATATGTCCACAACAAAAATGTTGATGCACTGGTGGACTTGACCATCGTGAGATAGTCGGATGATCACATCTCGAAGCTCACCAATTTCTAGTACAGGCGTTCGATAAAGTTGGATAATTTGTGTGGATGTCTTGCTCCAGTGCGCATTGATATTTTTGGAAATGGAGAGTAGCATGATGTTGGCTGTCGTGCCAAAATCAACCAAGCCGTTGTGAACATCACTTTTGAAAATTTTGAGTCAAAGTAGGACTGGAGGGCAGCCTGAGTTCTCTGCTTCCATCCAGAGTGTGTTTAGCATAGTTGAAAGTGATTCGAGAGGTGTTATTTCTCCCTTTCTGGTAGAGGTGGCATTGTCCATTCACGTGAATTTTCTTCATGTCATCTACAATTTTGTAATCCAGAGGGGGTGTTGTAATCCAGAGGGGTTAAAATCACCGAGGTGTCCAGGGTAAGACTTGTGATCGTGTTGTCCAGCAGAGTATTTTGCAATTTGTTGCTCATGAATGTGCTCTTGTCTGCTGCTGTCTTCCCGAGCTTGCTTTGCATTTTCTGCTTTGGGACGGCTGGTGGATCAACCTTCCTCATCAGCAATTTCAACTTTTCTTGCACTTCCCCAACTGTAGAGGTAGCCCCCTTACTTCTAAGATTGTAATGGTCATTTTTATTTTGGGGTTTTTCCTCGATGTTCATCTTCAGCGCTGCTTGCGAGCACTGATACATGTTTACCACATGCCCAGAGATTGATGCCTCATTTGGTGCAACATCTTCATCATTATCTGTATCTCCCGGTTGTTCCTACATATTGATGTCTACGTTAATTGTGTGGTTGTATATTGAGTTTGTAACTCGCTTCCAGTCTGAACAAGACCTTTCTGAGTGACCATTTTCATGAAATGAACAAAATTGGTTGTTCATGCATCATTCAAGCTGAAACACAGAGCTCTGTGTAGTTTTCATAGGGAGACGGTTGCTACCTGATGACATGTTTCCTTGTCTATGTCTAGGCAGATGGTTGCTTGCAGAGGTGTCCATTTTTTGTTGTTTAAGCTCAGACACTTCTGATGTCAAGTTCTTGATGATGAGAGTGAGGGTTTCAATATCACTTGTTTCCTTGTCTCTACCTTTTCTCGCCACCGCCTAAGACTTCCTGCTCGCTTCCATGGAGTCCTTTGTTGGTTCATCATCCTTGACAACTCCAATCGTACATAGGTCTTTCTCAACAGTGATTGCCTCTTCGCAGTTTTCCAATAACGTTGGTTTTGTAGCTGGCTTGAGGAATCATGCAATGTTGGTCGGCAGTGCAGATGTGTAGTAATCAACAGTGAAGGAGTCATGAGGTTTTGTGTCGGTTACAAACTTGTTCAATATGTGCATAAACCTCTTATTGTAGTCTTTTACCTTTTCTTTCCTGTTAGGCCCCTATACTACTAGTGTAACCCATTATTGTTATTAGTACAACCCCCTTATTATATTGTTGTACCCATGTACTCTCCATATTGTTACTATTGTGCCCCATAGAAGCCCACTATTATTATTATCGTGCCCTTACATTATTATTATTATGTCGGCTCTGATTATAATATGACCCCTTAGACTCCTATATATAGAAAGGAGGTATTTTCATTTGTATCATCCAAGAATTGTTCGTTTATGTAATGTAAAGGAGGCTACTCCCCTGAAGAGGCTGAATTCTAAGGCATTGATCTATCTTTTCTATCTTTCTGTGAAGTTGGTTTCATAAAATTTGGTATCAAAGCTTCGGATTCTAGGGTTTCGCTGCTCCAAACAGGTCATCGTGGCATTTTTGCTATAACTTTTTTTCTGCGACATTTCAGAAGCGAAAAAAATAACCATTTGAGACGAAATCGCACTGAACCTCTCGTCTGAATTTCAGAGCTTTTCGTGCTATATTTGCAGAGATATGATCTGAGGAAGTTGACCTTTTTGCAAACTCCCGAATTAAATTCCAAACAAGTTACCTGTGGAAAATAGTCATAACTTTTGTTTTGAGCATCAGATTGAAATTTCGTAAGAAGTTACAGGAAGAGGACAAACTGTAGTTTCCTTTGTATATTTTTTAGATCCTAAGGTCAAAACAGTGACACGTGGAACTTGATACAAGTTTGCTCTTCTGAAAATGTATATAATCAGGTCATCTTGGGAGACTGTGCATAACTCTTTCTTGGAGAATCTAAATTCGATCAGACTGGTGGAATTAGAAAGAGGACACAGAGGGCTACTGCAGGTCACAATTTTAGAACTTAAAGATTTGAAAGTACAAAGTTACAGTCATTTCAAGATCGAGCTCCTAAAATCAAGTAAAAGCGAGATGAGGAAGTTTGATGGCAAGGATCTAGTAAATTGGATACTACAGATGGAGAAATATTTTGATCTACATGGTGTACCACTATTACAAAAGGTATGTATTGCATCTTCATATTTAGAACAAGATCAATTTTTATGGTATAAAGGGCTTTGTTCTCGTAAAAAACTTGTTACGTGGTCAATTTTCATGGAAGAAATTATAGCACATTATGAGAATACAAAGAGCAACACCTTCTTTAGAGCAACACCACAACAATTGGAAGAAAAAAGAGAAAAAGGGCCTTTTTACAAAGTGGAAAGCAAAATTATGGCAACAAGGAATTCTACCCCTCACAACTATAAAGATGGAAGTGTTGTTTCTCCTAGCCTTCCACAACCTACAAGGGTTACACCACAACAATTGGAAGAAAAAAGAGAAAAAGGGCTTTGTTACAATTGTGATAGCAAATGCACTAAAGGTCATATATGTGCTGAGAAGAAATTATTTTACATAGAGTATGAAGAGGAGGAAGAAAAGGATCAAGAAACATCAAAAGAAAAGGATATATGCCAAGACCCAACCCCAGAGAAAGAAGAAATGAATTCGACCATATCTTGTAAAGCATTGGCAAGAATTACCACTCCTCAAACTCTCAAGATAGAAGGACATATCAAGAAGAAAAAGGTTCAAGAAGTGAAAGATCACATCAAGAAAGAAGAAATGAATCCAACCATATCTTGTAGTGCATTGGCCGGAATTACCACTCCTCAAACTATCAATATAGAAGGACATAACAAGAAGAAAAATGTTCAAGAAGTGAAAGATCACATCGAGCATCAAGAAATGAATCTGACCATATCTTGTAAAGCATTGGAAGAAATTACCACTCCTAAAACTCTAAAGATAAAAGTACATATCAAGAAGAAAAAGGTTCAAGCAGTGAAAGATCACATCAAGCATCAACAACAAGTTCTCCAACTTTTAAAGGATAATGCCACTTGGGTGCAAAATCGAATGAAACAACAAGTAGATCAACATCATAGTGAAAAATATTTTGATGTAGGTGATTGGGTACTTTTACTGCTACATGTCAAGCAAGCTATTTATGAGAAGGAAATGTTGGCAATACTACATGCACTTCAGAAAGGGCAACCTTACCGAATGGGAATACACTTCAAGGTAAAAATGGATCATGATAGTCTTAAATACTTTTTAGAACAACTATTATCTTTAGAAGAATAGAAAAAATTGGTCACAAGTATGTTGGGTTATGAATTTGACATCATCTATAGAAAAGGGAAGCAAAATTTTGTTTTAGATGCACTCTCAAGAAAGGATGAGGATGTGGAAGCATTGTTTTGTGCTATTTCTATTATCCAACTAGATTGGATAAATGAAGCAAGGGATGAATGGAAGAAGGACGAAGAAGTATGGCCACTCATTCAAAAGTTGCAAAAGATCCCAATTCAAACAATATTGCCAGAACTTGAAGAGGAAGGAAAAATCATTTTGGAACCTGGAGCAGTCACAGAAACAAGAACTCAACAGCTACAAAATCGATCAATTTCAGAGTATCTCATCAAGTGGAAGAAGTTACCCGTTGAAGATTCCACATGGGAGGACAAGAATTTTATACAAAAGCATCAAGAACTACTCAAGCGTTGAGGACAACACTTTTTGAAGGAGAGGGGCATGTTAGGCCCCTATACTACTAGTGTAACCCCCTATTGTTATTAGTACAACCCCCTTATTATATTGTTGTACCCATGTAGTCCCCATATTGTTACTATTGTGCCCCATAGAAGCCCACTATTGTTATTATTGTGCCCTTACATTATTATTGTTATGTCGACTCTGATTATATTATGACCCCTTAGACTCCTATATATAGAAAGGAGGTATTTTCACTTGTATCATCCAAGAATTGTTCATTTATGTAATGTAAAGGAGGTTGCCCCCTCGAAGAGGCTGAATTCTAAGGCGTTGATCTATCTTTTCTATCTTTTTGTGAAGCTGGTTTCATAACATTTCCCCTCCATCTTCAGGCTTCCCAATTCTTTGAGCAACATGGCTGGGGTCTTGTCATCAGCAAAATTTTCTAGAAACATGCGTTTGAACGCACCTCGGTTTTGTATGGATTTGGCAGGAAGGTTGTGATACCATGCAGTTGCGCGACCATCTAAGGTACATGGAAACAATCTACATGCTACGTCGTCGTACCATACCTCAAGGGTCTGCAGCTGTAGGTAGAAGTTGTCCAAATGATCTTCTGCCTTCACTGTGTTTTCAAGGTCGAACTTTGTGATCATCCTCTCCGACTACTTCAGCATCTTGTGCAAAGCACCCAGGAGGGCCAATGGTCCCTGAGTCATCCATTCCAGATTTTGGTTAGCCATGTCTTCTTCTTCTTCTTCCTCCTCCTCTTCTTCAGAATCTAACGGTTCTGGATCTAAGTCTGTTGGTTCATCTCCACCTCCGCCTCCACCACTGCCTTCCCCTCCCCCTCCTATACTGGAGTCTGAGCCCAAGATCACGAGGGTGTCTCTTTCTCCCTATAGGAAGATCAGAGGTTCCTCTCCATCTTCAACATCTTCTAGTAGACTTCAAGTGTGGCTAGAACTTCTTCTTCCATTGATGATACAACAACCCTTGTGGGAGTGTTTTTTGAATTTCTTAATGCGTATGGATGATGTTGTATTCCTGGGATCAGACCGACTGCTTTCGTGAACTGACAAGTGATGGGATAGATGGAGCGAAGGTGGTGATATGTAATTTCATGTTCACATGTGGGGGGTGAGGAGTAATCAACTTCAAAGTTGCGCGTAGGTGAGAGGGAGTGTGAGTTACTACCTTGACCAGATGATTGATGAGTGAGTGTGAGAGGACGTTCAACCATAAACAATTATCGACCCTCCTTCTAGCACAAAAAATGTTGACAGTGATGGACCCACCAAAATTCATGGGATCACCCCGGTATGAAGTCCAAACTAGACCTCACACCGTTTGGTATTGGAGTCCCATCCAGTATTATGGCCCGGTTTCCATTATCTTAAATGTTTTCCTTAGCTCTTGCTTTTCAACACAGGAGAGTGGTCTGCTTTGTCTTCGAGTAGCGAGGTTCATGCACCTAGTGATTGATAGTGTCACTTGTTTCAAGGTTCTTTCACCAGAGAGAAATAGGGTGGGAGTGAGTCCCAAGTCAGATGGGAGGAAACCCAACTCTGTTAGGAACAAACAACACAACAGGATGTGCATAGATTTCGGAGGAGCAATCCACACGGATGCGGCAGTCACAACACACAAGGGAAGATAACACATACAACACTCAGTGGACAATCCGTGCGAGTGGGATGGTCATTATAGTGAGTTTACATGAAAGGTTATGTCTGATGTCCGAGAGGTAACCAACGTGGGCAAGACAGTGTTAGCTACTTATACAACACATTTTCATTAATATATGTATTAGAATAGTTGAATGAATTCAAGTGTTAAACATAGGTTAAAGAAACATGTATTACAAGTGTTCAAGATAAATCTTACAAACAGTTACAACACATGTGTGAAAACGTGTTGGCCTGTTAGTAGGCTTCTGAATTAAGTGAAAGTTCCAAGACACATCGATACACCATACATCACTAACCCCATGGACGGGGCATTGGAGCCACTACTTACTCCTCAAAGAAAATATTATAGACTCTCAAGGCTATGTGGGAGGAGCCAAGGTGAAAATTCCTTTGCATGTACAAATGAGGGGGTATTTATAGCCAAGGGTGAAACTAGCCCTTGTGACTGTTCAAATTCCCTCATGACCGTTTGACTTCCATGAATTTTTAGATTACATGACTCTTCAGATTACAAGTGGGTCTCTTGGAATTCCACATTACATTACAATGATTGACAACAGTGTGGCCCATAGTAGGATGTGGTCGACAAGACTCATGATACGGCTCAAAAGGATAGTGCTCGTATGTTCATGTTGCTGTTGGTGTGCTTGTCGAGTTCCATTGTTGTTGAGTGATGGATGTCCTCTTGGTGTATCACAGCTTCCCCTCCACATGGAGAAGTGTGCAGAGCCATTGATGGTCATTGGTTTTGCTTGATGGTGCATTCGCACGTTGCTTCTTGCTTGTACTTTGGAATGCTTGACATGTTCGTCTGTTCGCAAAAATATCTCCTCGCATGTTCGCTCGTTCATCCATCCATGCATGTCGTCTGTTCATCCATTTGCGAACACATCTTCGCATGGTCATCTGTTCACAAACACATCTCTTCACATGCATCATTTGTTTGCCCATTTGCAAACACGTCCTTTTGAATGTACTCTCCTTGTTCATCCCATTTTTTGTCATATCATGTTTGTTCATGTACTTGTATCTGCAGTCACTCATGATGAGACGACATCAAATCCATAAACCTCCTAGTCTACCATGATGCATGGTTGTTTGCTTTTAGATGTAGGTGACCGAGAAAGAGGACAAGGCTATGAAACCGCATAAGACAAGTCTCAAGCTGGGATGTAGGCTCTGGGCACTACTGGTGAAAACTACGCAGAGGTCACTGGGAGACGGAGACGGGAATTCTGAATCAGCAGTGACTTTCCGTGGGATTTGGCTCGGCTAGAGGATAAATCTACACAAATTTTGGGAAAAGCAGTGTGGGTTGTAGGAAAGCTAGGCATGCAAAATCTACACAATTTCTAGAGTGAGCAGGCAGCGGGATCTTGGCAGCAAAAACTGTGCAGTTCCTGGAGGGAGTTGGTAGAAAAAACAACGCAGTTCTTGGAGGGAGCTAGAAGCGGGCTGTTGGGAGCTGCTGGTGGGAAAAATTATGCAAATGCTGGGAGGCTGACCTACAGACCACCTCTGCGTGGTTTCTGAGTTGAGTGGACTGCTGGGATGCAAAGGGCTTTCTCATGAAATTTGCGCAGTTTTCCGAGTGAGCAGCTGGTCCGCTGACTGGTGACTGGCTGGTAAAACTACGCAATTTTCTAAGGGAGACAAGGACAAGCACTGGGTGTCTATCCAACCTGTCTGTGCAATTTTTTCAGTCAGCAGAGTGAGCATGGTCTGCAGCCTTTGCGTAATTTTTTAGGGGAGTCAGTCCTGGGGTAGCTGCTTGGTTAAACTCTATGGTTGACCAGCAAGAGGGTTGGTTGATCTACTTGCAGGCAATGCAGCTTGAAATGGCTTGTTGGGTGCTTCTGCGCTATTCTGGGTGACAGTCGATCGAGTCAATGACGGGGTGATGGTCCGGTTGTTAGAGGGTGATCTAGTCATCAGAACTTCAACAAAAGTGACTAAGTGTGTGAGCGAGTCAAATGGTGCATACACGATCTTGCAAACACACACTCAAATGACTTGACGATGGGACAACTCAAACCATCCAGACACACATGCTCAACATGACTGACCAACGGTGTGAGTCGACAAGCACAATGTTTTTTATTGATCATTGGATGACTGCGACAACGCTTGCGCGACAGTGTGTACGACTCTATGTGTGAGCGCGATGGATGTTTACATAGCGAGCACAACATGTGCACATGAAGTGGGGATCTTGTGCATGACCAAAACATGGTTGCAAGTTAGACATTGTTACCAACATGCAAAAACTTCTCATTGAATGGTTAAGAAAGGCGGGTGAAAAGACTCACATGAGTCCACGGGGTGAGCCTGAGTGTGTGCAATCATCAAGTAAAAACTCAAGGGAGACTCCCAAATTGAATGCAGGCCAAAATTTTGGAGGGTGTTGCAGCTGCTACAACACAAATATATGAATAAAGTGAAGTTTCTTGTTGGATAACATATTCATTGAATTGATATAATTGGTGTACTAAACAGTATTGACTATGTTGTGTATTACAGGAGCCAAATGAGGCCATGGAAACATATCATGTCATATCAAATGAGGATGCAATGGATGATGTGAGACATCAAGTACTCAACTTTTCACTTAACTTAGGAAAAATATAATGACATTTTGTGATACGCCAATATTTTTTCATGATATTATTAAAATGTAGTGTATTATCTAATATTGATAGAAATTAATGCAGGTTATTGATTATTTTAGATGGATATTGGATAAAATGCAAAGCCCGAGCCTTCAACTAGGAAAAAGAAAAAAGATATGTATGTGGATGTGGACCTAAAATTTTAAATCATGTAGCAGAAAGTGGGTGGAAGAGGATATGTCAATGGATCTTGAAGACACAAAAATGTTTGCACTGAACAAGAGGTTGGTCAGGACTATAGTACATGGGATGAATACTTTGAGAAAATTGTTTTTTGTGGATGTTTTATATGTCGTGGAAAGAAACAATTCAAACAAGTGATTATACAAAGACATTACATAAATGATGAGCTTCCAATGGGTAGTATGCCTCCTAAAATCAATTTGAATCCAACAGAAATTGTGATAAGGAATTTTCCAATTTTATTTAAATAATATGTATTCTTCTTTTAAACATTGTTTTATATTATTTAAATAATTTTTTTCTTAATGATTACTTGCAGGATAAAGTTCTTGGTTTAAATTTTCCTGGAGCATCGATTTCCATCCTAGAGTCTGGTGATCATTTTCTAATGAGACATCTAACAAAAATATGTGCACATATACCAACTCATATGATGAGGAATTGATGAAAAAAAGTAACAAAACAAGAACCAATTTAAAGATGCATAATTTTCTTAAAGACAAGGGGAAGGTGGACTACATACCCTATGAGAATGAATGTGATGGAGATGATGACTTTCCCTTGAGATTGAGATCAATTTACAAAGAGACATTTGATCATCAACTATATTATGCTTGGCCCAATGATAAACAACTATGTAGAGTGTATGAGGTGTTTCAATTTTGAGGATACAACTACATGATGCAACCCTCTAATATTCATGGAGTGAATCTAGGCCTCTTTATTGTCCAAAATGTCCATGTGGGATCTAAACATAGAAACAATTCACAATAAACCACTAGAAGATTAATTCCATATTATGGTATGTCATATTACAATGGTGAATGGAGAATGTTAGCAGAATATAAGAATAACATTTTAGCATATGGTCTAAATTTGAATATTTATACACATAGTCTCCAATAGGAAAGTGGAAAAGAAATTAATAGAGGTCATCTTGTGTATATAGATGGATGTGCATACACACATAAAAATATTGAAGGATTTATAAATAGTAATAAGGGAAGGGACCCTGTTGTAAGACCAAATTGTCATTTTGTTGAGGTTATAACTTATAAATGATAAAGATAGAGATATGAAATGGGAGGTTGATAGACTGATAAGTGTTGAGGCTATTATGGACCTTACCATTGGGGATGAGTTATTGATTAATTAACCCTTCTTAAAATGCACTCTTGTGTGAAAGAAAAGGGAAGAACAAGGTCTCCCTAAGGATGTTCTTAAGGGAAGAAAACCAAAGAACAATCAATGAGTGTAGATTGACATTTTATAAACTATGTTGTCAAAATTGTGTTTTATTTTAAATTATTGTATAAAAAAGGTTGTCTATAAATGATGTTCCAATATTAAATATGTGTGTGTGTGGGGGGGGGGGGGGGGGGCGGGGGGGTCGGGTCGGTGGATTTTATATTTTTATTTGTTAATACATATTTCATTATATTTCTTTGAAATTGATACATTCATGATTTATCCAATTGTTGCCTAACATTAAATAATGCTTGTGTTTGTTGATAGCTAGAAGATATTGATGATACACCTACTAATACCCAAGGTCAAACTGGGTTATTAAGATTTGGATGGGATGATCCAAACCATCCTTTAAACCATACTAAGGCGAGAAGAGCAAGATTGAAGAGAACACTACCAGCTGAGAAATTTGAAGAGCTGATGAGATTAGCATACATTGATGACATGCCACCTAGCCTTAATGATGGTGATGATAGTGAAAATGTAATGCATGAAGAAGGATTGAATGAAATTCTTATAGGTTTCTTTGGGGATGGAAACAATGATGATGATAATGATCATATGGTTGACAGTAATGATGATAGAAAGGGTAATTACCACCAACATAATCTTGATGATAACAACCTGAAAGACTCAATCAAGCAAGTAGCTAAGACACTCGTGTTCAAATCAGGTGCAAGTAGAACCTAAAAACTTGCATGCACATTAATATTATTAGAAATAAAGTCAATATTTGGTTGGTAAGACAAAGGATTCACTACCCCATTGAACTGAGTTGAAATCTATTTCTTACTTTGCATTTTCAATTGGTGTACGTAATTCATAAAAATTCATCATCTTCTTTTGTATTTCTTTAAGGGGATTTTAAAACCATATATTGTATATAAATAGTCCTAGTATATATTTAGATATCAAACATGTTCATCATAAGTCAAGCATTTAATTGATTTAATCTCGGGAAATCTTACAGGGCACTAAAAAATAAAATATTTACTGAAGAGAATGTGTTGCCATCAACTTTCAGAGGAGTGTATCAACTTTTGGTTGAGTTGGGGATTGAATATAAGCAAATTCATTCATATAAAAAAGGTTTCATTTTATAAAAATATAAATATCAATACAAGATTATAATTCCCTGTATGCAAAGAGAAGAGATATCGTACAAATGTACAAGGTCCTACAGTTCCAAACAAGGTTTTATGTCACATGCCAATTATACCTAGACTTCAAAAAATGTTTTGTTACAAGTCACTTGCACAATTGATGGAATGGCTTACAAAGAACAAGAGTAAATCATGTGAATTGCGGTCGAATCCAAAGCAATGAAACACATAGAGGAAAATGGATTATAAAATTCAAAGATGAACCTCGTAGTAGTGTAGATTGATGTAGTGCATCCATTCTCTTTCCTAAGCTCAAATTATAGTGTTTGGCTAGTCAGATTGATAGTATATAATATTCCCACATGGATGAGTGTTAAAAAGGAGCACCTTATATTGACTCTCATCGGTCTAGGAAAACATCAAGTAAAAAAAATGGATGTTTATACTCTGCCTTTTACTAACAAGATGCAACTGCTATGGGAAAGAATAAGTATGTATGAATGATCACATCCTTCAAAAAATAGGTCCTTCATGTTGTATCATGTTGTCTGTTGGACTATTAATGATTTCCCATGACTTGGTGTTTGTTCTGGTAAAATGAAATATTTACACTCATAATTTATTTTCATCCCAACTTTCATACTTATGTTTATACTATTATTTTGATGTTATAACATTACTTATTGAATTATAGGTCTTCAAACAAAGGGGATATTTGCATGTCCAATATGTGCAGAATAATTTCAAGGGCGTTATGCTAAAGATTTACATAAAATTATTTATGCAGACAACAAGGTTTTTCTACCACCATATCATAGGTTTAGAAATTGCTAGAAGAATCAATTTGATGGAAAAGCTGAAAATAGAGACCCTCCCCTGATTATGGGTCCAGGTGATTGGCTTAAGAAGTATGAAGATGTTGAATCAAAAGTTTGGGAGAATTTTCTTGATCGGGGTGATTCAATTGAAGAACTAAAACAAGTTGTAGTTAATATGCCAGAAGGAATGAAAAGGAAATCCATATTTTATGATCTCCCTTACTGGAAGGATCTATTAATATCTCACCTATTAGATCCTATGCACATCTTCAAAATTGT
The DNA here is from genome assembly GCA_031772625.1 of Pinus tabuliformis. NCBI lineage: Eukaryota > Viridiplantae > Streptophyta > Pinopsida > Pinales > Pinaceae > Pinus > Pinus tabuliformis. The sequence continues at coordinate 217,913,736 of CM062820.1, read as the reverse complement.
CTCAAATTCTATATTTTGACATATATCAAGAAAAGAGGACACCTTGTCTTCAAGGAGAGATGTTATTATTTCACGTACCAAATTTGATAGAAGGAATTTGTGGCCAAACAAGGAAAATGAAACATATGCATAAGCTCCATGGATTTTGAAAAAAAAAGTTAGCCTAACTAAAAAAAGTCATATGTTCAATGAGGACACCTACTGGCTATGGATCATTATTGGAAAAATATTTTACAGTTGATGGACATCTGACAGGATATAAAACACATGATTTTCATAATTTTGTTGTGTGAGAAAAATTACTAATGACCTTTGATAAATTTGTTTGATATCATATCATGCCATTGGAAATTATGGGAGATTCATGTCTTACAGTTGACTTAAGGAATGTCATAAGTCGATTGTTAGCATTTGCAAAGTATGTTATATGAAATGTTCATGTGTGAGAGAAATAGAGATATTATATTTCTTTTTAATATTTGCCTAAAGATTCATACTAATTTGTTGTTCTTATATTAGGGTGAACTCCAAGGAGATCCACGAATGTGAAGTGCCAAAATGGAAGAAGGTGATTGTAGAAATTGTAAGTGTATTTGAGAAGGATCTCCATACAAGTTTCATGGACCTATAAGTCCATTTACTTATACACCTAGTAGATAACATTGAATTTGCAGGTGTTGTATCAATGAGGTGGATATTTTTCTTTGAGTGGTATACAAAAACTCTAAAAAGATATGTCCGACAAAAGGCACATCTAGAGTGTTGCATCGATGAAGGTTATGTATTGAATGAATAATTAATCTTCCTATGTGAATTCCTTGGTAAGCATTTTGAAAATGGGCCACACTTCTAGATGAAGAACGAACATCAGATATTATTGATGGAGAAAAACCACAATCTAATGGCGTTGAAGTAGAAATTAATAGGTAAATTCATGATCAGTGTGCTTGTTTTTCTTGCAATCATTAATTTATTCTACAATTAATTAGTCAAATATACAACATGACATTTGGAGTTTGAAATAAACATGTTGACATGTAATAGGTGTAGACAAAAGTGTTATATTTGACAAGTTCATTATGTACCACGTGGAATTTATGAACAAATGGACTATTTGTATAATAAAAAAGAGAAGAAGTGTTGGAAGCAAGGATATAGTTTAAGAGATTCAACCCAAAGAATACTCCACTTCCCAATGATCTGCTTGGGGAATGGGGCAGAAATTACACACTACAATGGGTTACTGAAAAAATTCAAAATCAAATAAAAGATGCAGTTATAGATTCAAACATAAAGGAAGATGTAATAAACATGTGTAGAGGTTGTGAAAGAAAGGTACAGTTGAAAATTTAAAAATATGTTCTTTCTTTACAATTTTGATACTATTGATTATTTTAATTATATTTGTTTTCACTAAACTAAATGGTCTGTCATAGATGAAGAAATATCCTGCAATGTGGGCATATGGTTGACATTATTATGTAGAAAGTGTAGATGTAAAGAGATGATCCTTTTATTGTGGCATCACGGTTAGTTTTAAGCAATCTAGTCGAGTAACCTCAAAAGATAAGAATATTATTGAAGGGAATCTACAATATGTTGAGAAAATCCATCAAATTATTGAGTTGGATTACCACTCTTTTAAATGTTATATTTTTAAGTGTAGATGGTATGAAGCATTTGAGAGGACATGAATACATGATACCCATAATGGATTGTTTTCTATAGATTCATCAAGGTTCCTACCATAGGATAAGGAGCCTCATGTTCTACCAATTCATTGTGAGCATGTATTTATTTAACTCAAACAAGAAGTAGTTGTGATCATTAATCTATTAATTCATAATTTATTATGAATATAACACACACACACACACATATCTATGTGTGTGTTTATTAAACAATAAAATTGTTATAACATAGGTCTAATATATGTATGTCATTCATGTGCAGGTATTTTTCTATGAAGATATTTTGGACCCAAAATGGATATTTGTCATACATTATGATCCAAGATTAAGGCATGTATTTGACGATGCATTAGTGGATACTGAGAAAAACAATGATGGCCAACAAAATGAGAGAGAGGAATTAGAGAACATCAAATAAATTAACATCCATGATGATGTTGAAGATGGTTATGTTCAGGCACAAGAAGACAACAATCCAGAGTTAGATGATGTTATAAAAGACAACAATATGGATGGTATAGAAAATGATGATCCAAATAGATCTAGTAACAATATAGATAGTCTGCAGTCAAATTTCAATGATGATGTTAGGATGATCATAATATTAAATACTTGAAAGAAGATATGAATATTGAAAATGATACAATAGATGGCATTGTTGCAAACAATAATGTTAATGAGCAACACTTCTAAATTTTCAGATTTATTTGTAATCCATGTTTAAAAAATGATGATTTTTGTGGCTGAAACTTTGAAATGCTTCAATTTTATTTTTGTCTATAAAAATTACTTACTGCAATATCTTTAAAGTGTTCAATCTTTGGTATGAATTGTTGGTAGAAACAATTCAGGTTACTTGGATAATATTTAGACGGGTTAGTGGTTATTTATTGATTGATAATGGTTTAGAGGTGTTGTTAACATATTGGTTAGAATCAGATTGAGCTAAGATGAAGAGCATATTGAGTAACAATACATTAAATGTGCAATTGTTAAAAAATATAATTACTTATATTGTATATGTGAAACATTGTAAATCCAAATCATTAGGCTACATGTATACAAAGTTTGTTCATTAATTTATATTATAAAACAAATTGAAATATTTCACTAAGCATAAGAAAAAATTATTTTCTATGGGAAAAATTAGAAAAAATTAATTGTATTAATGTTCTTTATGAGTAAAAAAATACTATCTAAGTTGAATCATTCAATTTGGCCTTGTAATGAAGGTTGGCGTGCATTTCTATCAAGCAGGCCAAAATTTCCTTGCTTCACTAAAATGCATGCCCATGATTCATTTATTGGACAATATGGTTGATTCAAATTGTACAATGTTTATTTACTAACTAAGTAAATACATTATGTCTTTTGCTTGATATTTTGGAATGTTGGAGCTAGAGTTGATAATTTGTTGAGACTTGAAGCCCTTATTTTTGTACTATTTTTTTAGTCTTAAAATGATTTTTTCTGGTGAGATAAGGATATGTGGATTATATTCCTCGTGATGTTTATATATACAATCTTATTATGCAGTTATTTTGTTTTGATGCTGCTACATTTGTATCTCTTGTAATATTTATGCAATTTTCTTATTAATAGAAAAAACCATGCTGGAGAAGAATGGAGAGGTCTTTCCAGGAAGCCCACATCTATTCCTGATTAATTGAGGCAGTGCCAATCCCCCAAGCATAAGACAAGGATTTTTTACCATTTTGGTTAAAAATTACACCTCTAGCTCCAACAACCCCTCAATTTCCTTTTGAAGCACCCTATGGTAAATTTTGCCATATGATGCATGAATCATATTGTATATTTCTTTTACTATGGAAAGAAGACATATTTTCTATTTCAAATAGAAACTTAGTATATTCTATAGCACTAATTTCTCGATTCAGTAAGTTATGAGCTTATAAAATTCCATTACATTGTCTAAAAATAAAGGAGTAACTAGATCTCAATGAAACCACAATCTAATAAAAACTCCATGAAGGAGACATAAAAGTAAGTCAAAAAAGACTAGAAATTTTTTCAAAAATGCACGTTAACATAAAATAATGATGTGTGTGTGTGTGTGTGTGTGTGTGTGTGTCTACGTAGATACATCACCTAAAAATTGTTATTCTGAAACTCGAGTATGCTTGGCAGGATTTTTCAAGCCCTTCTCTTCAGAAGGAGAGTCTCTATTTCCTTCTATGGACAACTATGATTGTTTAGGCACTACAACAGACAAATCCATTGATCCTTACTGAAGCTCTTGAATTTTCCTTTCATAATATTCTCTCATATCTGCTTTTTATTTTCTTAGTCTATTTAATAAATCCATATTCTTCTTATATTTATGTTGGTTCTCAATTACATTCCTTTCAATATTTTCCTTTGTAGATTTTAGTTGATATCTACATTTGGCCAATACACTGGTGAGTTGTTTTACTTTATCCTCAAGCTATTTTTCCCTCGATTGTTGTTGATTTTTTGATTTGTTGATTGTTGATGTTTTTCCCTCTCTAATTTCTACTACAAATTAGAAACCTATGATTTCAAATTTTGTATCTCTGTGTCACATCTCAAATGTTGTGTTTCTCAACTTCTCATGAGATCATTGTGTAGCTCTATAATTATGCTATCTCTCTCACCTACCATTTGCTTCAATGATTGAGGAACCAGTGGTGAGACATATAGATCACCCACAAATTTGATGGTTGAGGAAGTGGTCTCTAAAACTTTCACTCATGCTTTTAGATTGGATTTCTCCAAGTCCTTTGAAGGCATTTGTTTTACTCCTATATCCTGACTTGTACCTTTACCCTTACCCTTACCTTTATCCCCACTCTCAGTACCACCTTCTATAAAATGTCAATATTTTTCCTCTTCAAGTTCTTTAATCTTCTATTTTTCTTGGGAAATTTCAAGATATATCTCTCTCAACTTATTAGCTTGCCTATGACAAGTTTTCTCCAACTTAGTCACTCTTTTCTTGTATTCTTCAACTTGTGATTCATGCTTTTATTTATCCTGATATTTAGATTTATTTGCAATTTCAACCTTTAAATATTCAATAAATTTATATTTTTCATTCAATAACTTGACTAATTTAGCCTCAAAAGTTTCTAAAGTTTCCAATGGAGGTATATTGAGAACCTCTGGTCTTCTTCTCAACTCCTCTTCAAGTTCACTAATTTTTTCATCATATGTAGCCTGAACTTTTTTGAACTTTGCATGTAGTTCATCTATCTCCCTCATACCTTCGTCGCTCATTCTAGATACCTGATTATGCAATTCATCAATAATTTTATCCTTGGAATTTATGTCTTTCACTGATTTTTTTGTTTGTTGCACAATTGTTGATTCCAACACTGCAATCTTCTTCATGCATTCAACAATATCCTTCTCCTTTAGTTCATACTTTTACTTCTAGTTATATATAGAGGAATAATCCTACATTGCAACTTGTTTGTAATGGATCATTCTATCATATACTGAGAAAAAAAATTTGTTATCAAAATTTTATCTTGGACTATGCACATTTAAACTTGGAGATGTAGATGTTGAATCACCCATTAAAGGGAAATTATGCTGAGGTTCCAAATGTTTAGAAGGAATTATGTATATTATAGAAAAATAATTATTATATGTTTCCATATAATGGTCCATACCTAATTTCTCCTCGTCTTCATCCAAACACAAATGTAATTCTTCTAGAACACTAGAATCTATATCTTCAGCATGGAATATTGTAATAGAAAAAATTTCCACCTTCAACCAGAGTATATTCAAGTTCTTCCTCAATGGTTTCATTTGGTTTTGATTTCCTAATGTAAGTTTTAAGAGCCCTTGTTTTAACGCCAGGTTGATACAAATCAATAATTTTCTGCAATGCTCCCGAGAAGCTTAACTTAACTTTCTTTATTTTACTTTATTGCAGGGCATAATGTAATTTTTTAACCAACATATGAGGGACATCTACAGCCGTGCCTTCAACCCAATGAATAAATAGCCTCATGCAATCACCAGAAATATCAAGCTTGTGATGCTTCATAATTGTGCTATGGACAACTTGGATCAAGGATTTGTATAATCCTTGGGAAACATCTTGCATTTTTAATCCATTCCTTGGAATAGATGCTTTTTTCCCACATATTTTATTGGCCATTTCAATCGTTTCTAGATTAGGGTTTTCTTGGAGTTAAATATTTCTCCCCCTTTGCATGGAATTTTTGTTTCTCTTGAAACCAGACTAGGTTCCAAGTTAATCCTCTGCCCAAATATTTTTAATTCCATGCCTTTATAATCATAATTTTTTATGGCATCATTTAACTCATCATTTTGGAAATCGAACTATCCAAATATAAATTTATAAACCTCTGATATTCTCAGGATATCTAGCATAGTTGGTGGACAATTGTTTGTATCTCTCCATGTATCGACACACTCTTTGAATTTTTTGACTTTGAACTTCTCCTAGAAACCCCATGAGTCAATTGTTTGCGGGGAAGATGACGTTGTTGTTTCAATTTAGGCCATTGTTGTCTGGGATCAAGGCACGCTAGCTAAATGCATGTTGAGTAAATCGTGACGAAAGCATAGTGAATGCAAAAATGTACATTGAATAAATCGTGAGGAATGCACACGCAAATGAGTTTTTTTTAACTTATTGCTTTACATTTCCATTAATCACTTTTTTAAAGAAAAGAAAATTCTATTAAGTGAATAAAAATTTTTATAGGGTGCTTTAACATTGCTCCTTTACTCCCATATTTTCTCAGACACAATTAAAAATGCAAACGTAATATTTAGATATAAGATACAGTTTATTAAAAATAACACTTTTAAAAATAGGGTTGAAATATTTTGATGGCATGTAAGATGGCAATCACTTCTTTCTTATGGGTAGAATTGACCAAATTTCCATCATGAAACTAGTTATTCATAAATGATAGCAAATGTCCTTTTTGCATTAAAATGTCACCCAAACCTTTTTATAGTAAATGTCCTAACTATATCATTTGACCCAATATTAAACTTTAAACCCTAAAAAATATGTACAATATAGAAAACCCCTAAAATGGACCCTACAATTCTTTGGCATTATCTCTTTATCTGTCCCCTAGAAACATTTAAACCTAATTACTACTTAAAGAATAAGGTCATACAACCTTACTTATATGGCTTTAACCAAAAAACTACAAGTTTCAACTATTAAAACTCAAGTTTGATTTTTCTTAGTCTGTCGCCTTGTTCTCAAAGATCCCTAGTGTGCATTTATTTGAGGCACAAAACCCCAGCCCTTTACCCTTTGAAATCCATGCAATTTGGAGTATTTTTTAACAACACAAACATATATGTGAAAAGTTAAAAATATTTAATTGTATTAATGTTACCTATGAGTAAAAAAAAACTCTCCAAGTTGAATCATTCAATTTGGCCTTGAAATGAAGTTTGGTCATGCATTTTTGTGACGTAGGAAAAAATTGTATTTCTTCACTAAAATGCACTCCCATGCTTCATTTATTGGCTAATATGATTGATTCAAATTGTATATTGTTTATTTAATGATTTTACACACTTTTGCATTGTTATGTATTTTCTTAGACTTCATTTACAAATAAGAAATAAGAACTAGTCCTATTTTTCTCCATTCCCCTTACCTATTTACTTTCAAACCCTAACTAGGTCACTTGACCTAATATTAAGCTTAAAACCTAAAATATATGTACAATATAGAAAAAACCTAAAATAGACACTACAAACCTTAGGTGGTATATCTGTATCTATCACTTGGCATCATTTAAACCTGATTACTATTAAAATAAGGTCATCAAGCCTTGTAGCATTTTAAGCAAGAAAATACAAGTTTCAACTATTAAAATTCAACTTTGTTTTTTATTAGTCCATCACCTTGTTCCCAAATATTCCTGGTGTGCATTTATTTGAGACAGAAACCTTGTCTTTACCCTTTGAAATCCAAGCAATTTGGTGTATTTTTTAAAAACACAAACATATATGTGAAAAAATAAATATATTTTGTATTAATGTTACCTATGAGTAAAAACAAACTCTCCAAGTTGAATCATTCAATTTAGCCTTGAAATGAAGGTTGGGTGTGCATTTGTGTGAAGCAGACCAAAATTGCCTTGTTTCACTAAAATCCATGCCCAGGATTCATTTATTGGCCAAGTTGATTTATTCAAATTGTAGAATGTTTATTTAATGATTTTACACACTTTTGCATTGTTATATATTTAATTAGACTTCATTTCCAAACAATAAATAATAACTAGTCCTACTTGTCTCCATTCTCCTTACCTATTTATCTTCAAACCCTAACTAGGTCACTTGACTTAATCTTCAACTTAAAACCCTAAAAATATGTACAATATAGAAAAACCCTAAAATAGACCTTGCAAACCCTAAGTGATATCTCTTTATCTATCCCTTGGAACCATTTAAACCCAATTGCTCCTAAAATACTAAGGTCATCCAGCCTTACTTATAGCATTTCAAACAACAAAATACAAGTTTCAATTATTAAAATACAAGTTTGATTTTTCTTAGTTCATCACCTTGTTCTCAAACATTCTTGGTCTGCAGTTATTTGAGGCAAAGAAGCCCTGCCTTTTGCCCTTTGAAATCCATGCCATTTGGAGTATTCTTGAACAACAAAAATATATATGTGAAAAAATAAAATTATTTAATTCTATTAATGTTACGTATGAGTAAACAAATACCATCCAAGTTGAATCATTCAATTTGGCCTTGAAATGAAGGTTAGGCTTGCATTTTTGTGAAGCAAGCCAAAATTTCCTTACTTCACTAAAATGCATGCCAAGATTCCTTTACCAGTGAAATTGATAGATTCAAATTGTATATTCTTTATTTAATGCTTTTAAAGACTTTTAAATTGTTACAACATTATAATTTTTGCTTCCACTTGCCTTATGCGAAAGTTGTGTATAAGTGGGAAACATCTAGTTATGTAGGATATTTGTCAGACATGATGCAAGGTTATATCCTAAGGTTATGAATTTTCTAGTAATGTCCCATTTCAAATTTCATTACCAAGAGTTTAATTGATTTGGCCTATGAGTGCATATTTGTTCTGACTGTAATCATTAGAAGATATGATCAAATGTTATTCTAGAAAACTTGGATTTTAGTGTATAACATTTCATTTATGAAAATGACTTTGCTATGTTGCATGAAATGGTTTTATATTTATCTTGGAATTATTATTATCACACAGTCAATTAATTAAAAGTTTTTGTGTGCATCTATTTGAGACACATAAACCTTGACTTTAACCCTATGAAATCGATCCAAATTGGCATATTCTTGCACAACATAAATTTCTAGGTGAAAAATTGATGTTAATTATGAATGAAAAAGTACTCCCAAAGTTGAATTATTCAATTTGGCCTTCAAATGAAGGTTGGACATGATTTTTTGTGAAATAGGCCAAAATTGCCTTGCTTCACTAAAATGCATACTCAAAATTCATTGATTGGCCAATCTAATTTATTCAAATTGTAGATTATCTATTTAAATATTTTACACACTTTTGAAGTATTATATGTTTACTTTGTACCTTAAATAATTATGCTTCATATTTCATACAACATTCCAAGTTTTGCTTCAACTTGCATTATGTGAAAATTGTGTATAGGTTTATCTTCAACTTGCTCTTGGGCAGAACAATTGTCCTTTTAATCCAAAGATCTTCCGGAGAAATCAAATAGAAACCTTAAGGTCGACGTGTTTCGAACCTTTATCTAGGTTCATCATTAGGACAATGATTGTCCCTTTAATTTATAGCAATAGTTCCAAATATTCACATTAATTTTTAATTTGGGTTGGTTTGGTTATTGCAAGGCTATTACGCAAAATATATGCAAGGGAAAATTATGACTAGTTCTAATTAGTCTCAAACTCAATCGGTGTAATCAAACTCTAAGTAACTCAACACTCTAGTTGGTACACTCCCAAACCTTGTTCACACTCTTAAGAAATAAACACACAATGCAAAATAAAACCACTCTATCACATTGTCACTCTTATTCAGAAAAGAAGAGCACCCCTGGAAACCATTCTCTTAACAAACATTCAAATGAAATGAACACACCATCAAACTATAACCGGAATTAAATAACTTTCACACTAGCAAAGGGACCGGTATAGGACCTATGCTATTACACAGTACAATGGTTATAATTATGAAATAATTAAAGCATGAACAAGACTAATAATAACAGTAACACTACACATCACCCAAACTAGTCAACAGAAAGGTATGATTCCACCAATGATTGAGATTTCATTAATGAAACATATACAACTACAATGTTGGTGCTCTCCCCCTCTATCACTCTCTACCTATTGTTGTATGTCTATCTCACACAAGTAGAGAGTACACATCTTTATAATTTCATATTACAATGATAAGGTCATCATGCGAATTTGTCAATTCTCATGTGATCTAATTTGAGAATACACATTAACAATTTGATAAAAATTTCCAAGGTTAGGACAAAGTTGTAACATCTTTTCCAAATTACAATAATAACAATATAAAATCGGCTAATTGTTTTAGTTGCGTTGTCCAAAAACATCTCCTTTAACAGTCGAACTATATTTTGACCAGATGTTTTCCAAATTGATGCTCATTACTAATTAAAGGAGTTCAACAAATCCAAAATAGATCCCCATCTGTAACAACAATGCTTAGCATGTCCTTGTCCTATCCTTGGCAAGGAAAAACCAGAAACTGTAATCCTGCAACAACATCTTAACATATCAAAAACCTTGTAATAGTCCAATTTTCAGTTTTACAAGAAAATAGTCTAAAATAGTAGTTCTCGTGCCAAATTACAAGTAGAATTGGATCATAAGAATGAAATATAAAAATATATTTACTGAGGTTGATAATGGTTTTTACAGTGGTAGAGTATTGTCTCGAGAATAAAAAAAGGTAAAGAAAAGGTAGGAAAATGAGTGCATAAAAATGCCAATTTCACATCCCAATATCTTCTCACAACTTTAGTATCTGCATATCCATATCTACATGATTACATGTCCCAACATATCCATATCACTCCACTTCAATTGTTGGTTCTTGTGCAACAACAACATCTTCAACAGGTTCTTGTGAAACAATGGTTTGGAATTCTTCACCTTGCTTTCCAACTTGAATTCCAACTAAGATAGTGGTTGGTCTTTCATAACCTGCTTCCTCCAGCACTTCCTTACATCCATCACATAATCTAACCCACATTACTTATGCCAATTCATGTCAGGGTTTCTAATCCATTTTTCTTTCTAGACTTAAGCTAACCATCAACCATGGTAAGTTGTTTCCTTAAATTCTCATTTTCCTCCTTCAATTTATTAATTTGTTGAATATAGAGGTTAGTTTCAGACTTACCTAGTAAAGGGACATCTTTTTGTTCCTTTTTTAAATCCTCCTCTTTTTGTTGTTCCTCAAGTTTTTTTGATTCAAATGGAACAACATGAACTTCAAGTCCTGGGGTATGTTCCTTTATAAATTATTCTTCCTTCTCTTCATTTTGTTGTCCCTCAGACTCCTTGGGTTCTGTTGTATCAGTACATTCATCAAATATTGGGGTAACAATTACTCGCACTCTCTTCTTTGGAATATTTCCACCTAATCGCTTCTTCAATTTCCTCTTTTTCACCATAGTTTGTACAGAAGTAGATTTTCATATGTTTTCCTAGATTCCTTAGGTATTTCTTTTTGAGGAACCCCTACTTCAGATGACATTGTTCCAAGTACCCCTATTTTAGCAGTCTCTGCCTTAGGCCCTTCTTCTTCAATAGGGAATCCATGATAAGCATCCTCAACTTGTGTACTAAATATATCCATGGGTTATTTACTGCATGCTATTTTTCCTTCAGCGGATGTACCAACAAACATTTTTATGGAACTCCATCTCTTAGGGTTTCTGCGAAGGGGTCTAGGAGGTGTAACCACTCTTCCTTTTCTAGGAAATGTAACTTCTATACTTTGTCTGGGAGGTATAACTGCTCTATCTTCTAGTGTTGTTTCATCACTTACCTCCTATTCATCACTTTCTTGCTTCTTCAATTTCCTCTTTGTCACTGAAGTTTGTACAAGATTAGATTTTTCAGATACTTCCTTAGATTCCCCAAACATTTATGTTTCATGAACCCCTATTTCAACATTCTTTTCCTTAGGCCCTTCTTCCTCAATAGGGAATCCACGATAATTATCCTTATATTGTCCACTAGAATATCCATAGGTTCTTTAGTGCGTGCTCTTTTTCCTTCAGCAGAGGTACTAGTAGATGTTCTTGTGGAACTATGTCTCTTACGGTTTCTGCGATGGGGTCTAGGAGGTGTAACCACTCTTCATTTTCTAGGAAGTGTAGATGCTCTACTTTTTCTAGAAGGTGTAATTGCTCTATCTTTGGTGTTTCTTCAGTACTTACCTCTTTTTCTTCACTTTCACTTTCCTCTATTTCAGTGGCTGGTGCAATTGACATTTCCAATAAACCAATCCATTTGCTTCCATGTTGTTGTAGTGAATGAATTATGATTAACTTGATGAGTGCATGGTTGGTTAAGCATCTCTTCAAAAAAAATTATATACGCACCCCCTCTACCATATGTTGTAAATATTTTAGCAAATAATAGGGCAAAATTATCACCTTTCCATTACGAATATGTTCCAATAATTGAAAATGATAATTGAATACTATCACAAGTAATGAACTTTTGAATAAAGAAAGTCACATCATCCCAAGGGTGAGGAAGGGATGTTGTATCGATACCTCTTCCCTCGCTCCTTACTTCCTCTCCTCATTGTAAAAATGTTGTGCTAGTTGTTGTAACTACTATTTCCTACAAAACCAACGAGCCCCTATTTGAGGTAAACCTGTCACCCTAGAATTTATTTCCTCTATAACAACAATGGTGAATCCTCTAACCTATGAATGTTGCTCTTGGGAGCTTGTGTGAATTCCATAGCAATTTGTTCACTGTAACCCTACAACTTCTCAAAGTAGGCTAATACCCTGCATTCCTAAATATTTCTAAGGCTTCTGGATGGTGTAGTAGCACATCAATGGAGTTTGGTTCATGACGAACTGTCGCTCTTCCCATGGCTGTTTCAGAGACTATTACTGGTCAAAACTGCTCAAAGGCTGTTACAGGGAACCACTTGGTAAATACAAACGCTTGGGTAGGGAATATCAATCGAATGAAATTGGTAATGGGTGGCAATAACTAAGGTTACCCTTTCAATGAATTCAAGCTTTCAATGATAAATTATAACTACCAAGAATGATTTCTAGGTAGTCACATTGAATTTCACAAATGACAGTAGGCGTAAGGGTGATAATGGGTAATTACTGATTTAGGATACAAAATAGGATGTTACACAAGAAGTTATACGTAAAGCTACATCAGGAGCTAAAGGAGGGGCTAAAATGGGCACTAAAGTCAGTGATAAATAACATTGATTGTCTATTATCAGCATAAAAAACGCCAAAATTAGTGCCATCCCCATAAATAGTGTCGATTTTTTCAAAGAGGTGGAGAAAAATAAGCTAAAACAGTAAGTGGAAGCAAAAAGGGAGCTAAAGAGGAAGCCAATCATAGGGATTTATTGATGTGGGATAACCCGACTCTAGCACATAATCAAATTAAATGACAAGTAGATCATCATTACAGTGAAAGAAGTTTTTATGTAGGCAACTGGGTATTTTTACAGCTACAACCATACAAACAAATTTCCCTCAAGAAAGTGAAGAAGGATAATAAATTATCACCCAGGCATTATGGCCCTTACAAGGTGTTGCAAAAGATTGGTGTTACAAATTGGAGTTGCATGTATCTTCATGAGTACACCCAATTTCCCATGTTTCATGATTAAATAAGGTTATAGATGACAAGTTCCTAGTTCAAACTATATTGCTAGAACTTGAAGAGGAAGGAAAAATCATATCGGAGCCTGAAGCAATCATGGAAACAAGAATGAGATAGCTATGAAATAGATAAATTTCATAATATCTCTTTAAATGGAAGAACTTACCCGTTGAAGGTTCCACATGGGAGGATGATTATTTTATTCAGAAGCATCCAAAACTACTTAAGAGTTTAGGACAACACTTTTTGAAGGAGAGGGGCATGTTAGGTCCCTATAATATTAGTGTAGCCCAGATATTGTTGTTGTTGTGCCACATAGAATCCTGCTATAATTATTTTTTGTGCCCTTACATTATTATTGTTGTGTAGACCTTAATTATATTTTGACCCTTTATACTTCTATATACACCAAGGATTTCCTTTTATTTGAATCGTCCAAGAATTTTTCATTTATGTGATGTAAATGGAGGTTGTTCCCTCAAAGTGGCTTATTATTTAGTCATTGATCTATCATTTCTTATGGTTTTGTGCCATTTTTTATCTGGATATATAACAAGTGAAGATAATAAGATATTTTTCCATAGGTGAAAAAATAAAACCATATTTGGTTCTTGAGGGTAAACAAGGATCAAACACACACAAATTGTTTGTATTTCACTTGGTCACTCCATGATTAAAAAACCCACACTTCAAAATTTTCACTACCGACTTCATTGGTTTCATAATGTTAAAATGATTTGTTGTTTGAGTAGTTGCAAGGGTATTAATGATGAAGATGCTCAAGAATGAATTGATCAAACATTCAAACTAAAATTAAAACATTATGGATGAGCATAAAGTCATTTTTCATGAATATGAAGATTCATTCACACTTTTCCTATAATCATCAAGTGGAGTGAGATTTTCAATATTCATATGTTGTGAGTATGGATATAAATTGCATGATAAGTTTCTAGTTACTCTTTTTCTAAAATCATCATGCCAATTTTTCTTAATCATTTTTAGATGGAGAGTTTATGATTCAACGAATAAAATGCTTACCTGGGACCATTGGAAGTATGCATATACTTGACTAAGATTATTGATCAAATTAATGTAGGATATTTTTGTATATAAGTAACTATCCAAATAAGCATTTATATTAGCATGACTTAAGTTCACAGGTTGTGCATTATTTCAGTTTTCAGTGTCAACATGAAGGCCAATATATTTTCATTTTGCAATTTTTCAGTTTGTGAATAAGCCAGGGGTATTCAGAGACTAACGATTTCAAAAGACAAGATACAATTTTTGGGAGCTTATTGTTAGGATTTTCAAGGCACCCAGTCTGCATGTTCTTAGCATCTCATAGGAAGATGTTATCCCCTAGGAGCCAATGTTATAGCATAAATTAACCTCACAAAATTTTTTGGACTTGGGTAACCTTAGCTCATTAATTTTCGTTCGCTAAGCCATTTTTCTACACTAAGTCTCACTTACCCAAATCCACATTTAGTTTAAATTTTTTTGTAAGTTGAGATTTTTACATTAAGGAAAAGGTTACATCATTGATCTCACTTTTCACAAAAATATACTAGCCTCAAACTGACTAGAATTGTTGGTTGGTAAGTTAAATTCCAAAACTTTTACATCCATCAACATAGATTGCACAACCTAACACACCATATATGTAGAGGATAAAAAAGAATAACATAAATATATCACAATAGTTATCCATTTATGATTCAGAAGAAGTCATAGTAGCAAGGTCGTATGTTCTAGTGCCCAAGGGTGTCAAAAACCTGAATTCACATTGTATGTTCTTTTCCATATGGCTCTTACAAACCTCTAGATGATATAAGAGTTCAATCATTCTCCATTAATTCCATTGAATATCATTAAGGAAGGAAATGATCTCAATTTTATCATCATGAGTCTCCTTGAGTACTTGCCCCAGTAATGTTTTGATCTTCTAATGAAGAATCGTCATGTGCCCAGGGTCCATGAGCCACTGAGAAACTTCTTCTAAGAGCTCAGAATTTGATACTGGTAGTTTATCCCTATAGACATTCATTTCAAGCCTTTGAATATTAGCCGGATTACATGGAGGTATCACAACATAGTAAACAATAACCGACTCCCAGGAAAGAGCCTAAGAGTGAGACTTACTAGTCTAACCATGGTAACAAGGCATGATAAACGAAATAATCCACAACACCTTGTTAACCCTAAGAATGCAATAGATGCACCTCCCCCGATACCCAGAGCAATCACACTTCTTAATTGTAGATAAAGAATTCCCACAATTACAAGGATTTAGATTTTCCCTTCTTCCCCAAAACCAGATGACAGATACAAAAATTGATATGCCTGTAACACAATTGAAAAAAAAAAACAGAGCAATACATACACACCAGAACCAAAGCCGTGAAAGAAGGATGAATATGTGAATTTGGTGAAGGGAAATTAGCCCAAGATAAGAATTATATTTCAAGTGAGAAGGAGCATTTAAAATCCAACCAACAAGGATACCCACTGACTCTATTAGAGAAGGGATAAAAGTGCCCAATACCATCTAGAAACTGACAATAATGAGATAACATGATGCATGGAGCTAGGAAAACATAGTTACCTCTCTAAGAGACCAAGAATAAAAGAAGACACCTTGTTTCCACCCAGCTTTGAAACATTGATCCATAGTATCCCTCCAAAAAAAGCCAATATTTGTGTAGTTCACATAGGCAAGCTTCATATCAACATTCTTCTTATGATGAGCAAATTCCGAGCAAAAACAATTTACTTGTGCAACGTGAGACAGTAAGATTATGCTTTTAAGAGGAAGAGTTGTCAAATAAAATTTGGTAAACCTTCTCCCCTCTATATTGTCCACTAGAGATTCCCTCAGATAGAGGAAGATATAGGAAATTACCCTTAGTAATTCCAGGATCTAGGCTTGTAGAGATACCATAAAAACTTTTTTGTGGACGAAAATCACCATTCTCCACATACATAAGTGTTCAAAACATTTGAAGGATCGAGAGATATCAAACTAACGTCAAATACACCATTAAGATATGTGACAACCTCCACACGTATAATGCATGGAGGGGGCAGGCGACAACACCCCTCCTTAATGGTTCTTAGAGTTGGCAGGGTGGCAAGCACCCCGTGAACTCCTCCCTCGTGTGTTCCTTCACCCCATCAAAGTCCAAATCCACATTTAATTAAAAAAAATGAAAAATACATATATATATATATATATATATATATAGAAAAGCTCACCCATCATTATTTTTCATGGAACCTACTACATTTTGTGGAGATAATAAAAAATGATATTTCTTAGAATTTGTACTCATACGATAAGCGAAATCACAGGGGTACATGGTAATTTTGAAAACCCCTAGGGTGATTCCTTTGTGAGGTTTCTACAGTAACACTTGATAAGCCGGGTGGTTTCTACATTAGAATCCCCCGCCTTAAATTGTGGTAGGAACTCCGAATGTTATTTTTAACCACAAAGAATTAATGCACAAGGATTCGGTATAAGGTTAGGATTAATACTTTATTAATCTAATTAAAGTTTAAGTTTTAAATAATTTGTAATAGGTAAATTTTATTTTTTAATAAAACAAAAATAAATAAAAATAAAATGTACATATTTTTAATAAATAAGAATAAAATCAATAAATAAAAATGACTAAGTAATTTACTAAAAATTTAATTTGGATACCACGTAGAAGGGATTTCTCTCTTATAAGCCAATAATGGAGGAGAAGAAATCTGGCATATTTTCTATATTTTGGGACAACAATCTTTTCTGGTGCAAAAATGATTTCAATAGCTTTATCATCAATCTATTCATATTGCTTAATCCCATATTTGAAGGCATTTTTCAGGCCAACATCTCAAATTTGTAGGCTTCTTTTGTTATATGTGACAAGATATAAAAATGAGTAGTAACTAAAGACAAGAAGGGGGAGAATTAGGATTTTGGCAACCGAAGGATCTGTTAATTTCTATAATCCTGATGGGCCACTAAGTCTGCAATTTCTCAGATCTAAGGTATTCTTTTCTTGGATTCATGGCCTGAATGAAACATAACTTTGTTTTTTCATCATTTTATGTGTTAACTTGTCTTCTAAATTCACTTTTTTTCTTTCTATTTCAGCTCCGGAGTATAATTAAAATTATATAAAATATTTGAGAGGTTAAGTTGATGATCAATTTCCCTTATATGACCAGATAAGGTTATGTTTTACACAGAGAATTATTATTTAATCAATTTGTTTTAATCATACCTCTACAAGATTAGATTATTTCCTTTATTTCATATAGTCAATTTTTTGCTCATTTGTTTAACCATTGGAATATTTTCTAATGTTTTTTCTACAATAGTAGACACTAAATATATTTGGTGAATGTCAAGCATTTATTATATTTCTTCTTATGTTGCTCCAACTTTCATCATCATTTTTGTGCTCTATTTCTTTAGGAATGCATGCCAAATGGGTTTTCCTTTAATGACCTGAGATTTACACTTTACTTTATCCTAGCTCTCCGCCTTTTGAATTCTCAACCCTATCCAACTTATCCTAAATTACCACCTAAAATTGGCCATTGTACTTAATGTTTTAATTTGTTATTCAATAACAATGAGCAACAAGTTTCATTGTAATCTTTTAGGAATCCCCCTCTGACTGGAAGGGCCATATTGCAATTTAAAGCTTGTTTCAAGATGTACATGGCATCATCATTTTACATCCAGGAACATCTCAAGCATCAACACCTTTGCTCATAAAGTGCTTTGTAAACATAAGCTTAGTGAGCCAAAAAACCTTTGTAGCATTTTACTTTCCACTTGATTGAATTTTATCTTTTAATTTTAAAGTGTGGATTCCATCTATAAAAGGAAAGTGTTGAAGGTTAAGGAATGAAATTTATTTTCAATGAATCATAGAACCATTTGATGCCTTTGTTGCCAAACAAAGGACTATGACCGGAGCCTGCAAATTTCTCTCGAAAACAAAAACAAAAATATGCAAATCCAAGGATGGTTTGGAGGTGAACCCAAGGATGGGAGGCGAACCCAAGGATGGTAGGCGAACCCAAGGATGGTGGACAGACCTACCCATGGTCTTTTGCACATGGTTTTGGGCATGATGGTTTTTCCCATGGTCTTTTGTATATCCAATAAACAGGACTACAATTATGTTATATCATAGGGTTAATGGATTAAGGTTTATGAATGCTTTGACATGTATATAATGTATTGTAACATTGATATGAATAAATTAAAAATCAATCTAATTTTCCTAGTTTTGGGTTCCACGAGAAAAATATTTGTGTATATTTTATGTTCTCGCCATTGTATATTTTCTAATTTTTTTTAAGAATTCATTTGTAGGTAATTTATGTATAGGGTTAAAACCTTCGTTTGGTATCAGAGTAGTTTTGGCTTCAAGGGGACTCCTTTGTGGCTAATGGGTTTTGCTCGGGCCTATGGTAGACCTTGTTATAGTGGGAGATCTATGGGATCGATTCTTGTGATGAAAGGAGATGGTGAATAGTGGAAAGATAGAGATCAAAAATTTCAATGGATATAGTTTTGAGTTCTGGAAGCTTGAGATGGAGGATCTCTTAGTGAATAAAAATCATTGGATCATGGTGGATCTAGGTACTAAACCAATGGTAATTTCGATATAAGACTGGATCACGTTATATTGAAAGGCAAAGAGCACAACACGGTTGTGTGTCTTAGATTCATTATTATTGAATGTTTCAGGAGAATCCACAACAAATGCTTTATGGGACATGTTAAGGTATTTGTATCAATCTAAGTCCCTCGTGAACAAATTGTTCCTACATAAAATGTTATATAACATGAGGATGAGGGATGGAGAAATAGTGAAAGAACATATGAACACATTCAATATTGTGGTGAGTCAATTATTATCTATTGATATTAATATTTCAAACGAAGATAAGTACATCAATTTGTTGTGTTCTCTACCATACTTGCGGGATAATCTAGTGGTTTCCATAGGTAAGAATACAACTACCTTAAAAATTGATGAAATAGTCTCATCCTTGTTGTTGGGGGAGATGAGAGGGAAAAACATGGAGATCCAGAACAAAGATGCCCTATCTATAAGAGAATGATCCCATAACAAAAATAGAAATAAGTCTTCAAGTGGGAGATCTAAATCTTGATGGAGACCTAAATCTTTAGGAAATTTTGTAAAGGTATGTTGGAAATGCGAAAAATAAGGGCACTACAAGAAAGATTGTAAATCTAATACTCCTAAGAAAGTAAAGAAAACTGGTGATGTTCCTTTCGCAAAGGTGAAAACCACCTCATATGAAGGTGGGGTTGTGTACTTTTCTTCTTCTTCAAGTACAAATGTGAATCATGAGGCATGGTTGATTTCCTCAAGTGCACCCTTTCATATGACTCCCCATAGGAAGTGGTTATGTGAGTATGAGAAATATGATGGTGAAATGTCTTCCCAGGTGTTGACAAGAAGACCAAAATCACTGGATGAGGAAAATTTAATCTAATCTAATAGGTGGAAGGATTATAACACTTCCTAGTGTTTTGTACATTCTTGGATTAGCTAGAAATCTAATTTCTATAAGAAATATATATGATACAAGTGTAAACACAATGTTCGAGAAATATATCTACAAGATGGTTCAAGGAACACTAGTATTAAGGAGGGGAGTTTAAATCAAAATTTGTGTACAAGCTTTTGCATAATAGTGTTATTGATGGGTGCAATAGTTTTGTCATTCCTAAAATTGGAGGAAAATGTCTTATAGTCTCTGGTGGAAAGACTATGTTGTGGCATCAAAGACTAGGACATATTGGAGAGAAAGGCCTTCTGATATTACATGGTAATGGTATGGTAGAAGGTATGCCTAATTTCTCTCTGTATTTTGATTTATGTGAACATGGTGTATATTGGAAGAAAAATCAGGTGAGTTTTCCCTCTAGTGCTAGGAGAGGTAGAAGAAATATTAGAGCTTATGCAAAATGATGTGTTTAGACCTGTGTCAATTCCATCATTAGGTGAATATACATAATACATCGTGTTTATAGATGAATTCTCAAGGAATACATGGATATATTTCCTTAGGAAGAAATATGAAGGCTTTGACATTATTAAATAATTTAAGGCTTTCGTGGAAAATGAAACAGAGAAAAAGATCAAGGTGTTGAGGACAGATAATGGTGGGTATTTTTGTAATAAGGAATTCAAAGAGTTATGTAAGAAGTGTGGTATAACATGGTAGAAGACTACTCCATATAAATCTCAAAAAAATAAAGTTGTAGAAAGAATGAACATATCGCTAATGGAAAAAGAAAGGGTCATGCTCAACGGTGTTGGATTAAGGCAAGAATTCTAGGCAGAGGTAGTGGATACTGCATGTTACTTGCTTAATAGATCACCTTCATCAACATTAGAGAATAAGTCTCCACATGATTATGACTGGTAAGACACTCTCTCTCTCTCACATCTCAGGGTATTTGGCTATGATGCATATGTACATGTTTCAAAGGAGAAAAGAATCAAGTTGGATAGTAAATTTGAAAGGTGTATCTTTATTGGGTATAAAGATGGTTTAAAGGGTTACAAGCTTTGGAACCAAATAAAAGGAAGGTTGTGTACAGTTGATATGTGTTATTTAAATAAGTGAAGGATGTCGTTAAACTACCAAGGGAAAAGGAATCAGAGAAGATAGAGTTTGATATGAAGAATGAATATTTAGACTCCACAAAGAACATGAATCAGAAGAAGAAGAACCACACACTCTAGTTTTGAGGAGATCAATTTGGGAAAAAAGGAAACAAGAGAGGTATAGTCCATCTGATTTCCATTCAAATTTTGCTATATCTATTACTGATGATGATCCTAGAACTATAAAGGAGGTCATCGATTCAGAGGGAAAATTATAAAAGAAGGCCATTGTTGAAGAAATGACAGTTTTGGACAAAAATTAGGCTCAGGATTTGGTAGAGTTTCCGACTGGAAGAAAACCCATTGGCAAAAAATTGGTGCTTAAGAAGAAGATTAATGTAGAAGGAAAAGTGGAGAAATACAAAGCTTGTTAGTAGTGAAAAGTTATTCTCAGGTGATAGGAAATGATTTTGGTGATTTTTTTTCTCCTATTTACAAGTTAGCTTCTATTAAATTACTTTTATTTGTTGTTTTTGCTTTTGATTTTTAGGTAGAATAGATGGATGTGAAGACAACATTCCTATATGGGGATCTATAAGAAGACATCTGCATGAAGCAACAGGAAGGCTTTCTAGTGAAGGGTAAGAAAGAACTGGTGTAAATGAAATGTTCTTGATCAGAAATGACAGAGAAAGTATATAGGATGTGAAGACCCAATTGTCCTTTAAATTTGACATGAAGGATCTTAGTGCTACAAACTTTATTTTGGGCATGGAAATTAAATGAGATTGGGAAAAGATGAAGCTTTGGTTAAACAAGAGGAAGTATGTTGAGAAAATATTGCAGAGGTTTAACATGCAGGATAGTAAACCGGTGAAGGTTCCTATTCCTATAGGTGTAAAGTTGTCTGCAAAACAGTGTCCCAAGACACGGGAAGAAGAATAGCATATGTCTCATGTTCCATATGCGATTTTGGATGGTAGTTTGATGTATGCAATGATTTGTACTAGACTAAATGTTACACATGTAGTAGGAATATTGATTAGGTTTATGTCAAAACTATGGAAAGACCATGATTGGAAAAAATGTTGGACATATGTGTCCTTGTTGATGTAGAATGAGTTGGAGATCTAGATCATAGAAGGTCTACAAGTGGGTCTATGTTTAACCTATTTGGAGTAGCAGTTAATTGGATGAGAGAGAGACAATTTGTAGTGGAACTTTCAACTACAAAGGTTGAATACATGACAACTACTCATGAAATTAAGGAAGTAGTTTGGTTGTATAGATTGTGTTCATGTATGGGGTTTGTACAATGAGCTATAAGGATATATTTCGACAGCCAAAGTGAAATTTTCTTTGCAAAGAACCCAAGTTATCATTCAAAGACAAAGTATATTGATGTTCAGTATCACTTTATGAGGGATATTGTTAAACATTAAAAGGTGTTGCTGGTAAAGGTGGACAGTTTGAATAATATTGTAGATGCATTGACAAAATATTTGAGCACTGAGAAATTTTCTTGGTGTAGAGAAACAATGGGTGTTGTAGCCCTGGGATGATGAATTTTTACTTCTTTGGCCCCTTATGTACAAATAAAACAACAAGAGGGAGAATTTTGGTTATGTGGTTTATTCTCTGCACAACTCGTCTCAAGTGATGTTACGTTGCAATGGCCACAACGGGGGAGTTGCAAAGTGGCGTTAGCCTCCCTCCATAGGGTTTGGGGCAATGCCCCAATTTTATTTTATTTTCATGTGGACCCAAGGATGGTTGTGCAGATCCAAGGATGGTGGTCACACCTACCCATGGTTTTTTTACATGGTTTTTTGCACATGGTTTCTCCCGTGGAATTTTGTAGGATGTGGTCAAGGGAACTATCATTATGTTCTAATCCAAGGTTAATGGATTGGGTGTTTATGAATGCTTAGACATGTATATAACGTAATGTAACATTGAAAGGAATATAATGAAAAAGAAATATAATTTTATAGGTTTTGGATTCCAGGAAAAAAAACTTTGTGTATATAATATTTTCTCGCCATTGTGTATTTTTTGTTTATTTAAGAATTCGTTCACAGGTAATTTATGTACATGGTTAAAACCTTCATTAATTTCCATTTTGATTGAATTTTGTTTCTAGTGCATGTATTAGAGCATTATATTGTAAAAGTTCTTTTATAGTTTGAAAATTATTTATGTACTAGTGTCACACATACAATGTTAGTGTTTCAAAATTTACAACCTCAGATTGATAATTGAATGTAACAAAATTTAAGCAATTAAATTGCCTAATGATAACCTACTCAAATTAAAGGAGGTTGTATATAATCAATTTTGAGCAACCTCCTAAAATCAAAAGTGTTACTATAATTTTAGGTTCCTCAAGTCTGATGTGGATAAACTCTTAAAATCTAGGAACCCTCTCCAAATTTAACAATAGAAGGTGGTACAAATTTGATTTTAAATAACCTTATCAAATTAATGGAGGTTGTATACACTTAATTCTGAACAACCTCCTCAAATCAAATTTAAGTTTTGTAAGATTGAATGCAGATAAACTTTTAAAATCTAAGAACCCTCTTGAAATTTAAGGATAAACTATTAATAGGAGGCTTGTCCCATAACAAACACTATTGGATAAAAATAAAGTCATAAAAGGGCTCATTCTTGCTAGTGATTTCACAAACTTTGCATCAAAATTAAGTGACCTTTTCAAAGTTGAAGAAGGTTTATACTTGAGTTATATTATTAGTATACCTAAGCTATATTATTCAATAAAGTATCATAATTTAATAATTAAATATCATGTAATGATTGTTCTCTAATCTATCATTATTATATGTTACTGGTTACATTACACAATAATTGTCCTATGACTATTGTTACATAAAAAAAATATTTATTACATTATGATTGTAAATATCATAACATATTTTAAGTATATTACATAAAAACAGGTAACAAAGAAGTTATTAATTGTGAAGACATGTATTTTTTACCAGTTCAAATCTAAAGGGACATCCCACGAAAAAATGAAACTCAAATTTTGATGTCTCACTTAACCATTATTATTATGATTTATTAACATATTAATAAAAGAATAAAACAAATGTAAAATTTATTATTATTGTTGTTATTCTAAAATTGATAAAAAATTATTAGACACCTAATCTTCAGGGATTGGGTGAGAAATTTGTAAATATGAAAATTAGGGAAAATTGAAGAGTTAGAATAGGAAGAGACCTTGGAATATGAATCCCAGAGGTCACATATCCTCATGTTATATAATCATGTTTAAACTAATTCTAATCAACATTCAGGAATTATTCCTTAGTTTGACATGGCATCAGAGCCAAGCGTAGACATCCTAGCTCCATTCCCACTTAGAAACTTTTCTTCCCATCAAATATTACTTTCTACCGTTATGGTTTATTATATATTCCTCTTGAAAGAATGTCCCTCTACCAAAATATGTTTATTTTTAGTTCTCAATGCATAGTCTAGTACTCAGTCCCAAGGGTGATAATCTCCTTGCTACGCACCACTTTATTTCTATTTCCTACTCACCCAAGTACTCACTCTCCCATGTTCCCATTTTTTTATCGTAACTATTCTATCAAAAGGAAAATCAAACCCTCATTTTCCTCTTGTATCATTGATGTAGGCTTGATTCTCCCTCGGCTCGAGCATGGTGTATTGTCTAGTAAAACTAGTCCATTGAATACCTATATTCACATTTATGTTTTATGGCATCATTGTTTTCCCTTGGCAACATCACGAATTGCAATGGCACTGGTAAATCCAAGCTCTATAACGAGTAGTTTTGGTTGGAAAAAGAGAGGCTTGTTCCATTTCATTGTTGCACAACCACAACAACGGCGTCTCTAACTTTGCTTGGTTGTCCACTGTTATATCTGCTTTACCTCTAACAACAAAAGACTATTCATTTGGTATGTCCTCACGGGAGATTGCGTGAAGACCCTTAAGTGCCACATAATCATGGTCTTCTAAACCATCTCCCATTGGTTCATGTCAAGAGGTAAAGAGTTCACATATTGGTAGTTTGCATATTTTGGTATTGGATGTGGTTGCACCTCACGTATAATTGGGTTGCAATAATCTTATAATAGGAATGAGGCTGCAATAAAGGGGGATACTTAACTGATGAAGATCCTCATTGAAGTGCTATTACATTGATATGAGGTTCTATCACGAATTGCTTCTTCTCGAACACAAATGATATTTGATGGGGGTATCAGAAGAAGATTTATACTACTTCCCTTATCCATATTTTGTTTCTATCGTACTTTTAGTAGAAAGTGTGGTATATTACATTGTTTGATTGTATCCTAGGTTTTAAAAAACATTTACCACTTGAAAAAGATCTTATTTTGTTGTTCTTATCAGTATCTTTCTTGGGCCATGTGATGACAAATAAGAGTTGGCTTGATTTTTTTTCACTACTAGGTATATGATGCTTCATTTATTTATCACATTGATTTAATAGATAAATTGGTTTCAGGTAAGGAAACCATGTGATACTTATCACCAACAGGGAATCATTTCTATTGCATGAGAGGTATTAGTATAGTTTTGTTGAAAATGCATTCTCTCATCTCCATTAGTTTTTTGCTAACTTGCAAGGAGAACTACCAAAAATGGTCTAGAAAGATCAGGCACACCCTCATATTTAATGACTTATGGAAAGGAATTTGTGAAGGATAGGGTGACAATGCACCTATCAAGCCCACACAAAACAAAGAACTAGCCATTTGGGAGAAAAAGGACAACAAATCCTATGCCTTAATTGCTACTTCTATGAATGAAGAGGTGAGACATCATATTATTCCACTTACAAATTCTTATGAAGAAGTTGAAGAAGTTGAAAGCTTCATATGATTCACAATCAAAATTGAAAGTGGTTTAGTTGATGATTAATCTTTTCAACCTAGAGTTGAAATATGATAACCGCTTGGCCTTAGCCTCAGAGATAAGAGTCATCTTGCATGATATTGAAGTCGTTGGAGTTAAGATGGACATTCACACTAAAACATAAAAGGTCATTGGTGAGGGTCATGCTTATGATATACCTTTAAGGTTCGTCACCAATGTTGCATATGGTGACGTTCCTCAAAAAAGCGTTGTTGTAAGTGTATATAGTGACAACCCTTTAAGGCTTGTCACCAAGGCCATTTTCAACGACACTTTTAGTGAGGCTTGTTAAAGGCCCATCACTAATTCTCTCTTTGGTGACACTTCTAGTGACGATATTTTATAGACCTTCACTAATTCTCTTTCCGGTTACTTTTGGTGATGGTCAAAAAAATTTCATCATCTTTGATCATTCCAATGATTTTTTGATGACACTATGTGAATGTTGCTATATTTTTTGTATCAAAAGACAATGATTTAATACCATCGTTATGGAGTCTTGTTCATTATGTGTACAAAGCCATAGTGGTTAGAGTCAATCAATTTATTAAGAAGTAATTAGTGTCTATCATTTCCCTCAAGTAATGAGAATATAGTTTTCTTGTGAGTCAAGACAAAATTCATATCTATTAGTTTCATTATCTACAAATTCCATTTAGATGAAGTTCCACAAGTGTGTGTAGGAACCATATTATTTAATACATAATCATGCTCTATTAATTCTATTAATGAGAGAGAACTAGCACTCCTCAACACTCTTGACATGCCTTAACATGCTTTGGCACACACTAACATTCCTTAACACCTTGCACATCTTGGAACATCTTTGTACCTAGAACATATTTCCATGGCTAAGATGCCCAAGCACATTTTGGCATGCCCCAACACAACATAGCATTCTCGTAGCATGTTGGCATGCCCTGGAACACCTTGGCATGCATTGACATACATGAGCACTTGGAACACATTAGAACTTGACATGTATTGGAACTTACTATTAGTGTTCCTAGCATGCCCCTTTTGAAAAAGGTAATGTCTTGACTTATTAACCCTCTTATGTGTTCATTTCCTTCCATTTTAGCTTGGTTCTCCCTTTTTTTCCTTGACACTCCTTGACACATGTTGGCACACCCTGCACCCTACACATATTGTCATGCCTTATCACCTGGCATGTCTTGGCATGCCTTGGCACTATTTGGCACATGTTAGGACATATTGGAATTCCCTAGCACACTATGGAACTTCTTTACATTCTCCAATATTCTCTAGCATGCCTTGCCACTTCCCATCATACCTTGTCACTCCCTCCTTGGCATGCCTAATACTTGTTGGCACTCCTTGGTACACCCTCATATTCATTCACTTCCATGCATTTTGACCTAGTGTTCCCTTATGTTTCCTTAGTACTCCCTAGCACTCCTCTACATGCATTTAAACCCTTTAGCACACCTTACCACCCTTTAACATGCCTTGCCACTCTAGAGTGTGCATAAAAATCCTTGGCACACGTTGGAACTTGGAATCTGTTAGAACTAATCAAGTCTTAACATGCATTCATATGCCATGGTATGCTTTTTCATGCATTAGCATGGTTCAACATGGCTTAAGATTAAATTTATTTGAGATCAATTCTTGGAAAGTAGGAGATAAGTAACAAAGGAAGATTTAGCACTTAGAATGCACTAACAGTTGGCACTTGACACATATTGACACCTAGTGTTGGTGTGCCTAGCATGATCCTCTTGGAAAAGGTAAATTGACGACTTATTAACCCTCTTATGTGTTTATTTCCTTGTAGTTTAACTTTTTAACCCTTTTGTTGCATTGAAAATCCCTGGCACACATTGTCACACCCTTGCACATCTTGGCATGCCTTAGCACTTGGCACATATTACCGATATTTGACATGGATTCACACTATCTTGGACACATTAGAATTCCAATTCATCCCCTATCACACCTTGACAATGATGCCCTCACAAATAGCCTTACATTTTTTGCGACATGGGAACATAATCAAGTCCTTGGCTACTAAAATTCATGTGACATTGGCCTGCTTTAGCCACAGCAACTTGACCAATTATGCCTACTACATTTAGACCATGCCTTGCTCACCTAAGAACTACCTATAACTCATCTTAGGCCATGCATGCCCAAGCTCAACTTGTCCCACTTAAGAAGTTACCAAGACAAGGATCACATATGGTGATGTCCATAAAACAACTAAGTAACACAACTTACAATCAGGCAATATTTCACATGTATGTCCAATTCATATAAAAATTAGAGCATTGACTGAGAGTTTGTAAGAACCACAAAATGCACAAGACACACAAGATATAAGTAGACACTAGTCGAGTGCCCCAAAACTTATACACAACAATGTACAATATGCAATAGTCCAGAATAGTTTAAAACATGAGCATGTGACCAAAGTGTGCCACATCTAATATAAAAATAATAGCCAAAGGCAAAAGAGTGTTGTGCCCAACATAAAGTATCCCTTTGTTTGAAACTTCTCTACCCATCCCCTTATCACAACCATAGGCTTGCCTCCTACAAATCCTATTCTAAACTTCTCCTAACACACTTCATCCCTGGGACACCTATAATTCACTAACACTCCTTGGCACAAACTCTTATTCGTTCATTTTTGTGCATTTTGACCTAGTTCTACCTTTTGGTTCCCTAACACTCCTCGACATGAATTGACACTATCAAGCATGTGTTATCACACTTTGTCATTCCTTGGCACACCCTGACACTCCTTATTTATCATGCCCTCACAACTATCCTTTCTTTTATTACGACTTGGGAACCCAACCAAATCCTGCGTGGACTACAAAAACTTGACCAAGTTATGATTACTACAATTAGACTATGCCTTGTTCAGCTAAGAACTTCCTATAACTCATTTTAGGCTACTCATGTCCAATCTCAAGTCATCTCACTTAACAAGTTATGAAGACAAGGATCTCATCCAACCGTGGTTGTAAAACAATTAAGAAACATATTTGTTGGGCATGGAATCCCCCCACAGCATGTTTTGGGGCTCAAAGCCCAAGTTTTGTTCAAATATGCTGTAAGACTCCACGAATTGGGAGCGCGGAGTGTGAAATGTACATTGAGTCATAGGGTTGTTCACCCTAAGTTTTTTAATGTAATGTAATGTCATGTTGGCCTACCCATGGTCCACGGACCATGGGATTGTATAAATAGAGCGAGGCTCTAAGTTGTAAACAAAATTGGAGAATGGAGGTATTGATGTAATGATCTAGTAGCGAATAGAAGAGAAGTCTAAGTTTCTTGGGTCATAGTAGTAGGAAGAGGCTCTGCAGCTGAGTACTCAGAGGCCTAGTAGAGTCCACAGCTGAGTGCGTGGACCCCTGCAGCTGAGTGCGCAGGGTGGAGACAAGTCTGTAACCCGAGAAGAAGAATAATAAAAAGAAGTTTGATTCCAAATACTGTGTATCCTCTTTTGTATTACTTTCTATGCATTTATATTGTTTTGTTTATTGCGCGCACTTATATGAATATTGAAAACTATTAAGTATAATTGGGCTCACACAGATAAGTTAAGTAATCAGAAAATATTAGGTTAATAGTGAGAAACTTGGGTAATAACATGGATCACGCCTCGAGCAGGGCTGTGCGAAGGCAGCATTGCAGGCTGCGAGGTACTAATAGGTGCACGTAGCAACGTGCGCGCAGAGTCAAACCGCGAACCACCGAAAAACCCATCAGACATCTCTGGGGTGTGGAAACCTGGTTCTAGCACCCTCCCATACTACTTCGGGTGAGACCTCAGTCTGCGCTCCACGGACTATTGCCAAAAGGGCCAGTAGTATAGGGATTTGTTTGGCTAAATCATCTCTTAACCGGGGTCAGGCCCCTATAAGCCAACAAATGGTTCCGTTGCCAAGACCAGGATCTACATAAGAGATGTTTGATGTCGTGTCACTAGAATCCAACAAAGAAAGAAATTGAAGGGTGGTTGGGAAAGAAGATCCACGAGTTCGCGGCACAGGAAAACATGAATCCACGAGTATCTAAGGAACAGTGGTTGGAGCGCTACTTATATGCGGAAATCCATGAAATTTTCTTTGCATCCTTTCCTTCTAAGCTGTACAAGTGGATCGCGAAGCTAGCAGACAGTCAGGGAAGGTGTACGAATGGACTCCGAAATTAGTGCACAGACTAGAAGCGTTAGGAGATAAGATCACGTGAGCTGTGGACCATTGGCTTGATCGAATTATAGGGGGATTTATCATTGAGTTCACGGTAGATACGAACGTTAGCTATAGTGAGGCGGAATGACGCTTCCTCAAAGGACCGCGAGGTAAGTATATTAAATTTTTGAACACTTGGATTAAGATGCTATTGTGTGAAAAGCGAGTTATGCGAATAAATTAATGTATGGGACTACACGAAGTGGGAAGACCTGCAAATGCGGAGGTAGTGAAGAATTAGAAACTAGTCCCTTAATTTCACCCTCACGGGAAAGCGAGGAAGAGCTCGCGAAAGTTTCTCCGAGAAGCGTGGTCAGTCTGATAAGGCAACAAATTCCGCGCTTACCACCTCCACCTACACCACCACCTGTCTCACCCTTCTCACCTCCATCTCCACCCACCCCACCTCCGCCACCACCACAGTTCAGTATGGCAAGTGCGATCAAACTACCGGTATTCAGAGGAGTAGGGAATGAAGATCTGGACCAATTCTGGTTCATGGTAAGAGCGGTATGGGAAGCATAAGGAGTCGTGGATGACAATATCAAGAAGGCTATGCTGGTAAGCACATTGTAGGATCACACATTAACATGGTACATTAAGCATTCTAATGACCATCCAAATGTAGGAATCGCAGAAATCCAGACCACGCTAAACAAGGAATTTAGCAGGCCAAAGTTGGAGACACAATCAATTATCGGGTTTAAGGAGATCGCGATGCTCCCGGGTGAGACCCCCTGCGATTTGGGCCAAACACTGAAGAGTATGATTCGCAAGGCCAAGATGACTTTGACAGATGGAAAACACCATGCATGGTTTGTAGCATCACTAACACCGCATTTAAGGACGGCGTTATCACAACAAAAGCTTTCCACCCAGGCCGAAGCTTTGGAGATGGAAATGAGATTGCATGAGACCCCTATACAAGACCCTGGTCTAGGAGTCCAACAAATCCACGCGCAACTACAAAATTTGTGTCTGGAAATGCAAAATTTAAAATAGGACAGGACACGTCAGCCAGAGGTGCGCGAGGAGGTGTGGTGCATAAAATGCAAAGGCCAGGGGCATGACAAGGACCACTGTCCAGTGTTCGTCAATTACTTGGCGGGAGGAGGGCCGATGCCATTAATACCTGAGGCACAAATAGGACCAAGAACGGCGCCTTCTCTATGGTGTGCAATCTGTCAGATAGGAGGAAAGCACGCTGCAGACAATTGCTATCTATTGTAGAGGTATACGCAGACGTCCCAGCAATTGTTTTGTAATATCTGTAAGTTAGTAGGCCATGATGAGCGCACATGTAGAAGCTATGAACTAATGATGGATCAGACTCCTGCCTATAGGATGCAAATTGAAACGCGAGCCCTCGACCCAAATACAGGAATGGCGCGCACTAGATTTCAGGGGCACAGCCGAGGTTGAGGTGGAATGGGACCAGGAAGGGGTCGCGGACAACTCATTTGTTAAAATTGCGGAGGGCCAGGGCACTATGCCCGCGATTGTAGAAACCTGACAAGGACATCATGTTTGTACTGTACTCATTTTGATCATGAGGCAAAAGACTGCCCTACATTGATAGCGAGGTTTCATGAAAAACGGGTACTCCAACCTCCTCCGACTTAGAATTTTCAGATGATGAGGTCTGAGCTGCACAAAGAAGACCCGAATGTAAACATGATGCTCAAGAGAGGTATGACCACTGGCAATGATAAAGGTAAGGAGTCAGAAGAAAGTGCGTGGGTTTGCAAGGTTCCTACAAAGGAACCCAAATTTGATTTATAACACGCAAAGGAGACATTCATGGAAGCTAAGAAGAGCTTCACGGAGGCCTCCACTTCAAATAGTAAGGATCAACTAGAACCAGGAATGGATCCTTCAATGCTCACTACCTTTCTGGAGACATGCATGAAACTGCTACATGGCAGCAAGGCAGTAAAAGGACTACAGGAACTTATCACTAGGTGCGCGGGGTCAGGAGAACCACGTGTGGTCCGAAAACTTGGAAAACATGCCTTGCGCATAGGAAGGGAAATGAGGTTGATTGCGCAAATCGGCGAGTATGAAATGGATCAGGTAATCTTGGATATCGGATCAGATGCAAATGTACTCCCAAAAAAAACATGGGAACGTATGGGCAGACCCGCGCTACAATGGTCTCATATTCAATTACGAATGGAAAACCAATAGAAGATATTGCCCATGGGAAGATTGCAAGGGGTAACGGTGGATATTGAAGGTGCAAGTGCGCAGGTGGATTTTGAAGTGATAGAGGTTGTTGATGACAGCAATCCCTATCCCACACTACTACGAATAGACTGGGCCACCGATATGAACGGAGTCATAAACCTGAAGAAACGCAAGATGATTTTTGAGAAAAAGTCGCTACATGTAGTAGTACCACTAGATCCTGCCGAAGGAGTGCGATACACTGAACGGTGCGTGACGATGATAGCAATGACAATCTCGATTGTATCTACAAGATAACCGCGTGAGAACAGGATTGGGTAAACCTGAATGTAGATGAGAGGATTCCGTGGGAGCACGACAGCTCCTGCACCTTGGATTCGGACGAGGAAGTAGAGCGATGGCAGAACCGGTTACACGAGGTAATCATGCTAAATTTCAATATGTTGATAAGATCATTACGTTTCATAGCAACAGAAGCGATGGATCTACCCATATATGACGGATTGACATCATTAAAGGAATTCCTAAAAAACTTTGAACTAGAAGTACCAGAACAACAGCGGTTCGATGCTCTGAAACGGGCACTACACGCTATGCCCGCAAGATGGTGGGGTACGCACCAGCAGAGTTTCAAGGATTGGCGCGGATGTAGAAGGATGATGCTTATATGCTTTGGAAAACCGCAGCCACTGATGAGAGTTGAGTTTGAGGGGCGAAATAGCTTGCATGCCCACCTTTCCATATGGATGCAAACATAATGTATGCAACCCACACGAACGCACACTGCTCTCGTGATCGCTAATCAGAACAACAAGTGGAAGCAGGAAAGATGAACCACACCAAAGATTATCCATGGCAAAGCCTTTAACATGGTATGCAAAGTGTTGAACAGGGTCCACCATGTGGAATGCACTGAGTGGGACCTGCACGTACCAGCGATTCAATGGGATTATAGGACCATGTGCAAAACCCTGACCACGAAAGCAATCCCAAAACTGCAGTATGAAGCAGGGATTGTAATCTGTGAGGAGCCTATGAAGTCGAGTCTTCACGTAACAGCACCTGTAGACTTGACTGTACGCGAAGCCTGGGCCGAAGAAATCACATAGCTACGTGAAGTAGAACGTAGAAGACTTTAGAAAGCAATTTGACAGGGAAACTTTTGACTTCGTGAGCTTGAAATGGACCGAGTACGACTAAGGAAGAAAAGCCTTTTGATGAACCTAGAGGTCAAGAGGCTAGAAAATGAGATCAAGCAAGCACGTCTCATCGATAAACCAAGGATGACAAGGCAAGGTGCAGATGATCATACCAATGAATTAGAAGACTATTGCCAAGAATTGATTAGTCTGCTACCATGGCTAGGACCACATATCCCCAAACACAGTAACCAGGGGAATGCACTGTATACAATAGAGTGCGCAGCGCCGACTATCACGAGGGAAATTGAGGGTTTTCCATGGACTATCCTGAGGGGAAAAATGGAGCCCCGCACGGGTGGTGCGACCACCTGACTAGCCATCGGAAGAATAGTCTCAGCGCTCCAGGCAGTTGAAAGGGAGTGCAGGACTATAAAAGAGTCTGCTTGGGAGGTGCGCGATAAGGGAGGTGCACGCAGAGTCAGCATGTCACAAGGTTCGCACTCGCGCACGGAGGGTTGCGCTGCCACGCGGGTAGGCTGGGAAGTGACTGTTGATGTCACTGTTCATGACGGGATGTCCGGTTTGAGGCCAAATGAAGCGGGCGATGGACATTTAAGACAGTAGTTATGGGAAAGATTTTGGAAAATCTACTGCCAAGAAAGCATTGATGGCCCGGAATTGGGGGGAACAATTGAATTTGAATTCAAAAGGCACTATAAAACTCCAGGGGCTAGCCACAAGACAACACTTGTTCACTTGAGAATTGAGCGGTTGAATAGAGCACAGATTGTTGAGCGCCGAGCAATATTCGAGCCCCTAAGTTCGCGAAAGACCACATAGAGTACAGACAAGATGATGGATACCAGGGCAATTTTAGGCTTTGAAGAAGGAACTGCCAGCGAGGCCGCACCAACCCATATTGTACACAACGTTTCCGAAGATACTGAGGTTGTGCCAGAAATCCCGAAATCACCTCGGATGCTGAGATCGAAAAAAGATAAGCAGGAAATGGGACCAGTTCGCATGTCCCCGAGGAATCTGCGGTTCAGTAAGCTATCAATGGAGTAAAAGGGCGAGGTTGTCACCATTGAGACATATGAATATTAGGAGGACTTACAACTCTGATTGCTGAGGTGGAGGAAGAAGAAGATATGGAGACGGACATCCAACCGATGCACTCTGTAGCAAAATTGCCTGAGTATGTCCCTCCACGAAAAGGGAAAACCAAGATACCAAAGGATCTGAATGCAATAAAGAGTGCACTCCAGACCCCGCTCCTCCCCGATGGAATTACTTTTGAGGGTTCAATCCTAGGACGTGTGCCTACCCTGAAATTTGAATATTGGGACCTCGCTGACAGTAAGAAGTTTCCACACTTAGAGATGGTGAACTTGATGAAACAGAATACGAAGGGCCAGTGATCACATTAGAACCGCGGAAATGGTTGCGCGGTGTGGAAAATGTCGAGTTGCTTCATCTGCTATGGATACCACATTTTCACCATGCGCCAATCACCATTTTCTTCATTAGGCATTTGCTTTGCCTAGTGAATGATGGGTACTTCTGGCTGGAGGAGCCTATTCCCATCACGGTGGATCTCATCCATAGAATTTCTCGGCTTCCCTGTAAGGGAAAGGACCTCATGATGATAGTAGGAAAAAATAGCAATTTGGCTCTCGTAGAAGCCATGAAGCAAAAATATAAGCTGGAAAAGAAAAAGATGGGTTATGCCATCACCAGTATCAAGGATAAGGGGTTGCGCATAGCCACCCAACTCCTGGCCGATAAGGTAATGAGAAAATGTCGTGCCGGTGAAGTATCAGCGCCAGTGATTGCGTTGGTCGAAAAATGCGCGGAGGGGGTCCTGTTCAACTGGGCCGAGTTCCTCTGCGAAGAATTCTTGCTCAACTGTCAGGAGGCCCAGGAGAATGGTAAGACCTTCCACTACGCATGGTTGCTCTTGTCTATCTTGTTGGTAACGAGAGAACTACCGGAGGACAGTCAGTTCCTGAGCATTGAGCGTGACTTACCAGAGGCCTCAAAGTATGCCTCGCTCTAGGCTACCAAGGACATGAAGCGGGTTCGCGATACAAAGATTTTCTGGGTGCTCATGGAGGCGAGCATCCAAATGTGGATTAATAGGAGGCTGCACCTATCCCCCACAGTGCACAACAGTCTGCAGAGTTTTGCAGACTTCAAGGTGGACATGCACAACATCTAAATCTGGGTGCGAAAAGATCTGGCATAGTAGTGGACAAAGCTCCCATTCATTGCCACTGACGACGCGATCTTTATAGTATTAGAGACATGGCCTCCCAAGTGGCACACCCCGAATTTGGCAGAGTTGGAAAAGGTGGCAACACAGAAAAGGAGGGATGAGGCCAAGTTATGCATCACATAGTTGGCCAAGAAAAGGCACAATGAAAAAACAGCAGTCGAGGTAAGGGCAATCTGTGAAGCAGCACAGGCAACTGCGGAGCAAAAGAAGGCCGCCGAAGTAGCAATAGCAATGCAAACAACTACGGTAGCAACAGGGGAGGGTCAAGTAATGTCCTCAGGATAGGAGGCAGAGGACACAGACCTTGCAAGAGAGGTCACAGACCCAGGAACCACTTCGACCCAACTCAAACGGACGCACATCCCAGAGAGATCAGGTCCACGAAAAAAGGTCAAGGCCTTGAAGCTATCCATCGACCCAATCACACTAACTGAAGGAGACGTCTACAACATTGGCGAGATGGTTTGTGATGTCACCAAGGAAGCGCTCCCAGAACTTATGACGAAGCAGCAGACTGTGTTGGGGGCCCTAAGGGCGCAGCTATAGGAACTACAAGTGCGGCCCCCACGGGAAGGAACCTTGTCCACCTACGTCGCAGCAGGTACATCAGCAGCAGAACAGACACCACGCGCAAGGATGGCCAATACCATAGTGATACCAAAAGGAGCGCTAGCAACAGCAAGTGAGATCAACAGAGCTGCGGTTGGTAGGATCAAAGGACTTGGCCTCAATTTGGCTACCCTTCCACGAGAAACATTGTACCAACTGCAGGATGGAATAACAGCAGAACTCTGCGCCAGGGAGGGCCGCGCAATACAGGTTTTGAGTGAGAAAAAGATAAACATCGAACAGCTTAGCCTGCAGCATGACGAACTGGTATCACAGACTCAGTGGGTGGAACAGGTGGTAGATGACACTTGCAAATGCATCCCAGATCTGGCCATCCCAGTAGATATACCAGCAGCAGATCAGATCCACAGGTTGGAAACCGGTGTCCACGAAGCCAGATCAGAAATGACAAAGGTCCAGCTAGAGCTGAACCTTTAAATAGCCGAGCTGCAGTTGAAGGAAAAGCCTTCCACTCCCCTGAAATTCTGAGAACAACGCACTAGCACTATCCAAACAAGTTTGGAAGAAATTGGGCGTGCAGTACAAGACTGTATCGGTATGCTAGAACAAGCATTTGAGGTCCTCACATCTTTGCAGGAGGACCCCAACATATAGCGCCTGGAAAGAGAGGCACGCGAACTTCAGGTGCAGTATGACAGTGTCCAAGGAACTGCGCAGATAGTAGTCCTCATTCAACAGCTTGTGAAGATGTAGCAAGCTAAGGCACTGAAGGAGCAAGTGGATGCAGTGCAACAGAAAGAGGCTGTTCTCAAAGCGCACGTCCAACCATGGATTGACGAGGCCTTCACCATCATAGTAGATATCAAAGGCAAGCTCTCACATATGCAGGGGATGTACACGCTAAGGTAGGGATTTTCTCCTGACAAAGAAGCTTAGGAAGAGCGCATGCAACAGGTCCAACAAACCGCAGAGCAGTGCGCTGCAAACCTCCGAGCAGTTCGGGACTAGTTGGAGGGACTCCGCGTCAAGATTGTCGTGCCGACAGAGTGACTTGAGGGCTAGTCACGATGTTTGTTTTGGGGGCCTGTTGGGCATGGAATCCCCCCCACAGCATGTTTTGGGGCTCAAAGCCCAAGTTTTGGTCAAATATGTTGTAAGACTCCGCGAATTGCGGGCATGGAGTGCGAAATGTACATTGAGTCATAGGGTTGTTTGCCCTAAGTTTTGTAATGTAATGTAATGTCATGTCAACCTACCCATGGTTTGTGGACCATGGGATTGTATAAATAGAGCGAGGCTCTAAGCTTTAAACAAAATTGGAGAATGGAGGGATTGATGTAATGATCTAGTAGCGGATAGAAAAGAAGTCTAAGTTTCTTGGGTCATAGTAGTAGGAAGAGGCTCTGAAGCTAAGTGCGCAGAGGCCTAGTAGAGTCCGCAGCTAAGTACGCAGACCCCTGTAGCTGAGTGCGCAGGGCAAAGTTGAGTCTGTAACCTGACAATAAGAATAATAAAGAGAAGTTTGATTCCAAATACTATGTATCTACTTTTGTATTACTTTCTATGCATTTATAATGTTTTGTTTATTGTGCACACTTATATGAATACTGAAAATTGTTAAGTATAATTGGGCTCATACATATAAGTTAAGTAATCAAATAATATCGGGTCAATAGTGAGAAACTTGGGTAATAACACGGATCACACCTCAAGCAGGGTTGCTTGAAGGTAGCATTGCAGGTTGCTAGGTACTGATAGGTACGTGTAGCGATGTGTGCGTAGAGTCAAACCGCAGACCACCAAAAAAACCATCAGACATCTCTAGGGTGCGGAATCCTGGTTCTAGTGCGGACTGTTGCCAAAAGGGCTAGTAGTACTGGGATTTGTTTGGCTAAATCATCTCTGAACCTGCGTCAGGCCCCTATAAGCCAACAACATTTTACATATTGACATACCATAACACCTGACACGTCTATGTGGCACGTGTTAGCATCCCTTGCATTCCTTAGCATGCTTTGGAACTCACTAGGACACTCTAGCACTCCCTAACATGCCGTGGCACTCTATCATGTCTTGGAACTACCTAGCATATAACCTTTTCACTCCTTCCTTAGTACACTGGAACTCGTTGACACTCCCTATCACACACTCTTATTCGTTAATTTCCATGCATTTTGACATAGTGCTCCCTGTGTTTCTCTGGCACTCCCTAACACTCCCTGGCATGCATTGTAACATCATGGCACCTAGCAAATCTGGGCATGATGCCGTGGCACTCCTTAACACTCCCTGGCATGCATTGGCACACCCTGACACTATAGAATTCCTTGCCACTACCTAGCATACCTTGTCACTCCCTCCTTAGAAAACCTAGAACTCACTGAAACTCCCCATCACACTCTCTTACTCATTAAGTTCCATGCATTTGAAACTAATTCTCCCTTGTGTTTCCCTGGCATGTGTTGGCACACCCCAACACCTAACACATCTTGGCATGCCTTAGAACTTAACATGTCTTGGCATGCCTAACATGCCTTGGAACTATTTAGCACATATTAACACTTCCTGGCATTCCCTAGCACTTTTTTTCTCTCCATACTTGTCATGCCCTCATAGATATACTTACTTTTTTTGCAACTTGGGAACCCAACCAAGTCATTAGAAAAATAATGTTGCACCCAGTACAAAGTCTCCCTTTGTCTAAAACTGCTCTACCCAACCCCTTATCGCAACTATAAGCTTGCCTCCTGCAAATCCTCTTCTAAACTTCTCTTAACATACTTCATCCTTAGCACACTTGGAATTCGCTAACACTACCTGTCACACATTCTTATTCATTAGTTTCCATTCATTTTGACCTAGTTCTCCCTTGTAATTCCCTGAAACTCCCTAACACTCCTCAACATGCATTAACACTATCTAGCATGTGTTAGCATGCCTTTTCATTCGTTTCCATGCCATCATACTCCCAAACTATCATGCCCTCACAACTACCCTTAATTCTTTTGTAAATTGGGAACCCAAGCAATTCCCAACTCAACTACAGCAACTTGACCAAGCTACAGATACTACAAATAGACTATGCCTTTTTCACCTAAGAACTACCTATAAATCATCTTAGGCTACTCATGTCCAATCACAACTCATCCCACTTAACAAGTTACCAAGACAAGGCTCACTTCCAACCATTGTTGTAAAACAACTAAGCAACATAGTTTACATCGTAACATGCCATAACACCTAGCACGTCTTAGAATCCCTTGGCACTATGTAGCACGTGTTAGTATCCCCTTCATTTTTTGGCATGATTTGGCACTTCCTAGCACACCATAGCACTTCCTGACATGCCTTGGCACTTCCTAGCATGTAATCTTGTCTATCCCTCCTTAGCACACCTGGAACTCGCTAACACTCTCTGTCACACACACTTATTCATTCATTTCCATGCATTTTGACCTAGTTCTCCCTTGTGTTTCCCTAACACTCCCTAGAACACATTGGCACACCTTAGCACCTAACACATATTGGCATGTTTCTCTACCACTCTATCATTCTTTGGCACTACCTAGCATACCTTGCCACTCTCTTGTTAGCACACCTAGAACTCACTGACACTCCTTGTCACACACTCTTATTCATTCATTTCCATGCATTTTGACCTAGTGTTCCTTTGTGTTTCCCTAGCATTTCCTAACACTCTCTGGCACACCCTAGAACCTAACACATCTTGGCATGTTTCCCTAGGGCCTAGCCTTTAGCATCCGTTAACATTTCCTAGCATACCTTGTCACTCCCTCCTTAGCACACTTGGAAATCATTGACACTTCTTGTCACAAACACTTATTCATTCATTTCCATGCATTTTTTTCTAATGCTCCCTTGTGTATCCTTGGCACTCCCAACTAACACTTCCTAGCACACATTGGAACACCCTGGAACCTGGCACATCTTGGCTGCATGCTACCCTAGCTCTCTAGCACGCCTTAACACTTCCTAACATACTTTTTCACTCCATCCTTAGCACACCTAGAACTCGCTAACACTCCCTATCACACACTCTTATTCATTATTTTCTACGCATTTTTACATAGTACTCCCTTATGTTTCCTTGGTACGACACGCATTGGAACACCCTGACACTTGGCACATCTTGGCATGCTTCTCTAGCACTCTAGCAAGCCTTGACACTGCCTAGCATACCATGTTGCTCCCTCCTTAGCACACTTGGAATCTACTGACACTCCCTATCACACACTCCTATTCATTCATTTCCATGCATTTGAAAATAGTGCTCCCTTGTGTTTCCTTCACACTCCCTAACACTCCCTAGAATGAATTTGCACCACACCCTAACACCTAGCACATCTTGGAATGCCTTAACACTTGGCATGTTTTGGCATGCATAACATGCCTTGGAACTATCTAGCACGTGTTAGCACTTCTTGACATTCCCTGGCACACCTTGGCACTCCCTAACTATCATGCCATCATAGATAGCCTTACCTTTTTTGCGACTTGGCTAGAACCCAACCAAGTCATTGGAAAAATAGTTTTGTGCCCAACCCAAAGTCTCCCTTTGTCTAAAAAAAATTTTCCAACCCCTTATTGCAACCATAGGCTTGCCTCTTGTAAGTCCTATTTTAAACTTCTCCTAACACA
Organism: Pinus tabuliformis; assembly: GCA_031772625.1. Taxonomy (NCBI): domain Eukaryota; kingdom Viridiplantae; phylum Streptophyta; class Pinopsida; order Pinales; family Pinaceae; genus Pinus; species Pinus tabuliformis. The sequence continues at coordinate 217,872,483 of CM062820.1, read as the reverse complement.
CTTTGTCCATGGGACAGCTGGAATTTGCTAACACTCCCTTATATACACTCTTATTCATTCATATCCATGCATTTTGACCTAGTTCTCCCTTCTGATGCCCTGGAACTCCCTAACACTCCTCGGCATGCATTAACATTTTATAACATATTTTAGCACTCCTTTTCATTCCTTGGCACACCCTAGCACTCCTTAGTTGTCATGCCCTCACAACTACCCTTACTTGTTTTATGGGTTGGGAACCCAACCAAGTCCTACATTGACTATAATAGCTTGACCAAGTTATGTTTACTACAACTATACTACGTCATGTTCACTTGAGAACTTCTTGTAACTCATATTAGGCTACACATGTCCAATCTCAACTCATCCCACTTAAGAAGTTATGAAAACGAGGCCCATGTCCAACCGTGGTTGTAAAACAACTTAGCAACATAGTTTACATCTTGACATGCAATAGCACCTGGTATATATAACAATCCTTTCTCACTATGTGGCATCTTTTAGCATCCCCTACTTTCCTTAGCATGCTTTGGCACTCCCTAGCACACCCTAACACTCCCTAAAACACCCTGGCACTCTAGGATGCCTTGGCACTGCCTAACATATAACCTTGTCACTCCCTCCTTAGCACACTTGGAACTTGCTGACACTCCCTATCACTAACTCTTATTCATTCATTTCCATGTATTTTGACCTAGTTCTCCCTTGTGTTTCCCTAATACTTCCTAACTCTCTTTGGCACGCATTAGCACACCCTGACACCAAGCACATCTTGGCATGCTGCCCTGGAAGTCTAGAATTCCTTGGAACTACCTATCATACCTTGCCACACCCTCTTTAGCACACTTAGAACTCATTGACACTCCTTTTCACACACTCTTATTCATTCATTTCCATGAATTTGAAACTAGTGCTCCCTTGTGTTTCCCTGGCACTCCCTAACACTCCCTAGCGCTTGGCACATATTAGCATGTCTTGGCATGCCTAACATGCCTTGGAACTATTTAGCATGCATTAGCACTTCCTAGAATTCCCTCGCATTCATGGTGTGCCTAGCATGCCCCTCTTGAAAAAGGTAAATTTGTGTCTTATTAATTGTCTCATGTGGTCATTCCCTTGCATTTTAATTTGGTGTTGTTTTTTCTTTCTATGACTTTCTCTAGCACATTGGCACACTTTGGCACCTGACACCTCTTGGAGTTCCTTAGCATTTAGTATGTCTTGGAACATCTAGTATGCCTTGGAGCTATCAAACACACGGTAGCACACCCTTAACACAAGATCCCTTCTTTAACTTTGTTTCTTCCTTTAAAAAATATTGACAATGTTTTACAACAAACTCCAACAAATGACCTTCTATGATAGTGTTTGCCTAATAATTAGCGGTATGGTTTCCACATGATTTTCATGCTGGTGACGAGTTATGGTTGGACTTGCATAAATAGAAATTGAAAAAACTCCCATAATATTCTCATACCACTTTGATACGAGCCTTACTTCGTCGCCAAGCTATGGATGAGAATTCTTTTGAGGATAGTAATAGGATGATTTATATTACTTCCAAGGTATATGCTAGGATGATTTATTCTTGATGGGGTGCATGTATAAAAAGAGTTCCTTTAAGAAAATGAAAAATCATCATGTCATTACTAACATAAGTAATTGTGATACTATAATTGAATGGCATTAGAAAACTACACAAGAGATTTTAAGAATGATATTTTTAGGGTTTGTTTTATATCAAGGTAAGTGGATCTTTTTTTTTTCCAAATAATTTACATATGACTAAAAATTTTAAATAGTACATCACTCTACTATTATTCTCTTACATGCTCCTAGGTTATAATTCAAAGCATCATAGCTACTAAAATTCATGAAACTCTTTTTTTCGACTCTAAATAACTAAAACTCCCAATTGTACTAATCGTAATATTCAAGCTTTCACTATTGTTAAGATTGGTTCCTCTAATTCTTATTGTTCCTCCATAAGTAAGTTGACTACTAGATGGATTTTAACCATTATTAACAAGCTAGTGTAGTGTTACCTAATTGCACTTAAGAAGCATAAGGGGTGGGATTGGTATGAGGCCAACCTTGATATTGTCTCGTGCCATGCCCACTACTAGGTTCTCATCCTCCCTAAATAGTTGGGACACATATGTTTACCTTAGGATATGGTTTCCCATTAGTTAATTTGATTATTTCCCATCCATAGTATCATTCTACATTGCATCCAACTTGTCACTTTGTACTCACATATCTCTCATAACCCTACTCCAGTGTGTTCATCAAATCTCGTTGAGTTGCCTTCAATACTACTTTTTATTGAGCCATATTTTATCATTAACCCTTTGTTTCACAACCATTCGTTGGCCAACTCACCTTTTTCATTATAATTCTCTAGCTCTCTCATCCTCGCTTCACTACTCCCTTTCTCACTAATCTTCTTTTTCAACTCCCCATTGCCTTCCTCATTTGATCACATCTAGTTCAAGCACCACTAGTTATTTATCTCTACTTCCTCAAAGCTTGTTCAACTTGCTCTTTAGGTTTTGTGTCCTCCATGGTCATTTAGTACTTTGAACGTGTTGATTTTTATAACTATGGTCGGTCTTCATAATGTATGTTTGAGTCATTGTCAATTTGTAAAACATATTTTAAATGATAAGAGTCAAAAGAAAAAATACTTTGAGTCAAAGTCCCATTATGACTTTCAAAAAGAAGAAATTTGAATTTTTAAATCAAATTTTTGGCTCCAAAATGTAAGGTTGGTCTCCTCCTAGTCAAGCCAACCTTCTTGAAAGTTCTATTCATTTCCATCAGATCAAGTTGGCTTATCAAATGCATAGGTCGGCTCCAGCAAGGGACATGTCCATTCGGCCTAAGGAGAAACCATAAAAGGGGCATATTCACTCCACCTAAAAGCTAAGATATATATCACATCCTTTGAGGTATCTTCAATGGTCGGTGGTAGCATGAGGCTCAAATATGTCGCATATACAACTCACTTCTATGATAGCATGAGGCTTGCATCTGTGGCATCTATAGATCGCTTATGTTGCAACATTAGGCTCACACCTATGGCATCTACAACTTGCTTCTATGGTAGTTTAGGCTTACATATGTGGCATATATAACTTGTATCTATGGAAGTACATGACTCGCATCTATGGCAGCATATAACTCATATCTGTGGAAGACTAAAATTCTAGAAGTGCATGATCAAGAGTGAAGTTAAGGGTCTATTTTGGTGACTTGACTAGGAGGATGGATAGTAGACCAAGTTCTACCTAGTAGGACTTAGATTTGTCTCTATTGAGCTAAATAATTCTCTATTGAAAAAAGTTCCAAGATTTTCCCCTTTAAGGGTTTTTCCAAGGTAAATCTCTTGGGTTCTTGTGCATCTGTCTCTTTATGTTCTTATTGTCTCATATGCTATGTGGTTGATGTATTTCTGTGTAATTATTGAATGATGAATGTTAATAAGAGTCAAAAATATACATAAAAAAAATTATCAATGTGAAAGACGCCTTCAAAATCAACTGGGCTCTCATTTTCACAAACCCCATTGTAACTTAATGAAAGGTTTTACACCACCATGCTCAGTGGGTCAATAGAAAAACAACTTTTCCTTGACCAACAACATTTTTGTCCTTGTAGTTTTTGTGTTCACCAATCTCTCTCAAAACCCCCATTGAAACTAGTCCTTAGCTTTTGAGTACAACCTGTATAATTCTACTACAAACTAGATACAATGTATCCTTCCATCATCTGCTCGCCCTAAAATTCTATTACTCAATTAACCAAGTGGACACAACACTCCAAAGTTATTGGAATTAATATTTTACTTTCTCGTCTTCTTGTCTCCTCAATGGTGATGTGGGGCTTCATCAAGCATATACAAACATTCACACAAACTCACTAGAAAACTCTATCCATAAAAATTCAAATATATCTTCATACATGAATGTCTTTTTGAATTTTTCCATTCTCCAACAAAGTAGTGGGGCTTCCTCACTAGAAAATTTTATCAAAATTTTAGCCGAGGCTAGATTCTATCAAAATTTACGTACTAACATATGAGATTTCACATCCAAGCTGATAGATATTTGCACATATAATGTATCTTGATTATTTGTGATCTTGTCCATGAGTAGTGGAATTGGAAATGCAATGAATGATTGCCTTGCATCATGTGATTTTTATTTGAGAAATAATTTGAGGCAAAGGGGATAAAACAATACATTTGGTGTAAATACATAGTGGTAATTCCTAAGCAACTCCAATAGCTACACTATCAGCAATAGAAACAAAGCTAAGTACGCAGACAAAAGAATAAACATAGAATGAATGCAAAAGAAACATCACTGCAATAATGTTGATCAAAGCATTTGATGAGGGATTTATTTGACACCCTAACAAAGCCATAGGGGCACCTAAAGGTAGTGATCAAAGACATGACACCCACATGGACACACTTGTTAACAAAATCCTACCCATATTATCCTTAAGGTTTCTCAAATATATATTTACTCAACACTTCAAGGTAGCCATGGAAATACCTTGAAACACAATGATTGAACACATGGCACACATCACGTGACTTGCACACACATATATGTGGTAAAAATACCCTTTCCGTGTTCCCATCCAAGCTTGTGATTTTTTAAATTTAAGACAAAAGGGTTTAAAACTAATAGTGAAAATGGATTTGAACCTTCCCCTTTCCGATTGTTATTGCATTGGTTGAAGTCCCTATTCATTCCAACAAAGTAAGTGTGCATGACTAAGGCCACATGCAAATGAATTTTTTGTTTAATACCTTAAGGTAGTCATTGGGGCACTTACAAACAACAACAATCACACATGTCATGCATAACACCTCCAATGCACAAATTTATGATAACCCAAATCCCACTCCATGTTCTCCTTTAGGATTATAATTGAGATGTTTACTCACCACCTCAAGTTAGGCACATGGACACTTGGAGGTAGTGATTGAGCATGCGACAAATATAATGTGGAGTAAGTTAATAATTAAGTGGGAATTTTGTTCCACTTGATTAATGGGAACTTTGAACATGAAACATTCATTTTTGGAAGCTAGAGGACTTATTTATATTATATAAACATGATACAACAATATACCTATGTATTCCTTGTTACTGCTAACCTACCACTAGCGAAACTTGGCCATTAGAAGTTCCAAAAATAAGTTTTAATGTGTTGACATGTTTGAAGTCCCTGCCTCAGCATGTTATAAGAGATATAAAAACTAAAAAGTTCCTTAATTATGTTGATAACATTAAGAAAGCTCTAGGGTAACCAAAATATAATAAAAAACAACATTTTGAGAATGTGGGAGAGGAACAACCTGCTAAGAGTCTTTTGCATCTAAAGGTATTGGAATGGGCTTATTTGGAGTGTTGCCTAACTCTTGTTTCATTAGCAATGAATTCAACACCCCAGACTTCTTGAGCTAACACATATTGTTTTCTACCTATAAGCACGAAGCAATAGTGTATCCAACCACCTTCTTAAATATCTCTCAAGTATAGTTGGGTCTTGTTTTGTTAGCGCTTGGCTTGGGAGTGATTTATTTTTCTAATACATGTTGAGAGTGCAAGCATATTTTGTCTCTCATGCTCAAGTGCTTCCCATATTTGGAACCCATGCCTATGTTTTTATTTCCACATTATGGTATGGGGTCTTGGTTTTTTTTTTGAATGCAACATCCTCCTCCTAGTCAATTCTACTTCTAATCATCACTATAATTGATTCTCAGTAATCTTGAGCAATAATCTTGGCTTCTTGGAGGATGTGGGTATGATGATTGTTCTATTTTCTAGTGTTTCCATCTCTCTTATCGGAGCCCAGTACCAATACTCCCTTATAATTGAAATTGATTATATTCCACTTATTGAACTGCTAGATAATTTGCATAATGACAATTTGGTCAATTCTTCCTCCTAGAGCATTGCAATGGTTATCAACCAACTTGTCTAAATAGATAAAGGGTAGAAATCACAAGCCTCCATTCAATATGTGTGATGGAATGTCATGGTTGTGATGGAAAATACTTGATTGCATCTACTTTTGTCACAACCGTGATGCATTCAAAACACCCACATTCATCACCACCATCACCTAATTTTCAATCGCCCTAACCATTATTTTTCATTATGCACTGTCTTATGCTCAGACTTACCTCAAGCCTCAAGCACTTGCCATGTGAAGTATGTTGGTCACATGGGTACTGAACCATCCTCTTCTTATGTTTGGATCCCTATCACCCTATCTAGAGGTTGACCGCAAAACTTTTCCCTTAAGGTTTTTGGCCCACTTTAAGGTGAATTAAAATCACTGAGATTTTACAAAAAATGAGTGGATTAGGGTGGCAATTTGCCTCACTGCAAAAGAGAGAAAAATAAAAATAAAGAGAATAAGAAGAATAAACTCGTTGGAAAAAGTAAAGTTTAACCACTTATTAACCCATTCCAATATATCAACATTTGCATGCACATATACGTAGTCCAAAGCCCACATCCTTGTGTCCCATATGGATTACAATGTTTTCGTAGGGGAGAGGACAACCTCACATTTGATAAGGGGCCATTGGAGACCTCCCTTTGATAAGTGGGAACAATACAACCACAAGAATGTTGGGATCATCAATTTTATTTCCAAAATTACACATAATTACCATATTAATATTAATCCCCCTTTACTTATGCATTTGTCATATATACACTCAAAATAACACCAAAGAAATATAATGTCAATGATTCTTCCAAATTGATATTCTCATCAATGAAAATGGATGAATAATCACTACTATAAAAATGTTAGGAATCAATGCCCAAATAAAATACATACCAATTTTTCTATGTTAGGTTAACCAAAAAATTCAAAACTAATGGAAAGAAATAATGACTTTCCCATCATTATGCTACAATTCCACTAACTTAAAATTTTACTACAAACACAATCAATTATAACCAACCACTGTTTTTTACCAAGAATAATTCTTTTAAAACAACTCCTTGAGCCTTATCACAATGGGTCAAAAATGTCAACCCATAGAATTTGAAATCCAATAAAAGAGATAACATCCCATATTTGTGCCAACCACTAAATTAGGAGACAAGCCATACCTCTTATCCAAAATATTAATACTGAATAATAGGAAGAAAAAAAATAAAATTAAAAAGAAAAGAGTCAAATAAAACATAGTCCCGAACATTAAACCTAGACCTGGACCTAAACAACAACTCTATCTTATCACCTGGTACCCAAAAAAAACGGCCAAAATTTTAAATATCACTAGACCACCCAAAAAAAAACAAGCAAAAAGTGACCAAAATTTCACATAACAAAATTGCATATAAGACATGAGGCACATTGATCCCCAACCACCACCAAATTCACCAACAAATTGCCAACCTAGCCATTTCACCCACTAACGAACACATGATTGACATTTTTTTTGTTTTGAGATCCAAAGCATTGCAGTTTCATTCCGCACGATTCGTCGATTTGAAATTTTTTTGGACTCGTTTTCAATTTATTTTCCATAGTTCATGTGAAACGCAGGTATTTTTTGGCTTTAGCTTTCTTATTATGTTTATTATCTTAGTTATATTGAATTTAAAGCATTTTTGAGCTTTTCCCAATGGATTTGGGCAGTGTATGCTTTGGTTTGTTTCCCACTGTTACATAGATAACCACAAAACTCTGGAACCTCGCTCCTTTTTATTTCAAATTTTTTCAATGGCAATCAAATCCAATTAACTTGTTTGATTTGAAATTTTATCAATGCATAAACTTAGACTAACTAGAAAAATGAGACTTGGCTGAAAATATGACAATCTGAGTGCCATGTAGTTGAAACCATGTCCTTTTAGTCAAATCTACGTGTTAGAAAAATGATACTAGCTGAAAATATGACAATCTGAGTGCCCTGGAGTCGAGTCCATGCCCTTTTAGTCGAATCCAAGACATTTTAAACCTTTTTTTTCTTATCTGTTTGTCGGTGCCAGTTCTAATAAACCTAGTCACAACAAGTCACAAATAAAGGTTGAAAGTTGAAATACCCCAAAAAAACACAAAAAATGAAAAATAAAATATACCAGGAAGTTTTTGAACCTGTACAAATGCAATCAATTTTTTTTAAACATTATTATGCTTTAAGTTCTACAGGACACTTCCATTTGACTATTTTTCTAGGCACTCTGTCTAAGATCCCAGTGGATTTTTTTTCAATAGATTGTTGTGACAAATGTGTGGTTCCCAACACTATATCCCTTGAAGACAATTGTAACAAACTTCTGGTTTTAGGTTGAAAGAACTTATACAAAAGTGTTGAGATGAAGTAGTATATATCCTGATTTTATTTTCCAGTAAATGACACTTTTTTTGGTAATAATAGAAGCTATGATAACTATTGCATGTCTTCACATAGACTTCATGTTTGATTTTCTCAAACTAATTAACTCAAGATGAATTAATTAATTATTCTTCAAACAGCTGCTAAGATCAAATTCTTAATTCCCAATTTTAGTTCAGGGACTAACTAAAATTGGAATGTATCCTGAAATGATATTTATAGCAATGCTATTTTTTTAGCACTTCTATGTTTATCATTTCTTGTTGCTATTTTCAACAATACCCTCAGGTTTATAATATTAATCCCTTGGGTTTTTTAATCCCAAGGGTTTATAATATTAAGCTCAAGGGTTTGTAATATTAATGCCTTGGATTTATAATATTAAACTCGTGTTTATTAACCCTATGGGTTTATTAATCCCTTTGGCTTATAATATTAATCCCTTGGGTTTATAATATTAATACTCCCTTTGGTTTTTTAATCTGTTGGGTTTATGATATTAATCTCAATGGTTTACAATATTAATGCCTTGGGTTTATAATATTAAACCCTTCGATTAGTAATATTCACCCCTAGGGTTTATTTATCCCTTTAGTGTATAATATTAATCTCAAGGGTTTAACATTTTTCAACCACATTTACTAATGTATTTTACTATGTTTGGTAGTTAACATTCTTCAAGTTTGGTCAAACACAATTCCCTATTAATGGTCAACCAATGCGTCTACAGTGAACCATGGTTAATCATGGTTGAATATGGTCAACTATAGACAATGTCTTTATTTTCAACTTTGATCAACCACAATTAACGAAGGTCAACCATGGTCAATGATGGTCAACCATGATTAATCATGATTGAATTTTGTCAACCATGACCAACCATGATCAAGGTCTCTCTAAGCATGAAAAACAATAATTTCAATATGTAAGGTTTATAATATGAATAATTATCCCTTGGGTTTATAATATCAATAATCCTTTGGGTTTATAATATTGATCCCTAATATGTATAATACTGATTTAGGGTTTATAATATTAATCTTAGGGTTTATAATCCATTGTGCTTATAATATTAATCTTAGGGTTAAATATTAATCTATTAGGTTTGTAATCCCTTAGGTTTATTAATAACCATGGGTTTCTAATATTAATACCTTGGTTTTTTTAATCCCAAGGGTTTATAATATTAATCCCTTAAGTTTATTAACCTCTTGGGTTTATAATATTAATCCCTAGGGTTTGTAATATTAATTCCTTGGGTTTATAATATTAAACCCTTGAGTTTATTAACCCTATGGTTTATTAATCCCTTTGGTTTATAATATTAATCCCTTGGGTTTATAATATTAATAATCTCTTCGGTTTTTTAATCTATTGGGTTTATAATATTAATCACAAGGGTTTATGATATTAATGTCTTGGGTTTATAATAATAAACCATTGGGTTAATAATATTCATCAAAGGGTTTATTAATCCCTTGGGTTTATAATATTCATCCCTTGAGTTTATTGATCCCTTGGGTGTATAATATTAATCTGAAGGGTTTAATATTAGTCAACCACATTTACTAATGTATTTGATTATGTTGGGGTATGGTTGCTGATGAGCCCCAATTTTTGGTAACAATTTGGGCTCATTTGGCCTACTTACCTTGCTCAACCCTTCATCTTTTATCACTTATGCATTCATTTCTTGGTATATTCGTGTTATTTGTAGGAAGAAGGGCAGGCATTATATCTATGTGGGTAATACATGATGATTTCAGGTTTTTTGGCATTAAAGGGAGCAAAGACCACGCAGAAGGAGACAAGGAGACAGCAAAGGTGGCATTGCAGGTTTATAGGGAGGTTGTCTACAGCCTTAAATGACCTCCCTCGTGATCTCCACCCTAACTCCGAGCTCCAACAGCTCTCCCCACCGAGCTTAAAGGCAGCCAACGGGTTCTACAGGAACAGCAGTTTACAGCAATTTAACTTTCAGTTGGACAGCCAAGCTCCACGTATTGAGGAAGCCAGCTGGACCCTCATCATGTATAAATATTAAGGCCGTAGCCTTTGATAGGAGCTTTTTGAACTTTTGAACTACTGTTGCAATTTCTAAGCACGAGCTACAGCTCGGTTTTTGCTTTTTGTAAGCCAGTTTTGGCATGATATTAGACTCATGATTATTCAATAAAGGCAGGCAGCTTTGGATTCAATTCTGAGTTTTTAAGGGAGCTATAGCTCTCAGGTTAGGGCCCAACCTGAGAGCAATAGACCTCCTCTTCCTTGTATTGTTATTTAACTTTCCTTTCAGCACTTTATTCCTCTGTTTTGACATGCATTTAGAAATTACAGTCTGCTGATTTGATTTCTTTTATGTGATTGAGTAGGATTAGTTTATGGTTCAAGTGCTTTTGGTTTCTTAGATTAGAGTAGGAGGATCAGCATTCATTAGAGCTCCAAGAAAAGGTTGACAGTGCACTCACTGCCATCTCTGTTTAGAGATTGGGGGTGAAGACCGTACCAACCACCAAAAAAAAAACGCAGTCTTACACTTTCATTCAAGCTGCAACACAGTCATTTCAATTGTAGATCCATCCATGCATTCTGATCTTGAGCAGTACTTCTTCATTCCACTTCCATGCACGATTTTTCTCTGAAGTTTACATTGCTGTTCGTTGAGTTAAAAACACAGTTAGGATAGGTTGATGAATTCTCGGTTTTGTGCAGATTTGTTTCCTTTACACTGCGTTGCATCACTCTGTTATCTTCTTCTTCTTCTCAACCGCGCCTGAAGTCACCTACCCAACCTCTGTTCAACTCGTTTTCCTTCCCACACTTCTACTGTTCACGTACCTCCATCTTTTTGACCTTTCATTGCTTCCACCCTTCTATCCACCAACCAACTGTACCCACTCTTTCCTCATCTCATATCTCTTTCCCTGAGCCATCATAAGCTCCCTTTCTATCCTACCTATCCACCCATACAACTCCTCCACTCCTCCAACACCCAAAACTCCAACCACAGAACATCTTGTAGAAGTTAGCAGACTTCCTGTAGAAATCCCAAGCTTCCTGTAGGATCCCCTGCAGACATCCTGTAGAAACCTGTAACCTCGGTTGCCAAGCACCTGAACGTTGTGGACTTCTGTGGAATGATGTTTCGGATCCCCTGGAACCTTTCCTAGCCCTCCTGACCTTTCCCAAGCTTTCTTTCCCTTCGAACTACCCCTGCACAGTCAAACCCTAATAAGAAGCAAAATCATAATAACTCCAACCACTAAAGCAAAAATACAAAAACAATGTTCTTTTCAGTAGAAGTAGCTTAAATTCATGCATCTCATATCACTAGAAGTAATGGCATCATTTCTAGAAGTTTTCACTCCCACCATTGCATCATAGAGATTAGACTAGTCAGATTAGGGTTTACTAGGGTTTCCTTGTTTTGTTGGCTTTCAGTTCATTATTGCAAAATAGGTTAATTTCCTTTGAGATAGCCTTCGTCCATAATTTAGAAAGCTTCTTCTGAGAGCATATAGAAGTTGGCTTGAGCCCTAGCGGACTTGTGCCAGCTGACCAAGTGACAGCTGCGACAAGAGCTAGTACTTGTGCATACAGCACCGTCGCTTCCAAGTTTGTTACGAACTACCGGGTTGATAAAATTAGAGATAGGAAGCTCCAGGAGTTGTAGCATTATTGCTACAATACTGGAGCCCACCATCTTTTTGGTGTCGTTGCTGGGGAAGCGTCAGAGTATTAGTAATTGTTGCTTTTCTTCTATTTTCTTACTCTTGCCTTCTACTAAGTAGTTTATTTCATTTCCATTCTGCAAAAGTAGCATAGACATTTCCTGCTTTCATAGATTAGCATTTCCTGCTTTCATAGATTAGCATTTCCTGCTTTCATAGATTAGTATTTCCTGCTTTCATAGATTAGCATTTCAATTCTGCAATTTCATTTCTGCAAGCGTAGATTAGTGTTTCAATTCTACAAGCGTAGACTAGCATTTCCATTCCAGCAATTTCATTTGAACAAAGTAGATTAGTCCTTTCCTGCTTTCAATTTAAATCTGCATCTTTATGGTTAGTTGTAGATCAATCTGTTTCAGTTTTGCAGGTACCACAGAAAAAACAAAAGCAATCAAAAAAGTCTTTCCATTTCATGCCTTGTAGGAATCGAGATAAAACAGGCAAATTCTTACCCAACACCCCCACCACATCACTGAGTCACCCTTCTCTCTTCTTCGGTGACAGTGATCCAGAAGAACCTATAGGTGAACCTCCTGAGATATACGAAGATCCTATAGCAGAAGAAGAATTAGAGACCATCCCATCTGAAGCTATGGCTGATAATAGAAGAGAAGATGAGAGAATAGAAGGTGCCTTCCCCATCCGAGAGACCAATGGAGAGATGAAAATGAAGAACATTAGCCCCTCTGCTTTACCTCACTTCCATAGACTGACTACTGAAGATCCTGATACCTTCCTGTTTGAGTTTGTTGTCCTTTGTAGAACCTATGATTATACTGAAGATGAGCAGAAGCTGAAACTCTTCCCTTCCACTCTTAAAGATGCAGCATTACGCTGGTTCATGGGCTTACCTGGGAATAGTATCACTACTTGGGCTCAGATGCAGCAAGCTTTCAATACCAAGTACCGGGATTACTGTAGGTCCAAGGAAACCAAGGGAGAAATCTTTTGGATGACCATGGGAAGTGATGAGTCCTTAGAGGATTATGAGGAGAGGTTCCAACTTAGCTATAAGCGGGCCAGGTGCACACTTGACCCTGAATCCCTCAAGTTGGTCTTGCTCCGAGGAGTCCCTGAAGACCTCTTAGATACCCTTCACATGTTAGTTGGGGGGGAAATTTACCAACTGCCTTATGAGGACATCAAGACTGTGTTTAGAAACCACTCCAGGGCAGCTCGGAAACGAGGTAGAGGAAACCTCCTCTCAGCTGGTGTCCCTTTCTCCAAACATGAGTTTGCAAATCAATTAGAAGATCTTAAGAGTGAGGTGAGACAGACCATTGCCATGCAGCTGGACACATTCAGGATCCAGCAGAAGAAGGAAGAAGCTGAGAGAGCCTTGGCTATCTTCTGCCCTAGATGTACCAGGAGACACCCTAAGAACGAATGTCCATTGCATTCGGCTGAAGTGTGTTTCGTTTGTGAGGAGGACCATCCCACAAACCAATGTCCAACCTTACCTGGATTTAAAGCCATGTACCAAGGGACAGAAGTTCCCACTAAACCTCTCTATTACCTCAACCAAAGGAGCCCACAAGGACCTAGACCTTACCAGCAGGGGATGCAAGGGGCACCTCAAGCTTATTACAGCCCCAACCAATCGACTCCTATGCCTTCCTGGGGTCCCCCTACTCATCCTTCTTGGTCTATGCCTCCTCCATGGTCTTACCCACCTCAGTACCCTACTCAACCCTCTACTCATTCCTATCACTCACATGCCCAGCCACAGCCTCAGTGGAATGCACCTCAGTCGGGGTGGAGGCCCCAATACAACACTCCTCCTGCCATTTTGCCTCCACCACCAGTTCAACCTCAACCCTTACCTCCTGCTCCTCCAAGGCAACCTCAGATGCCTGCTCAACCGAACCCGAACCCCAACAATAGACAGGCCCAGCAGGTATACACTGGGGAAACATCATGCCCTACTTATGCTGTGGAGATCCAGGAGATCAATCTTCGATCTGGAAAGACTCTTCCGGATCGCCAACCTCCTCCCCCAGAGGATGAGGAAGATAAACAGGAAAGTGAACCAAAGGCTATTCCACCCTTTCCTGAGAGACTAACAGCCACCACACAACCCAACCCAGAGGAGGATGAGCTTCTGGGTGAGCTCAAGCAGTTGTGTGTGAAAATACCACTTCTCCAAGCCATCAAGGATGTGCCAATATACAACAAACTGGTTAAGGAAAAGTGTTTCAAACACCCAGGCAGGCGAAAGAGAGATGCTTCAACCATCAATGTCTTAGGACAACTGTCTGACCTTATGTTAGGACAAGTCATCTGCCCAAAGTATCTAGATCCTGGGAGTCCTGTAGTAGATGTCCACATCAATGGCATCATCATACCTCACACTTTGATTGATTTGGGGGCCGCCATTAATGTGATGACCAGGGATACCATGCTCAAACTCAATCTTCAGGGTTCCTTGAGGACGACCTCGACAGTTCTGCAACTTGCAGATCGCTCCACTGTGACTCCCGAAGGGATTGTGGAGGATGTCTTGGTCTCTATCGACTCTTGGGAATACCCTGCAGATTTCTTGGTTCTGCAACCCAAGGCAAAGCTTACTAGATATCCTCTTATTTTGGGAAGGCCTTGGTTAGCCACTGCAGATGCTTACATAAGTTGTCGTGCAGGAAACATGACCATCAAGAATGGTCCTATGTCCAAGCAGCTAGTCCTATATCCTCCTGCCCAACCTTCCTTAGAGCATGACTTACCACTTTGGTTGGAGGAAGGAGAAGAGGATGAAGTGTACTCAGCACCTTTGTGCACCCTAGATACCACTAGAAGAGACCCCCCAACCGAGGATGACTTGATTGAGACCTTGATCCAGAATCCACCTTCCAGTGCACTATCCTTAGAAAAATTGGTGGAGGATGCCCAAGCCAGCACCTTAGTGGATCTTTGTACGACCAACCCTGTCACTCCCAGAGTCAAGAATGTGGAGTTCGGCCCTGAGAGAACGTTAAAGATCAGCTCCTCCCTATCTCCTTCCCAGGAAAAGGAGCTGTGTAGCCTGTTGGCCAGTCACCTAGATGCTTTCGCTTGGAGCTATAAGGAGATGAAAGGAGTCCATCCCTCGGTCTGTACCCATCACATATACATCAAAGAGGGTTGTAAACCGGTTCGGCAACCTCAGAGGAGAATGAATCCAGCCCTTAAGGACATTGTCAAGGAAGAATTGCAAAAACTGTTGGATGCCGGATTCATTTACCCCATCTCAGATAGTGAATGGGTGTCCCCTCTGGTGTTGGTTCCCAAGAAGAATGGGAAGTGGAGAATCTGTGTGGACTACCGAGAACTGAACAAAGCTACCAAGAAAGACCATTTCCCTCTACCTTTCATAGATCAAGTGTTGGATGGACTGGCAGGAAAGAAGTTCTTCTCTTTCCTGGATGGGTTTAGTGGGTACAACCAGATTCAAATCAGCCCGGAAGACCAAGATAAGACCACCTTCACTTGTCCTTGGGGTACCTTTGCCTACCGAGTCCTTCCCTTTGGGCTATGCAATGCTCCTGCTACCTTCCAGAGAGCTGTCTTGAGCATCTTCTCGGAGCTGGTCCATGATGCAGTGGAAATCTATATGGATGACTTCACTCCTTATGGGGCCAACTTCCAGGAAGCATTGTCCAATCTGGGAAAAGTCCTAACCAAATGCATTGAGATGAACCTGTCCCTTAGCCCTGAAAAATGTGAATTCCTGATGACTGAAGGGACCGTGCTAGGCCATACCATTTCTTGCCAAGGGTTACAGGTGGATCCTAACAAAATTTCTCTCATCAAGAAGGTTCCACCTCCTCAAAAGGTAAGGGATGTTCGGAGTTTCTTAGGATTAGCAGGGTATTACAGGAGATTCATTAAGGACTTCAGCAAGCTAGCCTCACCATTGTTTGGCCTGTTGGAAAAAGATGTGGAGTTTAAGTGGACTGATGATTGTCAGAGGGCTCTGAATGAATTAAAGGACAAGTTGGTGTCAGCCCCAATCCTGAGAGGTCCAAACTGGGCCCTACCTTTCCACATCCACACTGATGCCTCAAACAAAGCCATAGGTGCAGCTTTAGGACAAGTTGAACAAAAACTTCCATATGCCATTTACTTTGTTAGTAAAAACTTGTCCAAAGCTGAGCTGAATTACACTGTAACTGAGAAAGAGTTTTTGGCTGTGGTCCATGCACTGAACAAGTTCCGACATTATATCACTGGCTATCAAACATTTGTACATACTGACCATGCTGCAATTAGATATTTAATGAATAAACCAGATGTGAATGCTCGTATTATTAGATGGTTACTTTTTTGGCAGCAGTTTGATTTGACCATTGTTGACAAACCAGGTAAAGAAAATGTTTTTGTTGACTTTTTATCTACATTGGATTTGTCTGCAGATGAGGATGGAACAGTGGATGACCAGATGCCCGATGAACATCTGTTTGCTATCTCAGCACTCTCTCCATGGTTTGCTGATATAGAAAACTACCTTGTTTCAGCACAGTTCCCTCTGCACCTATCTTCAAGAGAGAAGAGCAGAATCATCAGAAAAAGTGCCTCATTTACTTGGATCGGGGGAAATCTGTTCAAGCTTGGCCCTGATCAGATCTTAAGGCGTTGTGTAAGGGAGGGGGAAGTCTTTGATATCCTCCTCACCTGTCATGATGGGCCTTGTGGAGGACATTTTGCAGCAAAGAGAACTGCCTTCAAGATCCTGCAGGCAGGCTACTATTGGCCCACACTTCATCAATATGTCAGAAGATATATCAGCCAATGTGACCAATGCCAAAGAATGGGGAAACCGACTCAAAGGGATGAGATGCCTCTCCAACCTCAAGTGACTCTTGAGCCATTTGAGAAGTGGGGTATGGACTTTGTGGGTCCAATCAACCCTCCTTCGAGGCAAAGGTCCTACATCATTGTGTGTATCGATTACCTGACAAAGTGGGCAGAGACTAAAGCAATCAAAGCAGCAACAGAAGAAAAGGTGGCCGAGTTCTTAAGAGAAAACATCTTCTACAAGTTTGGCTACCCAAGAGAGCTGGTCACCGATCAAGGGAGCCAGTTCACATCCAACCTGGTTGAAGACTTACTAGCTCACCACAAGATCAAGCATAGGACTTCCACCCCCTATCACCCTCAAGCAAATGGGCAGGTGGAAGTCACCAATAGAGCATTAGAAGGGATCTTGACTAAGGTGGTGAGCAGCAGCAGAAAAGACTGGGCAGATCGCCTGGTTGAGGCCACATGGGCTTACAACACAACCTGGAAGACCACCACCGGCTTCACACCTTATGAGCTGGTCTATGGGAAGAAAGCTTTGCTGTCCATTGAGTTCGAGTACAACACTTTGAGGATGGCAGCTCAGCTAGATCTAGATCTCAGCCATGCACAACAAGAAAGGTTATTGCAGCTGAATGGACTGGATGAGCACCGAATGCAGGCCCTCCTTCACTCAGAAGTGGTTCAACTTCAGAGAAAGGTGTGGCATGACCAACATCTCCATGACAAGCAATTTCAGCCGGGAGATTGGGCCTTGTTGTATGACTCCAGATACAAAGATTTCAAGGGGAAGCTGAGAACCAGATGGCTAGGACCATATGCAGTGGAAAAATGTCATGACAATGGCTCTGTTCTTATTCGGACCATTGATGAGGAAGCCATCCCCATGCTTGTCAATGGGCATCGATTGAAGATCTACAGGAAGCCTCTCTCAAGACAAGAGTTCATCAAAACTATGGAGAAATCAATGTTGGTCATAGAGAAGGGTTCTGCCTCTCCTTTGGGCATACCCTGAAAGATCTACAAAAAAAAAAAAAAAAAAGAAAAAAAAAAAGATCCTTGGGTGAAAACCTTTCTGAGGCGCCCAAGGCAGGTGGTAGGGGTAAAAACCTCATTGAGGCGCCCCTATTGTCTTTCAAAAAAAAAAAAAAAGAGATTTGAAAAAAGATCCTTGAGTGAAAACCTCTCTGAGGCGCTTAAGGCAGATGGCAAGGGTGAAAACCTCATTGAGGCGCCCCTGTTATCTTTCAAAAAAAAAAAAAAAAAAGAAAGAAGAAAAAAGAAAAAACAATAAGAAAAAAACAAGGTCAGCAAATTCATAATGTAAAGTTGCATGCAGGTTGCAGGTGTTCTATGGAGGAGAGGAAGCCTCTCAACTCAAAGTTGAGGGTCCTTATCATGCTGTCAGGAGACCTCACCAGCACCTCCTCCAAGAATACTCATTTTCTCCAAGGTATGTGCGATTTTATCTCGGCTTGAGTCTTCTACAGGAAGACACAGATTTTCTACAGGAAGATGCAAATTTTCTACAGGAAGGTGCAGACTCTCTACAGGAAACGCAACCTTTCTACAGGAAGCTCTGTATTTCTACAGGAAACTTCCTGTAGAAGTTCAGGACGGCCCAGAATCCATCTTATGAGGAGATCTAACAACTAAGGATCGGTTTGGACGCATGCAAGCTATTGTTATCTCCCTTGCACATTGTTGTCACCTCATCCTGCCATCCTTGTCGACATACAACGAAGTTACCTGCACCAGCAAAGCAGATCGATGAGTTATCAAGAAAAAGCAATTTTTAAATGAAAAAACGCTGAAGATCTCATACCATATCCATCCCAGTCATCCAGAAGCCCTGGGAGCGTGATCGGGAGGCCAGACCCTTCGTCGTGCAGCATGCACCCAAGGAGGAAGAACTATTACAAGACATCCCGCGGGAGTCCTGTAACAGTTAAGCCCCCTATAGTGTATCCTATTCACAGCGCTGGCCATATGCAATGAACGCGGACGCATGCAGCCAAGCATCAACTCCATCGTCGGCAGCCTGTAAACGTGAACCTCCAGGCCTGTGCAGATTCACCAGCAGCAGATAGATCCATTCATCATCGTCCAAAACCCGAAAAATCGTGTTGCAGCCGCGCAGGTAAGTGTCTCGACCCTTTCTTCCGTCAGATTGCATGAATTTTACTTTGAATTGTTTGCAAGGTGTAAAGTGAATGGGTTGAGCGGTTGTATGGCCAGTTGACTGGCCACGTCGACCGGTTAATGGTCCAGTCAGATGTTTGGGTGGCGGCCGTGACAAAAGGAATGGGCAGCACACACGTGAGAACAATCCCCGTCGGGAAAAACGGATTTAGCAGAAGAAAAGACGGCGGATCTGCTGGAGGGATGATGCGGTAGTAAGTGAACTCGCAGACAAATTATGGAACGACGTCATCCAACGGTCCGGCGGGGACAGCTCACCCCCGCGCCATGGATTGCGTCGATTCAAATCTAATCGGCTAGATTGGCCGCATGCATTTATCATTCGCCGTTTGAACCTCGAGTGAACATTCAGATCCCTCTGCAGTTTGAAACTCCGAGCCTTTGGCTAACAGAACGGCTGTGAAACACCACCGAGAGCGCAGACCAACTGCAGTCTTCCCCAGGAATCACGCGTTGCTCCTACAGGAAAGCTGTTTCTACAGGAAGGCGGGTTCCTCACGTAAAAAGGTGGCAGATAAAAAGGTAACCATGAACTCTCCATGCAATTGGTTTTTAAAGGTGGCAGGATCGTCGTCTACAGTCTGGTCGTAGAAAGTTGTTGCAAGTGTTGTCTGTTGTGCATAGACTGTCGTTCTACAGGATGTCAGTGAATTAAATTGTGTTAAGGTCCTCAGGGATAAGTTTTGTGGATTATGTGCACGACGGAAGCGTAATTCTACGCTCTGTCCCAATAAGCTAAACTTCTTCCGCATTCGCCACCTCTAGCAACAGTTTTTATCATGCCGGGTGGGTTTATTAGACAGGAACCCACTGATTCATCAAAGTTAAGAGAAAACCAGGAGGTGGTGGAGCTCTTCACACGGGCACAATGGATATCCTTTTGTGACAAGTTGCAGGGTTATGACGACGAAGTGGCAGAAGAATTTTTACAAGCTTTGAGGCTGAAATCCAAAACATTGGCCACCGTGAACTTCAGGGGCCTAAGCCTCAAGCTCACCCCGCAATATATCAGTCGAATTACTAAACTTCCGATGGGTTTGCCATGGGATAAGGAAGAAAGGAAGTTGAGCCAGCAGGCAAAGAAAGAATTCTTTCCACCTGAGGAGGAATTCACGGAGGACAAAAATGGGGTGCGTAGAACCAGTTTGCTGCCACCATGGAATGAAGTTAGCCTACAGATCATGAAGTATATAACTTGTGAAGGCCGTTTCAGCATTGTGTACGGGTATCACTTCAGGTTGCTCACTGAATTGAGACACCAGCTTGATCTTCCTGTAGAAAACAAACTGAGCATTCCTTATTTCTTGCTTCAGTCTCTAATTGAGTGTGCCACAAAGTTAAAAGAAGGCATACCAGATCAGGTAGCCCACCATGGATTGATCAAACTTCTTGTGGAGGATGCGCTTCATTCGTTTAAGGTTCCCCTCTCATGGGAAGCATTCAGAAATTTGACAAGAGATGGAGACATAAGGATGTTGACTGAAGAAAGTGGTTCCTCCAATAGTGAGGAAAAAGAAGCAGTGGCCGTGGGAAAGAAAGAAACAGGCCAGAAGACCCTAACCACAGTGCAGAAGAAAGAAAAAAGGAGGAAGCACAAGAAAAAGGATGCTGAGGAAAAAGGTGACACGTCCATCTTGTCAGCAAGAGAGAAAAGGTTGCAGAGCAGAACGGACAAAGCTGAGAAGGTCCACATCAGCACAAGTACCTCGTCAGCACCTGCAACCAAACCAAAAAGCAAAACCCATGCAGCAAAGCAAGCCAAGGTGGTGACACCTGTGTCTACAGGAAAGCAGAAACAGGCTTCTACAGGAAGCCCGAAAACAGAAAAAGGGTCTTCTACAGGAAGCCCGAAAACAGAAAAAGGGTATTCTATAGGAAGCCCGAAAATTACCAAAACAGGGTCTTCTACAGGAAGCCCGAAATTGGCTAAAACAGGGTCTTCTACAGGAAGCCCTGGAAAGGAGAAACCCAAGGAGAAGAAAGCTGATATCCGTGAAAGGGAGGCAGCAGCTGTGCTGGCTGGCCTCAGCACGCCGCCTAAGCCAAAAGAAAAGAGAAATAGGGAGACCCCTCTATACTTTAAAGCTCGAAGAAGTGTTAGGATAAAGACGGGCAAGCCACAGCCTTCGTCCAGCAGCCCGATTGTCATTAAAGATACCCCTACTTCTCCCAAGGAAAAGTCCCCCTCAAGGATAAGAGTCACCTACGAGAAGGGGAGCCCAAAGAAAACTAAGTGGCAAGAAAGGTTAGACCTGTTGACTGAAAAAGCTCGGCTACAGGAGGCTGAAAATGTTCTACATGACACTCTGGCCCGGCTACAGGAAACAGAGAAGAGGGAAGGAGAAGGACCCTCATCACCACCAAGGGAGGGTGAGGTAGAGCCACCTAAAGAGGCAGAAAAAGAACATATACCAGAGCCCAGCCCTCAGCCTAGTCTGAGTTCATACTACACCTTTTTAGAGGCGGGCAAAATCATACCGCAGAAATTTACTGTACCCCTGTTTTTTGCATTAGAGGAAGAAAGAGTCCGTACACACACGTGGATGAAGATCGCCAAGTCAAAGGGTGTGGCGGACATAGGTCCCTTACAAGAGCAACTCAAGGAGGTCAGGAGTGAATTAGCCTTGGCTAAACATGTGGCTAATTGCCAAAGAGTGTACCTACAGGAAGAAAACTAGAAGCTAAGATTGCAGCTACAGGAGCTGAGGGTAGGGGCAGGTACATCCTCCAAAGACACCACAGAAGAACAACAAGGCAAAAAGGAGCTGACCACCGGTCTTGAGGAGCCAATGACACTTCTACAGGAAGCAGAACAGCAAGCACAAATTGAAGTGCAAGCTCTAAAAGAACAGCTGCAGCAAAAGGAAGCACAATTGGCCTGCATGGCCAATTGGGCCATGGAGGCAATACAGTGCAGACAACCTGCAAAATCCTATGGTTTGTACTTGAAATACCAATGGCTGCAGTTCCAAATAAATACCTTGGCACAAAGAGGTATTTCTCAGATCCAAGACCCACAGCAATTTTCTGAGTTGTGCAGTACTAGTTCGTCAGAAGATAAAGCCAAATTAGCAGAGTTCTACCTCCACAATTTGGCCTTGCCTAATGAAGTTTCCTGGGATCCCAATACTGCCTTGGGTGATATGCAATTGATGGCGTTCGCTTCATGGTTGAACCATGAGGATCAAAGAGCAGCTGAAGCAAAATCGGTCATGAACCAAGAATTGAACGAGCCATTGTTCATTCGAGAAGAACCAGAGGATCCAGTTGCACTCATCTCAGCACACCAACACTTGTCTACTGATCCCACAGCTTCCTTGAGATATATGGACCAACAGGCCCAAGCCATAGCTCATTTTGAAGACATGGAAAGACTGTTAGGAGAAAATGCTGCCCAAGCATGCACACGCAGATGGAATACATTGGCACACAGTTTGAAAATCTAAGAATACCATACCCCAACTCAGATGAGGGAAGCTCTGGTAAGGGTAGACCTTTACAAGAAATCCATGCAAAGCCTCCAGACCAGCTGGATTGGCCTTAAACTCAGCCCACCACTGCTGCTAGGATTGACTGAAGGCAGCACAGAGGAGGATGACAATGAACAATGGGAGGAGGTGAACAGGAAAGCTGGGTTTCATATCAGCAAGGAGGACACTACCACAGAGGCTTGGGATGTAAGGGAAGCAGTAAAAGCAATGAAGGATGAAGATTTGGACTAAGTTGCTCAAGGATGAGCAAATATTTTAGCTGGGGGGTGATGATGAGCCCCAATTTTTGGTAACAATTTGGGCTCATTTGGCCTACTTACCTTGCTCAACCCTTCATCTTTTATCACTTATGCATTCATTTCTTGGTATATTCGTGTTATTTGTAGGAAGAAGGGCAGGCATTATATCTATGTGGCTAATACATGATGATTTCAGGTTTTTTGGCATTAAAGGGAGCAAAGACCACGCAGAAGGAGACAAGGAGACAGCAAAGGTGGCATTGCAGGTTTATAGGGAGGTTGTCTACAGCCTTAAATGACCTCCCTCGTGATCTCCACCCTAACTCCGAGCTCCAACAGCTCTCCCCACCGAGCTTAAAGGCAGCCAATGGGTTCTACAGGAACAGCAGTTTACAACAGTTTAACTTTCAGTTGGACAGCCAAGCTCCACGTATTGAGGAAGCCAGCTGGACCCTCATCATGTATAAATATTAAGGCCGTAGCCTTTGATAGGAGCTTTTTGAACTTTTTAACTACTGTTGCAATTTCTAAGCACGAGCTACAGCTCGGTTTTTGCTTTTTGTAAGCCAGTTTTGGCATGATATTAGACTCATGATTATTCAATAAAGGCAGGCAGCTTTGGATTCAATTCTGAGTTTTTAAGGGAGCTATAGCTCTCAGGTTAGGGCCCAACCTGAGAGCAATAGACCTCCTCTTCCTTGTATTGTTATTTAACTTTCCTTTCAGCACTTTATTCCTCTGTTTTGACATGCATTTAGAAATTACAGTCTGCTGATTTGATTTCTTTTATGTGATTGAGTAGGATTAGTTTATGGTTCAAGTGCTTTTGGTTGCTTAGATTAGAGTAGGAGGATCAACATTCATTAGAGCTCCAAGAAAAGGTTGACAGTGCACTCATTGCCATCTCTGTTTAGAGATTGGGGGTGAAGACCGTACCAACCACCAAAAAAAAAACGCAGTCTTACACTTTCATTCAAGCTGCAACACAGTCATTTCAATTGTAGATCCATCCATGCATTCTGATCTTGAGCAGTACTTCTTCATTCCACTTCCATGCATGATTTTTCTCTGAATTTTACATTGCTGTTCGTTGAGTTAATAACACAGTTAGGATAGGTTGATGAATTCTCGGTTTTGTGCAGATTTGTTTCCTTTACACTGCGTTGCATCACTCCGTTATCTTCTTCTTCTTCTCAACCGCGCCTGAATTCACCTACCCAACCTCTGTTCAGCTTGTTTTCCTTCCCACACTTCTACTGTTCACGTAGCTCCATCTTTTTTACCTTTCATTGCTTCCACCCTTCTATCCACCAACCAACTGTACCCACTCTTTCCTCATCTCATATCTCTTTCCCTGAGCCATCATAAGCTCCCTTTCCATCCTACCTATCCACCCATACAACTCCTCCACTCCTCCAACACCCAAAACTCCAACCACAGAACATCTTGTAGAAGTTAGCAGACTTCCTGTAGAAATCCCAAGCTTCCTGTAGGATCCCCTGCAGACATCCTGTAGAAACCTGTAACCTCGGTTGCCAAGCACCTGAACGTTGTGGACTTCTGTGGAATGATGTTTCGGATCCCCTGGAACCTTTCCTAGCCCTCCTGACCTTTCCCAAGCTTTCTTTCCCTTCGAACTACCCCTGCACAGTCAAACCCTAATAAGAAGCAAAATCATAATAACTCCAACCACTAAAGCAAAAATACAAAAACAATGTTCTTTTCAGTAGAAGTAGCTTAAATTCATGCATCTCATATCACTAGAAGTAATGGCATCATTTCTAGAATTTTGCACTCCCACCATTGCATCATAGAGATTAGACTAGTCAGATTAGGGTTTACTAGGGTTTCCTTGTTTTGTTGGCTTTCAGTTCATTATTGCAAAATAGGTTAATTTCCTTTGAGATAGCCTTCGTCCATCATTTAGAAAGCTTCTTCTGAGAGCATATAGAAGTTGGCTTGAGCCCTAGCGGACTTGTGCCAGCTGACCAAGTGACAGCTGCGACAAGAGCTAGTACTTGTGCATACAGCACCGTCGCTTCCAAGTTTGTTACGAACTACCGGGTTGATAAAATTAGAGATAGGAAGCTCCAGGAGTTGTAGCATTATTGCTACAATACTGGAGCCCACCTGCTAGTCAACAATCTTCAAGTTTGGTCAAACACAATTCCCTTTTAATGGTCAACCAATGTGTCTATGGTTGTTAGGTCCCTATAATACTAGTGTAGCCCCCTTATTGTTATTATTGTTGTGCCCATGTAGCCCCCTTATTGTTATTATTGTTGTGCCCATGTAGCCCCCATATTGTTATTATTTTTGCACCCATGTAGCCCCCATATTTTTATTTTTGTTCCCCATAGAAGCCAATTATTTTTGTTGTTGTGCCTTTACATTATTATTGTTATGTAGGCTCTTATTATATTGTGACCCCTTAGACTCTATATTTACAAAGGAGGTATTTTCATTTGTATCATCAAATAATTTTTCATTTATATAATCTAAAGGAGGTTCCCCCTCGAAGAGGATAATTTTTGAGTCATTGATATATCTATTTGTGAGTTAGTTGCACAACATTTGGTATTAGAGCTTTGAATTCTAGGGTTTCACTGCATCAAACAGGCCATGTGGAATTTTCGTTATAAATATTTTTCTACGAAGCTTCAGAAGATGAAATTGCAGCCACGTGAAGCTAAAATCTTTTTGAACTTCATGTATAAATTTCATATCTTGTCTTGCTATATTTTCATAGATATGATCCGAGGAAGTTAGGGATTTTGCAAACTCTAGAATTCCATCTCAAATTGGTGACCTAGGGAAGCTCGTCATAACTTTCTCTCTGAGGATCAGATTTGAATTTCATAAAAAGTGATGGAAATAAGACATACTTTATTTTTTTGGGTATCATTTTTTGGTTCAAAGGTCGAAATAGTGAGGCATGGCACTCCATACAATTTCACTCTACTAAACCAGTCTATAATCAGGCCATTGTGGGAGATTGGGCATAAATATTTCTTGAATAATCCAATCTTCATATGACTTGTTGGGTTGGAAATAAGACTTAGATGGCTACTACAAGATGGAATTTTAGATCTTGGATATTTGCAATTATAGAGATACATTAGCTTCAATATCTAGCTCATAAAAAGCAAGAAAAAAGTGTGTATTTGTTTAAATTTTGCGTAACTTTTGTTTGAAAAATCAGTTTGAAGTGATTCAAAGGGAATATTGAAGCATAGATATCATTGGTTGATTTCAAAATGTCTCGAAACAAAAAAAATGGACACACCTAGTAAGAAACCAAAAATATCTTCTATGGCACATGAAGAAGAGGAAGAAATGCAACATGATATATAAACATTATGAGACCAGGCGCAACAAATTTCGCTTGCGCAAAGAGTAACCAAAAATGAAATGGAAGCTAAGATGGACGGTTTGAAGAATTTTTTAAAAGTAGACATGGAAGGTATGAAAGATGGAATAGAAGAAAAAATGAAAGACAACATGGAAGATTTGAAGAATGGTTTAAAAGAAGACATGGAATGTTTGAAGGAAGGTTTGACAAAGTTGTTACAAGAAATGCTTCCTAATGGCGAAAAGGTATGAGATGAAACTCATGGTGAGAACAAAAATAATGTTAATCATGATTTCATAGACTCTAACTTTGGATTGAAGACCCAAAATATTCTAAAGATCGTTATGAGAAAGTTTGATGTCAAGGAACTAGTAACATGGATACTACAGATGGAGCAATATTTTTATCTCCATAATGTGAAACGCACACAAAAGGTACACCTATTGTCACTTGGTCAATTTTTATGGAGGAAATGATAACACATTATGAGGATACAAAGAGCAACACCTTCTTTATCCTATTGATAAATCTCAAACAAAAGGGTTTAATGGTGGAGCATATTGAGGACTTCCAAAAAGTGAATATCAAGGTAAATGATATTCCAGGGGATCATAAGTTTTATGTCTTCATAGGGAGTTTAAAGGATAACATCTAACATGAGGTTTGCCTTTGGGAACCTAATTCATTGGAGAAGGCATTCAGGGTGGCAGTAAAAGTGGAAAGCAAAATTATGGCAACAAGGAAGTCTATCACTCACAACTATAAATACACAAGTGTTGTTGCTCCTAGTCTTCCACAACCTACAAGGTTGACACCACTACAATTAGAGGAAAAAATAACAAAAGGGTTTTGTTACAGTTATGATAGTAAATATACTCAAGGTCATAATTGTGCTGAGAAGAAATTATTTTACATAGATTGTGAAGAGGAGGAAGAAAAGGATCAAGAAACATCAACAAAAGAGGATATACACCGGGAACCAACCCCAGAGAAAAGAAATGAATCTGACCATAGCTTGTAATGCATTGGCATCAATTAATACTCCTCAAACTCTCAAGATAGAAGGACATATCAAGAAGAAAAATGTAACAGTATTCATTGATTTAGGTAGTACCTATAATTTTATTCATTGTAAGATAGCCAAGGAATTGAATTGATTCATATATCCATCATTATAGTGTTAAGTAATGGTTGCAAATAGAGGAACTATATATTTCTCTAGAAAGTGTCATAATATCAAGCTATCCATGGGGTAATATGTATTTAATAGTCCAATGTTTTCCATTCCAATCGGTGGTGTTGATGTTGTACTAGATCTCAAATGGTTACAATCTTTGGGGATGATAGCTTTTAATTTTCAAGAAATTTTCTTGAAATTTTTTTTGGAAGGAAAGGAAGTTGAATTAAGGAGTATCGCATGGAAACCATGAAAGATAATCATCTCTAATGGCATGGCATATCTTCTAAAGAAATAACAATGAGGCATAGCTGCACAATTATGCTCACTAGATGTTCAAACATTGAAATCGTCTATTCTCCAGATCTCCAAATAGCCTTGGACAATCATTATAAGGTATTTGAGACTCCCAAAGGTATCCCACCTATTCGTGATCATGATCATGCTATTCATTTGATTCCAGGAAGTGTTCCCCCAAAAATCAGGCCTTACAGATATCCCTATGCCCAAAGAGTGAAATTAAACATATGGTTGCAGAAATGCTAGAGGCTGGTAGAATTCAACCTAGTCAAAGTTCTTTATCTTCTCCAATAGTATTGGTGCACAAGAAGGATGGATCATGGCACATTTGTCTAGATTATAGGGAGCTCAATAAGATCACTATTAAATATAAATTTCTCATCCTATTATTGATGAATTGTTGGATGAATTACATGGATCAATTTACTTCACCAGGTTGGATCTTCATTCAGGATATCATCAAATTAGAATGAAGAATGAAGACAATTTGAAAACAGCATTCAGAACTCATGAGGTTCATTATGAATCTTTTTTCATGCCTTTTGGCATTACTAATGGACGATCAACACCTTCTGAAACTGCTTCCAACCCTGATTGATCCTTACACCTTTTGTCTCAAACTTGAAAAAGGGATACTTATATGTGCTCAAATAAGAAATTATAGGTCACCAATGGATTCAGAACATCCTAAAACCCCTAAGTAGATGTTGGCATTATGAGATAAGTGTTGTCCTTGATGGCAAACCTCACTGATGACAAATCATAGTACAGAAGGTCAGCAGCAAGGAATTGATGATCAGACTATAAGAAGAAGAGAAAGTTCATACACGCAGGTTCGTTAATCCCAAGTCGTGTGTACACGCTGGTTGGCTTCAGCAAGAGCGCGTGTATGTGGAAAAGTACCTTTGGTCCATGGCGGTTATTCCTTGGAAGTTGTGCCTATGGTTTTGGACCTTGGTGTCTCGACGGACGTGTTGATCCCTAGTTTTAAAGTTGATGGTATTGGATTTCTATGGTTTTGGCCCTTGGTATTGAACAAGGCCTAAGGCTATATAAGGAGAAGGAAATCATTAGGCAAATGTATCTGAAATGTCTTGAATATCTGATGAAGCATTAGATCCAGTATGCAGGGTTATGGGTTGATGATGCATTGCTTGATCTGAGCTAAGGAGAGATCTCACCTGTTGATGGAGAACTAGATCTAAGGAGAGATCGGGATCAAATGGTTTGAAATGAACTATCTTTATGATGCTTATTCTAGATCTACATACTGACGCATGTATTGTTCTATAAGTGTTATGAGTATGACTGATGTCTGGTACAGCTGCAAGTTATGAGAAATTATTTTTAGATCTGTACGCGGGTTGGCTTTGATAAAAGCGCGTATACACGCGGGTTTGATTCATCGAAGTAGCGTATACATTGTAAATCTTAATATTTGAAGTTGCAGATGGATCTGATGGTTATTACAGAGTTCTGTGTCTGCTCTGTGTTCTGGTGACTGTTGTTAACAGGGTTTCAGTGATTCAGAGTTTGATGATTGTTTTGAGCTTCAATGATAGTTATGGGTCCAGTATGAAAATTGGATGAAAAGTGGCCTTGCAGATTATGTGTTGTGCTTCAGTGTATCCAGTCTGAAAATTGATGAAACGTGGTACCTAGAGGTGAGAAGATTGTAGGCAAGCACCTACGTACTAGTATCTAAGCTAGTACAAAGCTAAAGGAGATCTTTGGAGCATTGTAGCAGGTAGCAGCCTGCGTACTAGTAAATGGATCGGCTAGTACAAGAGCAAAGGGGGTTGTAGCTCCCGTACTGGTATAAGACTGCACCAGTACAAATATTGTAAAAGGATTTTCTTATTAAGAAGAAGATTGAGATGACTTGCAGCAGGTGGTTTTCACCCACATTGGGTTTCCACCTTATATCTTTGTGTTCATGTGTGTGGCTCTTGTGTGATGTTCTGTTCTGTTATTCTGCACCTGTTTACTGTTAATATGCTTAATAATGATCTGATGCATTTACTGAAGATTAAGCTAACTGAATTATAAGATCTCTGGATATACGCGAGTTTCATTAGACACAGTAGCGTGTACACGCGGGTTCACTTAATTGAAGTAGCGTATATGTTTCTGAGTATGAAATTGAAAAGTTTGATTGATCTGATAATACTGATTCACCCCCCCCTCTCAGTATTATTTCCAACAATTGGTATCAGAGCAGGTCCTTTGGTAGAAGCTTGATCGCTTGAAGGAGATCCGTGGAACAATGGGAAAGAAGCTTAAGAAGAAAGCTCATAAGAAGAAGAAGACATCTCAGAAGATCTATGACAGTGGGAGAGTCAATTGGGGATTAGGTATAAGAAGTTCTTCAGATTCAGAATCAGATTCAGAATTAGATTCAGAATCATTATCAGGTATGAATGTGTTATCCTCTGATGTTCCTGCTATATTTCCTTGTGAAAGTGATGGAAGTGATAGTGAAACTACTGAACATGCTTTTATGGGTGAGCAAGAAAAGTGTCAAATAGAGGCAATGTTTAGAAGGTTTGCAGACAAAGTTAAAGATAAACAAGATCTATTGAACAAAAGGGAATGTGCTTTCAAAGAAGAAGTTACCAAACTAAAGGCCCAACTAGAAGAAGGAAACAAGGTAAGAAAGCTTCTCAAGGACAAGGAAGACCAATGTCAAAAATTGCAGCATGAAGTGACATCATTAAGAAAAGAAGTCAACGAAAGAAGCACAACCATCAAGAAACTCAAAGATAGATCCAGCTACTATGAAAATCTTGAAGCTACAATCCTCTCACTAAAAGGAGATCTTGAAGAATCAAAGAAGCAGAATACAGATCTACACCAAGTAATTGAAAAACAAGACAACGAAGTCACCAGCTTAAAATCACAGTTGGAATGTGCCTTCAGAGTTCGTCAAATTCAGCAGGATCTGTATGAAAAGCAAGAAAAGGAGATACTCAATCTAAGGCAACAAATGGAAGAAGGAAGAAAAGATGGAGAAGACATGAAGAAGCAATGTCTAGAAAAGGAGGAACAACTTCAAGTTGAGGTAAATATCTTGAAAGGTAAATTAGAAGAAAAGGATAAACTTTTGAGATTTCAAGATAGTACTAAAGCCTTGGATGATATTCTTAGTAGTCAAAGGTCTCCTGCTATCAAGACTGGTCTTGGTTTTCATGAATCTGTTGAAGGTGAATCTAGTTCACAAGGTGAGGCAAGGAACTCTAAAGAGAAATCCAAAATGATCAACAAGGAGATGAAA
Source organism: Pinus tabuliformis (assembly GCA_031772625.1). NCBI lineage: Eukaryota > Viridiplantae > Streptophyta > Pinopsida > Pinales > Pinaceae > Pinus > Pinus tabuliformis. The sequence continues at coordinate 217,841,558 of CM062820.1, read as the reverse complement.
GGTCAACCAAGGAAAGAAAGTCTTCAAAGAAAATCTTTTACTCCTCCTATGAATAATGTTGAATGTTATGTATGTCATAATCTTGGACATGTTGCAGCTAGATGTAAAAGAAGAAGAGTTCAAGACCATTATGCAGACAAGTCATCTCAATCAAGGTACTTTAATGGATATTGCTTTGCTTGCAATATGTATGGTCACAAAGCTGCTGATTGCTACAGAAGGAACATGAAACATGTTAGATGTTATGCATGTAACAAGCTTGGACATATAGCAAAGGAATGCAGGAACAAAGGATGGACATCACACCGAAAGGAGAAAACCTCATCACACTTGAAGATATGGAGGAAGAAGGAAGTACAGTCAGCACAATGTACTGAGACACAGCACAGCACAGACATATCAGACTCAGGGGGAGCTGAAAGTGTAAACCTTCAGTGTCCTGAATCTCATACGCAAGTTCCTTAAAGGGAAGTCGCGTATATACGCGATCTAAACACTGAAAAGTCGTGTATATGTCAGTCTGAGGAAAAGCAGTGGGGACAGGATCAGAAAAAGGATCTGATATGATTCAGTCTATTATTTGCTCTATTGGTTACAGTCTGCTGAGGATGTGTGGAAATGTTTTGTTACTTGTATGATGTCTGGAAGTGTTTTGATCCTAACTTGAGGATGATGATGTTTTGATGCTTATGCATGATCAGATCTAACAGATGGCACTGGTTGAGGGGGAGCATATGCCTTTAGTAATTCATTGTTGGCATTATGGTTAATAATCCTTGGTGATGATTCTTATATGGCTAAATGATATATCTTGCTATGATGTGGTTGTGAGTTGTCTATGATAAAATCTCATATGATTCTTGGGGTTACATAGTTGATGTTCAGATCAGATTTATGGATGATTCTTTGATGATGCATATATGGTGCTTACATGGTGATCTTCATAAGGACAAGAAGAAGTACAAAGCTTGAATATACATCTTCCTCACTTAATGATGGGTCACTCATATACTGCTGTTGTCATATGCATAAAAATCATACAGTTATGATGCAGGCACTCTTGTGGATAAGGATTGTTGCTGTTGATGATATCAAGAAGTTTTGTCAAATGAGCTTGAGCTCAAGATACATAATACTGATGATGTATAACTGGGTGAATCTTCAGAAGAGATATCAGATGTGACTGATGGAGGACAGCTCAAAGGAATTAGATGATGAATCTTCAGAAGAGATATCAGATGTGACTGATGGAGGATAGCTCAAAGGAATCAGATGATAATTCTAAGTGTGACAAGTTAGCTTTGCCATCAAGTCCAAAGGGGGAGATTGTTGGCATTATGAGATAAGTGTTGTCCTTGATGGCAAACCTCACTGATGACAAATCATAGTACAGAAGGTCAGCAGCAAGGAATTGATGATCAGACTATAAGAAGAAGAGAAAGTTCATACACGCAGGTTCGTTAAGCCCAAGTCGTGTGTACACGCTGGTTGGCTTCAGCAAGAGCGCGTGTATGTGGAAAAGTACCTTTGGTCCATGGCGGTTATTCCTTGGAAGTTGTGCCTATGGTTTTGGACCTTGGTGTCTCGACGGACGTGTTGATCCCTAGTTTTAAAGTTGATGGTATTGGATTTCTATGGTTTTGGCCCTTGGTATTGAACAAGGCCTAAGGCTATATAAGGAGAAGGAAATCATTAGGCAAATGTATCTGAAATGTCTTGAATATCTGATGAAGCATTAGATCCAGTATGCAGGGTTATGGGTTGATGATGCATTGCTTGATCGGAGCTAAGGAGAGATCTCACCTGTTGATGGAGAACTAGATCTAAGGAGAGATCGGGATCAAATGGTTTGAAATGAACTATCTTTATGATGCTTATTCTAGATCTACATACTGACGCATGTATTGTTCTATAAGTGTTATGAGTATGACTGATGTCTGGTACAGCTGCAAGTTATGAGAAATTATTTTTAGATCTGTACGCGGGTTGGCTTTGATAAAAGCGCGTATACACGCGGGTTTGATTCATCGAAGTAGCGTATACATTGTAAATCTTAATATTTGAAGTTGCAGATGGATCTGATGGTTATTACAGAGTTCTGTGTCTGCTCTGTGTTCTGGTGACTGTTGTTAACAGGGTTTCAGTGATTCAGAGTTTGATGATTGTTTTGAGCTTCAATGATAGTTATGGGTCCAGTATGAAAATTGGATGAAAAGTGGCCTTGCAGATTATGTGTTGTGCTTCAGTGTATCCAGTCTGAAAATTGATGAAACGTGGTACCTGGAGGTGAGAAGATTGTAGGCAAGCACCTACGTACTAGTATCTAAGCTAGTACAAAAGCTAAAGGAGATCTTTGGAGCATTGTAGCAGGTAGCAGCCTGCGTACTAGTAAATGGATCGGCTAGTACAAGAGCAAAGGGGGTTGTAGCTCCCGTACTGGTATAAGACTGCACCAGTACAAATATTGTAAAAGGATTTTCTTATTAAGAAGAAGATTGAGATGACTTGCAGCAGGTGGTTTTCACCCACATTGGGTTTCCACCTTATATCTTTGTGTTCATGTGTGTGGCTCTTGTGTGATGTTCTGTTCTGTTATTCTGCACCTGTTTACTGTTAATATGCTTAATAATGATCTGATGCATTTACTGAAGATTAAGCTAACTGAATTATAAGATCTCTGGATATACGCGAGTTTCATTAGACACAGTAGCGTGTACACGCGGGTTCACTTAATTGAAGTAGCGTATATGTTTCTGAGTATGAAATTGAAAAGTTTGATTGATCTGATAATACTGATTCACCCCCCCCCTCTCAGTATTATTTCCAACAGTAGACTCTTTCTGAGCTCAATTTGGTCAAAAACTCAAAAGATATGGCTCCCACGCTCCCATATGAGTTTTTATAGTTAATCATCCTACAAATCAGACCATTTGTCTAATGGTCCTACAATTATGCCCCGAATTTCACTAACCGAGCAATAAAATTGCCCTCGGCCAATGCATTTTGTAGGATCATTAATTTTCCTCTGACCTCTTAACTCCGAAAATCATGGCCATATGGGCCACATGGGGCCGAGGGTTGGGCGTTAACACTCATCCCCACTAGTATAGCCCTTAAATGTCGGGTCATGGTCTTATGGGTGCCACGAGTCCAAGAGCTGGTCTTACCTACTCGCCCTTCTCGTCGAGCCCCATTAACACTGGTGTTGGGTCATATACATGGTATAAAGAACCTGGGGTTGGCCCCCTTACCAGAGCACTATTCTGCCTTAGTGCCAAACTCTTCGTCGAGGGTCATGTGATAGTAGATGCAACTGTGGCCTAGTGCTTTTGCACAATGCACTTCTTTTGCAAGCGCTTTTTTCCTTGAGCCACAGTTTTGTGGTGTAATGGTGACCAGGGGTGGGGGTAAGAGTTAGCCCCCCCTTCCAGCTCCTTTCGCACAATGTCGTGGGCATATGACAATGAACATGACTAGGGGTTGGGGCTGGCAGCCCAACCCCATCCTCCAATAGGTGTTGTATTAAACTTTAAGTACATTTTTTGTTCTATGTATAATAAGAACCAATGAACAACCCAACAGTAAATCATTGGAGTTGTGGGCATGAGGTCCTATGTTCGAACCCCTGGAGTCTCGTTCGGCCCATACAAAAATTTTGGCCTTTGTTGGGGTGCCATGTGGCAGCCCATGACTGTGCCATGTGGCACCACTTCATTAGTCCACCACAACATAGTACAAACAAATCAAATGCACCTGCAACTAGTGAACCGAAGGATGTCAAGTGTCAACCTGTCATTGGGTCGTACCCTGCATAATCACCCTTCTGACTCAGCATTAGGGTCAACCCAATCAACAAACTCGCTCAAATTTTACATGTTTGGGATAATGATCAAAACATAATATCTGGAGCATACAGTGTTGAATTGAGGTGAAACGAACATCGTTGGATTTAGAACAACAAGCACTTTGACTTGAAGCCAGTTTCAAGACTTTATGGGAACTTTCATTTTTGAGCAAAAATTTGACCACCTATGGCCTACAAATTAGAGTTTCCTTCATCTTCCCGAGTACACCCAGTTTTCTATCTTTCATAAAGAAGGTTATTAGTGAAAATCTTCCAGTTCAAATAGTGTTGCCAGAAATTGACGAAGAAGGAAAAATCATATTTGACCCTGAAGCAATCACAGAAACAAGAACCTGACAACTATGGAATCGATAAATTTCGGAGTATCTCATTAATTGGAAGAACTTACCCACTGAAGATTCCACATGGGAGGATGATAATTTCATACAAAAGCATCCAAAACTACTCAACTGTTGAGGACAACACTTTTTTTAAGGAGAAGGTCATTTTAGGTCCCTATAATACTAGTGTAGTCCCCTCATTCTTATTATTGTTGTGCCCATGTAGCCCCCATATTGTTCTTGTTGTGCCCCATAGAAGCCCATTATTGTTATTTTTATGCCCTTACATTATTATTTTTATGTAGGCTATAATTATATTGTGACCCCCTAGACTCATATATATATATATATATATATATACAAAGGAGGTATTGTCATTTGTATCATCGAAAAATTGTTCATTTATTGATCAGGTGGTCAAATTTTTGCTCAAAAATGGAAGTTCCCATAAAGTCTTGAAACTGGCATCAAGTCAAAGTCGTCGTTATGAATCCAACGACATTCATTTCACCTCAATTCGACATTGTATGCTCCAGATATTGTGTTTTGATCATTATCCCAAAAAGGTAAAATTTGAGTGGGTTTGTTGACTGGGTTGACAGTATTGCTAAGTCAGCAGGGTGATTGTGCAGGATACGACCCAATGACAGGCTGACACTTGGAATCCTTCAGTTCACTAGTTTTAGGCACATTTGATAGGTTTATACTATGTTGTGGTGGACCAATGAAGTGGTGCCACATGGCACAGTCATGGGCTGCCATGTGATACCCTAACAAAGGCCAAAATTTTTGTATGGGCTGAATGAGACTCCGAGGGTTCGAACATAGGACCTCATTCCCACAACTCCAGTGCTCTACCGTTGGTTTGTTCATTGGTTCTTATTATACATAGAACCAAAACTGTATTAAAAGTTTAATACAACACCTATTGGAGGATAGGGTTGGGCTGCCAGCCCCAACCCCTGGTCATGTTCATTGTCATATGCCCACGGCACTATGTGAAAGGAGCTGGAGAGGGGGGCCTAACTCTTACCCCCACCCCTGGTCACTATTACACCACTGAATTGTGGCTCAAGGAAAAATGTGCTTGCAGAAGAAGAGCATTGGGCAGAAGCACTAGGCCACATTTGCATCTACTATCACATGACCCTCGATGAAGAGTTTGGCACTAAGGCAGAAGGGCACGCAAACAAGGGGGTCATCCCCAGGTTCTTTAGACCATGTATATGACCCAGCACCAGTGTTAATGGGGCCCAACGAGAAGGGCGAGTAGTTAAGACCAGCCCTTGGACTCGTGGCACCCGTATGACCACGACCCCGACATTTAAGGGCTATACCGGTGGGGATGATTGTTAACGCCCAACCCTCGGCCCCATGTGGCCCATATGGCCATGATATTCAAAGTTAAGAGGTCAGATGAAAATTTAAGATCCTACAAAAATGCCCCAATCGAGGGAAATTTTATCTCTCAGTTAGCGAAAATCAGGGCAGAATTGTAGGACCATTAGACAGATGGTCCGATTTGTAGGATGATTAACTGTAAAAACTCATTTGGGAGCCATATATTTTGGATTTTTTGGCCAAATTGAGCTCAGAAAGAGTCTACTTAAGGGTTTTAGGATGTTCTGAATCCATTGGTGACCTATAATTTCTTATTTGAGCATATATAAGTAGCCCTTTTTCAAGTTTGATACAAAAGGTGTAAGGATCAATCAAGGTTTGGAAGCAGTTCTAGAAGGTGTTCAGCATGGAGAAGGCCTTGTAGGGTTTTCTCACCTTCAAAATTCTACTACACTAGTTGGTATTTGAAAGGTTCAGCTTAGGTTCAATTTTCTCATTATGTTATGTTGAGAGAAGTTTTGTTTATGTGCTTCAATGTGGAATTGAAGTGCTCAAATGCTCATTTTAGCTCATTTCAGTTGGAGTATGAAATCTTTGTAGGAGATGCTTTGTGGTGTTGTTGTTTGTGAGAGTTATTTGTGGGAGCATATTACTTTGTAGGGGTAATAGACATATGTTTCCATCAGCAAAATTTTATGTACTTCATTTTTCTACCGAATATATGAGTGGTGTAGCCATGTTGACAGGCCCGGAGATGTAGCCCAGGAGGGGTGAACTCCATCAAAAAATATATTTTATCTCTTCATTACATTTCCTACATGAGTTATGTGATATTATGTTGCTTATGTTAAGTTACATGTGAATACTAATTTATGACTTGAAGAGACATTGGAAAATCTTGTTTTGTTTCAAGACCCTTTTTACCTTGCAAAGCATCAACACAGTCCTAGTTTTGTTTTTATTTGATTTTGGAAAAGAGGAAGAAAACACCTACTCCAATTTCAGATCAATTTGGTAGTAGCGCACTAGTTTACTGAGTTACAAGAATGTGCAGAAAAAAGAGTCTCCAAGAGATAGAGGAACAAAATTTGTCTCTTTGTATGGAGAACATAGAGTTGACAAGGATGCTAGAGATGGTTGAAGAGGAGAAGAGGCACGTACGACTTTAGTTGCAACATGTGTTAAAAGAACAAGTTGCTAAAAATTCTACTCATGTGCCAGCAAGAGACACCTCCATAATGAAGCCAGTATGTGGTCATGGTTTAAACAGTGGTTATGGACCATATGAGGAAGATGATGCATGTGAATTTTGCAAGAATCTTCAAGAAGCACACCATATTCTAGTTGATAAGAGTGGGTGGCTAGAGTCATTTGCAATATCATTGTCGTCATCATCAGAAGCTGAAAATATGAATGGCAAGTTTAAGGAGGTAATTAGCATTTCAAGTACAATTCCTTCTACTTATGTGCATAACACCTCTTTTGCAGTGTTTGAGAAACATACCAAAGGCATAGGTATGAATTTTATTTCCAAGATGGGTTATGAAGGTGGAGGCCTCAACATAAATGGCCAAGGTATTACCAATCCAATCATGGTTGAGGAGAGACCGAAGTATCAGGGATTGGGATATGGTCGAAGGGAGTTTGGAGAATGATCCAAACGGCTTGAGGTACATCAACCATATGAGGATGAGATGTCACCATCTTGTTAAAATGTTCATTCATCTACCAAGTGAGATGAATGCTTGAAGGAACCTTGCATGGCATTGTCCACTCCACTCCGTCAAAGTTGCAACCCTAGAGATAGGTATAACTCTCATGGGTGTTTTCCAATGCATGGTAATTTTGAATACTTGTGGAATAAGTACCCTTGTACTTTTTGTGATGCATTTGACCATTGTGTGGTTGTATGTGAGCAACGTATGATAATGGTTAAAAGAATGAATCAAATTCTAGGCATCAAGCATAATGACTCTCCTTCACATGAGAGAACTTCTATGTTGACAAACAAGAGAAATTTATTTTGTACTCATTGCAAGATGCATGGGCATGACACTGAACGATGTTGGAAGTTACATCCAGAGCTTCGTTCAAAGAAAGGAAAAGATATTGTGCAACATAATGCAAGGGAAGCAAGAGGTGGAAAAGAGGACTCGCAACAATCCTAAGCAACCTTCAAGGCAAAGATGATGCAAGAAGAGAACCCATAAGCCTAGGAGAGGAAAAGTTTGGGTAGACTTATTGTAAAGTTGCTTTGTAAATTTTGTAATTACTTCTTGTTGTTTACCTGTTTAGGTACTTTTGTAAAGAGAACAAGCATTGACACTATGTAAAACATGTAGATGTTTTTCATTGATGTATGTATTAGCTTATTTATAGTCCACCTGTTCAAGGACTTTTGTGAATGTACAAGATTGTCGTTCAAAGTTGTCTACAAGTTTGTCATGTGTTCACTGATACAAGTATTCGATATGAAACTTGTGTGAATAGAATATTTGTTTTCAAGATTGTACAAGATGACTATGTTTTGCAGGAAAGGTCGATTATATCATGGAAAATTTTGCAGCAGTGTACTTTTTATGTGCAAACTCCGTTTGAAGACGTTAAAGCAAGTTTATGTTGTTTTTGAATTCCAAGATGGAATCAAGTTTTTCTTCAACAGTTTAAATTCCAGATGAAGTGTTTTTCATTTGTGTAAATATGAGATTAAAGAGAATGTTTAGATTCCACTCATCAATATTTTGTTCTTGCATCAACAATAAGAATTTTGGCTCAATTCTTAACAAGACAGTAGGTCTTCACGAAGAATATAGGTGAAGTGCCATGATTGGAGCTTGAAGGGAACCAATTGACAAGTATGCATTTTGGATTGATTTTTTGGGTGTTTTTGAGTTTTAGCCTCATTATATTGAATAGGGAAGTAAACTTTTGGAGTCCAAAATTTCCTAGTGGGGAGTTGTGATCGGGTGATCAAATTTTTGCTCAAAAATGAAAGTGCATAGAAAGTCTTGAAATTAGCGTCAAGTTGAAGTGCTCATCGTTATGAATCCAATGACGTTTGTTTCACCTCAATCCAACACCCTATGCTCTAGATATCGTGTTCTGATTGTTTTCCCAAATAGGTAAAATTTTAGCAGGTTTGTTAACTAGGTTGACCATATTGTTGAGCCAGCAAGGTGACTGTGTAGGGTATGACCCAATGACAAGCGACACTTGACATCCTCCTTTTCATTGGTTTCAGGAGCATTTGATTGGTTTGTACTATATTGTGGTGGACCAATGAAATGGTGCCACGTGGCCCAGTCATGGGCTGCCATGTGGCACCCCAAAATAGGCTAAAAATTTTGTATGGGCCAAATAGGGCTTCGAGGGTTCGAACACAGGACCTCATTCCCACAGCTCCAATGCTCTACCATTGGATTGTTTGTTGGTTCTTATTATCAATAGAACATAAGTTTCCTTTGTCATCAATGACAACATATTTCCAACAATCTCCGTGCCTATCGCAGGATGGGGTCGAGCTCCCAGCCCTGGCCCCTGGTCATGTTCATTATCATATGCCCATGGCATTGTGTGAAAGGAGCTGGAAAGGGGGGCTAACTTTTAGCTCATCCCCTGGTTGTCGTTACACCACAGGACTGTGGCTCAAGCCAAAAGGTGCTCAAGAAAGAAGAGCGTAGGGTGGAAGCATTAGGCCACGGTCACATTTGCTATCACATGACCCTCGGAAAAGAGTTTGGTGCTAAGGAGGAAGGGCGCTCCGGCAAGGGGGCCAACCCTAGGTCCTTTGGACCATGTATATGACCCAGCGTCAGTGTTAATGGGGCCCGGCGGGAAGGGCCGGTCGTTAAACCCAATCCTTGGACCCATGGTGGCCATAAGACCATGACCCTAACATTTAAGGGTTAGACTGGCGTGGTTGGGGATTAAGGCCCAACCCTTAGACTTGTTGTGCCCATAAGACCACGACCCCGACATTTAAGGGCTAGACCGGTGGAGTCAGGCATTAAGGCCCAGCCCTCAGCCCCATGTGGCCCACATGGCCATGATTTTCGGAGTTAACGGGTCAAAGGAAATATTAATGATCCTACAAAATGCACCGACAAAGGGAAATTTTGTTGCTCGGTTAGCGGAACTTGGGGCAGAATTCTAGGACCGTTAGGCAAATGGTCTGATTTGTAGGATGATTAATTGTGAAAACTCATATGGGAGCTTGGGAGCCATATCTTTTGGAGTTTTTGGCCAAATTAAGCTCAGAAAGAGTCTACTTAGGGGTTTTGGGATGTTATATATCCATTGGTGACCTATAATTTCTAATTTGAGCACATTTAAGTAGCATGTTTGCAGGATTGAGACAAAATGTGTAATGATTAATCAGGGTTTGGAAGCAATTCTGGAAGGTGTTGAGCATGGAGAAGGCCTTGTAGTGGTTTTCTCACCTACAGAAGTCTACTACAGTAGTTCTTATTTGTAGGGTTCAACTCAGGTTCATTTTTCTCATTATGTTATGTTGAGAGTAGTTTTGTTTATGTGCTTCAATGTGGAATTGAAGTGCTCACATGCTCATTTTATCTCATTTCAGTTGGAGTGTGACATCTTTGAAGGAGATGCTTTGTGTTGTTTTTGTTTGTGAGAGTTCTTTGCAGGAGAACATTACCTTTTAGGGGTAATATCAACATGTTTCCATCAGCAAACATGTATATACTTCATTTTTATACTGAATATATGAGTGGTCTAGCCATGTTGGCAGGCCTGGAGATGTAGCCCAAGAGGGACTCCGTCAAAAAATCTTTTGTTATCTCTTCATTATGTCAACATGAGTTAAGTGATATTATGTTGCTTATGTGAAGTTACATGTGAAGACCAATTCATGACTTGAAGAGACATTGGAAAAACCTGTTTTGTTTCAAGACCCATTTTACCTTGCAAACCATCAACACGATCCTAGTTTTGTTTTTATTTGATTTTGGAAAAGAGGAAGAAAACACCTACTCAAATTTCGAATCATTTATGTAATGTAAAGGAGGTTTCCCCCTTGAAGAGGATAATTTTTAAGTCGTTGATCTATCTATTTGTGAGTTGCTTCCATAACCACTGTCAAGCATGATCAACCATGGTTAATCATGGTTGAATATGGTCAACCATGGACCATGTCTCTATTGTCAACTATGATCAACCGCGATTAACCAAGGTCAACCATGGTCAACCATAGTCAACCTAGTCAACCATGATTAATCATGGTTGAAATTCGTTAACCATGATAAACCATGATGAATGTCTCTCTCGTTGAATTTGGTCAACCATGGTTGAGTGTGGTAAACCATGGTTAACCATGATCAGCCATTGTTAGCCATGGAATCATGGTTGAAATTTTTTAACCATGATCAAGGTCTCTCTGGTTGAATTTGTTCAACCATGGTTGAGTGTGGTTAACCATGGTTACCCATGATCAACCATTGTTAGTCATTGTTGAGGAGTTTAAAATCATAAGGTTTATAATTGTAGGGTTCAAAATATTAATCCCTTGGATTTATATAATCCTAGGGTTTATAATCCTTCAGGTTTATAATATAAATCCTAGTGTTTAATATTATTCCCTTGGGTTTATTATCCCTTGGGTTATAATATCAATAATCCCTTCGGTTTATAATATTGATCCCTAATATGTATAATATTATTTTAGGGTTTATAATATTAACCTTAGGGTTTATAATATTAACCTTAGGGTTTATAATCCCTTGGGCTTATGAAATTAAATCTAGGGCTAAATATTAATCTGTTAGGTTTATAATCCCTTGGGTTTATTAATACCCTTAGGTTTATAATATTAATCCCTTGGGTTTATTAATCTCTTTCGTCTATAATATTAATCACTTGGTTTCATAATATTTATCCCTTGGCTTTATAATATTAATCCCAGGGATTTATAATATTAATGCCTTGGGTATATAATATTAGTAATCCCTTAGGTTTATAATATTTATCCATTAGGTTTATTAATATTAGCCAACCCCATTTACTAATGTATTTAACTATGTTGGGGTATGTTTCGCAGTCAACACTCTTCAATTTTGGTCAAACACAATTCCCTATTAAGGGTCAACCAATGTGTCTACGGTCAACCATGGTTGAATATGGTCAATCATGGACAATGTCTCTATTGTCAACTATGATCAACTAGAATTAACGAAGGTAAACAATAGTCAACCATAGTCAACCATGGTCAATGATGGTCAACCATGATTAATCATGGTTGAATTTTTTCAACCATGATCAACCATGATCAAGGTCTCTTTGGGCATGAAAAACAATAATTTCAATATGTAAGGTTTATAATATGAATAATTATTCCTTGGGTTTATAATATTAATCCCTTGGGTTTACAATATTCATCCCTTGGGTTTATTGATCCCTTGGGTGTATAATATTAATCTCAAGGGTTTAACATTAGTCAACCACATTTACTAATGTATTTGACTATGTTGGGGTATGTTTGGTAGTCAACACTCTTCAAGTTTGGTCAAACACAATTCCCATCTAATGGTCAACCAACATGTCTACGGTCAACCATGATCAACCATGGTTAATCATGGTTGAATATGGTCAACCATGGACAATGTCTCTATTGTCAACTATGATGAACCACGATTAACCAAGGTCAACCATGGTCGACCATAGTCAGCCATGATTAATCATGGTTGAAATTTATTAACCATGATCAACCATGATGAAGGTCTCTTTGGTTGAATTTGGTCAACCATAGTTTAGTATGGTAAACCATGGTTAACCATGATCAACCATTGTTAGTCATGGAATCATGGTTGAAATTCATTAACCATGATCAACCATGATCAAGGTCTCTCTAGTTGAATTTGGTCAACCATGGTTAACCATGATCAACCATTGTTAGTCATGGTTGAGGAGTTTAAAATCATAAGGTTTATAATTGTAGGGTTCAAAATATTAATCTTTTGGGTTTATGGTATTAATTCTAAGGTTTATAGTCCTTCATGTTTATAATATAAATCTTATGGTTTAATATTATTCCCTTAGGTTTATTATCCCTGGGATTTATAATATCAATAATCCCTTAGGTTTATTATATTGATACCTAATATGTATAATATTATTTTAGGGTTTATAATATTAATCATAGGGTTTATAATCCCTTGGGCTTACAATATTAATTTTAGGGTTAAATATTAATCTGTTAGGTTTATAATCCCTTAGGTTTATCAATACCCTTACGTTTATAATATTAATCCCTTGGGTTTTTTAATCCAAAGGGTTTATAATATTCATCCCTTGGGTTTATAATATTAATCTGAATCTCTTGGGTTTATAATATTTATCCTTGGCTTTATAATATTAATCCCATGAAGCCCCAAGGGCTAGCTCAGTTGGTCAAAAACCGTGCCTCGCCATCGAGAGGTCACAGGGTTGATTCTGCCTGAAGCCCTTGGGGTTAGGTCTTGCCAGTAGGCCGAGGGGCGATTAGCCCAGATTTTTTCGTGGACGTAGTGACCACTCACTGACTAGGGTGTTTGTGAACCACACTAAAAAAAAATATTAATCCCATGGATTTATAATATTAATGCCTTAGGTATATAATATTAATAATCCCTTGAATTTATAATATTTGTCCATTAATTTTATTAATATTAGTCAACCACATTTACTAATGTATTTGACTATGTTGGGGTATGTTTGGTAGTCAACACTCTTCAAGTTTGGTCAAACACAATTCCCTATTAACGGTCAACCAATGTGTCTACAGCCAACCATGATTAACCATGGTTGAATATGGTCAACCATGGACAATGTCTATATTGTCAACTACGATCAACCACAATTAATGAAGGGAAACCATGGTCAACCATAGTGAACCATGGTCAATGATGGTCAACCATGATTAATCATGGTTGAATTTTGTCAACCATGATGAAGGTCTCTTTGGGCGTGAAAAACAATAATTCCAATATGTAAGGTTTATAATATGAATAATTATCCTTTGGGTTTATAATATTGATCCCTAATATGTATAATAATATTTTAGAGTTTATAATATTAATCATAAGGTTTATAATCCCTTGGGCTTATAATATCGATCTTATGGCTAAATATTAATGTGTTAGGTTTATAATCCATTGGGTTTATTAATACCCTTGGGTTTATAATATTAATCCTTTTGGTTTTTTAATCCCAATGGTTATAATATTAATCCATTTGGTTTATTAATGTCTTGGGTTTATAATATTAATCTCAAGGGTTTGTAATACTAATGCCTTGGGTTTATAATATTAAACACTTAAGTTTATTAACCCCATGGGTTTATTAATCCATTTTGTTTATAATATTAATCCCTTGGGTTTATAATATTAATAATCCCTTGGGTTTTTTAATATATTGGGTTTATAATATTAATCCCAAGGGTTTATGATATTAATGTCGTGGGTTTATAACATTAAACCCTTGGGTTAATAATATTCATCCCAAGGGTTTATTAATCCCTTGGGTTTATTGAGGGTGTATAATATTGATCTCAAGAGTTTAACATTAGTCAACCACATTTACTAATGTATTAGACTATGTTGGGGTATGTTTGGTAGTCAACACTCTTCAAGTTTGGTCAAACACAATTCCCTTTTATTGGTCAACCAATGTGTCTATTGTCAACCATGATCAACCATTGTTAATCATGGTTGAATATGGTCAACCATGGACAATGTCTTTATTGTCAACTATGATCAACCACGATTAACCAAGGTCAATCATGGTCAACCATAGTCAACCATGATTAATCATGATTGAAATTGGTTAACTATGATGAAGGTCTCTCTGGTTGAATTTGTTCAACCATGATTGAGTGTGGTAAACCATGGTTAAACATGATCAACCATTGTTAGTAATGGAATCATGGTTGAAATTCATTAATCATGATCAATCATGATCAAAGTCTCTTTGGTTGTGTGTGGTAAACCATGGTTTAGTGTGGTCAACACCATGGTTAACCATGATCAACCATTATTAGTCATGGTTGAGGAGTTTAAAATCATAAGGTTTATAATTGTAAGGTTCAAAATATTAATCTCTTGGGTTTATAGTATTAATCCTCGGGTTTAATATTATTAATCTCTTGGGCTTATAATATTTGTCCCTTGGCTTTATAATATTAATCCCAGGGATTTATAATATTAATGCCTTGAGTATATAATATTAATAATCCCTTGGGTTTATAATATTTGTCCATTAAGTTTATTCATATCTTGGATTTATAATATTAAGTCCTTTGATTTATCTAGCTATATAAATATATAATTATTAAAATATATTGTATAATAATTATAAGTAATATATATATATATATATATATATATAATTCACCATAACATAATTGTGGGAAATAAATAAGTATTATTAATAACTAAATGATATTATTATCTATATGTCAATTATATTATTGTTTGAATTATAAGTCTCATTATAATAAGAACATAATATTTTTTTAATATATAATATAATAACTATAAATATATAAAGATAAAATAATATTGTTTTTATTATTTATATAGTGTAGGAATTTACAGGGTAAGTTCCTCAAATAGAACACCAAAGGACACCACTTACAAACAAATCACAGATCAATACACTAGTATTTTTGACGTGGTTAAAACTCTCAAAGAAGGAAACAGTCAATGGTCTGAGCCAATGTGGCCACTTCAGGCAATTTATTAATGTAAAAAAAAGAAAATTTACATAAACTTCTCTCATGAACGGTCACCTTACAAATGACTCTCCATGCTCTTTAAATACAGATCATGGACCAATCAGGTGTTAAGCCACAGATCAAGTGTCGGTAATACCGAGGAGAGAATGAACCATTGGATCACTTCATGTCTAGAGCATATCGTGACCGTTGGATTGTAAGTTACAAAAGTACGTAGTAAAGAAACACACTTTACCTAACTCTACACTAGACCAAGTTATACTTAACTATTTCCTATGTGTTGGAATATCCTAACAACCCCCCTTAAGAACAACTTGGGATAGCATGTACAAATATGACACAATAGGAGAAGGAATGAGGCATTAGAGCCTATCCCCCCTTAGTGACAACTTCCTGAACTCCAACCATAAATCGAATTTTGGTCAACTTCGCCCCTGTGAGAGCCTTTGTAAAGATGTCTGCAACTTGATCATCAGTTGAACAATATTGTACTTCAAGAACATGGTCATGAATGAGATTTATGATGAAGTGCATGTGTAGTTCAATGTGTTTGTTGCGTTGATGTTGGACTGGATCTTTACATAGTTGAATGACACTTTGATTATCACACCAAAGTGTAGTCGGATGTTGTTGTTGAAAGCCAAACTCTGACAAGATCTGACGAAGACACAGGGCTTCCTTACTAGCTTCTACGGCACCACGATACTCTGCTTCTGCTTTGATTACTAACCTTTGGGGTGCATGCTTACTTGAAAAAACTCTTTTTTGCCTACAAAACAAAAAACCACAACCCAATACGGACATGCAAAAAAAAACAAACCTTATGGCTTGAAGTTGGCTTTCACCGGAAACTAAACATTTTCCTTAATGTTTCTGATTTTCCAAGATCACACTAAGGTGCGGCAGAAAAGAGCATACGCATTAGAAAAATCCTTCCTTTATGTTTCTAATTTGCCCAGTTTGCGCAGAGTCGCGGGGCAAAGTGAATACGTAAAAATGAAAGGTATAGATCTGGTAATAAAAAACTAAGAGATAAATAAACTGAAATAAACAAAGAGATAAATAACTAAAACTACAAATAAAGATTGTATACCTCCAAATCTTAAAAATGGCGTAGCTAGGGCTACCGGAAACCTTTTCGCGTGAAACGAAAGGGGTCTCTCACTGGAATAGATGCTTCTAACACAATAGAGCAGTCCTCTCGGCTGGAAAACGATCAGAAACAGTGATCTAGGAAACGACATTCAGATGCAGTTGTACTGGCTTCGAATTCCAATCACCAACGGATGCGGCCCTCAAATAGCTCTGATACCATGTAAGAATTTACAGGGTAAGTTCCTCAGATAGAACACCAAAGGACACTACTCACAAATAGATCTCAGATCAATACACTAGTATTCTTGACGTGGTTAAAACCCTCAAAGAGGGAAACAATCCATGACTTGAGCCAACGCGGCCATTTCAAGCAATTTATTAATGTAAAAGAAATAAATTTACATAAGCTTCTCTCATGAACGGTCACCTTACAAATGACCCTCCATGCTCTTTAAATAGAGATCATAGACCAATCGGGTGTTAAGCGATGGATCAAGTGTCAGTGATACTGAGGAGAAAATGAACCGTCGAATCACTTCATGTCTAGAACATATCGTGACCGTCGGATTGTAAGTTACAAAAGTATATAATAAAGAAACACACTTTACCTAACTCTACACTAGACCAAGTTATACTCAACTATTTCCTATGTGTCGAAATATCTTAACATATAGTTATTAATAATTAGAAATGGTTGTTCGCATGGGGTAGCTCAAGTGGCAGCAGCCGTGGAAATGAAGTCTCACCGAACCGAAAGTCTTGGGTTCAAATCTTAAACTACCCTTCCTCCATAGCAGGGTGTGTAATGGACATGAAAACCAAAGAGTCCTACCAAACTTTGCAAAAAAAAAGAAAAAAAATAATAGAAATAGTTAAATTTTAATAAAATATATTTAATAATTATTATTGTGATTGATATAAACTTATTAACTTATAATTAAACTAAATAGTAAATTAATATATAAGATTTTTGGTGTGTAGAAGACACATTATTAACCATTAAGTAGTAATACAGATTCCTTTATTTAGCTGAAAAATAAATCATATAAAAATTTTAATGCTAATTCTAAACTCTCATATGCACAATTGTTTGGGTTTCTTAGTAGAGCTTAAGAATAGTTCTCGTAAGGACTTTAATACGAATTTTTCTTTTATAAGAGTTGCAAAGAAATAGAAATTTAAATTTCTTGTTCCAGCTGGAGAATATTTGCTGCCAGAGTTTTAAGGGAGCTGCACTTGGTCAACGTGACTCTGGTCCGTGCTTGCGATTAATAGATACTTTTAAAGTTAGTTGTTTTTATATTATTTATTTTCGGAAGAAAAAAAAAATATAAAATATAAAATTAATAATTTATTTTTTAATATAAATTTAAAATTTTTAATAAAAAATAACATTATAAATATAAACAAATTTTGATTATTTAAAATAGTTTAATAAATTTATGGACCTGTCAAAAGCACCCATTCTTGACGGTTAACCTATTTTCGTTCAAAACCTTTTTAAATCACAATTTACAAAATTATTTAAATTTATTCGCATTTTAAAATAACTCAAAATGCTATCGCTTCTTATCCTATTCCGAATCGAAACCGTTTTAAGTCCTAATTTAAGAAATCGAAACCGTTTTAAGTCCTAATTTAAGAAATTAATTAAGTCTAACCACGCTTCCAAATAACTCTATATATTTTAAATTTAGAAAACCGTTAAAAAATTTTACATAATATATCATATCGCACTAAGTTATCATTAAAACAATACATGATATATTCAGTCATAACGAATGAGCTATTCTTCACTATGAGGTTAAACTGGCTAAGTCCATATGAAGGGATCCAAGAAACTGTCACAAAGACATAGATGTTTAAATAAATTACTATAACTATCTTTGAATAAATTACTAAAAAGAAAAAAAGACATATCATATTATAAAGGAGTATAAAATATTTAGAATTAATGTTTACACTAGTATGTTGGTAGATTCGGTTTGTTGGTTAAATTGAGTTATTGAAATATTCTCTCAACAATAATGTCTTGGTTGTTGGTTATAAATACTATATATGTAGGATGTATTTTGGTTTTGAAATGTAATATGTGTACTATTTATGTTCCTGAAATATCTAATTTGGTATCAGAACCCATGTAAGCTTGACTCTCTCAACATAGCGCCAAGGAGGAAGATGGAAAAAAAAAATGAGGATTGAATTCTTATTCTATACATAGATTAGTTTAATACAATGTTTTGTTTGTGTGAGTGTCATGTTGGGGATTTTTCTGCTAAAATTCCAAAAACAAAATCACAGAACAGAGAACGACACTCTGTTTCAAACATAGGATCTTTAACACAGCGGAAGAATTAAAATTTATTTGCAGAGGACAGAGTTTTTACACACCAAAAGAGATTGTATTCATTAATAAAACAAACTGCTATTTCAAAAAAATATTCTTCCTCTTTCACAGAGGGATTTACTAACAGAACTGCTTCAGATACAGTTTTTTTAACTTACTCTGTCTCTTCAGAAAATAAAACCAACACTGTTGTGCATTTCAAAACAAAACCTTCTCTGCACTGCTGTGCATTACTTACAGAAAATTATATTTACACTGCTGTGTGTTTTTTTTTATATGCGTTGCTGCATACTACACTTTTCTCACAATGGACAACTAACCAAAAAAACATGACACTCTGTTTTACTTATGCGGTAAAAACAAAATACAACTCCCGTGAATAAAAAAAATAAAATTAAAAGTTTTTACCTACATCTACCAACCGCATTTACAATTTTGATTTCCAGTCATCTGATTCAATCTGAACAAGATGGAGTCCCATGCTGCGAACTGCTCGAGGCTGTCCTACTCATCCTTAGCCATGCTGCTCTTTAATTGCGGTAGCTGAGAATTCATTGCACAGATATCTGAATCGTAACCTGCTTCTTCGCACGTCCAAAAATCGGGCAACTTTAAACACAAGCTGTTGGATTAAAGAAACGGATGGCTGAGATTTATTTGACAAATGGTGCGATCTGCGATGGCGGTCAAATCGCATCGCGGAATCGCAATCGGCATAAGAACACAGGGCGGAGGGTTTAACATATGGGAGCAATACGCAATTTGCGATAGCGATCGCATCGCGATATCGCAGCGGCGGAAGGAAAGAGCGTAACAGCAGCAACGGGGCTTGAGCGCGATTTGCGATCTGCGATAAGATCGCATCACAAAAAAAATTCACTATCACTGTTTAATTTTTGCTGCAGTTGAAATTATCATTTCAACACTCCCCTTTAATTTCAACTGCTGGGTTATCGTTCATACCCAGACATTTCCTCAAAAACTCAAAATTTTTCTGCCCCAATGGTTTGGTTAGAATGTCTGCAACCTGCTCTTGAGTGCTGCAATGTTGCAAAACAATTTCTCCGTTGTTCACCAATTCTCTGATGTAATGGAACTTTGTATCAATGTGTTTCGTTCACTTGTGAAACACAGAATTCTTGGACAACGCAATAGCTGAGCTATTGTCACAAAAAATAACCGTTGCTTTTGCCTGCTCTTGACCTAAGCTCCTTAGCATTCTTCTCATCCAAACTGCTTGACACGCTGCTGTTGTAGCTGCCACGCATTCTGCCTCTACTGTAGATAATGCCACAATGGGTTGTTTCTTAGAAGCCCATGAAATTGCTCCTGAACCCATGTGAAAGAGATAACCGGATGTGCTTTTCCGATCATCTACACTTCCAGCCCAATCGCTATCGGTGTAACCACCTAAATCTGAACTTTCTGAAAGAGTATATAAAATGCCAAATCTTTTTGTACCTTTAACATACCTCAGAATTCTTTTTGTTGCCTACCAATGTGCTTCTTTCGGCCTCTCCATGAATCTGGAAATTAAACTAACAGCAAACATTATATCCGGCCTAGTTGCAGTTAAATACATAAGGTTGCCAACTGTGCTCTTGTACACTCTAGGATCAAAATCCTTGTTGTTTTCCTCTTTGCTGAGTTTTAATCCCATCACTGTGGGAGTGATTGCTGCTTTGCTGTCCTGCATATTAAATCTGCCCAACACTTCATTTACATATTTTGCCTGCGAAATAAAAATTCCATTTTTATTTTGATCTACTTCTATTCCTAAGAAGTATCTCAGCAAACCCATGTCAGTCATCTCAAATTCTTCTTTCATGACTGATTTGAAATTTTTAATGAGGTAGTCATCATTACCTGTAAAAATCACATCATCAACATACAACACTACAATTAAAATTTTACCATCCTTTTCTTTGATGTAAACGGTGGGTTCTCCCTCACACTTTGAAAATTCATTTTCCAGTAGATAGGAATCTATTCTACTGTACCACGCTCTTGGTGCTTGCTTCAGCCCATAAAGAGCTTTCTTCAATCTGCATACTTTATGCTCTTGGCCTTTCTTTTCATAGCCTGGAGGTTGTTCAATGTAGACCTCTTCCTTTAACACTCCATTTAGGAATGCTAACTTCACGTCCATTTGGTAAACTTTCCACTTGTTTTATGCTGTTATGGATAGCATTGCTCTCACGGTTTCCATTCTTGCAACCGGTGCGAAAGTCTCCTCATAATCTTTCCCATACTGCTACTTGTATCCCTTGACAACAAGTCTTCCCTTGTGCCTTTTTATCTTTCCTTCAGCATTGCTCTTGGTCTTATAGACCCATTTAACTCCAATGACTTCTTTACCTTTTGGTAGCTCAACCAAATCCCATGTCTTGTTTCTTTCTATGGCATTGATCTCCTCATCCATAGCTTCTATCCATTTCTTATCTTTAATTGCATCTTCGAAATGAATAGGGTCATCAACATGACAATACAAAGCAAACAAGGAATTCATTCCTTCATCATAAATATCACTTAAATTTCTAAATTTCTTACCTCTTTCATTTGGTGTGCAAGTGCTTGAAGAAGCACTTGAATTTCCTCCTTGTGGTGTGCTTGGAGAAGCACTTTCATTTCTCCTCAAGGGTGTCCCTTGCTGTCCTTGTGTTGGCGCTGCTGTTTGGGGATGTGTTTCAGCCATCTTCATCATGAGACAAACAGTTTTTAACATTCACTGTTTTCTCTATGCTTCCATCCCAAGCTTCCTCCTCAATGAATTGAACATCTCTGCTCACAAAAAACTTCTTGGTAGATGGGATATACAACCTGTAAGCTTTGGATTCCTCACTGTATCCAATGAAAATACATTTCTCCCCTTTGATGTCCAACTTCTTCCTTAGCTGATCTGGAATGTGTGCATAAGCCACACATCCAAAAACTTTCATGTGGGTGACTCCTTGCTTTCTCCCACTCCATGCTTCTTCCGGCACTTTGTTCATCACTGCTTTTGTTGGGCATCTATTCAAAATATATACTGCACAGTGTACAGCTTCAACCCAATAATCATTTGGCAAATGCTTTGCCTTTAACATACTCCTCACCATATCCATGATGGTCCTATTCTTTATTTCAGCTACCCCATTTTGCTGCAGAGTGTATCTTGCTATAAATTGCTTGTGAATTCCATTTTCTCTACAAAAACGTAAAAATTCTTTGGAGATATACTCACCTCCTCTATCAGTTCTCAGAACTTTGATATGCAGCCCGCTTTGGTTTTCTACAAGTGCTTTGAAAATGCGAAATTTTTCAAACACTTCACTTTTATTCTTCAGGAAATAAACCCAAGTTTTTCTTGTAAAATCATCAATGAATGTTAGAAAATATTGGCTGCCTGCAAGTGATGGAGCTTGCATCGGTCCACATAAGTCTGAGTGGACAATCTCTAAGGGTGCTTTTGCCCTTATGCTTTTCCCATATGGAAAACTTTCTCTATGTTGTTTTCCTAATATACAACCTTCACAAAGGCTGTCTGGTTTCTCTATCGATGGCAATCCTCTTACCATTCCTTTTCTACTCAACAAGTTAAGACCTCCAAAGTTGAGATGTCCAAATCTCAAGTGCCACAACCAATTCTCATCCTTTGGTACGCTTTGGAGAGCCTCTTGTGTCACTGTTGCAATTACTTCTTTATTTTTCAAATCTGCCCTTATTCTGAGAGGGAACATCCTGTTCCTCGTCATCTTCACTTCAGCGATACATCTTTTGCTAGGTGTTCTATCCATGATGGTGCATATATCATTCTCAAAGAAAACATTGTAACCCTTTTGAACAAGTTGTCCAATACTCAAGAGGTTACACTTCATTCCGAGAACATAATAGACATCTGCTATGGTTTTCTTTTCACCTTTCTTTGTAAATATTTTTACTTCTCCTTTTCCCATAACAGAAATTTTACTATCAGTCCCAAGTGTGACTTGTGACTTCACATTTTGATCTAAAGCAGAAAACAAAGCTATGTTTCATGTCATATGATTGTTGCAACCAAAGTCTAGAAACCATATATCTTCATTGTTTGTTTCAGCCATGTTACAAGCAAACAATACATTATCTTGGCTAATATTTTCTCTAGTGATATTTGCACTAGATCTATTGTTCATATCATGTTGTTTCTTCTTACATTCACTGGCATAGTGCCCATATTTTTTACAATAATAGCATTGGACATTGGATTTTTCATACCTTTGTCCTTGAGCATGATGTTGTCCACTTTGTTGGCTACTGCCTTGGCCTTGGTTCTGATTTGGATTGTTGCCTCTTCCTTGAGCATTTGCTTGACTGTTCCTTCCACCTCTGTTTTGGCTTCTGCCTCTTCCTCTCTTGTTTCCTCTGCCTTGACCTCTTCCTCTTCCAAAGGACATCTGGGTCTTGAAGGTTTGCTCTAGAGATGAGTTTTCATTTCTACTCAACCTCTGCTCATGTGTTATCAATGATGCATGAAGTTCATCAACTGAAAAGTTTGTGAGATCCTTTGTCTTTTCTATGGTGGTGACAATCACATCGAACTTTGAGGGTAGGACCCTCAATAGTTTCTCCACAATCCTCCTTTCTTCAAGAATTTCTCCATGAGACCTTATCTGTGTGACCAGACCAATCACATGTGTGAAGAATGAGTCAATATTGTCTGACTCCTTCATGCACAGATTCTCAAAATCTCTCCTCAGCAACTGTAGTCTTGCTGTCTTCACTTTCTCCATGCCTTCATAGGCTATCTTGAGAGTTTGTCATGCTTCTTTGGATGTCTTGGCTGCTGCTATCCTTGGAAACACACTCTCATGCACTGCTTGATACAAAAATACGAGGGCTTTTGAATCCTTCTTCTTGTAGCTCTTCAACAGATCTTTCTCTGCCTGAGTTAGATTATTAAACTCATTTTCATCTGTTGGTTCTTTAAAACTATCTTCAACTATTTCCCATAAGTCTTGTGAGGCAAACAGGGCTCTCATGGTTATTGCCCAATAGTCATAGTTTTTCCCATTAAATTGTGGGAGCTGAGTATTAAAAATACCCATGCTAGTGCTGGTACTAGTGCTGGCCATTCTTGCACTCTAAACTATGCTTCAAATACCTGACTGTATATTTAAAAATAACTGAGAAATACCTTGAATTCTTTTGCCTGTGCCTTCACGCTACTGGAGAAGCTGCTGCAACAAGAAATCCTTCCTTCAGCTTCTTTGACATCTTCAAAGAGCCTAGACAAGCTCTGATACCACAGTTGGGAATTTTTTTGCTAAAATTCCAAAAACAAAATCACAGAACAGAGAATGACGCTCTGTTTCAAACACAGGATCTTTAACACAACGGAAGAATTAAAATTTATTTGCAGAGGACAGAGTTTTTACACACCAAAAGAGATTGTATTCATTAATAAAACAAACTACTGTTTCAAAAAAATATTCTTCCTCTTTCACAGAGGGATTTACTAACATAACTGCTTCAGATACAGTTTTTTTAACTTTACTCTGTCTCTTCAGAAAATAAAACCAACACTGTTGTGCATTTCAAAACAAAACCTTCTATGCACTGTTGTGCATTACTTACAGAAAATTACATTTACACTGATGTGTGTTTTTTTTATATGCGCTGCTGCATACTACACTTTTCTCACAATGGACAACTAACCAAAAAAAACATGACACTCTGTTTTACTTGTGCGGTAAAAACAAAATACAACTCCCGTGAATAAAAAAAATAAAATTAAAAGTTTTTACCTACATCTACCAACCGCATTAAAATTTTGATTTCCGGTCATCTGATTCAATCTGAACAAGATGGAGTCCCATGCTGCAAATTGCTCGAGGTTGTCCTACTCGTCCTTAGCCATGCTGCTCTTTAATTGCGGTAGCTGAGAATTCATTGCGCAGGTAGCTGAATCGCAACCTGCTTCTTCGCGCGTCCAAAAAATCGGGCAACTTTAAACACAAGCCATTGGATTAAAGAAACGAACGGCTGAGATTTATTTGACAAATGGTGCGATCTGCGATGGCGGTGAAATCGCATCGCGGAATCGCAATCAGCATAAGAACGTAGGGCGGAGGGTTTAACATATGGGAGCAATACGCGATTTGCGATAGCGATTGCATCGCGATATCGCAGCGGCGGAAGGAAAGAGCGTGACAGCGGCAACGGGGCTCGAGCGCGATTTGCGATCTGTGATAAGATCGCATTGCAAAAAAATTCGTTGTCGCTGTTTAATTTTTGCTACAGTTGAAATTATCATTTCAACATGTCAACGCTAAGTTTGTGTTGTGGCTCGGTAGTTTGTTGTGTGATCAAGCGCAGTGGAAGCGTGGTGAGGGTGGAGATGCATTTACATAAAGGGTTGTGAGATATGTGAGGCGAGATATCTATATTTGGATTGTTAGATAGTTTTGTGTCAATTGGGTCAAGGGTGTAAATGTTTGCACCCCGAACTGAAGTCTAACAGGTTGTTGCTGTGGGGATCCACACTGAAGTTATTGAAAGCTCTATTATTGTCCCCCAATTGGGTGAAGAAATTGTTTCCTGCAATTTGGAGGGTTTCATAATTTGGGTATTTTTAATTGTTTTGGATTGGAGGTAGGGCAATTTTCACTGTGCATCAATTCTTGGCAATGTCGAAGGCTGTCGTAGTTTCATTTCTTGTCAACGCCACTTAGCACTCAAGCAAAGGCTTCGATTAAGAGAATTACCACTTCTGTTTGTTGGCCTCCCTGAGATTCATAGGTCTGTAGAGTAAAACATTGAAAGAAACAAAACATCATCTAAGATTGTCAACTCTTGCTTGAAGCAAATACCCGAGAAGTCGCAACTGCAGGCATTACTCTTCCCTTGGCATATCTTCAAAACACACTTAGAATAATGGCATCATCCCAACATGAGTACTTTAGCACTGATAAAAAAAATAATAAATAAACAAAAGGGGGATTCAAATTCAGAATCTATCTTTTCATTTCTTCAAACAAGTTGTTGTTCTCTACTTAGCGATTTCGATTGTAATGCTCTTGCTTTGACACCTGCCGAATTTTTGGTTGCAATCCATACAATTGATCTAGAAAAAGATGGAATGTTTCTCGAGAAGGTAACAAGTGCTTATCCTACATGTCTTAAGTAGCATATTGTGTTTACCTAACATATTTTAGAAAAAGTATTGAATCAACTAGTCGAACACGTGCCCCCTTCGTTTGTTTCATGCATATTGTTATTTAAGAAATTGGAGTTCTTCCTACTCTAGTAGACTTTGCAATGGAGATACTATCTGGTTCAATGAGTAAGAAAATTTGGAAATTGTGTAGTTATGGGTAGGATTCTTTTCATCTATCAACGTTGATATCTAGGAAGTAGCGGTTTCTTTTTTGTCTCATCCCTTACCACCACTAAGCTTTTAGAATTTGTACAGAGCCAGTGAATTCTTACCAGCGTGCTTCTCCATGTAATCTTGATCAACTTTCTTATGGGCCTAAGCAACTTAGTTGCATTTTTATTGGGAAAATGGGTGACAAGATTCATTTATATTGGGAGGAGAGAAGTGAATTAGTTTTGTTGTCAAGGTTTTTATTGTTTTCTTTGTTAAGCAATATTTTTTTAGTTAATTTTGTTTGTAAAAAGTGCAGAACCAATTAATGAACAATGTAACATACTCTAAATTGGTGGTTCTTGGTGCTTAGAAGCCCATGAACATGTCATTGATTTGATTGTGTATACATATTGTTACGTTTTGTAGTTCTTGGAGGATGTGATGACCCAAGAACAACAACTACGGGCTATAGTATAAGAACCTTGTGTGCTAGACAAGTCAAGTTGTATGATTAACTTCTGAACATATTCAGCACCTAGATAATTGTCAATACAACAAACTATGCCATCTGACAGATGAGAGTTTGTCCATAGAATGCATCAATTCCTAGACTATTTTTTCTGAAAACTACAACGAGCTATGTAGCTTGGAAGAATAAAGCATGTCAATATTGTTAATAATTACAAGTATATCAATGATGGTCAGAGGTAGTTGTATCTTAAATGAGTCAAGTGGGAAGCTAAAAGATTGTAATGGGGAAAGAGCGTGGTTTGTGAAATTTCAGAGCGGGTAGAAGTGCCAGTGAAGACCATATCATACAGACGTGACTTATATGTGAACTGTAATTTGTGATTTTTGTATTGATCTTTGTAATGTTAATTTTGTAAAGTAAGTGTTAAGGAAGAGACTTAGAATTAATGCTTACAATAGCATTATATTGGTAGATTGGGTTTGTTGGTTGGATTAAATTCTTGAGATATTCTCTCAACAATAATCTCCTAGTTTGAAATGAATTAGATTTCATAAGCACTATATATGTGGGATTTATTTTTGTTTTGAAATGTATTATACAAATTATTTTGTGTGTAATTTGTGTACTATATTTGCTCCTCAAATATCTAATTAAAATTGCATCCATTGAGTGAGAGTTTGGAATTAACGAATATCATCATCATGATGACATAGATATACCCAATGAATAAATTACTACAAATAAACAGATAATATATCATTTTAAAATGGCGGAGTATAAAATTGCATCCACCCAATTAGAGTCCATTGAACAATTTGGGAGATTATGTGTTACACATCATCACAATCACATATATCAATCCGGATGAATAAATTAATACTAAAAAAATACATAATATATCATATTGAATTGGAGGAAGTAAAAAATTGCGTCAACCGAGTTAGATTTTCAAATGAGCTGAAGGAGATTGTGTGTTGCAGGTCATCATGAAACGGGACAATTTCGATTAAAGGAACGAGAGAGACTATGCATTACACGTCATCACATGACGAGACAATTTCAGATGAATGAAGGGAGCAGGTGTTAAATTTGATGGGTTCCCCTACAGAATATATCATATTGAATTGGAGGAAGTATAAAATTGCGTCAACCGAGTTAGATTTTCAAATGAGCTGAAGGAGATTGTGTGTTGCAGGTCATCATGAAACGGGACAGTTTCGATTGAAGGAACGAGGGAGACTATGCATTACACGTCATAACATGACGAGACAATTTCAGATGAATGAAGGGAGCAGGTGTTAAATTTGATGGGTTCCCTTACCCATCTGAAGGGAGCAGGTGTTAAATTTGATGGGTTCCCTTACCCATCAGGGAATTTTTTTATGAGGATTTTATTTTTAAACTGCCTTTCACATGATTTTTAATATTTATTTTTACTCTACATAATAATTTTAGTATAAAAACATAATCAATGCAAATTCATCTTTTTTTATTTTAGAAATGAATTCATAAGGAATTGACTAACTATTAAACTTTTTGGCTTTTCTAGGAATTTTATTACTAGAATTCGATGAGTAAAAATTGTCAAGATCTCAATTTTGTGTTATCTGAAATGCATTTTTCAATATGTAAATGGATTCATTATCATCAAGAAACCCCAAGGCACTCATATTTTAAAAATTTGCTAGCTTAACATTGGGGTTTCAAGAATTTTGGCTAAATTTTAATTAGATTTGATTGGAAAACATTAGTGGAGAATAGGTTAAAAAGTCTAATATTTAGCCTATTGCAATTCATAATAATCAAAATCATGTTAGTTCAAGCATTTCATCTAACTTCTGCAAATTATATTCATAATTTCTCTCACATGAAAATAGTGAATGTAGATATTGTTGCAACTAAATTAGACAATAAAACTTAACTTAACAGAAATTGAAATACACATACCATGTTTTCCATTTAAGTCACTTCAATGTCAATCCCATTAAAAGAACAATATTTGTGAAATAAGTTTCAAACAAAAAGCATAATGTGCATGAGCTATGTAAATGTTCAAAATGTACATTCAATATCATCATGCAAATGGACTAAATTTTGGATAGTTTCACCGAAAGAGGTAATTGTCAAAACAAAACACCATTGCAACATAAACATAAAACCAAAAATTTTAAATATTTAAGATTCTTGTTTCTTTAGCATCTTTCTAGATGTCATACATCCTATCTCATTCCACCATCGAGCCCATTTAAGGAAACTCGCATTAAGGCATCCAATGCAACTCACGATAGTTTTGTTCTTCGGGCATCATTTATTATGTTGCCTTGAGAATCCTCTCTCAGATGCCACTATACTTGTAGGAATAGTTAGTATTTCCTACCATAACTTTTACATGTTAGGAAAATTTGTATGCAACTTTGTAACATAAAAAAATCCTCCAAGCGTCTTTCATGGATGATCCCTCATAGTTAACACGAAGAGTGTCAACAAATGTATACAACTTTTTCAAACAAGCTTCAAAATAAAATGTTGTTTTGTTTTCTTCACTTTCACAATAAGGATGTTATAAGTGTTGAAAAAGCCTTTTGATCCAGCACTTTGAATTTCATTCTCTGCCATGAACATCCTCTAAATAATGGCAAGGGCTAAACAACCTTGTTGAGTTGAAAAATGCAAGATCAGAGAATATTATGTTCGAACTTTCTACAATAGCTTGAACATAATCTTTTGCATGTTGTTTGAAACTCTCTACTAAACCTTCAATACAAGGTTTCCATGATTGCTTTTGTATATCAACACAATCGCCATATGCATGTGGAATAGCTAAAAATCATAATTCATGCTTGTGAACAAGCCCATCCTTATCATAAATTTCTAGATAGCCAAATTTAGATGCATTTAAAATTTTTAATAAATAACATATGCCATGTGTCACTTCCTAAAACCCACCATTTTAAAGTGTTTACAATGACATCCATAGCTTCCCCTAAAGAGGTGGCATCAGCGTATTCTTCTTGGAATTTCTTGTTCAACTTGTTTAATTCACATATTATATCTGCAAGCATATGTAAACAAAATTGTACTAAAAAAATCCTTGTCTTATCATACCATGACTCTTTGTTTTATTTTTACACAATGTTGATATGGGAGGCATAAGTACAACAAGTCTTTCAATGACTTGTCCCCTTAAAAGCCATCTAACTCCATGGATTGGAAGAGCTTGAAGGGTTTCAAGGTGGTTTCAAGTTGCATAAGCTCCTATAGAGCAATAAGTTGACCATTTATTTTCGTAGAATTTTGCACCCAAAAATATACCTTATTTGTTAATTTCTCGACAAACAATAATTCAGGTATTCTTTTTGAAGGATTTGACATGGCTAAAGCTTCATGATGAGGAATGCGATGAACACCTACAAGATTAGGTACATTTTTCGACAAGAAAGTAATAAAACCATTTTCATTACCAACCATTAAAGAAGCACCATCTGTGGAAACTCCTATCAATATCTCTTTTGAAAGGCCCCATGATTCCATTAAATGTTTGATTGCACCATAAGTTGTTTTCCCTCTTCCATCACAAACATTTATGAGCTTTAAAAATTGTGAAATTGGAGGCCCCAATCCTTCTGAGTTTAAAAATGTGGCATAAACTACAAGATGTTTCTCTGAGCTATGATTTGTAATCTCATCTAACATCAATGAAAAGAAAGGGATATCTAGCATTTTTTAAATTTGTAGCTCTTCGAGATATTGGGATATAGAAAGAAAGGAATTATTTTGCAGCCATGTGATTTTTATATGATGTATAGTCTTTATTGTTTGGCATATTTGGTGTTTGTAAGGATATTAAAAACAAGCAAAGAGATTCATATTTTAAGAGTGATAGATCCTCTATCACCATCCAATACACTAATTTCATAGTAGTGATGACTCTTTATTTGTTCCTATCGTCAATGCATGCAATGTGTTATGTAATAGACTTCACTTTCTTCTCATTTCCACGTATCCACTTTGCTTGTGAAAGTTTATGGATGCTTAAACTAGCATAAACAACTATAGAATTATGTTGCAAGGTAGAGCAGCTAGTTCCAATTGCCCATGGCCACGTTTTCTTGTGTGTTTCACAATATATGCATTTCATAATTGTTTTTCCTTCATGTTTTGCCTCTCTCAACCACTTATATTTAGTTTTTCATTGCTCACAAAACTATCTTCTTACTTTAAATTTTTTTTATTTTGGATGCTAGGTTCCCCCCTTTAAATTCTTCATGACATTCTTCATTATGCCCCAATATATCAAATTCTTCATTATGCCCCAAAATATCTAAATCTTCATTTAGATAAAATTACAATCCTCTTTATTGGGCGATAAAACTTGAGATGTAGTAGACCATCCAAAGAACTTTTCGATAGAAAGTTGATTCCCTTTTCTTGAAGATATTTTTTGATATAAACAAATTAATTAGATATATATGAATTCCAATTTATCAATTAAAAATGTATTAAAGAAATAATATTGCATGAACTTAATAAATTACCAAAACATTCTCTCATCATTCAAAAGTGGCAATCACATGGTTTTTTAAAATTGCTTGAATTTCAAAATACATTTACTTAATTCTTTAGCTTTTATAAGTGGCAGTAAAATTCCATCATAACTAAAAATGAGATCACAAGTAACTATGTGTTATATTTATCATATCAATACACATTAAAAAAAAATATAAATATAAATATTCAGAACAATAATCATGAGGGGAATAGAGTAAATTTTTTTTTTAAAGCATGCATGTATATAATGCAACACCTATACATTAATGTCACATGCATATATATAATGCAACACCTATACATTAAATGACATTTACCATATTCCATGGTATCTAACATGATTTGGAACTGAGGTTAGAGTGGACATTAACTCTTATCCATGAGGTTTTGGAACTAACCAAATGTTAATACTAATATATATTTAATTGTATGCATTTCCGTTGATGTTTAAGGGTGACCTTTATCGTCTAAGAAAATATGAGAAGCTACAATTATAGTTCTGTAAATTCCTAGTTTGTTGGAACCAAAAGATTCTTTATAAGGAAACCAAAAAATTCTTTAATATATTAGAGAGGTTAAGTTTTACACAATAAAAATAATTTTAGATTATGTTCCATTGGAATTATAATTAGAATGGGAGATCAAACTTAGAATGGTTTTAACGAACAAAGGGTAGTTTTTAGAGAGGAGGAGGTTTCATGTTCAATTCCTAGCCGTCACAGCTCTAATATAGGGAGTCAATAATATTGCACTAGATCTACATAGAATAATGTGGGGTCATGGAAGCCAATGATCCATAATTAAAATTGCAAACATTCAGCAGAAAAACACATTGGAAAGGAAAGGATATTATTTACAGGAGAAATGTAAATGTCAAGGCCAATGGAACCACCAAAAAGAAATTAATTAATAAATAAGAATACACTCTAATTTCTTCATTGATCTCAACATTATTTGCTAAGAGGACGCACACTACCAAAAAAAAATACTACATAAATAAATTGATTACAGATGGGACCAGAAACTATCAAACAATTTCTCATTTTAACGTTTCACCCTTCATTATTCAGATAATTATCAAACAATTTCTCATTTTAATGTTTCACCCTTTATTATTCAAATTCCATAATTTACCAGAGGAAAGACTTCTTGAGGAGTAAAACTAAGTGTGAAAGAAGGTAATTTCGAACAAAATTATGCAAACTCAACTTCGTTCCATTGTCTTACATATAATTCTCATAT
Organism: Pinus tabuliformis; assembly: GCA_031772625.1. Classification (NCBI taxonomy): domain Eukaryota; kingdom Viridiplantae; phylum Streptophyta; class Pinopsida; order Pinales; family Pinaceae; genus Pinus; species Pinus tabuliformis. The sequence goes on along the minus strand of CM062820.1, from coordinate 217,809,274 downwards.
ACCTAGCCTCAATTTACATGAATAGATTTTATTAATGGAAACCCAATATGCAACATGTGGGAGTAGATTCAACTAGAGTTGTTGGGGATTGTTTCTTGAATTTCAAGATTATACAAACACCCTAAAATAAAACAAGTCAAACTACTTGTTTGCGTCGAGTCTCTTTTGAGTCTATGTTTCATTGTAGTTGCAATATGTGGAACTAATCAACCAGAATCATTGAGGTCTATTATAAACACCCTAAAAGGGAGCACACCTACTTGTTTGCTTGCTAGGGGTCTTTTTTGAGTTTGTCATTTATGATTTATTTTATAAAGAAATCACATGCTAAAGTAATTTTCATTGTTGTCTACTCTCTTTTGAGTCTATGTTTCATTGTAGCTGCAATATGTGGAACTAATCAACCAGAATCATTGAGGCTTGTTATAAACACCCTAAAATAGAACACACCTACTTGTTTGCTTGTTAGGGGTCTCTTTTGAGTATTTTATAATTTATTTTATAGAGAAATCACATGCTAAAGTAATCTTCATTGTTGTTCCTATAATCACTTAGCTAGAACTTTAGAATAGCTTTTGTATTTTTAACCCCAAATTTTTAAATCTAAAAACAAATTAATACCATAAACGCTATTACTACAACACAAAAGAGAATAGATATTGAGAATAAAATGTAGGTTACCTTAGGACAACTATTCTATAGCGGTGATGTTCACTCCGCCCTTTGCAATATTCTTTGTATCTTAATGAAGAGGCTAGAAATAGAAAGAAATAAGCAAACAAAGTATCTTTAACCAAGAAAAAATTAGAAATAAATAAATAAATTATTTATAGATTCTAATTGTTGTTAATTGAAATAAATGAAATTTTAATAACACCACAAATAATCACAAAGAGCTCCATTTGTACATTGAAAAAATGGAGAGGCTAGAAACAGAAAGAAATAAGCAAACAAAGTACCTTCAACCAAGAAAAATTTAGAAATAATGGAGAGGCTAGAAACAGAAAGAAATAAGCAAACAAAGTACCTTCAACCAAGAAAAATTTAGAAATAAATAAATAAATTATTGATAGATTCCCAAATAAACGAAATTTTAATAACACCACAAATAATCACAAAGAACTCCATTTGTACATTGTAAAATATTCTTTCGCCATTTGCAGTCAAGCTAAGTAATTTCTATATAGTAGTTGAAAGGCTTCGAACAATAAATAAATAATCACCATTAATCTAAACTCTCTAGAAAGAATTAAGGTTATTAAAACAAAAACTAGAAATTAACCATGCTAATTGGTGTTGATTATAAAGAAATTAAATTAAATTTAACAAATAAACCCAAATCTCCTTACCTCATTCATCAAACTAGAAGAAGAATGCAAAGTGTGTTGGTTGGTTTGGTTCAACGATTCAAGGACACATTTGCCTCAAGATATTTCTCTTTTCTTTTTTCAAAAACATTTTTAGCTCTTGTTTTCCAACTACGACCTCTGAAATTTTAGTATTTAAAATCAATTTACAGTAATCTAGCCATCAATTTCACACTCTAGACAGACATACAACAAACATGCACACCACACACTAGACAGACATACAACAAACATGCACACCACACACAGAAACAAGAACAAACATACAAAGAAATCTGTCATTGATTTCACGCACACCAGGCAACGGCCTTGATGCGCATTAACTGCATAATCGTGCTAGATTCTCCACCTGGTAGGATTTGAGATTATCACAGAAAGAATGATGATGGATTGCCTCCGCACCAAATTCCAAATCTTGATGACAGTTCTTGAGTTTTAAATGACAATGATATATGGATGACGACCTCGATTGCGAGCTTGATGTAAAGACATATTATATATACCAGATCCTCCACCTGGTAGGATTTGAGATTATCATAGAAAGAATGATGATGGATTGCCTCCGCACCAAATTCCAAATCTTGATGACAGTTCTTGAGTGTTAAAGTTGATGACAATGATATCTGGATGACGACCTCGATTGCGAGCTTGATGTAAATACATATTATATATACCAGATCCTCCACCTGGTAGGATTTGAGATTATCATAGAAAGAATGATGATGGATTGCCTCCTCACCAAATTCCAAATCTTGATGACAGTTCTTGAGTGTTAAAGTTGATGACAATGATATCTGGATGACGACCTCGATTGCGAGCTTGATGTAAATACATATTATATATACCAGATCCTCCACCTCGTAGGATTTGAGATTATCATAGAAAGAATGATGATGGATTGCCTCCGCACCAAATTCCAAATCTTGATGACAGTTCCTGAGTGTTAAAGTTGATGACAATGATCTCTGGATAACCACCTCGATTGCGAGCTTGATGTAAATACATTTTATATATATATATATATATATATAATTTAAAACTTGTGATTTCCCTATATACCCGCCACCCGCCGTCATTATAACAGTTTTCTAAATTATTCACGTTAACAATTACGTGTTTATTTTGGACTAAATTGTACTTTACAGGGAAAATAGTAAAGACGTGTAAACGCCCGTCAATTTTAAACCGTCAAAGGAAGGAAAGGTGACCCCAACCTATTGGTGGGGCTTCAGTGATAACTCTCTGGTGCAAGTAGGCCATAGGTTTATGACAAACGCGTCACCATCACGATCAACGTGGTGAGCGTGGTTGATGCCCCACCATGAGTATCGAGGTTGTGGAAGTGGGGCCATGACTGTCTTTAAAATGGAGTCGAGGTGGAGGAATTACCTGTACAGTCAAAAGTGGTCAGAATTAGAGAAAAAAATTCAAAAAATCTTGTAAAAGCAATGTTTGAATCATGTTTTAGGTGGTGGAAATAGGTTTAGCACCATCAAAAACATCTAGGATAGCTAAAATTTTGAAGTTTAACAACTATAACTTGGATTTACAAAAATCTTTGCCGGATTTTCTCTGAATATAACCAAAATTTCCATAATTTTCCGAGCAACTCCTCCACCTCGTTAGACTATGCGCCTTAAAATCATTACTCGGAGACAAAGCCCTGTGAAGACTGAGTAGAGAAATCCTTCCGTCTCAAAGCCCAGGTGGGACCTGAGAAATTCTCAGTCGCTATGGTGAGGATGATCAAAAGTAGAATTCTATTGCCTCCTTTCACCACCGAGCGCTATTTCCCTCGCATTTATAATGCTATAGGGTTGGTTAGTGACGTTCAACATGGTATCGCAGGGTATCTCACATTTTGACTACTATTTACTTTCTTCAGTGATCCCCCACCATGACGATTACCATGACGACTGAGTAATCGTTAAGTTAGGGGATTGAGCTTCACTTCCCCTTTATGAATCCGAAATTGGCGTTTCTGGGGAGAGCATGTTTTCCTCCGCCACCACCACCTTTTCTGCTTCAATATCGATTGCAATGGCGGCAATACATCGCCTGCTTTGCTGCTTTAATGGCAATGGTGGGAGAGAGACGAAGAGATATAACAGATACGACGTATTTCTGAGCTTCCGAGGACCCGATGTGAGAAAAGGGTTTGTTGATCATCTCTACCACGCCCTCACCGGCGCAGGATTCCACGTATTCCTTGACACCCACCATCTCCAGAGGGGAGAGGACATCTCCATAGGCTTACACCACGCAATTCAGAACAGTCGCATCCTGATCCCCATATTCTCCATCAATTACGCACAATCTGCATGGTGCCTCAGAGAAGTTTCTCTTATCGAGAAGGGGAGGAAAAAGGGATCGGCCATTGTCGTCCCTCTGTTTTACAATGTGACTCCTTCTCAAGTTCGGCACCCGGATCAATCTCATGACAGCCCATTTGCTGAAGCATTCCAAGAGCATGAGAGCAGTGGGAAATACAGCGCACAAGAAATTGATGAATGGAAGGCTGCTCTCTGTACAATCTCTCGTCTCTCCGGGTGGTCGCTTCAAGAAAACACAAATGGGTGGGTGACTCATCATCGTTCCCTCTTCTGCTCTGTTCTTATTTATATGCTTCTGTTTCTGCTTATACCTTTAGTATTTTCAAACTCTCTGCAGATACGAGGCAGCGCTGGTGAAGCGAGTGGTTGAAGACGTGGGTAAACTTTGTAAGAGACGAACCGCTCGCCTTTGATTTACCTGTACTGCTCCATAACGGCGTCCAGTGAAAGAAGATCGTCTTCCAAATAAATCTCCACGGGGTTTTGGAGACCTTTTAAGCTTGTTTGTTTTGTGTGTAAATTTACAGACCTGCATCATGAATGCTTGTTTATCAGGGCTATGCTCTAGTCATTTAGAAAAAGAAGGTACAGGCAAGAGTGTAATATGCTTGCAGAACTTCAAAACTTCTGTCGTTTACTAAATGTCTGCAGTAAATGTGTAATCTATGGCTCAATGTAATGCGGTTTGATGGTTAAGGATTCTCTGTGACAATTTCAGTTTATGGGTTGTGTTTTATTCTTCGTCATGATTGGTCATGATTGTACCTGATTCGGTTGTGTTTTATCTTTGTCTGTATTTGATCCATCATCCTTATTTAAGGGAAAAAATCACTTGCAATAAATGTATGTAATTTATGACTTAATGTATTTGTAAATTATGCAGTTTGATGGTTAAGGATTCTCTGTGTGACAATTTATGTTTATGGATTGTGTTTTATTCTTCATTATGAAGATACTTTATTCAAAACCACACCAAAAAAATTATTTTTGTTTGAGAGTTGTGTTTTTTTCTTCATTATAACGGATTCATTCAATAAAAAAACCACACCAACTAGAATTATTTGGAAGAATTTTTGACTGATCACAAATGGTTGTACTTTCATTTATTCTTTTGCACTGTCATGAAAGAGAAATAATTGCAAATTATTTTTGTACATTTGAATTATGTTTTTACAATGTAATGAATAGAAATATTGTATTTTTGTCCATTTAAATTGAGTTTAGGTAGAGAACTGTTATTAAAAAAGTGGGTTAATATTTGATAAAAAAATAATTTATTTAAAAATAAAATATTGTTTTTAAAATACTAAATAGAGTTTGTGTAATATTAATTTATTATTAAAAATGTATTTTAATAATTTGTAAAAGATCTAGTGGACCCCAAAAATATGAAAAGTGTTTATGTTATCTATTGTTTTTGTGGGACTCCCTACATTGGTGAGATTTGCCGCTCAATTAATCAAAGGATTTGTGAGTATGTCGCTCGCATCAATCATGGCAGGCCCGCTCCTTTGCTTTGGCAAAGCATGCAAATAAATCGAAGCATCACATCTGCATTGAGAAGGCCCAAGTTGTTGCTAGGGTTAGTCATTTCCATTATCGTAAATTGAGGGAGACCCTAGAAATTGAAAAAAGACACAATAATTTGAATAGAGACGATGGTTGGAATATTAGTAGAAGTTGGGTCCATGTCCTATCCTTCTAGTTTTTTAGGTTTCTTTTTGGGATTTATTTTGTTTGTTTGTTTATCTATGTAGGTATTGGTGTCTTTTTTATAGTATTTGTTGTTGATTTATTATTCATTAGAGTTTAGTATTTTATCATCCTATTCGTTCTTAACTCTTTTTAGTATTTTTGTTATTTGTTATTCGTTCTTAACTCCTTTTAATATTTTTGTTATTTGTTTAATAAGCCTCAGCCCTATATTTTATTGTTGACCTTGTTTTATTTATTGATTACTTTTGAATATATATATATATATATATTTCTTTTGACTTGTGTATACTTTTGTTTTATTTTATTTATTTTCCATTAATTATTTTTAATTTAGTTTATTTTATTTTTATTAATAAATTATTTGTTAAAATATAGTTGTTACTTGAAATTTTGGTCTCTACATTGTTCTCTATTTAATCCTTTGCCATGGTCTGCCTTTTCATCTGGTCCTAATGATGAACTACACTTGTTAGTCTCTTCATTTAGTCCTGATGAGGAACCACACTCATTGGTTAGAAACGTTGCCGAAAAACTTTTTTTAATTCAGTATAAATCACAGAAACTTAGAAAAAAAAAATGTATTTTAATATTAAATGAAAATACAATTTACTCAAAAATAAAATACTTAAAATTATAAAATTGTTTTCGTATTAATAAAAATATAATTAAAAAAATAATATACTGTTATCAGTTTGAATATATCTTATAACAATACTTTTCATAATTAACTGCTCAACACGAAAAGTTGCTATCAAAATTTTGGGAGAATTGATTGAATTTGGATAACCCCATACACTCCCACCCTCAACGTTTCTCATTAATTTAAACTCTAAATAACCTCATGCACTCCAAACCTCAACATTTTTCATAAATTTAGACTAAATTTTCCGAAACTAAACCCTACACAAAATTATAGAATAGTTCTAATTATCATTAATCTTATTTATTGATTATAAATATTGTAAAAATTATAATTGGTTAAACTAAATGGTTAGTTGGCTGAGCATTGATCTTATTTGCAAAGTGTTGTTTTCATAAATTTAGAGTCCAAACTTTCTGAAACTAAACCCTACACAAAATTATAGAATAGTTCTAATTATCATAATCTTATTTATTGATTATAAATATTGTAAAAATTATAATTGGTTAAACTAAATGGTTAGTTGGCTGAGCATTGATCTTATTTGCAAAGTGTTGTAATAGTTAGTTGAGTATTAATCATATGGGTTTGATTTTTACACATATTTTAAATTTTAATTTTGAAAATTGTAGTTCTTTAGATTAATTTATTTTATTGCCACTCATAAATAAAATTATAAAATTTAATCTAAAAACCATATTAAATAATATATATCTTTTAAATTTGGAGTAATTTAATGGGTCGATGAACCCTCTCCAACGTTAACAATGGTGAGCTCCGTCCCAAACATTAACATTAACAACTCTGTTTCCTCTTTCCCCATCCGGATACTACGTTTGCGAAGCTATTGTTTGTAGGCGAGCTCGTCGGACAACACGTCGGGTCACCTAACTCAGGCGGTTGTCACACACCTTGAATTCGCACTTTCGTCTATCTGAATTCCATTCGATCCGGGATCATTTTGAAATTCCCTGCACCTTTAGACAAAGATGCTTGAAACTGCCTGCAAATATCGGTCCAATGTTCAACGCGAGCAACAATAGGAAATGTCACGAGATTGTAGATTCCATATCTGGTTAATAAGCATGCACCCTCAGTCAGAGAAAATTTAAACTGCCTGTGTTGATTGGATTGCAAATATTGGTCCAATGTTCAATGCGAATGGAGCTTAAATTTCGTAAAGAACATGCAAACAACGCAACAGATGTTTATACCCGGACGTCTCTCATATTGTAAGTTCAAAATAGGAAATGTCAAAACCTACGCAGATTCCAGGTCTGGTTAATAAGCATAATGTTTGTTTTTCTGTTGTTTTTTATGGTGTTGGTCAAAACCCAATTTGTAAAACCCGAAATCCTCCACATTACTAAAACCCAATTTATTCAGACTATTATATAAAGGAAATGTTGTTATGGGTTGCACACAGTTGGTTGTTGCTTGTTCGTCAAGGTTAGGAGAGCACCAAAATTTATTCAGACTATTATATAAAGGAAATGTTGTTCTAGGTTGCACACAACTAGTTCTGACCCAAAATTGCTTGTTCAACCGTTGCGGAAACTCGTTGGTCAACCATTGCAGCAACTCACTTGTTAACATTAGTTAACCATTGCATCAACTCGTTGTTTCACCATTGCAACAACTCATTGGGTCAAAAAATGGTAAAGCAAGTCAAATGGGAAACAATCATTGCCCTTCCGGTGCAAGACCCTAAAGAAAAGATCATATTTTCTAGAATGGATTTAGATTGGTCTGAAGTACATGGAAAACACATGGAGATTGATCAAATTGCAAAAATCCCTTCAACTAGAATTGGAGACTTTATTAGAGGAGAGGAAATGAACCCAGATGCTCCATGTTCTTTCACCCAAGTACAAAATAAACGCCCAAGCTCAAGGCCTACTGCTTCCTTTCTATATGAAGTGTAAGTTTTTTAGAGATGCATTGTTTAGATGTTGGTATTAATAGTGCTCGATCATTTTTCATGGATTCATATGTATTGACTTTTCAAACATTTTTATGTAGCTATGCTTGTTCATATGGCCCCGAGGACAGAAGAGGACAAGATGAAATGAAGCGAAGATCCTCATTTGTGAAAAAGAGGGGTTGCCAATGCCATTTCATTGTAAAAGTTATGGTTCAAATCCTCGACATAGCGTTAATAACATATAACATGTTTGAGCATGTAGATAGCCAAGGATGGCCTTGTCATGGCCAAAAGGACACTTTGGATCATGATAGGTCCCTACATCAACCAAATTTATCAAGGGACATAGTTTCTTATGTAGAGAGTTGTTTCTTCTTGGAAGTGCCAGTTGACATGGTTTGTAAAATGCATGTTAAAAAATATGTTGACATGGATGCTACAACTCGAGATAGGGACTTATTTTTGTGTAGGAAAGATGTTGATAACATTCACAATCATCTAATGAAAGGAAAATATTAGTTGCATAAGAAGGATGAAATGGGTGTGAACCTTTGGTATAGAAAACACCCTGATGATTTTTTCTTTTATCAAAAGGCCAATGGTGGAGATATCCCTTTTATAGTTGGAATTCAGATGAAGTGGATGTTGGAGACCATGGTGAAGCTATCGAATAATAGCCTAATAGCCATGGATTTAACATTCAACACAAATAAATATGGGGTGAGTGTATTAAGAATGATTGATCTAGTACAATAATTTGATTAGTAATGATTGATAATGATTAATGAGTTGAAGTTGACTTCAAATGTTTTTTGAATGTGATTGTATTAGTTGTACACACTCGTGGTGTTTGATGAGAAACAAAGTGGGGTTCCAGTTGCATGGATGGTGGCATCACGTAATGTTGACACCTAATCATCAGGATTGGGTGAATATAATGTAAATAAATAAATAAATAATATGAACAGTCATCGGGAGATGAAGTGAACAGTCTCTCTCTCATGTATATAATGAAGACCAGCCTGAAGGAATAAACATACGAATCAATTTTGCTTTTAGGAGTTACTGCCTGGCCTAACATGGTATCAGAGCCAGCTCCCAAAATAGTTGTAACTCCCTTCTGCCTACTGCTCTCTGTCCTCTGCCCCTGTGGAGTCTGCCTACTGAGCTCTCTGTCCACTGTCTACTATGCTCTCTGTCTACTGCGCAGTCTATCTACTGTTCTTACTGCCTAAATTCAGAAAACGTTCCCATACCTGCATGAAGGAACGCTGCTGCGTTGAGAGAGGGACGGCTTCAGAACTGGAATATCGAGACTGTGAGAGTAAACCATTCCGCCCTCTGATCCAAAATTACTCTGAAGAACACTCTCCTCTGCGGAACTGTGGTGAACCCGTGAAGCATTATCTCCATTGAAGACGTGTTCTGATTTTGTTCTGGTTTCAACGGAGGGTTCTCTTGTTGCGTGGCCCCAAGAGCCATCGTGAGGCTGTCAAATTGAGCTCTGAGAGCATGATGCAGCTGCTGGGTACGTGAGCTCTGCGTAAGCACACCTGCGTTGATGTCAAAGCACACCAAGTTTACTGAGTGTTGATGCGGAAGCGCTGGTATATATATGTTGAGTTTTTTTGGCTATACGATTGAAGTTTTTGGCTATACGTTGTTTTGGCATTGTATTGAGCTGTTTTGGTACGCTGTTCATGGCATATGTTAAATGGTGTGCGTTGAATATTAAACCATTTTGAACGCTGGTCTGCTTGGTCGAATCACATGGTATGTATTGAACCGTTTTGAACGTTGGTCCATTGGTCGAATCACATGGTATGCATTGAACTATTTTGAAGGGCATTGAATATTTAACTGTTCATGGCATATGTAAAATGGTATGCGTTGAACTGTTTTGAAGGGCGTTGAATATTGAACTGTTCATGGCATATGTAAAATGGTATGCGTTGAATATTGAACTGTTTTGAATGCACATGGTATTGGGTTGATATACTGGCTGCGTGGAAATTGAAAGTTGCATTGTTCATTGCGGTGAATTTAAGTTGGGAGAGCTGGAACGTTGTTGGAACTCTAATATATACCTTTGTTGTATGCATTGTAAAGCTTTGTGTCCAGTGCTGTACAGTTTTTATATATTTATGGTATATTTAGGCTGCCATATATATATACATAGTCACTCACCATATATTTCGGCTGTCTCACCCATATATTCTATACTTTAACGCTGTCCAGATGAATGCCAATTGACATTTGAATTTGTTGTCCCGTCTTATTTTTTCCCATTAAGAGTAAAAGTTTTGCAGCAAAAGTTTTTTGTTACAATATGCATTCAATCATATCCATCGTGGGAATAGTTCTCACTGGCAAAGAGAACTATCCTAAGTGGTCTCGATGATAAAACACACGCTCATTTTCAATGAGTTGTGGAAAGGAGTGTGTGTTGGAGACGGAGACAAAGAGCCAGAACAACCTACCTCAGACAAAGAGCTCATCATTTGGGAAAACAAGAACAACAAAGTTTATGCATTAATCACAGCATCTATAAATGAAGAGGTGAGTTGCCATATTTCACCATTTTCAACTGCCTTTGAAGCCTTACAAAAGCTGAAAGAACTCTATGACTCACATTCTACACTTGAAGTTGTTCAACTCATGATTAAACTCTTCACTCTTGAACTGCAAAATAATGATCCTCTTGCTCTTGCATTTGAAGTAAAGTCTATAATGCATGATATCAAATCCACTAAGGTTGAAAACAATGTAAACTTTGAAACGGGAACTATAAACTCAAAACGGGAACTCTGGCCCAAAAACCCCAAAAAAACCACAAAAACAGTGCTCAAAACGAAAAGTGTGTATACTGGAACGATGTTTTTTTTTTTTAGGTGTCAATTTTGCGGCTGTTTTAAAAATGGCAGTGACTACGAAATTTTCTACGAAATTTTCCTGCAAAATATAGCTTCAGAACGAAAGTGTTGATACTGGAATAATGATTTTTTTTTTAGGTGTCAATTTTGCGGCTGTTTTAAAATTGGCAGTGACTACGAAATTTTCTACGAAATTTTCCTGCAAAATATAGCTTCAGAATGAAAGTGTTGATACTGGAATAATGATTTCTTTTTTAGGGTCAATTTTCATACTTTTTAAAAAATGCTAATAAAACCAATTTTTTATGTCTCAAACAAAGTTAAATTTTAAGGAAAAAACACATTAATGTTTCTGGTAGAATATCATTTTTCTTTCCTAAGTATAAATTTAACATGTTTTCAACCAAAATCAATAGTTTCTCATCTTAATAAAAGAATCAACGCTAGACCTTAAGTCCCGTGGTGGAGCACTAACTCAATCTACAACATATCAGGTGACTTGAAGTAGTTAACCCCCTTGCTACCTTATGATTCGATATGCTCATGCATCGATGATCTGCATCCCCAAAGTTGGAACCCCCTCCTTTTGTCAGAATGATATGGGTCATATTAGTTATCATGTTTCTCGAGGTAGTTAACTCCCTCATTACTTCTCAACCCAACATATTTGTTGACCATTGATCTCGGTGGAACATGACTTGTCGAGCCAATGGAAAATCGTTTGAACATAACTCCCAAAAGTGGTCTTTAATCCACATATATGTACATGGGTCATGACATTATTTTATATAATGCTTTTAATTGTAACCATCTGTTCAACTATTTCATCTAAATAACTACATGACTATAGAAATGATGACATACTTATAATAATGACAATGTTGAGAATTGAAGGTTACCCACAAGTGAAAATATCCTCGCTCCCAATAATAAATAAAACCTCTTTGGGCCACTTTTTCAATAAGGAATTAATAATTTAGTTAGATATGAGTTTGGGTAGGAAGCTTGTTTGAATGGAAGGGCATCTTATGCATATTTAAATAACATATTATCACTGTTAGTCCATCACTAAACTACTAAATAAAATTATTTATAAATCATTACTAACTTTTATTTCTAAATCACTAGAAAGTTAGTAATTAAATTACTAACAATATAAATTATGAATTATATAAATTGCTTTCACTAACCATATTTATTTGAACATAAATTATCTTAAATTGCTTTCACCCTCATGACATGAACAAAACTAAATAATGTTGTTTGGTGTGATAAATTTATAGCATCCATGATTGCTAATATTCCAGTATGTTAAAATCTACTATATGCATAAATTATAAGAAATCAATATTCATCGTTAGTATAGAGACATACATTCCTTCCACTCTGAAGTCCAAGTTGCATAGTAAATTTTGGTTTTTAGGTATATGAATCGTACAAAAGATTTCTCACTGAATATCTATGGCTTTACTAAAACAAAATGGTTTGTATATTGTTGTGTTCAGTTAGCTCGCTGAATGATCTCATGCAGCATCTCCTAAAATTTGATATAATTATAATAGAATGCAGAAAATTTCAATTAGGCATATATTAAATGGCTGCAAATCATGGGCATTGTTTGTATTTTGCAACTTATAATTTATGAAAAGGTTTATGTGATTACAAAAAAATTAATTAGTAATCCAGAGGTGCAAATTTTAAATCCCTAGATTCTTAGAGATAATGGAAACTGTACAATACGTTTTACAAAATGCAATTTAAATAGTATATATACCACCCTATTTGGAATCTTTCTTTAAAATAAGTGCTTCTAAATTGAACATTTCTCCAATAACCTTTTTTAGTTTGAAGTTCCACGAATTATATGGGATAATTTTCTCGTTTGAAGTTGGAGGAATTATATGGGGGTAATTTTCTCCATTATCTTTTATAGTGAGATCGTTATCTTTTATAATGGGATCTAATGTAACTAGGACATAAGCAACTCAATAAACTATATTATTCACGAGACTATCTCAATAAACTATATAATATTCACTTGAAATGGCCTTCTCTTCAAATGCCACTATTGTTATTCGGAAGCAGCATGATATACCACTTGATTATAAAATAAAAAAACTATTTGAGATATTTAATAATTATAATGAAAACAGAAAATCACTTGATTATAAAATGATTATTTGAGATATAAATTATAATAGGACATTAAATAAATTACTATTGTGTTTTTATATTTATGAATATCTCTTCAACTTTTTTGAAGTAAAAAAAACAACATGGCCGTGCAGTGAAACTGATAGCTTATTAGCCAATAATTAATTTAATGTATGGACTTACGAAGTCACCTTAACGATTTCAGAAATGTATGGGGATTTGTCACGCTTGTTTTCAAATTTGTACGTGAGATTGACATTTGTTAACTGTTAGGTTTGACAATGGAACCTCCAGAGCGGCGGGTCGATTCCGGGAATCGACCCGCCGCTCTGGAGGTTCCATTGTCAAACCTAACAGTTAACAAATGTCAATCTCACGTACAAATTTGAAAACAAGCGTGACAAATCCCCATACATTTCTGAAATCGTTAAGGTGACTTCCTATCAGTTTAATGTTCTCACATTACAGCGAATACAGAGCTATGAGAAATATTACAGCGACTTCCAATGTGACTGCACATTCACCATGCAGGCCAGCAGTTCCATTTCTGCTAGGCGGAGTGGGTTTCTTGATCGCATTGATAGTTTTTGCTTTTATCATTCTGGCTTGCTCCTATGTGAAGGAATCCTATGGTTCGAATTCAAACTCAGAAGCAAATAACAGATCAGAGGAGAGCCGCGAATCAAATGTTCAGTATGGTGACAAGAATGAGACGATGGACGATAGAATATCGTGTGAACGTTCAGTGGAACGAGAGGAAAAAATAGTTGTAATCATGGCGGGGGATGTGACGCCAACCTTTATTGCTAACCCAGCCTATGTTTCTGCAATCTGAAAGCGCCAGGAGGCGGTGTATAGAGCTCTTTCATAGGAATTAAACGTGAGAGAAGATGGGGAAAAAACTGGAATTTTATGTTCAGTTGGATCCTGTATTCATTTTGTACTTCCTCTCATTTCAACAGCTACTTCTGTGATATGAGCATTTACAGACTCGTCAATTTTTGCTAGCAGAGTTTGTATATCGTAGGAAGCGTGTCACTAATCCGGTTAGTGGCATAGTATTTACTATTTTCAACGCTACTCGACCAATGAGTCATCTGTTCATAAATCGAAAATATTAACTGTTTTTGAAGGAAAATGATAGATCATACCACAATCTCAAAACACAGAAGCGCTGTTAATACTTTCTTGAGTGGGACTCATGTGGTTACACTCACAAGTTTGAATTGTCAAATATATGCTCCCTAAACTGTAATTGTTCTGAAATTTGAAAGAAGGCGTTGCAAATACCCATACATTATAAAAGTGGATCCCAATTTAGTTTTGAAAACATAGAGCTAACTTCCTATCAAATTTTAATTTATTGGTATCTCTTGCGTGAGAGTAACACGTCCAATGTAATCCAGAGTAAGAGATGCAGAGTACAGAGAGTCTCCCCTCTTCAATCCTGTATTTATTTCATTTTTCGAATTCGGATCGGAGTACAGCGCAATGGGATTGCCCATCTCATTCACTGCCAAAACACCTGGTTCATTAATTAGAGCATAGAAGACTACAGGTGGCGTCAATGTCGTCATCAGAGCCAACACGTGCCTCACAGATGGGAACTTTGTTGCCATCCTCCAGATTAAGGTTCGGCTCTGTCAAAACCCACCCACTCTAATTTCATATATCAAGGAACAGAGAACGAGAAAAACATAAATAAATTTTTTGTAATGTAAGTAATAACTGATTTCTATGTTTAACGGTTAGATGAGAAGTTTGGTTCCCACAAATTTTATGATCTAATTCAAACAACTTCAACGGCTAAAATATACTCCAAACAACACCATTTCTTTAAATGTGAAAAAGTCCAATAATTATTGAACTGGGTACTGAACATTACCGTCGGAACTCCGATCCAGAAGGTGCCGTTCCCGTCATAGTGGATGTTATCTGGAAGTCCAGGGAGATTGTCAATGAAAGATTCGACTGTGCCCTTCTCTGGCCCCTTTAACCAGTACTTCTGGCAACGATACCTGTATTGAAAAACAGGGCACCTCTCAATTATACTACATGATCTGGATTTTTCCTTATAAAAATAATTAATGAGTGAGTGCAAGGCATACATACAGTGAAGTTTCACAGAAGACGACGAAGTCCTGTTTGGCGGAGAGGGCAACTCCGTTAATCTCTCTTCAACCATTGTCAATCTCTCTTCAACATTGTCAATCTCTCTTCAACCATTACTGCTTCAACCATTTCATCCATTGATTTCTGTTCCGCAACTGCCATTTAAGCCATCACTCTTGGATGATGAAGAAGAACAAAGTGCATAAATCAATAGAATTCTGATTTAGCGAAGGAAAGCAATGAATGCCCAAAAGTGTGAGTTGTGGAAATAGTGCTCTCTGCAACGGATAACGAAGAATACAAAAATACCTTAAAAGTGTAGCTACACGTGAAATATTAACAAAATGAATAAAGCGAATTCATGAATACAAAAGGAATAAAGAGAATTCATAAATTAAAAAATTAGCACACAATTTCAATTTTAAATATTTAATTTTTAAATAGTCACCGTTAATCTCTTTAATGAGTGTCATGATGTTAAAAAAAGCGACGGCTATTTTTTAAGAGGGAAAAAAAACTCATATCTTTTTAGTGAGATGTGAAAAAAAGAAAAAGACTAAGTGTAATATTTTTTTGATGTAGTGAAAATACTCCGTATTTGTCTAAATATTTATGTTCAATTTTTTGAGGAAAAACAATAAAATAAAGTTTTTAAAGAGTCTGTCAAGCTTATTAAAGGGGATAGGAGCTAGACATTTGGATCATCCTTGAGTTTCTCTATCTTATTGTGTTTTCTTGAGAACTTGAAGTGGCTAGTACTATATAAAATAAAGTTTCTAGAAAGTCCATCAAGCCTGCTAAAGAGGATAGGAGTTAGACATTTAGATCATCTTTGAGTTTGTCTATTTTATTGTGTTTTCTTGAGAACTTGAAGTGGCTAATACCATTTGATTGAGGGACAATTTTACTTATATAAACATGTGATCGCGGGACAATTTTACTTATATAAACATGTAACATTCTTACGGTTATTAATATAAGTAGATTGGTCGTTCGGGTAAAACGATGGGGCAAGGATGCGTTGCCAATCTTGGATAGTAAGTCGAGTAAGTTAATTATTATTTTTTGAAAAAAAAGTAGTTATTATTATTTTTTTGACATGAAATTCATAAACAAACTATTATTTGACCATTTTTAGTTAATATTTTTGTATAAAAATTGTGATTTTGACATGTTAATTCTAGCAAAAAATTATCAAAACGTTTAGTTTTTTTGTTATATTTATGTTAAAAATGGTTATTTTTTATGTCCATTGTTAAAAAATGTTGTTTTTTAGAAACAATTATTTCATGTGGATTGAAAAATTAATTAAGGATGTCTAAATATGTAGATTATCTAAAATTCAAATTATCGACTTTCTAATTTAAAAACGCAAAACAATAAAAACCCCACTAAAAAAAAAAAAAATTAAGATAGAGAACAAGAAAATATGAATACAATGACGACTTCAAAAACTATCAAATTTAGAAAATATTTTTTTACATTTCATACACTAGGTCTTTTAAAAAAACGGATATTCAAAAAATAGGTCTTTTAAAAAAAGGGTGTGATGCAGAATACTCACTTTTTAAAATCAGGATGAAAATCACTACCATTCACTACCATTCTAAAACTTAATGCACATGAAAAAAATTAAAGTTCCAAAAACCATGTTCTAAAAAAAACATGTGTATTCTGCATCAACACTTTTGCAAATCGGGTCATTTTTTTGCCACCTCTACAAAACGGGTAACAGTATCAGTTCCTGTTTCAAAGTTTACATTGTTTGAATTGGGTATTCCTCTTATCGCTTTTCTCAAGGCACTTTATCCTACTTACTCCAATTATCTTGAGTCATTGCAAGCAAAGGGAGATCTCAAAGATATCACCTTTGACTCTCTTGTTAAAAAGTTTGATGAAAGAGAGAAAGCTTTTGGAAAGAAGACAGCCCCTGAATCTTCTGAAGAGTTTGTGTGCTTTGCTCATAAAGAAAAGAATCCTACTCAAGATTCTTCAAGAGGAAGAGGTGGTCAAAGAGGAAGAGGAAGATATTTTAGAGGCAAGGGGGGCAGACACTCTCAAGGAGAAAAGGTAGATTTTCACTGCATACGCTGCAAAAGAAATGGATCACATGATGCCTCTACATGCAAGTTACCATGGGACAAAATTGAGCAGCAAAGAAACCAACAAAAAGGTAATACTGATGATACAGACAAAGGTAAAGCACCTGAATCCGCTTACTATGTTGTGGCACAATGTAATATTGGAGTAAATGAAGATTTATTTAATGCTTCACTTGCTTCTTGGAAAAATGATTGGTTGCTTGATTCAGGAGCAATCTGCCACATGACTCATAGAAAAGATATTTTTGAAGAATTTACTGACAATGTTGATGGAGCAATATACTTTGCAGACCAATCAAAAATCAAGCCATCAAGGCTTGGCACAATCATGCTTAAACTGCCTGGTCTTCCAGACTTTCTTCTGCATCATGTTCTATATCTCCCACAGCTCAAGAGAAACTTGTTGTCCTTGGTCCACATCCGCCAGCAAGGTGACTCAATTCATATGTTTGATGACAAGCTTGAGGTAAGAAAAGCATCTGACCACTCACTTGTCATGAGGGGAATAGAAGAAGAAAGGCTTCTCAAGCTGCAAGGAACCTCTGCTCATGCACAACATTTCTCATACAATTCTCATTGTGAAGAAGGTACACTTCCATCAAGTTTATTATGGCATGCTAGATTTGGACATTTGAACTATGACAACCTCTGCTTGTTGAAGAAAAAAGGTGTTGCTAGTTTGCCTACAATTCCTAGGAAATTTAAGCAATGTGATGCTTGTATTCTAGGAAAGCATAGCAAACAGTCTTTTCATGATTCACATTCAAGAGCACATAGAAAAATTGAACTCATTCATTCAGATTTATGTGGTCCGATGCCTGTTCCTTCTGCAAATGGAAACAAATATATGATGACATTTATTGATGACTACACCAGAATGTGTTGGGTTTATTTATTGAAGAACAAATCTGATGCTTTTCAAACATTCAAGAACTTTCATAAATGGATTGAAAATGATGCACAATCTCATATTGGGTCTATTCGCACTAATAATGGAAAAGAATACACATCAAATGAATTTGAAAACTATCTTCACCAACATGGGATAAAACATCAAACAACTGTACCTTATAATCCCCAACAGAATGGTGTAGCTGAAAGAATGAATAGGACAATCTTAAATATGGTACGATCCATGCTCTTCTTCAAAAATGTAAAGATAATGTTTTGGGCTGATGCTGTTCTATGTGCTGCATATATAAAGAATAGATGTCCATCTAATGCTATTAGAAACAAGACTCCATATGAAATGTGGTATGGACATGTTCCTTCGGTAAAGCATCTCAGGGTCTTTGGTTCCACCTGTTATGCCTTGATACCAAAGGTACATAGAAACAAACTTGGTGCTAGAAGTCGTAAATGTATCTTCCTGGGGTATTCAAACACCTCCAAAGCATACCGTCTCTATGATGAAGTAAATAAAAAGTTTGTTGTATCTAGAGATGTAATTTTTCTTGAATCATCCAAAACTAACAATGTTGTTGAGCGGCAACTTGATTGCTTGGATAGATTCATAAAAGCAAAATCATTTCAAGAATTTGATAATCAAATTCCACATCTTGAAGGGGGGATTCCTATACTAGATCAACATGTGGAATATTCTTCTGAAGAACACTCTCCCCTGCATGAAACTCCAACAACGGATGATGCTTTAAGTGATGTGATTGACAGAATTGGGAGACTCAACCTTGATTCAGTTCCAACTCAATCAGCGGAGTAGCCTGGACCATCTGAGAAAGGTCCCCAAAAGTGGCTGACAAAGACACTTAAAAGTGTTCATCCTGATGAGGTTGGAAAGACAGGAACTAGAAATTCAAACCGGCAAAATGGAGGTGATGTAGATGACTCTAATTCCCCTATTGATATGGATGTTTCTTATGATTGTGAATTGAACTTGTCTACAGATTTTGAACCAACTTCCTTCAAAGAAGCTGCTTCTCATGATGAATGGAAAGAAGCGATGCAAAAGGAGTATGATGCCCTCATAAAGAACGACACTTGGAAGCTGGTTGATGCTCCATTAGGAACCAAACCAATTGGTTGCAAGTGGGTCTACAAGAACAAGTATAAAGCTGATGGCTCACTTGACAAGCACAAAGCTAGGCTTGTGGAAAAATGTTTTGCACAGAAGGAAGGGGTCGATTATGAGGAGACTTTTGCCCCCATAGCAAAATGGGCTACCATCCAAACACTCTTTGCCCTAGTAGCTCAGAACGGTTGGAAAGTCCATCAAATGGATGTAAAAACTGCTTTCTTGAATGGAGATCTAAAAGAGAATGTTTTTATGTCCTAGCCTGAAGGATTTGCTGTGAAAGGACATGAACATAAAGTATGCAAACTGGTGAAGTCCTTGTATATCCTTAAACAAGCACCACGAGCCTGGTATGAAAAACTAACTGAGCATCTTCTGAAACTCAATTTCAAACATTATGATCTTGATGATGCAACTTTATTTGTAAAGAAAGGTTGCAAAAAAGTTGTATATCTTGTGGTATATGTAGATGATCTTTTAATGACAGGGAACAATGAAAGCTACATTGCTTCCATAAAGAAGGAATTGGGGAAAAGTTTTGAAATGACTGATTTGGGCTATGTTCATTACTATCTTGGTATTGAAGTAACCCAACATCGGAAGTCCATATTTCTTTCTCAAAAGAAATACATTGGAGATCTGTTGAATAGGTTTGGCATGACCGAATGCAATCCTCTTACTACTCCAACGGAACAAAACTTAAAGCTCACATCTATTGAAGGAAAGGAATTTGAGGATGCAACAAAGTATAGACAGCTTGTAGGAAGTCTCAACTACCTAACTACTACCAAACCAAACATTTCGTTTGCTGTTGGAATCCTTTCCAGGTTTATGCAAAAGCCTTGTGAGGGAAATTAGTCTGTTGCAAAAAGAGTTCTAAGGTACTTGAAGGGAACTCAAGACTTTGGAATCAAGTATACACAAGTGGACGACTTCAGCTTGATTGGATACTCTGATTCAGACTTCGATGGAGACAAAGAAACTGGGGTATCTACTTCAGGATATGCTATGAGCCTTGGATCAGGAGCTGTCTCCTGGAGATCATGCAAACAATTAGTTCCAGCAGATTCCACAACAGAAGCAGAATACGTGGCAGCAGCTGAAGCAACAAAAGAAATTATGTGGCTTAGGAAAATTCTTGAAGATTTGCAGGTAAAACAAGTACAATCAACTCCACTCATGATTGACAATACCTTTGCAATAAAGTTGGCCAAGAACCCAAAGTTCCATGATCGAACAAAGCACATCAATACTAAATATCATCTGATTCGACATCATGTTGAGGCCAAAATAATCCATCTCCATCATTGTTCCACTAATGAGAAAATTGCAGACATCTTCACCAAAGCGCTTGGAAGAGAAAAGCTTGAACGATTCAAAATGATGCTTGGACTCACCAACATCCCTTCATATTAAGGGGGGGAATGTTGACACCTAATCATCAGGATTGGGTGAATATAATGTAAGTAAATAAATAAGTAATATGAATAGTCATCGGGAGATGAAGTGAACAGTCTCTCCCTCATGTATATAATGAAGACCAACCTGAAGGAATAAACATACGAATCAATTTTGCTTTGAGGAGTTACTACCTGGCCTGACACGTAATACATCACATGACATTTCATTATGGTTGGAGCACCTCATGCATAGGTGTCACCAAGTTGATCATAGTTGGAAAGTTAATGCCTTCATGGTTGATGATGCATTGGTTGAAATCGGTGCTTTAAGGTAACTTCAATCTTCTTATTTTACAGTACAACTTGTATTTATTACAAAAATAACATGCTTGAAATGAATTGAATGTGGCAGGAGAATCACAAGGTGCAATGTTATCTTGTGTGTTTGGCATGTACGTCGAGCATGGCTAAAAAATGTGAATCAATTGGCCAGTAGTCCAAAAATAGCAAAAGAGATGTTTAGTGATTTGGGTTTAATTATGAATTATTGTTCCAGTGTTGAAGTGATCAATGCAATTGATGCTTTCTTCAACAAATTTGCTAATGAGGAGAAGTTCCTAGACCATTTCCACAAGAATTGGGTTACTAGTGACAAGATTTGTAAGTTGACAAAATCTTTCTTACATTTCTCTTCTTCTTTTTTCATATGGATGAAATATCTTCATTAACCCAACTTTTATGCAATTAGGGATGTGGGTAAAAGGTTGTTGGGATTTTCCCCATGCAAATCAGGAGACAAACAATGTTGTGGAGTCATATCACTGTTACCTAAAGAAAAACTTTATATCTGATAGAAGAAAGAAATGTTCTCATAGGATGGATTGATTGATATATGTTTTTCTAACAAATGTTGAACCCTGTTATCAGTTTAAGGAAATTCTAAAAAATGAAGTATTTTTGAATAATTACAAGAAAGAGAAACAATTTGAATCATCAATGGAAAAAGAAAAAAGAATTCCAGATAGTGATTGTAGCCCTCATGACCAAATGTCTCATGATTTTTGGGTGAGGAGTCAATCCAAACCTAATAAGAAATATCTTGTCACTTGTCATCGCACAAATTTCTTAACTTGTGATTTCCCATGGTCTATTCATGGCAACATTTTCAAGCATGCCATAAAGGTGGGTTGGTTGTCTTCTCGTTCAATGGCTTCAAACCAATTACTAAATCATCAAAGTATAACTGATTCATACAATGACCCTCCTAATATAAATATAGAGGCAATATCGGATCTTGGTGAAGATGCATACACATTTGCCATGGATAGTCATATTGTTGATGTAAATGTTGAAGGACTTGAGTTGGCCAAAGAAGAGATATTTGGCTACATAGAACTTGTTCAAAAAATTCCTCCTACTACTTTGACCAAGATTGAACAGTTGAATGATTTGTTTAAAAAAATGTGAGATGACGCCAACAATCTTCATATTATGGATTATGAATTCACGTGTGGGTTGGGTTCTTTTGAGACATCTTTGAAGAGGAAGAAGAGTTTCCCGAGCCCCAAAAAGAGAATAAAAACAAACAAACAAAATGAAAGATTGGAAATCTTCTTGAATATCGCTGCAAATGAACCATTTGAGTTTGAACGAGTCAACAAGTGAGGTCACCCTCGCTCCAACAATGCATGGCTTTCCAGGTTTGTTGTAATGCATTTTTTTTCAATTTGATTTTAAAATTTTGTTAGTGTATTACATGTATTTGATGTATTATACTTTTGTTGAATATGTTCATGTATGTTTGATAGGTGGTCAGGATATGTTTGTTGATTTGTCTAATTTGTCTGAATTTTCATTTAAGGTCAGTAAATAACTCCATGCATTTACACTCAGTCTTTCAATACATCAATTATTTTGTATGTTATGGAAGATAGCTTTCACGGGGTTTTCCATACTTGCATTATGCTTGCATACATTGGTGTCTAAACATGAATTTGATATATAAATTGGAATAAAAACAACGGAAATGTAACAAAAATTATAGAGGAAATGCAACGAAATTGTAACTAAACATGTAAAACACAATTTTACCAGTTTTTTATAACTTCTTAATGCTAATGGTGATATATTATTGGATAATCATATATATTACAACATCAAAGATTATATATATTACAACATCAGAAAGAACACAGGGGTCAATTTGAATCTAAGAATGAAGGGGGATTTTCATGAATATTACTGATACAATAATCATTATGTCCTGCTTCACCAGGATGAAGATACCCTCTTGTTTCCATAGTTTCATTCCAGCATTCAAACTCTTTTTTTTCCAGGGTATATGACTTTTTATATATCCTTGTTGGTAGCTAGACCATTGGATAGCAAAATCTAAGACCAATACAGTTATCCCCACACTGGTCCATGGAAATAATATACTGAGCAACCCTTGTTAAGGCTATCTTTAAGTTTAGGTAGTTAAATGGATCTTTATTTTGGGTTTTTTTTCTTGAGGAATTCCACTTTTCTTCACATCCTTCTTGTGCAAAAATTTCCCTTATTTGAATCTAGGTTGTGCAATATGAAATGGTCTGTTGCCTATTCCTGGCGATATACTCTGCTACCTCTGACGAACTGGCCAATTGTTGTTGTTCTTTTATCACCTCTACAAGTATTTCATATTCTCCTCTAACCCACATAATTCTCTCAAAATTATGTTTAAAAATTTTAAGAGCTTCCCCCAACTGGCTTGATTTCTCAAATACGATACAAAGGCTCTCAATTGGACATCTCCTACATCAGGGTTGGGATTCCATTAAAGAATTATGTTGGGGCAGTTCACAAAGCAAGTATTTTTCTAGATTCATGAAGGCCCTATATGCTTCTATGAAACCATGTTTTTATTCAACCTAGAAAGTCTTATTGTTGATGATATCATTCTTTTTAAACATCAACAATCTTTCTGTCAAATACATGTTGTAATTGGTTGAAGGATCCCTACAACTAAGCACACCATCCATTATATGTCAGAGTTATTTCTTATCATTCTCCATCTTGTTCACCTTTCTTTGCAACTCATCCACTTTGTTTTTATGTTTTCCTTCAACTTTGTTTA
The DNA here is from genome assembly GCA_031772625.1 of Pinus tabuliformis. Classification (NCBI taxonomy): domain Eukaryota; kingdom Viridiplantae; phylum Streptophyta; class Pinopsida; order Pinales; family Pinaceae; genus Pinus; species Pinus tabuliformis. The sequence continues at coordinate 217,785,506 of CM062820.1, read as the reverse complement.
TATATTGTTCGCATTTCTTGCAAAGGTCATGAATTAAGTTTTCGTGCAAATGGAAAGGTATTAGTTTTCCCTTATAATAGGATATACACAGGACTAATTTATCCTTTGCTTCCTCATCCTCTATTTGCACAACAACTTCTTTGGTTAGTTTGATCTTTGGTTCCTAATCCTCTGTTAGTTTCATCTCTGGTTCTTGTTCCTCTATTTGTACAGTCATTTCTTTTGTTAGTTTCATATGTGATTCACATTCCTATGTTTGCACATTTGTGCTTTTGGTCAATTTCATCTCTGGCTTCTAGTCCTTTGTTTGCACAACAATGTCAACAATCTATTTTTTTCCAAGGGGTATATTCTCTTGGACCCCTAGAGAAGGTATATCTATGAAACCAATGGGTAGGGACCCTGCAACTTGCACCAAGATTTAATCTATCAAAAGTTTCTTTTTTTCCCAGCTCATCTCTTAGTGTTTTAATTTTGATTTTTAGCTCTATGTTTTACATCTGGAGAATCCTATTCTTCCTTAACAATGAAATATACATAGGAAGATTTGTAGGGGTACTTATTGTTCCAACATGCTTCTTTGTCAATTCTAGTGGTGCAGTTGGTTGGTCCTCCTCCTCATCCCCATACAATTCTTGTGGTGCAGTGGGTTGGTCCTCCTCCTCATCCCCATACAATTCTTGTGGTGCAGTTGGTTGGTCCTCCTCATGATCCCCATACAATTATTGTGGTTCAATTAGTTGGTCCCCCTAATTTTCCTTATACAATTCTGGTCGTGCAATCAGTTTGTCCTACTCATAATCCCCATAAAATTTTGGTGGTGCAGTTGGTTGGTCCTCCTCATTTTTGGAGCACAATTTTGGTGGTGCAGTTGGTTGGTCCTCCTCACTTTTGGAGGACAATTATGGTGGTGCATTTGGATGGTCCTCCGCGTTTTTGGAGGAAAATTCTAGTGGTGCAGTTGGTTCATCCTCCATATCATCCCCATACAAAATTGAAATTGAGGCAAGACCCTTTATTCCATACCATTTGGCGTACTCCTTGTATGCACTCATAGTCAAAATCACAATAGGGAACCTTATCAACTTGTTCTTTTGTGTCAGCAAGGTGGCCTAATCCTTGTTCGATGAATCCTTGTTGCATGCATCCTTTCTCCATGACTTATTTTTCCATCAATAAATCCTATGGATACTCTTGCTCTTGCTCTTTCTCTTTCTCTTCTATTGTTTCTTCTGTAACAATGGGGAGGGTTTCAGGAACTGGAGCAAGACAACCTCACTTTCTCTTATTCTACTTGGCATTTGGCACTACTATCGGGTGTTTCCTATATCCTCTCAATCTTCTGGTGGTAGGTTTACTCCCTAATATTTCTACTTCATCATCATCATCTTGTTTGTCTCCTTTCTATGGGGATTTAGTAGCAGAATCCTTAGAAACCCTAGTTTGAACACTGGGCGGCTCAGTTTCCATATGGAATTTCTACAGTTGAGCGGTCATGGGGCAGAGTTACAGCTGGGGGGTAATAGGGCGGAGTTGCAGCTGGGAGTTCATGGGGTGGAGGAGTTGCATCTGGGGGGTCATGGGGCGGATTTGCAGCTAGGAGGTCATGGGGTGGAGTTGCAGCTGCCAAGGTATCCTCTGGCAGGGTGGCAACTTCAGCATGTAATGGCCTTCCAACTATTTCATCCCAAATTTTACCTTCCCTTTGCAGTGCAACATCCGCCAAAAGTTTAATGAGGCAATAGTGGGATAGGATTTCAAATGGATGCTTTGATTTCTGCATAGATTGGACCATATGCTCCAGGGTTTTTTTCAAGAAAGAAAGGCACGTTAACCAACTTGCCATGATGCAAGTGGTCTAAAAACTGATCTGCGAGTAATAAATAATGACATATCTAGACAAGGAATGCAACATATTTCCAGGGTTGTGGTAATACCCTCCTATCAAATCATGTGCTTATCTTCTGCAGTTTTTCACTTGCCTCAAGGAATTTCTGAACAACATCAGGTTGGGGTTTTTGAGGAGCAAACCACTATTCTCTCATCTAGGGTAACCCTATCACTTCTGCAATTTTTTATTTTGTTGTATGCACCACTGTCCGTGCTACCTTAGATCTGCCCTCCCTGTAATGCATGGAAAATTCTAGAGATATGTCATCATCATACCCCTAAAACCTGTGAATATACTCTATCCAATCGGCCTGTTCAAAAAATAGTTTAACACGTGGAAATTCATCTAGCAATTATTCGCTACCTTCTCTCCGAACTCTTGATCCTCTAATCTGATTTAGAATATTAGTTTGCAGTGATAATATCTTCCTCATATTATAAAGAAAATTCTTTCATTGTGCTTAAGGTTTCATCAATTTTTGCAAGTAAAATGAAGATTTTTTATGCTAATTTTATGATCAATTTAACATAAACCAAAAACTGAACAGCAACATAAACATGTATATAACATCATCAAAAACACATTACAACAAGCACATGATAAAGGATTTCACCCCCATCTAGGCTACGTCTCCTTGGTCCAGCTTCCAATGGCTTAGGCCTCTCTATTATGCTAAAAAGTGTAAAAATATGTGTTTACAACGCTCAAATTCTTCTGAAACCTACTCCAATTAGTTCAGAATGTCCAAAAATGGCCATCTAGCCTCCTTTTTCATCCAATTTGGTGAAAAACTGAAGAAGTTATGACTTCTCCTTGTTTTCCCATTATTTGCTCCACAAATTGCCCCATTTCCGACATGATCCTACAAATTAGCCCCAAAAATGTGCTAACTGGGCAAAAATTTCAACGCGAGGCGGGCCATAATCTGTCGGCATCGACCGTCTTATCACAAATTTTAATCGGTGGAGTCTTGCGAGCTTATGGTCTATGAACAAGGCAGGCAATGTTTGATTGCGATACGGCGAACCCGACAAACCACTAAACTGCAGCCTATAGTAACATCGCATCCAAGGAACCTATCGCATTTCACAATCAACAGAGAACCGGTGGGCAATCATAAAGCGGGACTATGTTTTTCTGTGAAGTGTGATTTTGATCTACGATCTATCACATTGCAACTTCAGCGTCGATCCCTTAATGCCTTACCGCCTGCCTTATCACATCACACCTTGTCTATTCTGGGGCTAATTTTTAATGCCAACCCATCTGCAACATGTGATTTACGATATGCAGAGGCCAATAGTGACCTGCCACTTGGTGCCTCCCCATTTGTTGAAGGGCCTGGACACATCATCCAATCCTGCCATGTGTCCAAGTCAAACCTGAACTTTTACTTGCTCTACTTCATATGAGCCCGGATTTGAGTGTCATTCACACTATTGGAATCAGAATAACGAGCTCTTCGATCTGAAGCTAAGTTTATCAAGATTCTGACACTTTTATTTTTGAGCCTAATTTTGAGCACCTGGTCACTCCTCCCCACTGGAAGCCTTTTGGACCCCAAAAGATCACTTTCAATTGACCAGTAAGTGAGGGTACAATTAGCTCACCTTTCCAATCTTGATCCATTGATCATTGAATTGGAACTTGTGATCTATGTGATTCTTGTCATGCCTTTCCGTGTACTTTACTTTAACCTTTTCAAGTTGTTCTTGCACTATTTGATGTACCATTTGGAGTCATTCAATGAACTCTTTGGCCTTTTCCGTGTTATTATCAGTAGCAACATCCTTCTTACCAAGATGATACAATACATTATGATGCAAATGGTAAAGAAATTCCTCCACTTGATTCCTTTGTCTCAAGCTTGAATATACATCTTGAAAGTATGTATTCTTCTGAACATAACTTTCATCTAAAATAAAATGATGCTTGAGGAAAGTAGTTATACAAACTATAGGCGTAGAAAGTACATCAACAAATTTGTTGCTTATACCTTTATTATACCTTTTGACCGAGTGGAATAGTAAAAGAAAACCCATCCAATGGAAGTGCCTTTGTCGCTGCAACTTAAACAATTTATCATTGAAAATTTCTGAATGAAAAGAAATGGGCTTACCACATTGCAAAAAGACTGCGCCCATGGCATAGACACATAGAGCAACCTGAAACTTAAATGATTGTCTCAAGTCTGGAAAAGAAAGTACTGGAAGACCTTTTGCATGACTTCTAACGAATGCAAATGAACTACACTTGAATAAAAATTAACAAAATTTCTCCTCCAACATTGGTCTTATCACAAAAAATCTCTTATCCAAATGGCTATATTGAGCTTGCCTGCGTAAATTACGAGCAGAGAAAAGGCATCTGTGGCTTCACGAGGATGTATGATTCTTTCACCTGTGTCTGCAAGAATGGAGTCAATACCACCACAGGCTGTTATGGCTTCAATCTTGGAGAGGTCTAACTTCAGCTCAACTTCTCCATGTCCCAGGTAGACTGTCAAAAAGCCTTTGGGAACCTGAATACACTTGGAAGAACCAATTTCACAGCTCAAGTGCATCAAACAATTTTTATCCAACATATACTTTGACATCTTCAGAAACAAATGCTCTTAACATATGACATCAAGAATTTTTTTCTCATACATGACATGTTCTTAATGAAATTTTCCGAAAATGAGCAACACATCTTTCTTCATATGCGTAAAAGTAGTAGAAGCATGGAAAAGACCAAAAAGCATAACAAGCCATTCAAAAAAACCTTGCATGTTTTGAATGTTGTCTTCCCTATACCTCCTTCAATAACTCTACTTTGATGAAAATCGCTTCTTGAATCTCATTCAAGGAAATGCTTACCATTCTTCTCGGGTGCCAAAACAAGAGGTGCACCACATGGTAAAGGAGTAGGCCAAATGATCATTTTATTCAACAATCGCTGGATTTGTGTCTTAATTTATGCGTTTTCCATCACTGACATCCTGTACATGCCAATGTTAGGAACAAGACACTTTTGTTGCAACTATATCTCATGCTGAATTCCTCTCTTGGGAGGTAATCCCTTTGGTTCCTGAAACATCTCGTCATATTGGTTAACTACGTCAACCAATTCAGATTTCAAATTCGAATCACAACCTTTAAAAGCTTCATAATCGATATCATTTCTGGGTTTGATCATGAGAAGCATAAAATTCTTGCTCGAATTCACCAATATTTTCATCTGGCTTGTATTAACAATCGAAAGATTTGTTTTTTTGTTGTGAGCTCTCACAATATATTCTACTCCATTTTTGAATAAATGATATTTGTTTTCATGTCGATGGAAGATAGCTTTTATGTCATAAAGGTACAGGCTACACAAAATGATGCCACGGATATCTAATGGCACAATGTCAAGCTCCACTTCATCTATGAATTTTGCAGTGATAGTGAATTTTAGTTTACACTTTCTCGTAACCTGCAATTGTGCATTGTCACATACCCATCCAAGTGGATACAGTTTATGATGTGGAACAGTTTCCAAATTTAAACTCTTGATAATGTTTTCAGAGATAAGATTGGCTTGAGAGCCACTATCAAATAGCGTATTAATCTTGTTATGTTTCGATATCACCCTTATGTGAAACAGTTATATTCTCCTCTTTTCATTTGGAGTTTCATTATGTGAGTTTGAAGAACTAGTGCTGGCAATGGATTCCTTTCCTTGAAACCCCATGGCTATGATTTTTGTTTCATCACCTAATTCAGATCCCAAATCCTCTTCTTGAGTGATTGCAACTGTATTTTCTTTTCCTTTGTTGTTGAATTTCTTTGGTTTCATTTTTGGATGAAGCTTCCAACAGTGAGATTCATTGTGACCCTCTCTGGAACAATGTTTACATATTGTTTTCTCTCCTTCCTTTTTAATGGATGCATTTTTCTTTCCCCTGAAACCCTTTTCTTTCTCTTTACCTTTAAACGGATTTTACTACCTTCTTCTGGGGTGTTTTTCCCTCTTGCCTCAAGATGAGTGGCCTGCACATACACATCATCTAGATTACTGGGATTAAATATTAAGGTAGTATGCCTAAGGTTACTGTGTAAACCCCCTCTTTACTTCAACAATGTGTCATGTGATTGCAAATCTACACCTAACATCAAAGACCTTTTTCTAAATTCTTGGGTGTAATCTTTCACATTTTGACCTTTTAGCTGTCTAAAGTTCTGCCAATTCATGATGGCTTTCTACATATAATCTAGAGGGTAGAATTGTCTTTTGATTGCAGCAATGAAATCATTCCAAGAAATAGAGATCTTACCGTGTTTTTTAATCTCCTCTTGGGTCTTTGATTCCCACCATACTAGTGTTGCACCCTCCATTCTCAAGGAAGCTAACTGAATCTTTATGTCATCCTCTTGAAGGTTTTGAATCCTGCAATAGACCTCCAACTAACGAATCCAATTATCAAGCTTCTCTGCATTCACTTCACCATTATACATGGGCAACTCGAATTTAACATCAAGTTTTAAAAAATGTGATTTACCAGTTCCTTTTGAAGAATGATGATGAGTATGAGTAAGGGTTGTATTAGTGGAAGAGTTTGAAGATGCTTGTGAAGAAGAAGATGAAGAAGATGGTGGAGAGGGTGGAGGTTTGTCTCCATTTCCATTACCTCCTTTTTCTTTACCTCCTCCTAAAGATTCTTCTCCTTTGGGAAGTTTGGAACTTTCTCCTTGCAACCTATTATTCCTCTCTTCATAAAGGACCTTAACCATCTCTGTCATATCAAAGAAATCCTTTTTGAAGATATTCTCATCTTTTGTCTATTTGTAGGTTCTCCTTCATGAGACATGATCTCTGGAGTCTCAACTGCAACTTGAGGCTGAACTGGTGTTGGAGATTGTGGCAACCTTTCTCTTCTTCCCCTTGACCCAACTTGATCCAAAATGGATCCAAAACACCCTCTAAGTCTTCAAAATCAAAAACTATCACATAAGGAAAAACCTTACAAAAGGAGAAAAACACTATCAGGAGAGAAAAACATGAAGAAATGGCCAAAAACAAAGTTATCAGAGGCTTGGATAGCTATGCATAGGAGTCGTCGAATCTGGCTGATCAATGGTCCAGATCCGATCGACGTATCGCAATCGGCGAAAGCAAGTAGAGGCTATCGGAGGCTATCATATGACTGTTGTGACAATGATCAGCACGAGCCAATGAGGACCGTCGATCAAGCGCACAGATCGACGGCCCAAGTTAACTCGCAATATCAATGTGCAATTGTGATATCGCAATATCGCATTGGAGCAATGCAAGGGAGCGGGACCGATAACAAATGCGACTGCGATAGCCGGACTCGATAAGATTATGGATGATATTTGATATATTTTGAGATCCGGAAATAGGGCTTTTTCTATGTAAGATCGCATTTTTGTTAAATAAACGAAAAACAAAGGAAATACAAATAAAGCGATATAACGGACCCGAAAGGGTTTTTAGACACAACGATATATGTTTTGAATTCTGAAACGAGTGGGAATTCGGGCGGGCCATAGGCGGTAAGTGGTATTGGCCAGGCTCTGCCCGAGCCCATACACTGGCTACCACGTGGCTAGGCGTCGGAGAGAGAAAACCACCCTTTTCGGGCGGTTAATCCCTGTACGCATAAGCCATCCGAAATCAATCTCAACCGTTGGATCAAGATCACTCAGATCAATGGTGGATATGCAATAGCGATATAAAGGTGGACCCAATAGGAGTTTAGGGCGGAATTAATGATATTTCAGGTCCGATAAACGACAGATTGGTGGATTTTCCCATGTTTTAATGTATTTCTCTGTGTAAACAGAGAATGACTATTATGAGGATTTCAAAGGTGCCAATGGTCCTTCCGTTACAAAACAGGTGGCCACCATCCCTGAAGGCATTTAGCAATGATTGCTAACGCTCAGAGGGGGGTTTGAATAGACAGAGGCCAGAAGCCAGAGAGCCCAGAAGAGGAAACGAACAGACAATGTTGATTGGCTTAAAATCCACAGAATGACAGAGACAGAGGCAAGCAGTGCTGAAATAGAGCAAGACAGAGACATAGAGTGAGAGGGAGAGTCTGTGTACTCAAAGAGGCTTGAGGGATTCAAGAAACTCCTACTGTTTTGTATCTATTGTGTTGAGACTCAATTTGAGCTCACATTTTGTAAAAATCTGCTCTTGAAGACATAATAGAGAGGTCACCACTGAAGGTTGGACCAGGAGATGTAGCCTAAGAGTTTTGGGTGAACTCCATATTAAACTTGTTGTGTTATGTGTGTTTGTCTATTATGTTTCTCTAACTGCTCATTGTCTATATTATTCGCAATCTTATTGATCCGTTGCACTAAGTAATATAGGAAAATCCATGCACATGAGTTTGTAATACCTTAATAATTGTCTAAGATCTCATTTACAGATCAAGTGGTATCAGAGCTTTAGGTTTGCTAAGGTTAGACAAGCTTTTGCTGGATTATTGAATGCTAACTAGGTCAAAGCTCAAACTAGGAGAAGGAGAACTTGTTGAGGCTAATCCAGAAATTTGAAGAGTCAATCCTAGGAGGAGAATGGCAGAACAAACCCCATTGGAATCAGAATCTCAGTTCATGGACAGTTTCATGACCATGAGAGCCATGGTGGAAGAGATGTCTCAAGAATTTAAGAAAGGTCGAGGTGAAAGTAATTCAACCTCCAAAGAAGACAAACGAGCAGAAGAACCTTCTCTAGATGCCCCAGAGGGCAAAGGGAAAGGGGAAAATATTCCTCCATCATCTCGTCCACCATCACCTCCATCATCCTCATCTCCTAGTCCTGAAAAGAAGAAGAAGAAAACATATTTGATTAAATTAGATGTGAAATTTGATTTTGCAATCTATGATGGAGAATTAAATGCAGAAAATCTAGATAACTGGATTAGACAGATTGATGTATATTGCAAGGTGCAGAACATTGATTCACAGAGGAGAAAGATTCAGCTGGCTAGCCTTCACCTTGGAGGAACTACCCTAGTGTGGTGGGAAGGTAGGACACAAGCTGATTTGAAGAAGCATGGTAAAATTCTTTCTACCTAGAATGAATTTGTTTTTGCCATTAAAAAAAAAAATTCTATCCACTAGTTTATATGCAACAAGCAATGATGAGTTGGCAAACTCTTTGCAAATTAAAGGGCCAAAGTGTACAAAGCTATACCCAAGAATTTAGAAAAAGAGCTTTAACTCTAGGCATTTCTCTAGACTCACCTGAAACTTTGCTGAAGTACATAGGTGGTCTACATAGCTATTTGAGGCACACCATTCTCATGTTTAATCCCACTAGCCTAGATGATGTATCAGTTCAGGCTACACATCTAGAGGCTAGAGGCAAGAATGTGAACCCAGAGATCGGGGGATCATCAAAACCATCTGCAAGTAGGAACAAGGAAAATAAGAAGCAAAAATGGAAGGAGAGGGAGGCAAATGCTATATAGAAAGACAAACCTTCATGCACTCACTGCTAGAAGGATGGGCACGATGATGAACACTGCTGGTATTTGCATCCGGAGCTAAAACCCAAGAAGTTCGGTGGTAAAAAGAAGAACACTGTTGCTGCTATTCAAAAAGATTTAGGGTCAGAATCAGGTGATGAAACAATAGTCATCGCGACCGGTATAAAGGGTAAAAATTCTGAAGCATCTACAAGTAATTATGCACAATCTATTGATAATGAAGATAAGGAAAAGACATGACCTTTTTCATATTAGAGTTATTTCTAAGCATCAAAAGATTGATACTGTATTTGTGGTTCACAAGTAAACTTGATTTATGAAACAATTGTAAAGAAGTTGGGCTTACTAACAACACCTCACAAGAAGCCATATCCATTAGGTTGGGTATGTGATAAAGCAAAGCTACAAGTGACTAGACAATGTAAACTTAGGTTTGCTATTGGGTCAACTTTTGTAGATGAGGTTGACTTGGATATAGTTCCCTTGGATATATGTGGTATTGTTTTAGGAAGTCCTTATTTGTATGATAGAAAAGCCATTTTCTATAGAACTGAAAATAAGTATCAACTCACAAAAGATGGAACAGAATATATTGTAAGAGCTCATCAGCTCAAAAATAACTACACTCTCATAAACTCAGGGCAGATGAAAAGAATTGTAAATTCATGCAAACAATTTTTACTAATGGTTGTAAAGGAAAAGGCCCCTGATAAAACCAATGCATTTGAAGGCTGTGATGCTAAACAGACAGCTGATTTAGATAAATTTGTTTCAGAATATGATATCCTATTTCAAGAACCTAAAGGTTTGCTACCCAAAAGGGAAATAGTACATGATATTCATTTGTAGCAAGATTTTCCATTGCCTAACATCGGAATGTACAGGTTATCCGCTTTAGAGAATGTAGAGATCAAGAAGCAGGTACAGGTTCTACTCGATAAAGGGTTCATAAGGCCAAGCACATCACCATGTGGATCTCCAATTGTGTTGGTGAGAAAGAAAGATGGCTCGTGGAGGATGTGCATTGATTATAGAGCATTGAATAAAATAACGATCAAGAATCGTTATCCTCTTCCTCGCATTGATGATCTATTAGATCAGCTGAAAGAAGCTGTTTACTTTTCCAATTTGGACTTGTGTAGTGTCTATCATCAGGTTCGAGTAGCAAAACAAGATGCATGGAAGACTGCTTTCAAAACAAAGCAAGGGCTGTATGAATGGCTGGTTATGCCTTTTGGCCTAACTAACGCTCCTACCACTTTCATGAGAGTTATGAATGATGTACTTAGACCTTTTATTGATGATTTTGTAATTGTATATTTAGATGACATTCTTGTTTTCAGTAAAACACGGGAAGAATATTTGAAGCACGTAAAGCAGACTCTAGATGTTTTGAAAAGAGAAAATCTCTATGTGAAATTATCAAAATGTGAATTTGGAAAAACATCTTTAAATTATTTGGGTCATATTGTACGGGGTGGTGAATTGAAGATAGATCCCTCTAAGGTTGAAGTCATTGTGAACTGGCCTAAACCCAAATCTGCTACCGAAGTTAGGAGTTTCCTAGGATCAGCACAATATTGGAGAAATTTTATTGCTAACTTTTCCTTGATTGCAGCTCCTTTACACACTTTGATAGGATTGAACAAGGTGTTTCAGTGGGGAGGCAAACAGAGGAAAGCCTTTGAAACCTTGAAAGAAAAAATTAGTATAGCACCAGTACTATCATTGCCAGATCTTCAAAAATCATTTGAGATTGAAATAGATGCCAGTGACTATGCCATGGGAGCAGTGTTGATGCAACACGGTAAACCCATATGTTATCATTCTGAGACATTTACTTCTGTAGTAGTTAATTATCCCACATATGATAAAGAATTGTATGCATTAGTACAGAGTGTGAAAAAGTGGAAACATTACCTAATGGGCAAAGAAACAATTATACATACAGATCATCAACCACTTCAATATTTGCACTCACAAACTAAATTGCAACAATCAAGACACTATAGGTGGATGGGTTTTCTACAACAGTTTCATCTTGTCATCAGATATAAGAAGGGCATACATAATAAAGTTGCAGATATGTTATCAAGACCAATCATAAATGCATCTACTATACTTAAGCATAACTCAGTATTGCATGAAAGCTACATTGAACAATATGCTCAAGATGTAGATTTTAAAGATGTATATGCAACTTTAAGTCAGGGAAAACAAGTAGAAGAATTGGATTATCATGTTAAGGACCAACTCTTATATCATTTGGGAAAGTTATGCATTCCTCAAACTGAAAGAGTTAACATAATCCGAGAAGCACATACTTCTCTAATATCAGATCATTCTAGTGTAAGTAAAACAATTGCACAGTTGCAAAGGTTCTGTTATTGGCCAAGAATGCATGAAACAGTTTCTAGATATATAAAAGGGTGTACCATGTGTGCTACAAGCAAGCCCAATAATAGAAAATTAGGCTTGTACACTCCACTTCCGGTTCCTTCTCGTCCTTGGGAAAGTGTTTCCATGGACTTTATTGGGGCATTGCCAAAATCTAGAAAAGGTCATGATTATTTATATGTTATTGTGGACAGGTTCAACAAAATGTGTATTTTAATACCTTGTAACAAGCAAATTACAGTTGAACAAATAGAGAAGTTGTTCTTTCAACATGTATGGGTTCATTTTGGGTTACCCACTTCCATTGTATCTGACTGAGATTCCCGATTTGTTGGGAAGTTTTAGTCAAGTCTGTGGGAATTGATGGACACCAAATTGAAGCAGAGCACAACATTTCATCCACAAACAGATGGCCAAACAGAGGTGGTCAACAGGATAGTGACCCAGTTGCTCAGAGGCTACTGCAGCAAGCATCCCAAGCTTTGGGATGAACATTTGTATTATGTGCAACATGCTTACAACCGTGCCAAGTACTCTTCTACCCAGAGATCTCCTTTTGAGACTTGTTTTGGTTTTACACCAAGGTCTCCCTTGGATTTTGTCTTTAGTAAAGACATAGCAGTTGATGGACACAATGATGTGGACAAAGCAACAAAGTTCACTGAACAAATCCAAGAAATTCACCAAGCAGTGCAGGAACAGTTGGAGAGAAGCCAGGCCAAGTAAAAGGCAAGGCATGACAAGCATCGAACTGAGCATAGCTTCCAAATTGGTGATCAAGTCTGGTTGTACATCAGCAAAGACAGAATGCAAGGTGAAGGTAAGAAGCTGAAGCCAATAAGGTATGGGCCTTTCAAGATACTTGAGAAAATTGGTGAAAACGTTGTTCGCCTTGATTTGCCAGCTTATATGCATATCTATTCAGTCATTACTGCAGAGAACTTGAGACTATACGAACCTTCATTGATTGAAGATCCCGAAGAGTAGAGTCAGTTGCCCTCTATTGATGATCTGTTGCCTGAATATCTCAATGAGTTGCAAGAAGACACAGTTCTGGACAGGAAGGTGAGAACTACGCACAGAGGAGATGTTGAGTACTTGAGAATTGGACTCAAAGGTTCAAAACCAAGCAGTGCAAGATGGATAGAGATTGGACAAGTGAGGAAGTTGTATCCTCACTTGATTGATGCTTAAAAACCAACTTTTGGTGGTCCAAAAGCTTTTTCAGTGGGAAGGCGTGATCCAAAATGGATCCAAAACACCCTCTAAGTCTTCAAAATAAAAAACTATCGCATAAGGAAAAACCTTACAAAAGGTGGAAAACACTATCGGGAGAGAAAAACATGAAGAAATGGCCAAAAATAGAGTTATCAGAGGCTTGGACAGCGATGCATAGGAGCCGTCGGATCTGGTCGATCAACGGTCCAGATCCGATCAGCATATCGCAATCGGAAAAGATAGGCGGAGGCTATCGGAGGCTATCATATGACTATTGCAACAACGATCAGTGTGAGCCAACGAGGACCATTGATCAAGCGCACAGATCGACGACCCAAGTTAACTCGCAATATTGCGTCAGCACAATACAAAGGATCACTTATACAAAGGCTCGGGAACTATGCGATGCGCGAATGCGATATCGTAATATCGCATCGGAGCAATGCAAGGGAGTGGGGCCGATAACAAATGTGACTGTGATAGCTAGACCCGATAAGATTATGGATGATATTTGATATATTTTGAGATCCGGAAACAGGGCTTTTTCTATGTAAAATCGCATATTCTCTAAATAAACGAAAAACAAAGGAAATACGAATAAAGCGATATAACGGACCCGAAAGGGTTTTTAAACGCAACGATATATGTTTTGAATTCCAAAACAAGCGGGATTTCGTGCAGGCCATAGGCGGTAAGTGGTATTGGCCAGGCTTCACCCAAGCCCATACACTAGCTGCCACGTGGCTAGGCACCGAAGAGAGAAAACCACCCTTTTCGGGCGGTTAATCCCCGTACGCATAAGCCGGCCGAAATCAATCTCAACTGTTGGATCAAGATCACTCAGATCAACGGTGGATATGTGATAGCGATATAAAGTCAGACTCGATAGGAGTCTAGGGTAGATTTAATGATATTTCAGGTCTGATAAATGGCAAATTGGCGGATTTTCCTTTGTTTTAGTGTATTTCTCTGTGGAAACAGAGAATGACTATTCTGAGGATTTCAAAGGCGCCGATGGTCCTTCCATTATAGAATAGGTGGCCACCGTCCCTGAAGGTGTTTAGCAATTATTGCTAATGCTCAGAGGGGGGTTTGAATAGACAGAGGCCTGAAGCTAGAGAGCCCAGAAGAGGAAACGAACAGACAGTGTTGATTGGCTTAAAAGCCACAAAATGACAAAGACAGAGGCAAGCAGTGCTGAGACAGAGCAAGACAGAGACAGAGAGTGAGAGGGAGAGTCTGTGTACTCAGAGAGCCTTGAGGTATTCAAGCAAACTACTGTTTTTTTGTATATGTTGTGTTGAGACTCAATTTGAGCTCACATTTTGTAAAACTCTACTCTTGAAGACATAATAGAGAGGTCACCGCTAAAGGCTGGACCAGGAGACATAGCCCAAGAGTTTTGGGTGAACTCCATATTAAACTTGTTGTGTTATGTGTGTTTGTCTGTTATGTTTCTCTAACTACTCATTGTCTATATTATTCACAATCTTATCGATCTATTGCACTAAGTAATATAGGCAAATCCATGCACATGAGTTTGTAATACCTTAATAATTGTCTAAGATCTCATTTACAGATTACAACTTCAGGGATTCCAACCAGCTTTCCTTCACCTCTTTTGAGTTTTACCCTTGTAACCATGACATAAACTTGAAAATAATTAAATCCTTCTTTCATAAAACAAAACCTAGTGCTCTGATACCAAATTGATTTGATTTACAATATTAGTTTGCAGTGCTAGACCTTCCTCAGATTATAAACAAAATGTTTTCATTATGCGTAAGGATTCATCAATTTTTGCAAGTAAAATGAAGAGTTTTTATGTTAATTTTATGCTCAATTTAACATATACCAAAAACTAAACAATAGCATAAACATGTACAAAACATCATCAAAAACCAATCACAACAAGCACATGATAAAGGAGTTCACCCTTCCTTGGCTACATCTCCTTGGTCTAGCTTCCAATGGCTTGGGCCTCTCTATTATGCTAAAAAGTGTAAAAATATGTGTTTACAATGCTCAAATTCTTCTGAAACCTACTCCAATCAGTTCATCCAATTAGTTCATAATGTCAAAAAATAGCCATCTAGCCTCTTTTTGCATCCAATTTGGTGAAAAATTGAAGAAGTTATGACTTCCCCTTGTTTTCCCATTATTCACTCCACAAATTGCCCCATTTCCGGTATGATCCTACAAATTAGCCCCAAAAATGCGCTAACTGGGTGAAAATTTCACAGCGTTGTGTGCCATAATCTGCCGGCACTGACTATCTAATCGCAAATCGTAATCGACGTAATCCTGTGGGCTTATGGTCTGTGAACAAGGCAGGCAATGTGCGATTGTGATACGACGAACCCAATAGACCATTAAACTGTAGCCTATAGTCGCATCGCATCTGAGGAACCTATCACATTTCGCAATCGACAAAGAACTGGTGAGAAATCATAAAGCGGGACACTGTTTTTCTGTGAAGTGTGATTGCGATCTGTGATCCATTGCATTGCAACTCCAGGGCCAATCCCTTAATGCCTTCCTGCCTACCTTATCGCATTGCACCTTGGATGTTATGGGGCTAATTTTTAACATCAACCCATCTACGACATGTGATTTGCGATATGCGGGGACCAATGGCGACCTGCCAATTGGCGTCTCCCCATTTTGTGAAGGGCCTGGCCACATCATACAATCCTGCCATGTGTCCAAGTCAAACTTGAATTTTGACTTGCTCTAACTTCTTCATATGAGATCGGATTTGAGTGTCGTTCACACCATTGGAATCAGAATGACGAGCTCTTCGATCTGAAACTAAGTTTATCAAGATTCTAACACTTTGATTTTTTAGCCTAATTTTGAGCACCTGATCAGCTTCCCATCTTTATTTAAAGTTTAGAGTGGCTATGGTTGTGTTTTTTCTCTACAACAGTTTGAATGTGGGAGAACAATGAAATGGAAGAGTTGAGGTAATGAGTCCAGTAATAATAAAATGTGGCATCATCTATTGCGGTGGCAATACCCAGTCAAGTGTTGTCGCAACGATAATAGCCCATTGGTCACCGACCATTTGTTGTTGTCGTTATTAGGGGCTCTATTTCCATTGTACAAAGTCAAGTGTTGCCACAATAGTTTCCTGCCATTTTGCACCAAGAATTCGTTTCTATCGTGGTCAGGGGAGATTTGCCATCATAATAATTTAAAGTTTGATTACATACAACTTTGTGGGCCCATGCAGCATTACACTCACTCCTTAAATTACTTGCCTTAAAAAGTATTGGTTATAGTTTATTAGTTATCCTTGAATGCATATTATAATTTTTCATGATTATCAAGTTAACTTCATTGATTTGCAGGTTGTTCATATTAGTTTCACTCTTTGCAGGCTTAGTTGTTGTGTTGTCATGTATCTCAGAACATGCTTCAATTCAAATGATCTGAATGTGTAAACTTGAATATTTTTAACAATTTTCAAGTGAAATTTATGTGTTTTGGGTAGAGGATCAGCTTACTAAACACATAAACAAGTAAATTTTAACCACAATTTACAGCCAAAATAGAGACAAAAACCAACATATCTGAAACACATAACACAAGCATGATAAAGGAGTTCACCCCTCTCTTGGGCTACATCTCCTAGTCCAGCTTCCAATGCAGGGCCTCTTTCATTAAAAATGCTCAAAAGTGTGTTTACATTCTTTATACTACTCAAATAGTAGAACTGATGTCTCTAATGGATCCAACATTGTCAAAAACCCTTGTTTTGGTTCTTTTTGAACCTCATTTTACTAAAAAATGAGAAAATTATTCTTGTTTCTTCCTTTTCCGAAAATTTATAGCTAACCATCTTACAATTCAACCTCAACCTGACTCAAGCGCCCCAAATGTGGAACTGGCACACAAAACATGTTACAATTCCCGCTTGGAGGGTGAAATTATAGGATCATTAAGGGTGCCACTAAGCCCCTGGTCCTGAAAACCGTGGTCACGTGGCACCATGCGACCACATAAGGGGCTGATATTATAGGGTTGCAGTCTAGCCCCCTTTACTAGCGTTCCCTTGGTTTCATGTTGCACATACGATTGTGGGTTGGCCCCCTACTCCTTCGCGTGTTGTTGGTTTTATGGTAGGTCGTTGTGATCGTGGGCTAGCCCCTTGTGGCTGGCCCCCTCCTCCTTCACGTGTTGTTAGTTTTATGGCCGATCGTTGTAACTGTGGGCTAGCCCCTTATGGCTTCCATTCTGGTGGTCACATCATGGGTCATACGACCTGGGGAGAGACCCTTAGGGATGGCCCCCTTCTCCTTTTCGCTCCCGGTTATGCACAGTGGCATACGAGTGTGTATTGGGTTGTGTTGCATCCTTAAGGGCTGGGCTAGGCCCTAGCCCTTGGCTCCCCACCCACGATCCTGTGGCATAGGGGTGGCCAGGGGCTATGGCTTAGCCCGACCCCTCCCCATATGGCGCCAACAAACAAACTTCAAATAACATTTTTTTGTGCAATGTATAATAAGAAAAAAAATATGACACGGTGGTGTGGGCCTTGGTTAATCCATGTGAGGTCTTAGCTTTGAATCTTAGGGGTGTTGTTCGGCCTCCAAACAAATTTTGGCCACCATGAGGAGGCCATGTGGAAACCACTAGTTGGCCCACGTGGCACTCCCTCATTGGGCCATTTCACCAAAACGATTAACCAATAAAATTTCACCATGAAACCAACCAATCATGTTGTGCTAAGTGTCAATCAATCATTGGCTAATGGAGAACTAGCCAACATGCTAAGTCATAGCCCAATCAGCGTATGGACTGTTAACTGGGTGTGACTGCAACTCTTTTTTCAAAAAATGTAGTTGTTTCCCAAATTGATCAGAACGTGATTTTGGGAGCATCCGATGTCAGATTTGAGTGAAGCGAGTTGTGTTGGATTCATATTATCAATATCTATCCAATCGTATAGGTTTTGATCTTTGTCGCACACTTTCAATTTTGAGCATTATTTTGATCCACGAGATCACTCCTCCCCATTGGAAGCTTTTGGACCTCCAAAATCTCTTTATCAATGAACAAATATATGAGAGTATAGCTCCCTCACCCTTCCAGTCTCAATCCACTGAACTGTATTTCAATTTGACATTTTGAGCTTTTCATGAAAATACATCATTTTCCCTAATTTTGGAGTCCTTGTCTTGTTGTCATAGATGACATATTACTACAATTTCTCAAAATTTGCAGAACAAAAAACTGCCTTTGAAGGAATAAACACATTCCCTCCTCAGTCTCCAATAAAAGCAAACTTAAACAATCTTAAATTCTTCTCACCTTGAACATTGTCGTCATGATGATGCTTACCATGTCTAGGCTTGTACTTGGCTCGACTCTTGACCAAATATGATCGCCATCACCATGCACCATCTCTTTTCAAATCCAACATATTATGAAACCCATAAGAAGAATTTTTAGAACCAATGTCCTCTTTGTCAATTTGCTTTTTCATTTTCTCTTTAACTCTTGCACTCTCTAACACTGGCATTGTAGATTTTTACTTATAGATTCAAAAACTCATGTGATATACTAAAACATAAGACAAGAATCTACTCTACTCTTCAGCAGAAGCCAAAAATTGATCGATGAAAACAATAATCATAAAGAGGAAGAATAACATTGGCACATAACACAATATTTCTCTTGGGAAAGCAACTACTCAAAACCCCGACTATCTATATTGCATTAACCAGAAGATTTGAGGAAAAAATACAACGCTTGTTCACACTAGAACAATTCCTGCACAACTATAATCTAACTCTCTTCTCACAATCTAGCTCAAGCCAACACTTAGCCTATTTTGTTTCCTTCCAAGCCCCTACTTCCTTACGTTGTTCCTAGATGAATCAACCCATATTTAAAGAGAAAATCCACTCTCCATAACTACACAATCCAAACTTAGTTCCTCAACTGATTGCATGCAAACTGATAGTACACTGTCCCTGCACTCTAATCTTAACTGGGTCTTCATCTGAACTTACATGCATGAGTTATTGTGAGTGAATATTCGGTTAACTAGTGTGGTACTGGTTTGGTGCACTAATCCACTATTATACCTCTATTATTTCCTCCAACAGTTAGAACTAGTTTAACTAACTATAGCTCAATTAGACTGAGTTATCTAATTACAACTCAAAAGAACTCAACCTGGGCCCCTAAAATTTAGGGATCACTCTACCGACTCTAGATAGAATTCCAACTCAAATTTCCTAAACTAACTAAGCCAACTTAATTTAGTTAACTATTACAAGTTGTTATGAGAAAATAATTACAATTTAATTCAAGGACAAAATAGCTTTGAATTTCTAGATGTTATTTTTAGCATTTCTTGTTTCTATTTTCAACACTCCCTCTCAACAAGAAATGAATTCAACTCTATCCCGATCTTGAACCTTTTGAATGTTCTGCATGCAACACTTCTCTCTAGAGTTGTAGATACAACAACTCCTGAAACTAAAAAAGCATCCAACCTAAATCAGTATGATGCATATGTCACCAAAGTATCTGACTGCTACTAGCTCTACCTCTGTCGACTGAAAACTTTGCGCTTATACTAACTCTGCCTATCTACATTATGGTCAAATCTTCTTTGCACTCTTTAGTATCTGGCTACTGCTAGCCTCTGCCTATGTCAATCTGATATCTAACTACATCAACCGCCACTAATCCATCCTACTATTATGTACTTTGGGATCCCGTAGCAAGGTATGATCCAAGAGACAAATCTTCTTAATGGATCCTACCCAATTTCTTCCATCTTGGGACTATCACTTCACATCGCCCCACCTCTCACCTAGAGTTATGGCTACATCTGCTCCCTCTGCCCACTTGGCACAAAATTTCCCCCTACTGGTGGTCTTTTCTTGAGTGGATTCCTCCACTCGATCTCCTCTCTGCTTATCCAATTGTGGTTGCGCCACAACTTTATGAGTCTACTTCTAAGGTTGCTTCTTCTCTGCTTGAGTTGATCTCTCAACTCAATCTCCTCTCTGCTTCTCTAATTGTGGTTGCCCCACAACTTTTTGAGACTGTTGCTGAGGCTGCATGTTGAGAGGTAATTCATGCTCCCTCTCAACCACCAAGTTTATAACCTTTTCCTTGCTCCTTAAGGCTTTGCATGCATCTTCAACCTCGAGAGCATACAGGTTCTTGACTTGCACATCGATCTGTTTTACCTGTCTCATGGCGATGTGTCTAAGGAAAACCTTTCCCTTAATAAAAATCACATCATATCCATGGTCTTCCAATACCACAATGGAAACAATATTCCTTCAGTCCCAGAACATACATCACATATGTGATTCTGAGAGGGGAGCCAAACTCCCTTTGAAAGGTAACTGTACCGATCCTGGTAGTGTTATACCTCCTGTCATCTCCAAACTCTATGTTCTTCTTGAGGTCTTTCTCCTCAAAATCACTAAAGAGATCTTTATTCCCCGTCATATGGAACGAGGCACCATTGTTGAGATACCACACACTTCCCATTATAGTGTTGGCCATGCATGCAATGAGAGTGAAATCAAGTTCGAATTGTGAAGCTAGAGCTTCACCTGTTGCCACTATTGTAGGCTCCTTCTTGCTTGCTTTCTTTTGTGGGAAATTCATGGCATAGTTCCAGTTCTCGTGACAGTGAAAGCACTTGACTTTCGACAAATCCATCTTCTTATCGCTCACCTCACCTTGGGACTTCTTTCCCCTCACTTTATTTTCCTTACTCGCTAAGGCAAAGTCCTCTTCCACTTATTTGGAAGAGGTCCCATCTTTGGTGTTCCATCAAAACTCTTCTTGTACCAAATCCGACCACAGTTGTTCCCAATTTGGTAGCTTCTCCCTCCCATTAACAGAGTCTTGATAACTATTCCAACTCTTGGGAAGTCCAAGAAGAGCTAGGCTCACCATATCATCCTTGGCAATAGTAATCCTGACACTTCCAAGCTCATCCCGACAATGGGTGAACTTGGTCAAGTAATTCGGAATTGAGTCGCCCTTCTCCATCTTGATATTTCTGAGTTTGTCCTTCAGTGCCAACTTCCTATGGTCATTGCTATTATGAAATAGGTCTGTCAATGCCTTCCACATTGAGTATGGAGTTTCCTTGCCATGGAGACTTGAGACAATGTGATCTCGAACTCCCTCAAGGATAATCTGCCTCGCCCTTGCCACACACTTGCTCCATTCAGCCAGATATTTAGCATCTGATGTTGGAGGCTTAGGAATGTCTTGATCAATGAATTCCTTGAGGCCATTGTCTTCCAGCACTGCTTCGATCATGTCCTTCCAGGCTATGTAATTCGAGCTACCATCCAAGGCATACTCAAGTCTCAAACCATAGAAATCCATTTGCTGACTCTGAAGTATGAACTGCAAATTTGAATTTCACCTCCACAACAAACTCGAAATCTCCTCTTCTATATTGTCTTCAGCTTCGATACCATGTAGATTTTTACTTGTAGATTCAATAGCTCATGTGATATACTAAAACATTAGACAATAGTCTACTCTACTCTTCAGCGGAAGCAAAACTTGATCGATGAAAACAATAATCAGAAAGAGGAAGAATATCAATGGCACATAACACAATATTTCTCTGGGGAAAGCAATATCTCAAAACCCTGATTATCTATATTGCATTAACCAAAAGATCTGAGAAGAAAATACAATGCTTGTTCACACTAGAACAATTCTTGAATAAGTATAATCTAACTCTCTACTCATAAGCTAGCTCAAGCCAACACTTGGCCTATTATGTTTCCTTCCAAGCCCCTACTTCCTTGTGTTGTTCCTAGAGGAATCAACCCATATTTAAAGTGTTATGAAACTAGCTCACAAAAAGATAGAAAAGATAGATCAACGACTTAAAAATCAACGTCTTCGAGGGGGAAACCTCCTTTACATCACACAAATGAACAATTCTTGGATGATACAAATGACAAGACCTCCTTTCTATATATAGGAGTCTAACGGGTCCCAATATAATCAGAGCCTACATAACAATAATATTATAGGGGAACAACAATAACAATAGTGGGCTTCTATGGGGCATAATAATAACAACATGGGGACTATATGGGAACAATAATAGAATAAGGGGGTTGCACTAATAACAATAAGGGGTTACACTACTAGTATAGGGACCTAACATGCCCCTCGCCTTCAAAAATTGGTGTCCTCAATGCTTGAGCAGTTCTGGATGCTTTTGTATAAAATTCTCATCCTCCCATGTGGAATCTTCAGCAGGTAAGTTCTTCCACATGATGAGATACTCTAAAATTGATCGATTCTGTAGCTGTTGATTTCTTGTTTTTGTGACTGCTTCCGATTCCAATATGATTTTTCCTTCCTTGTCAAGTTCTGGCAATATTGTTTGAACTGGGATCTTCTCACCTATAACCTTATTTAAGCATGAAACATGGAAAACTGGGTGCACTCAGGAAGATGCAGGAAGCTCCAATTGGTATTCCATAGTACCAATCTCTTGTAACACCTTGTATGGACCATAATACTTTGGTGATGATTTATTATCCTTCTTAGATTCCTTGAGGGACATTTGTTTGCATGGTTGTAGTCGTAGAAATACCAAGTCACCTACATCAAAATTTATTTCGCTGCGATATTGATCTGCCTATTGTTTCATTCGATTATGCGCCAAATTGAGGTTATCCTTTAAAAGTTGGAGAACTTGTTTTTGATGCTCGATGTGATCTTTCACTGCTTGAACAATTTTCTTCTTGATATGTCCTTCTATCTTGAGAGTTTGAAGAGTGGTAATTCCTTCCAATGCATTACAAGATATGGTCAAATTCATTTATTCTTTCTGTAGGGTTGATTCCTAGTGAGTATCCTTTTCTTTTTACATTTCTTGATCCTTTTCTTCCTGATATTTCACTGCTTGAACCTTCTTCT
Source organism: Pinus tabuliformis (assembly GCA_031772625.1). Classification (NCBI taxonomy): domain Eukaryota; kingdom Viridiplantae; phylum Streptophyta; class Pinopsida; order Pinales; family Pinaceae; genus Pinus; species Pinus tabuliformis. Next base: position 217,762,569 of record CM062820.1, on the reverse strand, counting down.
TCTTGATATGTCCTTCTATCTTGAGAGTTTGAGGAGTGGTAATTCCTGCCAATGCAGTACAAGATATGGTCGAATTCATTTCTTCTTTCTCTAGGGTTGGTTCCCAGTGTATATCCTCTTCTTTTGATGTTTCTTGATCCTTTTCTTCCTCCTCTTCACAATCTATGTAAAATAATTTCTTCTCAGCACACTTATGACCTTTAATGTATTTGCTATCACAATTGTAACAAAGCCCTTTTGCTCTTTTTTCTTCCAATTGTTGTGGTGTCAACCTTGTAGGTTGTGGAAGGCTAGGAGAAACAACACTTCCATATTTATAGTTGTGAGTGGTAGACTTTCTTGTTGCCATAATTTTTCTTTCCACTTTTCTTGTCAACCTGTATGCCTTCTCCAATGAATCAGGTTCCCAAAGGCAAACCTCATGTTGGATTTCATATTTTAAAGTCCCTATGAAGATATCAATCCTCTGCTTCTCTGAAATATCATTTGCCCTTATATTCGATTTTTGGAATTCCTCAATGTGCTCTGCCATTGAACCCTTTTGTTTGAGATTTATCAATTGGCTAAAGAAGGTGCTTCACTTTCTCTTTACAAGAACAAAGCCCTCTATACCATACAAACTGATTCGGTTCTAAATATAAAGATGCAATATGTACCTTTTGTAATAGTTGCACATCATGTAGATCAAAATATTGCTCTATATGTCATATCCATGTTACCATATCCTTGCCATCAAACGTCATCATATCTCTTTTTCTTTCTTTTAGGAGCTTGACCTTGAAACAAATATAACTCTGTAGTTTCAAATCTCCAAATTCTAAAATTACGACCTGTGGTAGCCCTCTATGTCCTCTTTCCAATGCCACCAGTCTGATCGAAATTGGATTCTCCAAGAAAGAGTTATGCCCAATCTCCCAAGATGACCTGATTATATAATTTTTCAATAGAGAAAACTTGTACGAAATACCATGTGTCACTATTTCAACCTTAGGACCTAAAACCAATAAAAAGAAAACTACAATCTGTCCTCTTTCTATAACTTCTTACAAAATTTCAATCTGATGCTCAGAGAGAAAGTTATGACGATTTTCCCAAGGTCACCTGTTTGGGATGTAATTCAGGAGCCTGCAGAAACCCTAAATGTCTTGGACCGTATCTTCAAAAATATAGCGAAACAAGATATGAAATTTGGGCCTGAGCTTCACCAAGATTTCGTCTCAATTCTTTTATTTTTTTTTTAGAGTCTGAACCTTCGTAGAAAAAAAATTATAGTGAAAAATCCACGATGACCAATTTGAGATGCAATTATGGAGCTTGCAAAAACCCTAACTTCCTCAGATCATATCTCTAAAAATATGGCGAGACAAGATCTGAAATTCGGACCCGAGGTTGAAAACGAGTTCAACTCAAATGGGTTTTTTTTTATCTTCTGAAACTTTGTAGTGAAAAATTTTTAGCGAAAATTCCATGATGACTTGTTTGGAGCAACAAAACCCTAGAATCCAAAGCTCTGATAACAAATGTTATGAAACCAGCTCACAAAAAGATAGAAAAGATAGATCAACGACTTAAAAATTAGCCTCTTCGAGGGGGCAACCTCCTTTACATTACACAAATGAACAATTCTTGGATGATACAAATGACAAGACCTCCTTTCTATATATAGGAGTCTAAGGGGTCCCAATACAATCAGAACCTACATAACAATAATATTGTAGGGGAACAACAATAACAATAGTGGGCTTCTGTGGGGCATAATAATAACAACATGGGGACTATATGGGCACAATAATAGAATAAGGGGGTTGCACTAATAACAATAAGGGGTTACACTACTAGTATAGGGACCTAACATAAAGAGAAAATTCACTCTCCATAACTGCACAATCCAAACTTAGGTCCTCAATTGATTGCATGCACCATATGTAAGATTAGGAAAATTATACAACTGATAGTACATTGTCCCTGCTCTCTAATCTCAACTGGGTCTTCATCTGCACTGACATGCATGAGTTATTTGTGAGTGAATCTTCAGTTAACTGGTGTGCTACTGGTTGATGCACTGGTGCACTAATCCACTACTAGACTTCTACTAGTTCCTCCAACAATGAGAACTAGTTAAACTGACTATAACTCAGTTAGACTGATTTTTCTAATTACAAATCAAAAGAACTCAACTTGGGCCCCTAAAACTTAGGGATCACTCTACATGACTCCAAATAGACTTCCAACTCAAATTTCCTAAGCTAACTAAAAGCTAACTAAGTCAACTTAAACTTATTTAACTATTACAAGTTGCTATGAGAAAAGAATTACAATTTAATTCAAGGACAAATTAAATTTGAATTTATAGATGCTATTTTTAACATTTCTTGTTGTTATTTCCAAGAGGCATCTTTTTCACACCAATGTTCAGTAATGATGCATGTTGTTGCAAATTTAATTCATTTTGTTTACCTCTTTTAGGAGGCAACATGTTAGACTTCTGAAACATCTTATCACATGAATTAGAAACATAAATGAAATCATATTTCAAACTTGATTCATATCCTTGAAAGACTTTAGATTCTTCAACACCTTCATGTTTGATCATTAACAATGCAAATTTCTTACTAGCATTAACAATCCTCTTCATTTTTCCCGCATTTACAAGAGATGCATTCAACTTCTTGTTGTGTTCTCTAATAATGTACTCAATCCCATTCCTAGACAAATTATATTTGTTCTCATGGTGATGAAAAATAGCTTCCCTATCATATAGATATGGATTTCCCAAAAAAATACCACATATATCAATTGGAATTACATCAAGCTCTACCTCATCTAAAAAGTTTGCAGTGATTGCAAATCTAAGTATGCATTTCTTTGTCACCTGAAATTTTGCATTATCACATGCCCAACATAAAGATATGGTTTAGGATGAGGAATGGTTTCTAAATTCAACTTCTTGACAATTTTTTCTGAGATAAGATTTTCTTGTGAACCACTATCAAATAGTGTATCTATCTTGGTATGTTTTGAAATAAAAAGCTCTATTCTTGTTTTTTCATCTTGAGTTTCATTGAGATAGTTTGAAGAACTAGTACTGGAAATTTCCTTACCTTTCAAACCCATGGCTATTATCTTTGTTTCATCTCCAGAATATGAACCTAAATCATGTTGTGTAGTTGCAGTTGTCTTCTCCTTCTCCTTGTTCTTAATCTTTTTGGGCCTCATTTCTGGATGAAGTTTCCAGCAATGATCTTCATAAGGGCCATCTTTGGAACAATCTTTACATGTGATCTTTTCTTTCTCCATCTTGATGGAATAACTCTTCTTCCCCTTTCCTTTGAACTTACCTTTTCCTTTTTCTCCAGACTTAAAGGAACTCTCACTAGTTTCTTCATAAACATTTTTACCTCCTACCCCTAAATGAGTTGCTTGAACACAAACTTCATCTAGTTTTGTAGGGTTAAACATGAGAATGGTATGTCTCAAATAACTATGCAATCCTCCAATATATTTGAGCAAAGTATATTATAAGGACAAATCTATACCCAAAATCAAAGCTCTTTTCCTAAATTCTTGAGTATAAGATTCCACATTTTTCCTTTTAGCTTGCCTAAAGTTCTTCCAATCCATAATAGATTTTTGCATGTATGCTAATGGATAAAATTGCCTTCTTATTGCAACAACAAAATCATTCAAAGAGGATAAAACCTTACCATGTTTCTTCATGTTCTCTTGATTTTTGGCTTCCCACCAAATTAGTGTTGCACTTTCCAATCTAAGAGAAGCAAGCTAAATCTTGGTTTCATCATCCTTGATTCTTTATATCCTGCAATACACTTCAATCTGACGAATCCAAAATTCTAATACTTCTGCATTTACCTCTCCATTGTACATAGGCAATTCAAACTTAATGTCAAGCTCAAGCAAAGGAGTTTTACCATGACCCTTTGGGGAATTTGGATTTGTTTTTGAAAGGGTAGAAGAAGTTGAAGGGGAGGATGAGGATGATGATGGAGGTGAAAGTGGTGGTTTGTCACCATTCCCTTTTGGAGGCTTGTCTCCTTTTCCTCCATGAGTTTTTGAGTTTTCTCCATACAATATGGAATTCCTCTTCTCATACAAAACCTTAACCATATCTGACATCTCAAAAAATGCTTTTCTGAAAGTCTTCTCGTCTTCAAACATCTCTTCAAGACCTTCTTCATGTGCCATGATTATTGAATCTTGAGGAGTGTTTGTTCTCCTTGTAAAAATTTGAGATTTTGGCTCCACCAATTCTCCTTCTCCTCTTTTGAGCTTCAACCTTGGAAGCATCATAAAAACACTTGCAAACAAATAAAATCTTCACAAAAACCTTGTGCTCTCATACCAAAAATGATCTGAATGTGTAAACTTGAATATTTTTAACAATTTGCAAGTGAAATTTATATGTGTTTTGGGTAGAGGATCAGCTTACTAAACACAAAAAAAAAAAGTAAATTTTAACCACAATTTACAGCCAAAATAGAGACAAAAACCAACATATCTGAAACACATAACACAAGCATGATAAAGGAGTTCACCGCTCTCTTGGGCTACATCTACTGGTCCAAATTCCAATGCAGGTCATCTTTCATTAAAATTGTTCAAATGTGTGTTTACATGATTTACACTGCTCAAATAGAAGAACTGATGTCTCCAATGGATCCAGCACTATCAAAAACCCCTGTTTTGGTTCTTAATGCACCTCATTTGGCCAAAACTAAGAAAATTATGCTTGTTTCTTCCTTTTCCCAAATTTTGTAGCTAATCATCCTACAATTCAGCCTCAACCTGGCTTGAGCTCCCAAAACGCAGAACCGACACACAAAACCTGGCATAATTCCCGCTTGATAGGAAAAATCGTAAGACCGTTAAGAGCGTCATTAAGCCCCCAGTCCCAAAAACCCTGGTCATGTGGTGCCATGGGACCACATAGGTGGTCGATATTCCAAGGTTGTTGTCTAGTCACCTTCGCTGGTGCGTCCTTGGTTTCATGTTGCACATAAGATCACGGGCTTTCCTCCTCCTCCTGCATGCATTATTGGTTTTATGGCAGGTTGTTGTGACCGTGGGTTGGCCCCTTGTGGCTTCCACGCTGGTGGTCACATCGTGAGTCATAGGACTCGGGGTTGGGCCCTCCTTCTTTACGCTCATGGTTATGCGCGGTGGCATATGTCTGTGTATTGGGTTGTGTTGCGGTTGTGAGGGTTGGGCTAGGCACTAGCCCTTGGCCCCCTACCTGCGGTCCTATGGCGCAGGGGTGGCTAAGGACTAGGGCTTAGCCCGACCCCTCCCCATATGGCACCAATAAACAAACTTCAAATAACGTTTTTTTGCGCAATGTATAACAAGAAACAAACATGTTGCGGTGGTGTGGACCTCAATTAATCCATGTGAGGTCTTAGTTTCGAATCTCAGGGGTGTTATTCAGCCTCCAAAAAAAATTTGGCCGCCATGAGAAGGCCACGTGGCACAACTCCCTCATTGGGCCACTTCACCAAAACCATTAACCAATAAAATTTCACCATGCAACCAACCAATCATGTTGTGCCAAGTGTCAACCAATCATTAGCTGATGGAGGGTTAGTCAACATGCCAAGTCATAGCCCAATCAGCGTACGGACTGCTCACTGGGTGTACCTACAACTCTTTTTCCAAAAGTTTTAGTTGTTTCCCAAATCGACCAGAACACGATTCAGGTAGCATCTGATGTCACATTTGAGTGAAACAAGTTGCGTTGGTTTCAAATCACCGATATCTATCCAATCGTACAAGTTTTGATCTTTATTATACAATATCAATTTTGAGCATTATTTTGATCCACCGGATCATCAAATCACCTGATCTTATGGCTGTAGTTGTTGATAATGGAGAAATTCACAACAATTGAATTGTTTGTTTGGATATCTATACAATTATGTCCCTTGAGGTTGCATATATGGATTGGAAAGATGCAAGATATCATGATTGCATTTTGCATTTAACCATGTATAAAGGTCAAATCATGATTGATCTATAAACTATCTTGGTTGGCTTGTAACCAAGGGTATCTCACATAATTTGTTATTGAAGGGGCTTCTTTAAGAATTCGATCTCATTAGAATTTTGTTAGAGACTTGTATAAATATTGCATGTGCTACTCATGGATAATGAATGAATGAATGTTACTAGAAGTTGGAAATGTGAAGAGGTATTGAAGGCATTCTAAGGTCTTGTTTTGTAACATCTTTTGGAGTCCTCTATTTGATAATAAAAATATTTATTTTTCTATTCATTTTTGGGTTTTGTTTAAAGTGTTCTTAACTAATAAAATAACATTTGTAAAAGGAAATAGTGATTCTCCCCTCACCCTTCTCATCATTTCCAATAGATAGACAAAATACATTTTTTACATACACGTATTGAGATATAAAAAAAGTACCAAAAAATAAAGTGAGCCCATCTATAAAAAACAGAGCTCATATAAATACATAAAAAATGATGGACATAATGGTTGTTTATGCTGCTACAATCTATCACAAGAAATAAGAACACCATAATAGGACTCCCACCATAATAACCCCAATAGCAATCACAAGAACAATCCATTCATTAACACGCCACGTATATCGATGCCTATCAATGAAAATTGGTGGAGCACATGCTGGCTCCTCCACATATCTTTTGCATCCATGTACATTGGATGTTGCTTCACTAAGTATATCATCAGAAACCCTTTTGACATCTTATCAGTAAGTTATGTTAAAAATTTGAAATTGTGCAGCAATGTCTTTGGCTTGTTTGTGGAGGGGTTTCAAATTTTGTTTTCTGACTTGGTAAATTCCAATCATTTGATTGGTTATCAACTATGAATTGGTGCAAGTGACAATGTCACTTGCACCATAATTCCTCGTTTCTCTTAGCCCATCAACTAGGGCAAGATAATAAGCTTCATTATTTTTGGTTGTCCTAGGTATTTCTCTACTATTTTGATAGACTTGGCTTAGTGCTTCATTATGAAGCACAAATCTAGCCTGTGTTATATTGTTAAAACAAGGTTGCAGCAACTCACAGTTATAGTAATGGCAACTCACTGTTACAATGGCGATAACTCACTATTACAATCGTTGAAACTCACTGTTACAGTGGTTGCAATTCACTATTACAGTGGCAGAAAATCATTGTTACAATGGCGACAACTTCCTGTTACAGTGGTGGCAACTCCTTGTTACAGTAGCAACAACTCACTGTAACAGTGGCGGAAACTCATTGTTACTCAACCATGAAAATATTAAAAATAATCTTAAAATGTTTTGATACGTTAATTTACTTTATGTATTAAAAAGCATCTTTAAATTATTTCATGATAAGTTAATTTACTTTATCTTTTACTTTGTAGTTGTACATCAAAAAAGATTTTTGGACTTGTGATGAGCACCAGTATTGCAGCAAGAATGTTGCAACTCCTAGGGCTACCAACTTTACTTCATCAACCTAAGGTTCATACAAACTTGGAGGTGACAATGTTGTATACACCATAGATACAATGGTCTACTCTTGTCACTTTTCAATTGGGGCAATAGACCACTAGGGTTTTTAAAACCATACTTCTATTGACTAGAAGGAGTCTGACTACCAAATGGAAAAGGGAAAATTATTCTTAATGCAAAAAGGGAATGTTGCCTACTCTAGGAAATGAAAGTGTTGAATTGGAAGGTGCTATAAAGTGACATGAAATCATCTAGCTAAGAATATACACATTTTGCTTGCAAAAGAGACCTAACTTAACCTTGTAGATAACATTTATTTATCTAGACTAACTGAGCATGCAATTTTATCTAAGAACTACTGTGACTACTGCATGCATGTGCTAACTTAGAAATTGCAGAAAATTCCTTTTTGATTTTCAGTTTTATGAATGCAAATGCTAATTTAACCATTTTTTTCTTTGGCAAGGGAGACAGGTATGGGGAAATAGGTTTGGAATGGAGTCAAGGGTATGGAAGCCAAGTGGAGTCCTAAACTAAGCTCAGATGACCATTTTTTCTTAATTCGGGCTTAAAATAGGCTACTACATTGTTTCCTATAGTACTACAGGATGTCCTAGTTCTACTACAAGATGCCATGTTTTACTACAGGAAACAGGCCGAAAGCTTATAAGGAGGTAGGAAAGGTAGAATGAAGTGTGGGAAAGGTGTTTGATGGGGAAATAAGGCATAGAGGAGGTGCACACTACCCAAGGCTCAGTCCAAGGCTTCAAGATGGTTGGACTTGCTCAAGGAAAATGTCCACTTTGCTTACAAAACAAGAATTTGGATTAGGGTTTGGTGGACTTTGGCAGTGTAGGTGGAGAAGACTTGGATGAGGAAAATGAGATGAGGTCTCCCTGCAGATCAGAAACTCCTACAACAACATACATTCTTTTCTTCATTTATGCACAACTTCATTTATACATGGAAAAGATTAGTTGAATGTAGGAAAAACAAAGTTATTAATAGCTAATGGCTAAGTTTATGAATGCAAATGATTCTAAACCATAGAAAACTCAAGATATCAAAATGACAATTGCATATACTTCTAAGGAATTTAGAGACAGTGATCTATTCAACAAGAAATCCTAAGTTATGCAGTGATCACACAATAAATCTGTTTTTGGGCTGTGTGAATGGAACCCTCAACCCATTATCCTAGAAGGGAGATGAGGCAAAGGACATTATCACAAGATTTTCTGAAGTGTTTACTATCACTATTGTACCACTGATATATCTATCCACAAATGGAATCAAACTAAGTAATCATCCAAATACTTGTAGAATAACCAAAACCAAAATCACTTCAGCAGCTAACTATGAATGTAATCTAAGCATACATGTACGAAAAGAGCAACCTCTGCTGCTAGGGTTGGGCCCTAACCCAAGAGCTTCAGCCCTCTGATTCAACTCAGTGTTGGATCAAGGGAATGATTTTCATTTTCATTAAAATATAAAAAATACATAAGAGTTATCAGTCACAATGTCTTAACTCGAAAATGCCTCTTGGATACAACAAAAAAATTCGAATCATAATGAGGCTCTAGGCCTTCTTATTTATACAACTAAAGCTACCAACAACTTCCTTAAATTTAGGGAGGCTTGTCTCCCAACTCGAGATAAGCTTGTCTTAACTATCACCGGCTTGGCTGCTTGTAACTCTGAGCTGATGAGATCTGGTGGAGGAATCTTTGAATGGGTGAGGATTTAAGGAGGGAGATCCAATCTCCTAAAATCCCTCTTGCTTGTCTACTTCGAGTTCCTGCACTTAAATTAGCTAAAATTTCTCCAAATCTTGCAATTAATGCACATTAGGCCACATGACATAACATCTCATCTTTACCCTTTTCACTAAGCAAAATATCACAAAACATGTAAAGAAATGTGAGAAAAGTTGATTTTAGTAAGCTAGAGAGTGGCATTAAGGTCCATATAATTTACCTCTTGATGAGCATCATCATCACCCCCCTATTGAAAGTGTTGCTCATCCTCTGAGCAACTTAATCTATGTCCATGTCTTTCATTGCTCTTGTGGCCTCTCTGACATTCCAGGATTCTGTTGATGTATTCTCCTCTTGTGGATAAAATCCTACATGCTTCTCTATTTCCTCCCACTACTTTCATTCTTCTTCTTCCTTTCTTCCTTCTAACATACCCAAGAGCAATGGTGGAATGAGTTTCAAGCCAATTCAATTGATTTTGAGCCTCTGCAATGCCTTCTTATATAGTGGGGTCCTCTCTAGTGCATCCCTCATTCTTTCAGGGGAATGATACTCCCTAATCTTTAGGTTGTATGGTAAGGTGCCCCATCTCCTTTGGCATGCTTGTTGGATTTCATCCCCTAGAAATCTTAAAGTGTCCTCAAAATGTGTGACTACTTGCTCTTGTGTAGCTAGGTATCTTGGTGCAAGATGTGGATCATTGGCGATGAGGTTGTGTGTGTTAATGACAGCCATGGAATTCAAGGGGCTCCTTTTCTTCTCTTTCCAACACTCTCTTTACTTTCTTAGCCCTAGCCTCCTCATGACTCATTCATTATGCCAAGGCCATTAATTGTAAGTCCCCCAACTTTGGATCTGGGTCCCACACATTCAAGTCTATTAAGGCCAAGTTATGTAAGTAGAATTCAGATATCTTGGCCCTGTCCTCCAGGGTGCTTTGGTCACAAAACTCAATGAATTGTCTACAGTATTGGAAAGGAATAGTCCCTCATTGTGCTAGGGTCTTTATCTGAAATTGCATCCATTGATCTTTTAGGTACAAGGCTTATGATTTTGATGGCATCCTTCACTAGAGTGCCTCCATAGAGAGGCTTGCCATAGTGGCCAATTGGCTCTCTTTTTCCTATACTTGCCTCCTCATCCATGTGTTCTCAACTGTTATATGGAATTTGTATCTATGGATAAACACATTTTCCCTAAGTGGGTAGTTACACTTAGAACAACAGAAAGAAAGTGGTTTAACCTTTTCCTATAATAGATAGATGAGATGAAGGAACTTACTTGTGATCTTTCGCTTCCTTGATCTCCTTTGAATTGCTCCCGTCGCTCCCACTCGAACTGAATCCACTCAATTGGTACCTGTCAATAGAAATAGAAGACAAAAACGATCAAAGTACATGATCTATCTACTATAAACCAATGGAATTGACAACATTGAAACATATATGCATCATAGATATGAACAAGAATATGGGAAAAGGAACAAACAACTTTATTGATGTAGAAGGAAGAGTTACACCCAAAGCGTTCGATCCCATGTCACTCATCCAGCATCAGTCCAAACCCTCGTCACACCAAAATAACACCAATCCAGTAGCATAACATTACTTGACATGAACTCAAATCTCAAACCAACAGTATTTCCTTACAATCTTCAGATTCTAGCCCCCATGATCACTATGATGAGTGCTCAATTTATAGGGAAATGGAGGTGGTTTTGTCATAAATGAGGGTATTGAATGGCCTTCCAAACTTGGAGTTAGTTTCCATGGAGCAAGGGATGAGAGGATAGGAGGTTAATTGATCCTTAGCCTATCCAAATTCAAGCTCATAGGAGGAGATAAGAGATGGGATCCTTCTAGAATGATCTAGAATCAAGGAATATTCCCAGAACCCTATGAAAATTTTGCTCAATCTCACCCAGCACAGGTCAAAGAGGGCCTAAGTGCACTGCAGTGCAGGCCTGAATGGGCCTGCCTACTCTGCAACGCAGTTACCCCTGACCAAGGTTGCACTGGTGTCCCAAGGAGGCATTTCAGCAAGGCTTCAGGCTAGGAAACTTTCATGGATGGAAGCATTCAATGAGATGACTTATCTAGGGCATGTAACAACTAAATTAGGGTTTTATGAGCCCTAATTTTAGTTATCTGAATTTTGGGAGTGATGTGCCAAAATAGACTTATAATAATTGCCCCCTAAAGCATGAAGTCGAAAATGATAATGACAAGTGATATGCTTTAGGACGGGGAGGATCTGAAGCGGACGGTGACCTGCATCGATTACAATACATAACATCATGATATTTTGAACTTTTCATGAATTGCTGAGGGAAGGCATACCCATACTCAACATATAAACTTTTCATTACATGTACATAAATCAGATAGTCGTCTACAGATATAGACCCATGATAGGATGACCATTCGTCTAAAGCCATTGTACAGATGATTTAGTACTCTCCTGAAATCGCAGCCCGAAAGGATGAAACTAGATATGGGATCTTCTATCTCATCCAATCATTCACTCAAGTATGAGTCTAACCATGTGAAAATTTGATCTGAAGTCGAACATGGGAAGACACCATCTGATTACCAGCCAATGATGTAAGCTATTAACAGACGCGAGAGAGATCACCGATAATGATAATGATTCTCAAGGTACTACAATACATTCTACATGGTGTGAATAGATGTTTTGATGTCGAACACCATACAAAGTCTTTTAGTCGAAGGCCAGTGATGTCAACCTATTGCTAGAAGCGAGAAACTTGACATTGATGTATGCAAGCCTCAAGGTACTGGAAGGGTGTTTCTAAGTCAACTTCTTGGATAATGTGCTGATGTCGACAAGAAGTGAATCATCGCAGGAGGGACTTGATGTATCCCTTATCAACGACACGAAATGAGTGTAATGATTTTGAAGACAAAATTTGACTGACGACACAAGGTTCAAGAATGGCGGTCATGAAAATGAAGGTTTATAAGTATTGCAAAGGATGAAGTTTACTAAGTGACTTATCTTGAACATGTCGGCAACACTGAATGAATTGGCAACATTGGCCCAAAACCAAAGTGATGGATGGTGTGATAGACCATAGGTATGATAACCATCAAGCAAATAACCCAACCCAAATAGTCACATAGATGAAGTGAAAGTGTCATGTTCAAGAGCGACTTGCTACCATAAAGTGATTTATCCTTTTTCCCATTTTCCCCAGTCATTGTTGACCAGTACCTCTTTATTTTTTAAAACAATCTTGAGGAGGATAACATATGCTTGTAGTATAATTCCACCTTTTGGGTGAATCCATTGCTATGTGATGTTTCAGTGAGTCTATCGAAGGTGAAACTCGGTCTTGTCATGATGGACAAGTTTGTCACTATTTGATGTTTTAATGAGTTTAACGACAATGAGAACTCGGTCCTTTTCATATTTAGAGAGTTTGAAAAGGGAAAAAAGGAAACTCCACAAGTTCTTTTTCGTAAATTTGTCTCTCAAGTCCAAAAAAGCATAAAATAATACAAGAGAGAACCTATTGACCATGTTCGATCAACGTATTCCTTTTTCGTAAGTAATCTATCTTAGTCCGGAAAAGGGTTAAACTTATACTGAGTAGATGTCGTTTCCAATCCATTTATGAGCTAAAAAGGACAAGCTCCTAGCAATCTTTTCATGTTTAAAGAGTCAGAAAAGAGCTTGAAAGCAGACCCCCTATTTTTATTTTCTTTTAATGAGTCAAAAAAGGAAAATACTCGGCGATCTTTTCATTTTTTACAAGTCAGAAAAGAGCTTAAAGGTGACTCGTCTTAGAGGAACAAGTGGTGTCTAGGATAGCAATTGGTTCCGGTGATGTTGGAACTTCTCAAAACATGTTGATTTATGTGAAGAGGCTGGCTAATAAGACCACTCATTTCAACTGTTCCTCAAAAAGGGTAAAACAACCAAGTGAAAGCGTATGATCGGCCAAGCAGATAGTGACGATGGAAGGAGAAAAATCAAGGCTCATATGATGGAAGAGGCTGATAGAATGGCAATCACGAGGGTTAAAATGGAGATGGGTTCATTTTTACACAAGCTTGAACCATAGGGAACTATGCTTGGATTTAGTTTAATGTATACACAAACTTGAAACGAAAAATTATGCTTGGATTCAGTTTCATGTTTACACAAGCTTGAAACAAAAAACTATGCTTTAGATTGGTTTACATGCCCCCAGCACAATGACTTGATTTTAGGTGCATGCCCCCCAAGCTTCATTGCATTCACCTACTCATGGCTATCAGGTGGATGGAATGAATTTTCATTTACGAGATCAAGTGAAACACTCGACTCGGATTTTACGAGATCTAATCAAAGGCTTGAATTGGAACTTTGCTCCAGGGGACCTTGTTTCATTTTTTAATGAGCTTGACACAAGACAAGGAACTCTACTCAGATTCCTTGTTTCATTTTTTAACGATCTTGACACAAGATAAGGAACTATGCTCTGGGACCTATTTCATTTTTTAATGAGTTTGACACAGTAAAATAACTATCCTCATATTCCTTGTTTCATTTTTTAACGAGCTTGACACAAGATAAGGAACTATGCTCTCGACCTATTTCATTTATTAATGAGTTTGACACAGTAAAATAACTATCCTCATATTCCTTGTTTCATTTTTTAATGATCTTGACACAAGATAAGGAACTATGCTTTGGGACCTATTTCATTTATTAATGAGTTTGACACAGTAAAATAACTATCTTCATATTCCTTGTTTCATTTTTTAACGAGCTTGACACAAGACAAGGAACTATGCTCATGATTCCTTGATCACGACCCATAAGAGGTCATGACTTCCAAGAGGTTCTCATCAGATGGGAGAACAATGCTCTGGAAGGGATACGTAGCAAGGAATCCATTAGAGAGATCTAGTTCCAATGCCCTTAGTACATAATGCACAACATAACAGAATTGATCATCAGTTGATGTAGGCATGGAACGGGTTGCCACATAATTGACCTATGGTGGGGAAGATACCGTTGGGACAAAAGGACCATTTAGGGAAGATGGTTGACTGGAAGCCATAGTTGGACTGGAAATGAAAGCTGGTCAATAGTGACAATTCTGCCTTCATGCGGGAAACACATCACTCGAAAGAGTGTTGAAACAATATCTCCCATGTCATAAACATAGTCGCGCCCAAGAAGTAAATTGTAATCTAAAGGGCCTGGGACTACCATCACATTGACATAAACAATTTTTCCTCCCAAAGTAATAGGAAATTGAGGAAGGATCCCTAATGGTTGACTGGTTCCTCTGTTAAAATCCAACACATTCTGGGTAACAAGCATAAGTGGCGGTGAACCGAGCGCTTTCCAAGCAGTGGAGGAAAGAATACTCATAGATGCACCTTCATTTATAATAGTGCCAGATACAATCATATTATAAACCTGTACTATGATCTAGAAAGGCACATAAGAAGGAAGACGACATCCTGCCAGTCGATTCCAATCAAAGGAAGTGACCAGACTATGGAGAGGGTATTGTTATGAAACCAGTTTACAAAAATATAGAAAAGATAGATCAACACCTTAGAATTCAGCCTCTTCGAGGGGGCAACCTCCTTTACATTACACAAATGAACAATTCTTGGATGATACAAATGACAAGACCTCCTTTCTATATATAGGAGTCTAAGGGGTCATAATATAATCAGAGCCAACATAACAATAATAATGTAAGGGCACAATAATAACAATAGTGGGTTTCTATGGGGCACAATAATAACCATATGGGGACTACATGGGCACAACAATATAATAAGGGGGTTGTACTAATAACAATAAGGGATTACACTAGTACTATAGGGACCTAACATGCCCCTCTCCTTCAAAAAGTGTTGTCCTCAACACTTGAGTAGTTCTTGATGCTTCTATATAAAATTCTTATCCTCCCATGTGGAATTTTCAGCGGGTAAGTTCTTCCACTTGATGATATACTCTGAAATTGATCGATTTCGTAGATGTCGGGTTCTTTTTTTCTATGACTACTCCAGGTTCCAATATGATTTTTCCTTCCTCATCAAGTTCTGGCAATATCGTTTGAACTAGGATCTTCTGCAACTTTTGAATGAGTGGCCACACTTCTTTGTCCTTCTTCCATTCATCTCTTGCTTCATTTATCCAATCTGGTTGGATAATAGAAATAGCACAAAACAATGCTTCCACATCCTCATCCTTTCTTGAGAGTGCATCTGCAACAACATTTTTCTAACATTTTTTTTAGATGATTTCAAATTCATAACGCAACATATTTGTGACCCATTTTTTCTTTTCTTCTAAAGATAATATTTGTTCTAAAAAGTATTTAAGACTATCATGATACATTTTTACCTTGAAGTGTCTTCCCATTAGGTAAGGTCGCCATATCTTAAGTGCATGTAGTATTGCCAACATTTCCTTATCATAAATAGCTTTCTTGAGATGTAGCCGTAAAAATACCCAATCGCCTCCATCAAAACTTCTTTCACTCCGATGTTGATCTTCTTGTTGCTTCATTTGATTCTTCACCAAAGTGGCGTTATCGTTTAATAGTTGGAGAACTTGTTGTTGATGCTCAAGGTGATATTTCACTGCTTGAATCTTTTTCTTCTTGATATGTCCTTCTATCTTGAGAGTTTGAGAAGTGGTAATTTCTTCCAATGCATTACAAGATATGGTCGGATTCATTTCTTGATGCTCAATGTGATCGTTCACTTCTTGAACATTTTTCTTCCTGATATGTCCTTCTATATTCATAGTTTGAGGAGTGGTAATTCTGGCCAATGCATTACAAGATATGGTAGGATTCATTTCTTCTTTCTCGATGTGATATTTCACTTCTTGAACCTTTTTCTTCTTGATATGTCCTTCTATCTTAAGAGTTTGAGGAGTGGTAATTCTTGCCAATGCTTTACAAGATATGGTCAGATTCATTTCTTGATGCTCGATGTGATCTTTCACTTCTTGAACATTTTTCTTCTTGATATGTCCTTCTATCTTGAGAGTTTGAGGAGTGGTAATTGATTCCAATGCCTTACAAGATATTTTCGGATTCATTTCTTCTTTCTCTAGGGTTGGTTCCTGGTGTATATCCTCTTCTTTTGATGTTTCTTGATCCTTTTCTTCCTCCTCTTCACAATCTATGTAAAATAATTTATTCTCAGCACACTTATGACTTTTAGTGTATTTTCTATAACAAATGTAACAAAGTCTTTTTTCTCTTTTTTCTTCCAATTGTTGTCGTGTAACCTTGTAGGTTGTGGAAGGCTAGAAGAAAAAACACTTCCATATTTATAGTTGTGTGTGGTAGGATTCCTTGTTTCCATAATTCCACGTTCAATTTTTCTTGCCACCCTGAATGCCTTCTCCAATGAATCAGGTTCCCAAAGACGAACCTCATGTTGCATGTTATCCTTTAAAGTCCCTATGAAGACATCAATCCTTTTCTTCTCTGGAATATCATTTACCCTTATATTCAATTTTTTAAAATCCTCAATGTGTTCTGCCATTGAACCCTTTTGTTTGAGATTTATCAATTGTCTAAAGAAAGCGTTACTCTTTGTATCCTGATAATGTGCTATCATTTCTTCCGTGAAAATTGACCAAGTGACAAGTGCTTTACGAGAACACAACCTTTTATACCATAAAAATTGATCCAGTTCTAAATATGAAGATGCAATACGTACCTTTTGTAACAGTTGCACCTCATGTAGATCAAAATATTGCTCCATTTGTAGTATCCAATTTACCGGATCCTTGCCATCAAACTTCCTCATATTGCCTTTTCTTGATTTTAGGAGCTCGATCTTGAAATGACTGTAACTCTGTAATTTCGGATTTTCCAGTTCTGAAATCGTGACCTGCAATATTCCTCTGCATCCTCTTTCCAATGCCACCAGTCTGATGGAAATTGGATTCTCCAAGAAAGAGTTATGCACAATCTCCCAAGATGACCTAATTATATACCTTTTCAGAAGATCGAACTTGTATGAAGTTCCACGTGTCACTATTTTGACCTTCAGATCTGAAAAATATACAAAAAACACTACAGTGCGTCCTCTTTCAGTAACTTCATACAAAATTTCAATCTGATGCTCAGAGACACAGTTATGACGATTTTCTACAGGTCACTTGTTTGGGATGTAATTCAGGAGCCTGCAGAAAACCTAAATGTCTTGGACTGTATCTCCGAAAATATAGTGAAACAAGATCTGAAATTCAGAACCAAGGTTTAGCGAGCTTTCGTCTCAAATGGGTTTTTTTCTTAGCTTCTGAAATGCCGCAAAAAAAACGTTATAGCAAAAATTCCACGATGACTTGTTTGGAGCAGCGAAACCCTAGAATCCAAAGCCCTGATACCAAATGTTATGAAACCAGCTCACAAAAAGATAGAAAAGATAGATCAATGCCTTAGAATTTAGCCTCTTCGAGGGGGAAACCTCCTTTACATTACACAAATGAACAATTCTTGGATGATACAAATGACAAGACCTCCTTTCTATATATAGGAGTCTAAGGGGTCATAATATAATCAGAGCTGACATAACAATAATAATGTAAGGGCACAATAATAACAATAGTGGGCTTCTATGGGGTGCAATAATAACCATATGGGGACTACATGGGCACAACAGTATAATAAGGGGGTTGTACTAATAACAATAAGGGGTTACACTAGTAGTATAGGGACCTAATAGGTACCGTAAGAATGGGAGAATTACCCCCTTGAGTTACGAGAACGGGAGGCTTTTCCTCTTGTCTTGATGGAACAGGAAGGTTTCCTCCATGCTCATTGGAATCTGAATAAATGAAAAGAACCTGAGTGGTATCATACTCACTCTCTACGAGAAAGATACAATTAACTGAAGGTGAAACCGGGTCAACTGTTTCCTCGACCTATGATTGGTCGGGTATAGACTCATGGGATTCACATTCAGAGAGAGTGGGTTTGACCGACGGTTGATTTGGGTCAATCACTTCATCAACTAGTGAAGGATTAAGGGAGAGTCTCCTGTAACCAGATGGAAGTCATTGCGGAGAAGCAGGACGATTATCCAACACTTTTTGGGCTTCATCCAGATAGGGAAAAAGGTGAATGGGGTGATTCCCTTCGCATAACCTACAGGGAAAATTAACTTTACCCTTCTTTCCATGAACTTTACTACCACTAGTTGATGGTGTGTCACCAACATGATCTCCAGAAGTTGATGACACGGGATGATGTGAACGAGAAGACCATTCTTCTAAGATCTGAGGAATACTAGAACAATTTTGAAGAAGATGGTCTCTCGTACAAAGTTTGCAAGGATATCGAAGTTTGTGAGGCTTATCGGACAATTTCTCATCAGAAGTTGCATTCGAAGCAATGGTTGCTTGGTTGGCCCCCTGCTGAATTTTCTTCTTCTTCTTCTTCTTCCCTTTCTTATTCTTCTTATCCACTTGGTTACTAGTGTCAATACTTTCACCAGGCGAAGAGGAAGAAACAGCCAACGAAGAAGGTAAAGGGTCAACTTTAGGATCAACTAGAGGTTGATTTTGTCCAGATGGAGAAGTACTCGATTACGGAGAAATCACGACATTTTGAACCAAGGAGGTTGAAAACAACCATACTAGCAAGCCAATGGTAAATCCCGGAAGGGATAATGTAGCCATATATGGAGCACCAATATTTTTGAAAGGAGGAAAAGGACTAGGATTCCCATAAAAAGGAATTCCTTGATCAGTGGACTCCAAAGTTGTTGCCATATGTCTCAACCTAAGATCAACTAAGGAGTGACGTGGAGGATGTTATCCACGGTCAATTAATTTTATTTTAATCAAAATAACATAATGAAACAAAAGAGGGATAATCTAGGCAAAAGGATTACCAAGTAACTGTGAACTGCAATATACTACCTCGGTAAACCAAGGACTTAACATACATGTAGGCAATCTCCCTGAATGTTGTTTTTGGTGTATCACAGTATACAAGGCAGCCGACTCGGTTACCTATGGATAGATAGAAACCTAATGTAGTCCTCCCAAATATACCCAAAAGTACGTGGAGGCCCAATCCGTGTTAGCGCTGTCTAATGCGAAACCACACAGTGAGAGCATTCCTTTATACTTTTCATACTATAACACTGCCCTATATACCTGAAAGTACATGGATGAGCTACGATATACTTACGTACGTGGAATGAGGTATCACACTCGGAATGTATCGCAGACAATTAGTGACAACTACTATGTTTAACGACGCCAGAACACGTCTCTAGCCTAGACCTCTAAATGTTATGCGTTAAGTTACAATGCTCCATTAGGTTAATCGAGATAAATTTTAAGTTTATCTTCTTAAGAATTTTCCTTTCAATGTTCACCACGTGACGTATGTTTGCAATTCCTAGAATGCAACTAACATGAGAAACATTTTTTCATTCAATTAACAATGAAAACCATAGCTAGTAAGGGATAGAGCAATCAGATCTTTGACAAAGAGAAAAGAGCACAGCTAATGCAATTTCCCTAGCTATTCCTATCAAGCATTCACAAACTACAATATGCACAATGCAAGTTTTTCTTTTCAGTCCCTTTAGTGTTTAGATGAACAATAAGGAACTAGATGCACAAACGATCAATCAATGCTTTCACAAGAAAATAAGACTTTACGACAATTATTTTTCAGAAAAGTAAAGACTAATCAATGTAAGCTAAAATTGACAATGAATTGATAATGATAAATAAATCTCTTAAGAAACACTAAACAATCAAGGTCAAAGTAGGGGTAGGAGAGGAAATGCAAATTGATTTTAGAGGCATAAAAAACTTTGATCTTTCAGCAAACAACATCATAAGCAACTTTGGAAAAATCAAGCAAAAGATGGGTTTTTTAGCTTGAGAGGGACCAATGCAGGTCTGAGTGGGAGACAATGCACTACAGAGCACTATCTCTAAGCCAAGGGTGCACTGCAGTGCACTGTCCCCTGACCAAGGGTGCACTGGTACCAGCACATTCCTAAAATAGGCATTCTAGTGCAAATTTCAACCAAAAAAGCTTCAAAATGACTGAAAAGAGATCAATGAAGTCAAGTAAAGTCTACTAGGATGCAATATGATGAGGGTTAGCTGCCAGGAACGACATTCGTTCCCCAGTATGGTCGCCAGTTTGTTATATGGAATTTGTATCTACGAATAAACACATTTTCCCTAAGTGGGTAGTTACACTTAGAACAATAGAAAGAAAGTTGTTTAAACTTTTCCTATAATAGATAGATGAGATGAAGGAACTTACTTGTGATCTTTTGCTTCCTTGATCTCCTTTGAATTTCTCCCGTCGCTCCCACTCGAACTGAATCTGCTCAATTGGTACCTGTCAACAGAAACAGAAGATGACAACGATCAAAGTACATGATCTATCTACTATAAACCAATGGAATCAACAACATTGAAACATATATGCATCATAGATATGAACAAGAATATGGGAAAAGGAACAAACAACTTTATTGATGTAGAAGGAAGAGTTACACCCAAAGCGGTTTGATCCCGTGTCATTCATCCAGCTTCAGTCCAAACAATCATCACACCAAAAGCACACCAATCCAGCAGCATAACATTACTTGACATGAACTCAAATCTCAAACCAACAATATTTCCTTACAATCTTCAAATTCTAGTCCCCCTGATCACTATGATGAGTGCTCAATTTATAGGGAAATGGAGGTGGTTTTGTCATAAATGAGGGTATTGAATGGCCTTCCAAACTTGGAGTTAGTTTCCATGGAGCAAGGGATGAGAGGATAGGAGGTTAATTGATCCTTAGCATATCCAAATTTGAGCTCATAAGAGGAGATAAGAGATGGGATCCTTCTAGAATGATCTAGAATCAAGGAATATTCCTAGAACCCTATGCAAATTTCGCTCAATCTCACCCAGCGCAGGTCAAAGAGGGCCTAAGTGCACTACAATGCAGGCCTGAATGGGCCTGCCTGCTCTGCAGCGCAGTTACCCCTGACCAAGGCTACACTGGTGTCCCAAGGAGGCATTTCAGCAAGGCTTCAGGCTAGGAAACTTTCATGGATGGAAGCATTCAATGAGATGACTTGGGCATGTAACAAATGAATTAGGGTTTGATGAGCCCTAATTGTACTAATATGAATATCGGAAGTGATGTGCCCAAATAGGCCTGTAACATCAGCCTCTAGTTGAGATTTCATAACTCTTTCCTTGTCTCTTATCTCACTCAACTCTCTGCCCATCTCTAGCAACTTCTCTTCCATATGGCCCACATCCTCTACATTCTTTGATTTAGCAATTTGCATCCAACAATGTGTCCTTTCTCTCTCCTTCTCAAGCTCAAAGAATAGAGGGATGGAAAATTTATGTGGTATTACTCTGCCTCCCTCAATGAATCTATAATAGGAGCTGAGATTGGGTTGTGGGCTAGGTTCCTGCAGCTCTTGGAATTCTCCCTTTACTGTCTTTGGAGCATCTATCTGCCCCTGTACTTGTGTTTATGCTTCCTTTCCTCTCCTTTTTCCCTGATGTCCTTCTTGTTGCTTCTTCTGTGTTTCCTGTAGTGCTGATAGAGTTTCCTGTAGGACTATCTATGTTTCCTATAGAAGGATTTTCCCTTTTTGAAAGGGGGTCAAAGGTTCTTTGATTTTATTTGCTAAGGTTGACCTGGTGACAGACCTCCTAACATAGGTGATTGGCAACTTTGGGGAAGCCTGTTTTGATGTGCCCTCTTTACCTTTCATTTCTAGGGAGACTAGTTTTTCTTGTCCTTTTGGTGAGTCTTCAATGATGATAGGAGTCTTGGTAGGTGTTTGTGGTCTCCCCTATTTTATCATATTGATCCTCCTTGTTTCAAAATATAGGGGAGTCTGCTTCTATCCTTTTCCTGTTGACTTTATGGGTGTGCTTAGGTCAGTCAAGGCAGCAGCTACCTCCTTCTCTGTGGGTTCAGGAGACAATCTGGGATATTCCTCCCCTTCCTTGGTATGTGTTTCAGGGCTTTCCTTGTCCTTCTGTGCTTCTTCCCCACTGTTCTTTTCTCCCTCTATTTTATTTATCTCTTCCTCCTCTTCTTCCTCTGGTTCTTCCTCCTCTTCTGCAAGTTCCTCATCTTCTTCTTCTTCTGGTTCTTCTTCCTCTTCTTCTTCTAGTTCTTCTTCCTCTTCCTCACCACTAGAGTTTGGGTCTCTTTCATACTAAATTGCTTCAATTACATATTCCCTGTCCATGTCTGTAAATGTGGACCATAGAATAGGGACTCTTAATTCGCTTAGGGCATCTTCTAATATGATCTTGATTAGTCCATGATGTGCCAACTATTGATACTTTCCTTTGTGTACCTTGATTCTCATGTCTATTATTGATTGCAACAAGAAGTAGGGAACACTAAGTCTTATATTAGGGGATAACTCTTCTCCAAATCTCAACTCATGGAGGAGTCTAAATTGGTAACCATAGACTATACTGAGCCTTCCCTCACAAGAAATATATTTGAGAATGTGATAGCTTACTTCATCCCAAGGATATGGAATGTTCTCCCTTATAATCCCATTTTTGTCCTCAATTGGCTCGTCATCTTCCAAGAAAAAGTTCTTCTTGGCATAAGTGTTGCTAGATTTATCCTCTTTTCTCCATTTTAAACCTAGAGGAAGTGTAGTGATTATGCTAATGCTTTCAGGGGTAATTGTTACTGACAATTATCTCACCACAGAAGTGGAACTGACTCTAGCTTGAGGTGTGAGTGACGTTGCAAATTCCCGAGATACGTCATCATCATATCTTCTAAGTAGCTTGAAGAATCCCAACCATTGATGCCTTCTAAATATCTCTACCACGGTGGGGTGGAGATGTATTCTAGATGTTCTTATGGGCTCCCTTCTGTTGAAACCTCCTATCATTTTCTCTCTCTATCAATCTAACTGTATGTAGCTTGGTGGCTTTAGCTTAAGAGTTTTCCCAGGTGACTGAGGGTTTAGAGTTTAGGAGGGTGATGACTACAATTCTTCATTTATCCCCACATAATTTCTCCACACAATTATGCCTATCTCTATGCACACTATAATTACTAGAAAAAAATGAAAATTTATTTTCCTTTCCTCTTTTCTAGCTATCAAGCCAAAACACAAAGGATATGGGCCACCTACCTATCACTATAATGCCCTTTTTTAGGAGAATTCTTGAATAGTTGGGCCCTAGGAACCCCCTCGTATATTTTTTGACAATTCCCACTGTTTCTTGTAGTTTTTCTTTGTTTCATGTAGGTGCTCATTGTAGGATGTCCGAGACTATATTTCTTCTTTGATGGATCCTCTAGGTGATCCTAATTCTCTAAATCTCGAAATGAATGATGTATGCATGAAAGTTAGGGATTTTTCTATTTATGGTCGATTCCTTGGAGCAGTGTGCTGGCTGACAGGGTATGTGATTTCTCCTTTTGGACTGTTGGCCCACTATTAGTTATCATGCATCCCTTTCTCATAATCATCACCCACTCCTGTACAACTTAACTCGACCACCTTTTCGAATTATTTCCTATGATGTGACCTTGCCACATGTTTAGTTGACTAGAACTTAATTTTTTGTTTTCGAACTGAGGGTGGCCAAGTTAACTGGCCACCTTCAGCTTATAAAACCAACTTTTTCATATTATTACAGTTTTATCATATTCATACTTAGGAAAGAGTGTGGATGAGGTGCCATACCTGTGGCTTCCTTTGCTTGGTCGATGCATGTTGGAGGGTGGCTTTGTTGTGCTTCTTCTGGTTTAGGTACATATTCTCTTTTTCTCTTGTTTTGTTGATTTCACCCGGCTGATAGGTTGGTCTTCTTTGTTGTGATGTGCAGGTGTTGGCCTCTTCTGTTGCTGCTGAGCTTTGGATAGGTGCCATAGTGCCTGCAGGGGTGCTGATACTCTTCCTCTGCATGGATGTTGAAGGAGGAGCATGGATATTGTTGTTATTATAATATAGGTTGCTACAGGGTTTCCTGTAGTACTATAGGAAATCCTGTAGCTGCCTCTTTCTAAATTTTTTTGTTTTTTTTTCTTGGAGGAGGAATAGGTGTTGAAGTAGGAGTGGAAAGGGTGGAAATGGGGAAGATGGAGTGGTAGGTGAGGTATTATATTGATGGTATGGCCCTTGGATTTTTCTTTATTTTCCTTGTTTTTTCTTCTTTTTTGTTCTTTTTTTTTCTTTTTCTTTTTCTAAGTGGATTTCTTGATGGACATAGAGGGTGACATGGTCATGAAATGGGGTTTGGTTGAGATGTGGTGAGGTCAATGGCCTCCTCTTTCAACCCAAAATAAGCCTGCATTATTATTTCTCAACCGGGATTTCATTCCTGTAGATTTTCAGGACATCTTGTAGTACTACAGGAAACTCCTGTAGTAACTATAGGAAATCCTGTAGAAGTTAGAAAATTACCTGTAAATTGGTTTTTTGATGGTTGGAGATGAGAATGGATGTTGGAGACATGGTGGTAATGGAAGATATGAAATGAATGAAGGAAGAATGGGGTTTTTCTTGGCTTTCTTCCCTCTGAACGTGGTGTCCTTTATTTCCATGAAAACCTACAAAAACCACAGATTTTTATTAGTGGGCAAGTTTTAGGTCCCTGCCATAACATTTTTGTATTTTTCTTTTTCTTTTTTTTTTTCCTTTTTTTTTTAAAGACGCCTAGGTCACCTCAACGGAGGTTTGAACTTGTTTTCCTGCCCTAAGCGCCTCAAGGGAGGTTTTCACCAAGGGATATTTTATTTTTCTTTTCTTTTCTTTTTCTTCACTCTTGGATTGCCTCAAGGAGGTTTTCAACCCAAAACTGGGCCGTTCCTCCTAGAGGTTTTCACCTAGGTCTTTTATTGTCTTTTAATTTTTTCAAAAATTCAACAGTCTTCAAGAATTCGGAATCCAAGACACCTCCAATCACCACCACTGCCTTACTAATACTACTGACGAACTTTTCCTTTGACAGATGTTTTTTTTAGGCTTTCAATCTATACCCATTGACAAGCAAGGGGATACCTTCTTCATCAATGGTTATTATCTGAACAATCCCATTGTCATTACACTTTTCTATCACATATGGGCCCAGCCATTTGGTCATCAACTTTCCGTTGAAATCCTTGAACCTGGAGTCATACAACAGAGCCCAATCACCTTTTTGAAACATTTGTCTTTGATATTTTTTTCATGCAAAACCTTTCTTTGTAATTGAGTCACCTTTATGTGTAGGATGGCTTGTATCCTAAATTCATCTAAGCCACTGAGTTGGAGCAACCTCTGTTGTTGTGCCCTTGTAACATCTAAATCCAACTATGTTGCCATTCTTAAAGTGTTGTACTCAAACTCAATGGAGAGCAGAGCCTTCTTCCCATAGACCAAATCATAAGGGGTGAAGCCAGTGGTTGTCTTCCAAGTTGTATTATAGGCCCAAGTGGCCTCCACTAGTCTATCAGCCCAATATTTCTTGTTGCTTCTCACCACCTTTGTGAGAATGCTTTCCAATGCTCTGTTGGTAACCTCTACTTTCCCATTGGCCTGAGGGTGGTAAGGATTTTATTTCCTATGCTTGATCTTATGCTGTATTAATAGATTCTCAATCATGTGTGAGGTGAATTGAGTGCCCTGATCAGTGACTATCTCTCTAGGGTACCCAAACTTGTAAAACACATTCTCCCTCAAGAACTCAGCCACTTTCTCTTCTGTGGCTACCTTGACAGCCTTGGTTTCAGCCCACTTTGTCAAGTCGTCACTGCACACAATTATGTACTTTTTCTGTCCTAATAGTGGATCAATGGACCCAAGGAAATCAATGCCCCACTTGTCAGATGGCTCAAAAGTCACTTGAGGTTACAAAGGAATTTCATCCCTCGGAGTAGGTTTCCCCATTCTTTGGCGCTGGTCACATTGGCTAGTATATATTCTTGCATCTTGGTGGAGAGTGGACCAATATTAGCCAGATTGTGGTACCTTGAAGGTTGTCCTCTTGGCTGCAAAGTGACCTCCACAAGGCCGATCATGATAGGCTAGAAGGATGTCAAAAAATTCCTTCTCCCTGACACATCTTCTGATAATTTGATCTATGCCTAGCTTGGAGAGATTGCCCCCAATCCAAGTGAATAGTGCGCTTTTCCTTATAATTCTGTTCTTTTCCTTGGAGGACATATTTGGAGGGAACTATGCAGCCACTAAGTAGTTGGCTATGTCAGCAAACCACGGAGAGAGAACTAAAATAGTGAATAAATGCTCATTTGGTAGCTGCTCATCAACCATTCCTTCCTCACCTGCAGGCAAAGTTAGTCTAGACAAAAAATCTGCAACTAGATTTTCTCTACCAAGCTTATTGATGGTTGTTGGATAAAACTGTTGTAACAAAAGAAACCATATAATGATTCGGGCATTCACATCAGGCTTGTTCATCAAATATTTAATAGCAGCATGGTCAGTATGTACAAAGGTCTGGTAACCAGTGATGTAATGTCTAAATTTATTCAAGGAATGGACAACAGCTAGGAGCTCTTTTTTAGTCACAGTGTAGTTCAATTTAGCCTTGGAAAGATTTTCGTTGATGAAGCAAATGGCATAAGGTAACTTGTCATCTATTTGGCCTAGAGCTACTCCTATAGCTTTGTCAGAGGCATCAGCATGGATGTGGAAAGGAAGATCCCAATTTGGGCCTCGGAGTATAGGTGCAGTAGTCAACTTGTCCTTTATGGTTTCTAGGGCCTCTTGGAAGCTTTTTGACCATAAAAATTCGAAGTCCTTGGCCAATAGTCCAAACAAAGGTGAGGCTACTTTGTTGAAGTCTTTTATGAATCTCCTATAGTATCTCGCTAAACCTAAGAAACTTTTGACAACCCTCTGCTTCTGAGGGGTAGGGACCCTCTTTATGATAGCGATTTTATTTGTGTCCACCTACAGTCCTTCCTAGGATATTGAGTGACCTATAACAGTCCCTGTAGTCATCAAGAACTCACACTTCTCAGGACTAAGGGATAAGTTCATTTCAATGAATTTGTTTAATATTTTACCCAAGTTAGAGAGAGCCTCCAGGAAATCACACCCATAGGGGGTGAAATGATTCATGTATATTTCCACAGAGTCATGGACTAGCTCTGCAAAGATGCTCAGGACTACCCTCTTAAAAGTGGCAAGGGCATTGAATAATCCAAAAGGAAGGACCCTATAAGAAAAGGTACCCAAGGACAACTGAATTTGGTTTTATCTTGGTCCTTTGGGCTGATATGGATCTGATTGTAACCACTAAATCCATCTAGGAAAGAGAAGAACTTCTTTCCTGGCAGACCATCTAATACTTGGTCAATGAAAGGTAGAAGGAAATGGTCCTTTTTGTGGATTTGTTTAGCTCTTTGTAGTCCACATAGATCCTCCGCTTCCCATTTTTCTTTGGAACCAGAACTAGAGGAGATGCCCACTCACTATCTGAGATGGGGTAAATAAACCATGCATCCAACAACTTTAGCAATTCTTCTTTGACTATATCCTTAAGGGTTGGGTTCATTCTCCTCTAAGGTTGTGCACCAGCTTGCAGCCTTCCTTGATGTAAATGTGGTGAGTAAACACTAAAGGATGCACTCCCTTCATCTTCTTGTAACTCCAGGCGAAGGCATCCAAATGTTTTCTTAGCATGTCACATAACTCATCTTCCTGATGTGCAGAGAGAGAGGGGTTGATTTTCAATGCTATTTCTGGACCAAATTCTATCATATTGACATGAGGAGGACTTGAGTCAACTAGGCACAAATCAATCCAAGGGTTATCTTCAGCTTTCTTCATGAACTCCTCAAGAGACAGGGTCTTGGGGGATTGATTTTGGAGGATTTTCTCAATCAGGTCATCTTCATCAGGTTGCCCCCCTCCTATAGTAGCATCTAGGGTACAGATTGGGGAAGACTAGACTTCATCTTCCTCTTCCTCCTCTAACCATAAAGATAAGTCATGCTCCAGAGATGGTTGAGCAGGAGGGTACAAGACCAATTGTTTGGACAACTGCCCATTTTAAATGGTCATATTCCCAGCCCTGCAACTTATGTAAGCATCAACACTGGCTAACCATGGCCTTCCGAGGATTAGAGGATAACCATTGAACTTGGTCTTAGGTTGGAGAACTAAGAAGTCAGTAGGGTATTCCCAGGAATCAATGGAGACCATCACATCCTCAACAACTCCCTCAAGAGCTACTATGGACCTGTCTGCAAGATGCAAGACTGTTGTGGTCTTTCTTAATGATCCTTGGAGATTTAGTTTAAGCATAGTCTCCTTATTCATCACATTGATGGCAACCCCAAGATCGATCAAGGTATGGGGGACAATGATACCATCAATGTGCACATCTACCACAGGACTTCTAGGATCTAGATACTTCGAGCAAATCACCTGCCCCAACATTAAGTCAGACAGTTGTCCAATGACATTAATGGTAGGGGTGTCTTTCTTTCGCCTCCCAAGATGTTTGAAACATTTCTCCTTGATTAACTTGTTGTAGATGGGGACATCCTTGATAGCTTGGAGGAGAAGAAATTAACACACAGGTTTTTCAATTCACCCGGCAGTTCATTCTCTTCTAGGGTGTGATGGATAGGATGGATTAATCTCTTGGGAAAAGGAGGTGGATTCGGTTGAGGGAAACTCTCCTCTTTTTCCTCTTCAAGCTCCTCAGGTGGAGATGGAGGTTGATTATCTGGAAGCACTCTTCCAGACCTGAGGTTGATTTCTTGAATTTCCACAGCATAAGCAGGGTAAGATGCTTCCCCACTATAGACCTATTGTGTCTATCTGTTGTTCGAGTTCGGATTTGGTTGAGCAGGCATTTGAGGTTGCTTAGGTGGAGCAGGATGAAGGAGTTGTGGTTGAGATGGAGGTGGAGGCAGTAAAGCTGGAGATTAGTTGTATGGGAGCCTCCATCGCTGGTATGGTGCATTCCACTGAGGTTGTGGAGGATTATATGGCTGAAATGGTTGGTTGGTAGGTTGGGAATAGTATTGAGGTGCAAAATACCAGGGAGAAGGTGTGAACCATGAAGGATGAGAATGAGGGAACCAAGGGGGAATGGATGCATTTTGGTTAGGTTTGTAATATGAATAGGATGCCCCTTGCATACCTTGTTGGTATGGTCGAGGTCCTTGAGGCCTCCTTTGGTTGATATAACAGAGTTGTTCATTCACCCCTTCAGTTCCTTGATACACATCTTTCAGTCCAAGCAAAGAAGGGCACTTGTCCGTGGAGTGGTTCTCCTCACAGACCGAGCGGATCCCTTTAAGATTCAATGGACATTCATTCCTAGTGTGCTTTCTGGTGCATCTAGGGCAAAAGACAGCTAAGGCTCTTTCTGCTTCCTCCTACTTCCTCTTGATCTGCATGGTGTCCATTTTCAGAGAAAGGGTATGTAGCATTTCACTCTTGAAGTCTTCCAACATGTTCCCAATTTCACTTTTTATGGATGTGTTGGAGGAGGATGACCTGGCCAAATCTTGACTAGCCCTACCCTTCTTTCTGGTTGCCCTAGAATGATTTTTGAAAACTGTCTTGATATCATCATAAGGTAACTGATATATGTCCCCTCCTGACAGTAGGTTTAGGGTTTCTAGGAGATCTTCATTGATCCCTCTAAGAAGGACTAGCTTAAGTGATTCAGGATAGAGGGTGCACCTAGCCCTTCTATAGCTGAGTTGGAAACTTTCCTCATAATCTTCCAAAGATTCATCATGTCCCAAGGTCATTCTAAAAATTTCCTCTTTGGTATCTTTGGACCTGCAATAGTCCCTATACTTATTGTTGAAGGCTTGTTGCATTTGAGCCCAAGTGGTGATGTTGTCCCCAGGTAACCCCATGAACCAGCACAAGGTTTCATCTTTGAGGGTGGATGGAAACAATTTTAACTTCTGGTCATCAGAGGTATAATCATAAGTTTGGCATATGACAGCAAACTCAAACAAAAAGGTATCTGGGTCCTTTGAGGTCAAGCCATGGAAGTGAGGAAGGGCATAGGGGCTTATGTTTTTCATCCTAACATCTCCATTAGTTTCTCTGATGGGAAAAGCACCCTCAGCTCTATTTTCAGCTCCTTCTCTGTCTTCAATCCCATTTCTATTTTCAACCATGGTGTAGGTTGGTGGAATGGTCTCTTCTTCTTCTTCCCCAATAGGCTCTTCAAAGATCTTTGGTTGTTTGCCTAATGGGTCCTCTAGCTCACAGCCACTGAAGAAGAGGGAAGGTTGGCTGTTAGATGTGGTGGGGGTATTTGGCAAAAAAAATCCTAAGTTTTCTCTACTCCTACGAGGCATGAAAGGAATTTGTTTTTTTTCAGGGTTTTCTTCAGAATTAC
Source organism: Pinus tabuliformis (assembly GCA_031772625.1). Taxonomy (NCBI): domain Eukaryota; kingdom Viridiplantae; phylum Streptophyta; class Pinopsida; order Pinales; family Pinaceae; genus Pinus; species Pinus tabuliformis. Next base: position 217,731,965 of record CM062820.1, on the reverse strand, counting down.
TTGTAGAATGGAAAGAAAACAAAGATTTGAAAGTATTTGCTGAATGGAATTATTTGTAGAATTGGAAAGAAAGCAAAGATTGTGACTATTTGTTGAATGGAACTACTTTTCAAAATTGGAAAGAAAGCAAATATTGCAACTATTTGTTGAATGTAACTACTTTGCAAAATTGGAAAGAAAGCAAAGATTGCAACTATTTTCTGAATGGGGAAAAAAAGTAAAAACCACATCTACTTAGACAACTCCCCAAAAATGGTTCCAAAAAGTGATGAGCACCATTATTGCAACAAGAATGTTGCAACTCCTAGGGCTACCAACTTTACTTCATCAACCTGGGGTTCGTACAAACTTGGAGGTGACAGTGTTGTATACACAGTAGATGCAATGGTCTACTCTTGTCACTTTTCAATTGGGGCGATAGACCACTAGGGTTTTTCAAACCAATCTTCTATTGACTAGAAGGAGTCTGACTACCAAATGGCAAAGGGAAAATTATTCTTAATGCAAAAAGGGAATGTTGCCTACTCTAGGAAATGAAAGTGTTGAATTGGAAGGTGCTATAAAGTGACATGAAATCATCTAGCTAAGCATCTACACATTTTGCTTGCAAAAGAGACCTAACTTAACCTTGTATATAACATCTAGTTATTTGGACTAAATGAGCATGGAATTTTATCTAAGAACTATTGTGACTGTTGCATGCATGTGCTAACTTAGAAATTGCAGAAAAAGCCTTTTTGATTTTCAGTTTTATGAATGCAAATGCTAATTTAACCAATTTTTTCTTTGGCAGGGGAGACAGGTATGGGGAAACAGGTCTGGAATGGTGTCAAGGGTATGGAAGCCAAGTGGAGGCCTAACCTAAGCTCAGATGACCATTTCTGCTCAATTCGGGCTTAAAACAAGCTGCTACAGGGTTTCCTGTAGTACTACAGGATGTCCTAGTTTTACTATGTTTGCATTATGATACAGGTGTTGTCCTTGATGGCAACTCACTCAGATGAAAGATCACAGTACCGCAGGTTAAAAACAAAGAATTACAGATCAGACTACAAAGAATGAAGAAAGAGAGGTATATACAGGTTCACCTTGACCAAGCTGCGTATACACACAGGTTCACTGACCACAAGTAGCGTATACATACACATGCACTTTCACAGAAGGAAAAGCGCATATATCTTGGAAAACTAAGTTTTTGGTCCAAGGTATTTTGATCCATGGTATTGGTCTAAGGTATTTGGTCTGAGGTATTGACCCTAGGTATTTGGTCCAATGTATTGGTCCTAAGAGGTTTTGATCCATGGTATTGAGAAAGGCCTAAAACTATATAAGGAGGAGAAGATCATTAGGCCAAGGTGTGCAAGTATTGAATATCTAATGAAGTGTGAGATCTAGTATGCAGGTTATCGGCTTATGGTGCTTTGTTTGATCTGAACCAAGGATGAACCTTAGCAGTTGATGAGGGATAAGATCTAATGATGGATTAGGTTCTTAGGACTTGAAATCAATTATCATTATGTGGTTTGATTATGTATAGTCTAGATTTGAATACCGATGCATGTGTTGTTCTGTAAATGTTATGATCTAGGTATAACTGAAGTCTGGAATAGCTGCAAAATTTTGAATTAATATTTGCAGATGCATACGCTGGTTGCCTTTGGTAAAAATGCATATATATGCTGGTTCGGCTCATTAGAGTAGCGTATACATTATGAAATATGATAATTGAAGTTGCAATTGGATCTGGTGTTGTTGTAGAAATTCTGTGTTCTGGTAACTTTTGATGACAGTATACTAAATGTTGAGATTGATTGAATGTGATTTGCTTCAGTGATGATGTGCCTTCAGTGATTCAGTTGTGGGTGATTCAGAGATTGATGATTGAGTTTCAATGATTGGTTGTATTGCAGTGGTGATTGATTTTGAGCTTCAATGTTGTTAATGGGTCCAGTATGAAAATTGGATGAAATGTGGCCTTCAAATTATGGTGTTGTGTTCCAGGATTATCCAGTCTAAAAATTTATGAAATGTGGTCCCTGGAGGAAGAAAGATGGTCGTATCCTTCTGTATGTCGGTGCCTACGTACTGGTAAACATATCGGCCAGTACAAGAGCCAGGGGGTTGGAGCTCCCTTCCAGTAACAGCTAGAAAACGAGTGAAGGTTGGAGCCTTCAGTAGGTCAGTGCCTACGTACTAGTAAACAGATCAGCTAGTACAAGAAATAGGGGGTTGTAGCTCCCTTCCAGTAGAAGCTAGAGAACGAGAGAAGGTTGTAGCCTTCTGTAGGTGGGTGGCTATGTACTGGTATGAGTCTGCACCAGTACAAGATTGTAAACAGGTTTTTCTTATATTAAAAGAAGACAGCAGCAGGTGGTTTTTGTCCCGCATTGGGTTTCCACCTTAAATCTTGTTGTTCATGTGTGTTTCTTATGTGTGATGGTTTGTCCTGATATTACTGCACATGGTTACTACTTATATGGTTAATGAAGTACCAACTAAAGATTAACATATGATGAATTAACTGAATCACAAGTTTGTTGGATATACACTGGTTTCCTTAAACACAGTTGCATGTACACGCGGGTTACCTTCATTGAAGTAGCGTATATAAATTTGAGTATGAAAATAAAAATATTATTGACTTGACTAAAACTGATTCACCCCCCCTCTCAGTATTATTTCCAACATACTATAGGATGCCATGTTTTACTACAGAAAACAAGCAAAAGCTTATAAGGAGGTAGGAAAGGTAGAATGAAGTGTGGGAAAGGTGTATGATGGGTAAATAAGGCATAGAGGAGGTGCACACTACCCAAGGCTCAGTCCAAGGCTTCAAGATGGTTGGACTTGCTCAAGGAAAATGTCCACTTTGCTTACAAAACAAGAATTCAAATTAGGGTTTGGTGGACTTTGGCAGTGTAGGTGGAGAAGACTTGGATGAGGAAAATGAGATGAGGTCTATCTGTAGATCAGGATCTCCTGCAACAACATACACTCTTTTCTTCATTTATGCATAACTTCATTTATACATTGAAAAGATGAGTTGAATGTAGGAAAAACAAAGTTATTAATAGCTAATGGCTAAGTTTATGAATGGAAGTGCTTCTAAACCATAGCAAACTCAAGAGGTCAAAATGACAATTGTAGATACTTCTAAGGAATTTAGAGACAATGATCTATTCAACAAGAAATCCTAAGTTATGTAGTGATCACACAATAAATATGTTTTTGGGTTGTGTGAATGGAACCCTCAACCCATGATCCTAGAAGGGAGATGAGGCAAAGGCCACTATCACAAGATTTTCTGAAGTGTTTAATGTCACTATTGTACCACTGATATATCTATCCACAAATGGAAGAAAACTAAGTAATCATCCAAATACTTGCAGATTAACCAAAACCAAAATCACTTCAGTAGTTAACTATGAATGTAATCTAAGCATACATGTATATAAAGAGGAACCTCTGTTGCTAGTGTTGGGCCCTAACCCAAGAGCTTCAGCCCTCTTAGTCAACTCAATGCTGGATCAAGGGAATTCTTTTCATTTTCATTAAAATATCAAAAATACATAAGAGTTATCAGTCACAATGTCTTAGCTCGAAAATGCCTCTTGGCTACAACAAAAAAAGTCGAATCCTAATGAGGCTCTATGCCTTCTTATTTATACAATTGAAGCTACCAAAAACTTCCTTAAATTTAGGGAGGCTTGGCTCCCAACTCGAGACCAACTTGTCTTCAACTATCACTGGCATGGCTGCCAATTACCTCAGTGGCTTGGCTTCTTGTAACTCCAAGTTGATGAGATCTGTTGGAGGAATCTTCGAGTGAGTGAGGAGTTAAGGAGGGAGATCCAATCTCATAAATACCTCTTGCTTATCTACATCGAGTTCCTGCACTTAAACTAGCCAAAAATGCTCCAAATCCTGCAATTAATGCACATTAGGCCACATGACATAACATCTCATATTTACCCTTCTCACTAAGCAAAATATAACAAAACATGTAAAGAAATGTGACAAAAGTTTATTTTAATACGCTGGAGAGTGACACTAAGGTCCATATAATTTACCTATTAATGAACCTCATCAACTTGGTTTAGTACCAATAGTAATACCAACTTAGGATCACACACTATTAATTTCATTTTACTCTTTTAAACCAAGTTGCAAATCATTCATTCTCATATGTTAATTTACTTTTATCCTTTACTTTGTAGTTGTGCATTGAAAGAGATTCTTGGACTTGTTTTCTGCAACATGAGTACCAACTTAAATCACAAAATATTGTTTTATTTCATTTTTTTTAAATAAGTTGTAGAGTCATTCGTTTTCATATGTTAATTTACTTTATATTTTACTTTGTCGTTGTGTATCAAAAGAGCTTCCTGGATTTGGTTTTCTGCAACATGGATACCAACCTAGGGTCACTATTATTTTATTTCATTCCTTTAAAATAAGTTGCATATCATTCATTGTCATATATATTATCTTTTTTAATATTATTTCATTTTTTTAAAATAAGTTGCATATCATTCACTTCCATCTATCTAGTTGAGCTCACTGAGAAAATAAAAGAAAATCAATGAAAAGGGACAAGCGAGTTACCGCAATCACCAATGAGTTGTTGCAATAACAACCCAAATAAGTGTCATAGCAACAACTCATTGGTCATTGTTGTGGAAACTTGCTTGTCACTGTTGCGGAAACTCCCTGGAACAACATCCCAGAGTAAAAATAATGGAGATAATTGTAAAATGGACCTATAATTTGTAAAAAAAATACTAAATTTACCTCTACAAATTATCACCCTATCTTGCTTGGTAGAAGAGAAATGCACTTAGCAGGATTGCTGAAAACCATAGGCAACTCTCCCTCTGAAAAAATTAGGAAACTCTCCTTCTGAAAATAGTAGGCAACAATAAGCCTTTGGGAAAATTTCTAAAAACTGCGTGCAACTCTCCCCTATTTTTCTCTTGCTCGATGGAATGGTTGCACTCTCCCCTATTTCCTCGCTCGACGAAACTCTCCCCTATTTTCTCGGGAGCTCAACGGAATGGTTGCACTCTCCCCTATTTCCTCTCGACAGAATGGTTACACTATCCCATGTTTCCTCTCAATAGAATGAAACCCTATCTCCCTCTCCTTTGTTTTCTCTCATCGCTCGACGGAATGAAAGCATGTCTCCCTCTCCCCTGTTTCCTCTCCTCACTGGATGGAATGATTGAAATTGAATGCTGAAATGAAATGAGATGGAGCGACAAAATTTGATTGCACATTGCCTTGTCTAAACAGCGACGCGTGGCAGATTTGAAGATTTACGAACATTTATAGACATTTACTTCCCACCCTCCTCTAGTTAATGGGGTTAATTGTTATTGGATTTGGATCGATTTTCTAATTCAAATTAGAAATTGGAGTCGCCACTCCATATACAGATCACAGGTCATCATTGGTGAAGGAGGGCTACTTGCCACTTCGGCGAGTGTGTGGTTGCGTACCTTCGGTGAGATGCCATGTTGTAATCGGTGAGCTGGCCTACAAACAGGTGTTGGACGGCGAACCCTGAAACAATCGTTCACTGCCAACGCGAGCTAGACACGTTCGTTAACGTTAACATTTGGGACGTTAGCTACTCGTTGTTAACGTTGTGACCCAATCATCGGGAGGGCCTCACCTGCCGCGAGGGGGCCCAAAACCCAAAGGGTGTTTCTTCGACCCGTTAACCCACTCGTTTTAATTTATTTTATATTTTTCAAGGTAGCTCAAGTTAGGAGACTCAAGAGTCGGCACTCGAGTTCCCATGCCACATCTGCGTAGTGTTTTGCCACTTCCCGGAGGGCATCCTTCTCTAGGTAACCCTAAGAATCCGGTGACTAGAGAGGTACAAAATGGTGTCTTACAATTCATGGATTAGATATCGAATGCAAACACTAATTCAAGCGGTGCAGTTTTGAATTGGAATGTTAGCGAATGGATTGACAACTTCTAGGTTATAGTCAGAAGGCAGGAATCCTTGTGTTGGAAATTGTACTTATTCCAACATGAAGATCTAACAAGATCCAAGTCAAATGATGCATGAAGAGTTGACTATAGTCCAGATTTAGAGTGTGAGTTAACTGAGTTAAGTGTGATTCAAGTTGAGTTCAGTTTATATTTGGAGAAAACTAAATTTAGTGTGTGTGTGCATGTTGAGTTATTTTGGTCGAGTCCCTAGTCGAAAAATTTTAAATACCCTTCATCTAGTTCATTGTAATCAATTCAAGTTTGTGTGATCAATTGAAGAGTCGCAACTCGTGTTATTGGTTGTGAAATTTTTTGTTTCTCCTCTCTGCCTTCCATCACATTGGTATCAGAGCTAGAGGATCTAAGAAGCCATAGAGTTTGCAGCTTCAGTATGCGTGAGGAGTTAAGATTTATTTTTCTTCGGTGTATGAGGGAAAGGCTCATGGCCCCGCCACCACTGTCGTAAGTTGATCGAATTGTAATCAGTCCTACGAGTTGCACTGTGTGAAGAAAAAGTTTTCTACAACCACCACATCAAGAGATAGAAGACGTGCACAGCTGGTTGAGTTGCCATCACACAGAGACATTGAACGTTGCCCACCCTCGATGTCCATGAGCTACAATTTTTTGCCATCGAGTGAAGCTTGTTGCCACTTAAGGAGTTTGTTTAAAGCGCGGTCGTAGTGTCGTGAACAACCATTCCACGTCATCAAAGAATCAGCCCACTGAAAAAGTTAGTGTTTCATTGGAATTTTATTAACATTGGTGTAAAGCTTGCGATTTTTTTTTGTAAAGGTCAAAGGTTTCAACAACAGTTTATTCGCAAGGTTTTTAATTAAAATAGGATGAGATATTAAGTAAGTGACTACGAAGTTTTTAAAAGTGTTTATTTATATTAAAGAAAAAGGTGAATGGTATAAGTACGATGGTCTTTTTTGGGGCTTAGCTTATTAAATAAGAAAGCCTATAAAAGTTTATTAGAGAATTATTGAAGCTTTTTAAGATTGCATATTATAAAAAGTTCATAGAGCGCTTTTTTAAAGTGGCATTTTTTTCTATGATATTTTTTTTTCTTTTTCTTTTTTAAGAGAATTAAGAGGAAAAAAAAAAAAAACAGTTTTTATTGGAAAAAGGTTCTGCAATAAAAAAAAAATGTTTTTCATGTATAACAATGTTTTGGGTGAAGATTGTGCCTTATGGGGGTGCATATTAAAAATCGTATTTGTTTTTTGGGGGGGCAATATGGAAGATAGTTTCATGAAATGAGGAAAGTCGCTATAAGACCAAAGAAAGACAACAGTCATGGGTCGCCATTAGGGGAATTTTGATGTCTAAAATGGGCCTCCGAAGAAAAATATGCAACCAAAATCAACTTTATAAAAACCAATAGCATTCAAGATGATGATGTCAACCATGGGGATGATTCACCATTTTTGGAGTAAAAAAGTAAAATGATTAAAAAATAATAAAACTACTTTTTCAACTCGTATTTTCAACTTATCTCTCTAAGGTTTTACTCAAATTTAGAGAGGAAGTACTCATTGGATGGAAAATTTAATTCCTCATCCAATGAGTACCCATGTTGCATACTTTTGATGGACCCTACTACATGAAAAATGAGAAATACATGAAAAAACATGATTGTAATTATGTTTTTCATGTATTTCTCATTTTTCGTGTAGTAGGGTCCATCGAAAGTATGCAACATGGGTAATCCTTGGATGAGGAATCAAATTTTGCATCCAACGTGTGTTTCTGCTCGAAATTTGAGTAAACCCATAGGGAGATAAGTTGAAAATACGAGTTGAAAATTAGTTTTTTCTTTTTTCGCTTTAAAATTTGACGATGTAATCTAATCTTATTCTATTATTTCCACTATTATTTTATAATTTCCTTATGAGACCCATTTTAGACCTCAAAATTCCCTTAATTGGCAAAGCATGATTGAAGTAGATTAAGAAAATGAATAAAAAAGAAGAGGTAGAGATCATTGTCATGTTTAGACAGGTTCAGGCCGCAACCAAGGAACTGAGAAGTCTAGCAAAAGACAAAAAAGAAATCGAGGGTGATTGGTGTAGCTTGGATCTGCTACCACCTCCTATGTTTATTGGTAAATATTTTGATAATTGGGTTATCAAATGTTAACTTTTCTTCGAGCTAAAGACTTAATTGAGTATTGGTCTAATAACCCATATGATGAAATATGTCATCCTTTAGTGTTGAATTTTATAAAACAAACATTGGATGAGAACTTTTTGTGCAAGGCAGCAAAAACTACAACTTCCAAGGAAGCATGGACGATCTTGGAAGAAGAATTTGGTGCAAGGGAGAGCGACACGTAGCAAAAAGTTGTGTCACAATTTGTTGAGTCAGCCGCAGATCTGAGAGTAGATGAGAAAAGCTAATGATCTAGGTGGCTCTAGAGACACTCAGAAGTAAAAGAGGGCTCAAAATAGCTCAAAAATAAATGTCATTATATGGAATCGAAACTAGAACCAGATCAATATGCTCATCGCCCTTATTCCAACAGTGGAAATGGCACTCAAATCCGAGTTCGCATGCTCCAGATAGTTGTGGTCAAAGTTTTGGTCAAACTTCGGCAAGTCGCAGGCTTAACGAGGCAACAAATTGACTGAGACCTAGCGCATGGAATCTAGACACTGGGACGGGCGAAATTGATGCCTACTTAATTTTCCCAATAACCCTTATTTTCGGCAAAATTATTAAAAATAACCAAATTATTTTAATAAAACAAAAAATAATTAAAAAATGTCAGGCCAAGAGGTAACTTCTCAAATGTAATTATATTATTCATTTAGGTTGTTCATTATTATATACAAGAGGGAGTGACTGTTCAGTTCATCTCCCGATGACTCTCCACTTCCTCTATTATTTATTTACACTAATTACAGTTGTTCACCCAATCCCTATGATTAGGTGTCAACATTCCCACCTTAATCTGAAGGGATGTTGATGAGTCCAAGCATTGTTCTGAATCTTTCAAGCTTTTCTCTTCCAAGTGCTTTGGTTAAAATGTCTGCAATCTGTTCATTAGTGGAACAATGACAAAGATGGATTGTTTTGGCCTCAACATGATGTCAAATCAGATGATATTTTGTATTGTTGTGCTTTGTTCGATCATGGAACTTTGGGTTTTTGGCCAAGTTTATTGCCGAGGTATTGTTAATCATGAGTGGAGTCGATTGTACTTGTTTTACCTGCAAATCTTCCAGAATTTTCTTAAGCCACACAATTTCTTTTGTTGCCTCAGCTGTTGCCACATATTTTACCTCTGTTGTGGAATCTATTGGAACTGATTGTTTGCATGATCTCTAGGAGACAGCTCCTGATCCAAGACTCATAGCATAACCTGAAGTAGATACCCCAGTTTCTTTGTCTCCATCGAAATCTGAATCAAAGTATCCAATCAAGCTGAAGTTGCCCACCTGTGTATACTTGATTCCAAAGTCTTGAGTTCCCTTCAAGTACTTTAGAACTCTTTTTGCAGCAAACCAATGTCCCTCACAAGGCTTTTGCATAAACCTGGAGAGGATTCCAACAACAAACGAAATGTCTGGTCTGGTAGTAGTTAGGTAGTTGAGACTTCCTACAAGCTTTCTATACTTTGTTGCATCCTCAAATTATTTTCCTTCAATGGATGTGAGCTTTAAGTTTTGTTCCATTGGAGTAGTCAGAGGATTGCATTCAGTCATGCCAAATCTATTCAACAGATCTCCAATGTACTTCTTTTGAGAAAGGAATATGGACTTTGGATGTTGAGTTACTTCAATACCAAGATAGTAATGAACATAGCCCAAATCAGTCATTTCAAAACCTTTCCTCAATTCCTTCTTTATGGATGCAATGTAGCTCTCATTGTTCCCTATCATCAAAAGATCATCTACATATACCACAAGATATACCACTGTTTTGCTAACCTTCTTGACAAACAAAGTTGCATCATCAAGATCATCATGTTTGAAATTGAGTTTCAGAAGATGCTTAGTTAGTTTTTCATACCAGGCTCGCGGTGCTTGTTTGAGGCCATACAAGGATTTCACAAGTTTGCATACTTTATGTTCATGTATTTTTAAAGCAAATCCTTCAGGCTAGGACATAAAAACATTCTCTTTTATATCTCCATTCAAGAAATTATTTTTTACATCCATTTGATGTTCTTTCTAACTGTTTTGAGCTGCTAGGGCAAAGAGTGTCCGGATGGTAGCCCATTTTGTTATGGGGGCAAAAGTTTCATCATAATCGACCCCTTCCTTCTATGCAAAACCTTTTGCCACAAGCCTGGCTTTGTGCTTGTCAAGTGAGCCATCAGCTTTATACTTGTTCTTGTAGACCCACTTGCAGCCAATTGGTTTGGTTCCTAATGGAGGATCAACCAGCTTCCAAGTGCCATTCTTTATCAAGGCATCATACTCTTTTTGCATTGCTTCTTTCCATTCATCATGAGAAGTAGCTTCTTTGAAGGAAGTTGGTTCAAAATCTGTAGACAAATTCAATTCACAATCATAAGAAACATCCATATCAACAGGTGAATCAAAGTTATCTACATCACCTCCATTTTATCGGGTTGAATTTCTAGTTCTTGTCTTTCCAACCTCATCAGGATGAACACTTTCAAGTGTCTTTGTCAACCACTTTAGGGACCTTTCTAAGATGGTCCAGGATGCTCTGTTGATTGAGTTGGGGCTGAATCAAGATTGAGTCTCCCAATTCTATCAATCACATCACTCAAAGTATCATCCGTTGTTGGAGTTTCATGCGGGGGAGAGAGTGCTTCAAAAGAAGATTCCACGGTTGATCTAGTATAGGAATCCCCCCTTCAATATGTGGAATTTGATTATCAAATTCTTGAAATGATTTTGCATTTGTAAATCTATCCAAGCGATCAAGTTGTCGTTCAACGACATTGTCAGTTTTGGATGATTCAAGAAAAATTACATCTCTAGATACAACAAACTTTTTATTGACTTCATCATAGAGACGATATGCTTTGGAGGTGTTTGAATACCCCACGAAGATACACTTATGACTTATTGCACCAAGTTTGCTTCTATGTACCTTTGGTATCAAGGCATAACATGTGGAACCAAAGACCCTGAGGTGCTTTACGGAAGGAATGTTCCCATACCACATTTCATAAGGAGTATTGTTTCTAATAGCATTAGATGGACATCTACTCTTTACATATACAACACATAGAATTGCATCAGCCCAAAACATCAATTTTACATTTTTAAAAAACATCATGGAGCACACCATATTTAAGATTGTCCTATTCATTCTTTCAGCTACTCCGTTCAGTTGGGGATTGTAAGGCACAGTTGTTTGATGTTTGATCCCATGTTGGGGAAGATAGTTTTCAAATTCATTTGAAGTGTATTCTTTTCCATTATCAGTGCGAATAGAGCCAATATGACATTGTGCATTATTTTCAATCCATGTATGAAAGTTCTTGAATGTTTGAAAAGCATTAGATTTGTTCTTCAATAAATAAACTCAACACATTCTGGTGTAGTCATCAATAAATGTCATCATATATTTATTTCTATTTGCAGAAGGAACACGCATTGGACCACATAAATCTGAATAAATGAGTTCTAGTTTTCTATGTGCTTTAGAATGTGAATCATGAAAAGATTGTTTGCTATGCTTTCCTAGAATGCAAGCATCACATTGCTTAAGTTTCCTAGGAATTTTAGGCAAACCAGTAACACCATTTTTCTTCAACAAGCGGAGGTTGTCATAGTTCAAGTGTCCAAATCTAGCATGCCATAATAAACTTGATGGAAATGTACCTTCTTCATAATGAGAATTGTATGAGAAATTTTGTGCACAAGCAGAGGTACCCTGCAGCTTGAGAAGCCTTTCTTCTTCTATCCCCATCATGACAAGTGAGTAGTCTGGTGCTTTTCTCACCTCAAGTTTGCCATCAAACATATGAATGGAGTGTCCTTGCTGGCAAATGTGGACCAAGGACAACAATTTTCTCCTAAGTTTTGGGAGATATAAAACGTGATGCAGAAGAAAGTCTGGAAGACCAGGCAACTTAAGCCTGATTGTGCCAAGCCCTGATGGCTTGAGTTTTTATTTGTCTACAAAGTATACTGCTCCATAAACATTGTTAGTAAATTCTTCAAAAAAATCTTTTCTAACAGTCATGTGGCAAGTTGCTCCTGAATCAAGCAACCAATCATTTTTCTAGGAAGCAAGTGAAGCATTAAATAAGTTTTCATTTATTCCAATATTACAGTGTGCCACAACATAGTGAGCAGATTACCTTTCTCTTTATCATTAGTTTTACCTTTGGGTTGGTTTCTTTTCTGCTCAATTCTGTTCCAAGGCAACTTGCATGTGGATGCATCATGTGATCCATCTCTTTTGCAGCATATGCAGTGCAAATCTGACTTTTCTCCTTGAGAGTGTCTGCCCCCCTGCCCCTAAAATTTCTTCCTCTTCCTCTTCGACCACCTCTTCCTCTAGAAGAATCTTGATCAAGATTATTCTCTCTATGTGCAAGGCACATAACCTCTGCAGAAGACTGAGGAGCTGTCTTCTTCCCAAAAGCTTTCTCTCTTTCCGCAAATTTTTTTCCAAGGGAGTCAAAGGTAATATCTTTGAGGTTTCCATTTGCTTGCAATGACTCAAGATAATTTGAATAAATGGGATAAAGTGTCGTGAGAAAAGCTATCAGAGGAATGTCCAGTTCAACATTAGTGACTTTGATATCATGCATAATATATTTTACTTATGATGCAAGAGCAAGAGGATCATCATTTTTTAATTCAAGGGTGAACAATTTAATCATGAATTGAACAACTTCAAGTACAGAGTGTGAGTCATAGAGTTCCTTCAGTTTTTGTAAGGCTTCGAAAGCATTTGAAAATGGCGAAATATGGCGACTCACCTCTTCATTTACTGATGTTGCAATCAGTGCATAAGCCTTGTTGTTCTTATTTTCCCAAATGGTGAATTCCTTGTCTGAGTTAGGTTGTTCTGGCTCTTTGTCTCTGTTTCCAACACACACTCCTTTCCACAGCTCAATAAAAATGAGAGTGTGTTTGATTTACCGAGACCACTTCATCCAAGTGGATATTGGTGGCCATCTGCCAAATCCACTTGGACCCCCACCATTGTTTCTTTCAGCTTTTTAGTTTCCTTAAATATAGCCCAGTTTATTATTTTTAGCAGTTTTTCGAGTCCTAAACTTCTGGAACCGTTTTGAGGCCCTAAACGACATTTTTTGGGAAAAATGGGAGCAACATGGCTCCATGGACCATTGTTGCTCTTCCAAAAGTTGTAGTTCTCGAATAGATATTTCTAACGAGATACTGTGCGCGTCAAACGGAGATCGTATGCCAAAGTTACGACCCCGGGAAGTTGATGTACCAATTTACCCAAACGGGGCCCACAGTTTGGCGTTTCATCTTCTAGGGTTAGGTTTTGGAATGTTAAGGGTTTTCCATTATTTCTCAACAATAAATAGTCCTTCGAGCCTCATTGTAACACAATTCAGAGGCATGTAGCCGCCACATCTCTTCTGAGAGATAAGCTACCATCACCCTAGCTAGTTTATCTCCAATTCTGTTTGTAAGCATATTTCAGTATTTTACATTAATGAAATGAAGTATTATTTCCGTTGCATCTCTGCATTTATGGTTATCTCTGTAATTTGTTGTGTTCCTGTTTAAATCTGGATCAATGGTATCAGAGCGGTCTTCTTTTTCTCAGTTTTCTTTGCATGTCCCCAATGAGGTCAGGATATAAGGGGTTAGGACTTGAACTGGTCGAACCTTTGCAAGACCAAACTCGCAAATCCCAATGGCCTCCCATGGTGGATGAAAAGAAAGACGAGGGGGAAGGAGATCCTATCAAAATCTTACTTGAAGAAGCCCTCGAGTGACAAAGGAACGCGATGATGGACAACTTCGCCCAGATCCTTCAACGGCTACCCAAGGGTAACGCATCAGCTTCCAACAGCTACTATGGAAATGCCACACCATTTAAGGTACAAGTTAATTTTGAAATCCCCATATTCAAGGGTCAGATAGACGCAGATGCCGTCGATAAATGGTTAAATCTGCTAGAGGGTTATTTTTCTATTCATGATTTTTCCAGTCAAGAAAAGATTATTTTCGCTCTTCTCAAAGTAGCCCCCCACGTCAAGGACTGGTGGGAAACCTACTGCGAGCAGAAGGATGAAAGTACAAGCTCATTGTTTTCAGTTGCACCCACGTGGAATTCATTCCGAGAGGCCATCAAGGGGCAGTACTACCCTGTCGGAAGCTATGAGGATCAATACATAAAGTGGACCACGCTGCGGCAGGGAAGGGAGCAAGACATGTCGGAGTTTACCAATATTTTCCATACCCTTCGCACAAATTTGGGTATCAAGGATTTGGAGCAGCATTTGATACTCAAATACCATGGCTGCTTGCATAAGTACATCGAGGAAGAAATAGAATTCCTGAACATCCCCTCGCTTAGCACGGCATACCGATATGCCGTCAAGGTTGAGCAAAAGTTTAAACAGAAGAAGCAAGACTTTGGATCTGCGAATCCGAAGCAAGGGAAAGGTGCCCCCAAACCGCAGAACAAAGGACAAAGCCAAGGCAGGGCGGCCCAAGAAAACCCGCCAAAGCTGCAAGCAAAGAACAGCACCGTGAAGCCAAAAAAGGACATAGGAAAGTGGTGTGAGTTCCATAAGAGCTCCACTCACAACACAAGTGAGTGTCGGGCCAAACAGTCACTGGTGGCCGAGCTAAAGGTCTCAAAATTAGATGCGTGTTTTGACTCTAAGTCAGAACCCAACAAGGGGAATGACAAAGGGAAGCATATTATCGATGCGGAGCCCAATGCCACCGTTGCCACCACGAAGATCCAGAAGGAGGAACCCAAAGATCCAGAGGAGGAGGAACATCTCTTCCACTCCCAGATGTGGGTAAAGGGCTCCCTACTACAGTTCATTGTCAACAGCGAGAGCCAAAAGAACCTCATTTCGGCAGAGGTCGTGAAGTGGCTAATCTTACCGACCATAGCACATCCACAACCATACACCATTGGGTGGCTTCGCCAAGGACGAGATCTTCGCGTGAGCCAGCAGTGCCACCTTCCATACAACATCAAGCCCTTCACGGATGAGATATTGTGTGACATTGCTCCCCTTGAAGTTTGTGATGTATTATTACGACAACCTTACTTGTGGAAGCGACATGTTGTGTATGAATCAAGGCCCCGTGTTGTTATTGTTACTTTGGGAAATAAGTTGTACAGGATACCGGAGGTAGCATCGCCTACCGCCATCTCTTTGATTACTGTAAAACAATGCAGTAAGCTCGTTTCCAAAACCGGGAAATTTGTTTCCTTGATGATACACCCTCAAGGAACGAAGAAGATGGTGACCACGACCTCCAGAAGAGGCCCCTCTGCACGACAACTACAGATGGACAAGGTCATGAAGGAGTACGAGGATATATTCACCTCCCCCGCAGGGGTTCCTCTACACTGTCAGGTCAAGCAATCCATCGATCTGACCCCAGGTGCGCCGCTGCCCAATGGACAAATCTATCGGCACTCTTTTCTGGAGAATGATGAAATCAAGAGGTAGATTCAGGAGCTGCTACAGAAAGGTCACATCCGTCGAATTTCATTGCCCTGTGGGAGCCCGATCGTGTTCGTGCAGAAGAAGGATGGGACTTGGAGACTCTGTATTGACTATCGGGCACTGAAAAAGATCACTATCCGTAACAGATACCCGATCCCACGGATTGATGACCTCCTGGACCAACTGAAGGGGGAAAAATATTTCAGCAAGATTGATTTGAAGTCAGGATATCACGAGGTACCAATCGAACCCTCTGATGTGTGGAAGACTGCCTTCAAAGCCAAGGAGGGCCTTTTTGAATGGTTGGTTATGCCTTTCGAATTGACAAATTCTCCTGCAACCTTCATGAGGCTAATGGATGACATCTTGCGGCTATTCACAAACTCATTTGTAGTGGTATACTTGGATGACATCCTGATATTCAGCCAGAGTTGGGAAGAACACCTCCACCACATCTGATAGGTTCTCCAAACACTGTGGCAACACAAGTTATGTGCCAATTTGGAGAAATGCACTTTTGGCATGACCCAGGTTCAGTATTTGGAATACTTTATTAATGAACAGGGGGTACATGTGGATCCATCCAAGATCCAAGTCATTCGAGATTGGCCATCTCCAACCACTCTGACAGATCTTTGCAGCTTTCTAGGTCTTGCCAACTTCTACCGCAGGTTCGTGTGGGGATTTTCTCATATCACTTGGCCCTTGAGTCAAGTCACCATGGGAGGAGCAAAAGAAAAATTCCTTTGGTCTGAATCTCAACAGAAGGCGTTCACAGAGTTGAAAGATCGCCTCTGCATGGCACCAGTGCTCACATTACCAGACTTGCAACAACCATTTGAGGTCAAGACAGATGCCTCTGACTATGCTATTGGGGCAGTCCTCACTCAACATGGGCATCCAGTGGCATATCACAGTGAGACACTTTCAGAAACAGTCCAGAAGTATCCCACTTATGACAGAGATGCATTCCATTGTGCAGGCCTGCCGACAATGGAAGCAATACATTTTGGGGAAGGAAACAGTCATCCACACAGACCATCGTCCCCTGCAGTTCATACAGACCCAAGGGAAATTGCAAAATGATTGCCATTAGAAGTGGTCCACATACTTGCAACAGTTCCATTTGAATATCAAGTATAAAAGGGTAGCACCAATAATGTTGCAGATTGCCTCAGTCGACCACCGATCATGGCGTTAACCACTGTGCTCAACTCTTGTGGCCATGAGACTTCTGATTGGCCAATTCTATACAAAACTGACCCAAAATTCGGCCACACCTACCAGACACTCTTGGAGGGTCAACATGTTCTAGATTTTCACCTCCAAGATGCCCTATTATGCCACCTGGGTCACCTTTGTGTTCCTTCAAGCGAGTGTGCCAAGATGATTTGGGAAGCACAATATAGTCGGGCTGCTAGACATTTTGGAGTCAAGAAAATGGTGGCAATACGACAGAAGTATTTCTATTGGTCGAATCTTCAATAGGATGTCGGGAAGTACATCAGATCATGCACTGCCTGTGCCATTGCTGAACCGACCATCAAGAAGCAAGGCCTCTATACCCCGCTGCATACCCCTAGTCGACCTTGGGAATCCATCTCCATGGATTACATGTCAGGCCTTCCTTCCACTAAGCATGGAAATGACTGTGTTTTTGTGGTCGTCAACAGGTTCTCGAAGATGGCCATTATGGCTGCCTGCAAGAAGAACATCACAGCAGAAGCCACTGCTAAACTCTTCTTTGAATGAGTGTGGGTACACTTTGAGATCCCATAGTCTATCATCTCAGATCGGGACAGCAGGTTCCTCAGTACATTTTGGTCCAGTCTCTGGTCGATGCTCGACACCAAACTCACTAAGTCCACAGCCTTCCATCCTCAAACTGATGGCCAGACAAAGGTTGTCAACAGGATGATCGTACACATTCTGCACATGTACAACTCAAAGCATCCACACACATGGGACGAGAGCCTCCCCTATGTTCAACACAGCTACAACCGGGCTCTCTAGAGCTCAACTGGCCACAGCCCTTTTCAAGTGGGCTTGGGATTCCAACCACTATGTCCCATCGATGTGGCCATGCCATTTGCAGCTACTCACGCAAATTCGCCAGCTTCATTGAGCACATCCAACATATTCGCCAGCAGGTCCATGAAATTCTGGAGAAATCAAATGCCAAGTACAAGCAGCGACATGATCAACATCGGGTGCCACACAAGTTTCAGGTGGGCGACAAAGTCTGGTTGCATTTGCAAAAGGAACACCTCACCGGAGCCTATCGGAAACTTAGACCACTCCAATATGGTCCTTACACCATTACCAAGGCTATGGGAGACAATGCATTTGAGCTCAGCATTCCCCCATTCCTTGGCCTGCACCCAGTGTTCAATGTGGACCACCTTCAGCCATACTTTCCACCATTACTAAACACATCCAACATTGCAGAGCAGCTCACACCCACAGAGTTAAACCCAGATTGCATGGAACAAGCTGCAGTTGATTGGATCATGGACACACAGATCAAGCACACTTGCCAGCAGAATAGCCAATTGTATCGAGTTGTCAAAGCAAGCCAACTCCTTCACTAGGGCAAGTGGCTCACCAGGGACCAAGTTCAATAGAAGTTTCCTCATCTCATGGAGGAACTCAACACAATGGGGACCATTGCTTCCTAAGGGGGGAGGAATGATCCAGGTGGATATTGGTGGCCACCTACCAAATCCACTTGGACCCCCACCATTGTTTTTTTCAGCTTTTTAGTTTCCTTAATTGTAGTCCAGTTTACTATTTTTAGCAGTTTTTCGGGTCTTGAACTTCCAGAGCCGTTTTGAGGCCCTAAACAACAATTTTTGGGAAAAAAGGGAGCAATGTTGCTCTTCCCAAAGTTGTAGTTCTTGGAGAGATCTTTCTAACGAGATACTGTGCATGTCAAACGGAGATCATATGCCAAAGTTACGACCCCGGGAAGTTGATGTACCAATTTACCCAAATGGGGCCCACAGTTTAGCGTTTCATCTTCTAGGGTTAGGTTTTGGAATGTTAAGGGTTTTCCATTGTTTCTCAACAATAAATAGGCCTTCAAGCCTCATTGTAACATAGTTCAGAGGCATGTAGCCGCCACATCTCTTCTCAGAGATAAGCTACCATCGCCCTAGCTGGTTTATTTCCAATTCTGTTTGTAAGCATATTTCAGTATTTTACATTAATGAAATGAAGTATTATTTCTGTTGCATCTCTGTGTTTATGGTTATCTCTGTAATTTGTTGTGTTCTTGTTTAAATCCGGATCAGTGGTATCAGAGCGGTCTGCTTTTTCTCTGTTTTTCTTTGCATGTCCCCAACGAGGTTGGGATATAAGGAGTTAGGGCTTGAACTGGTCGAACCTTTGCAAGACTAGCCTCGCAAATCCCGATGACCTCCCATGGCGGATGAAAAGAAAGATGAGGGGGCAGGAGATCCTATCAAAATCTTGCTCAAAGAAGCCCTCGAGTGACAAAGGAACACGATGATGGACAACTTCGCCTAGATCCTTCAATGGCTACCCAGAGGCGACGCATCGGCTTCCAACAGCTACTCTAGAAACACCACACCGTTTAAGGTACAAGTTAATTTTGAAATCCCCATATTAGAGGGTCAGATAGATGCAGATGCCATCGATAAATGGTTAAATCTACCAGAGGGTTATTTTTCTGTTCATGATTTTTCCAGTCAAGAAAAGATTATTTTTCCTCTTCTCAAAGCAGCCCCCCACGTCAAGGACTGGTGGGAAACCTACTGCGAGCAGAAGGATGAAAGTACAGGCTCACTGTTTTCAGCCGCACCCACGTAGGATTCATTCTGAGAGACCATCATGGGGCAGTACTACCCTGTTGGAAGCTATGAGGATCAATACATAAAGTGGACCACGCTGCGGTAGGGAAGGGACCAAGATGTGCTGTAGTCTACCAATATTTTCCATACCCTTCGCACAAAGTTGGGTATCAAGGATTCGGAGCAGCATTTGATACTCAAATACCATGGCTGCTTGCACAAGTACATCCAGGAAGAAATAGAATTCCTTAAGATCCCCTTGCTCGGCACGGCATACAGATATGTCATCAAGGTTGAGCAAAAGTTTAAACAGCAGAAGCGAGACTTTGGATCTGCGAATCCGAAGCAAGGGAAAAGTGCCCCCAAACCGCAGAACAAAGGACAAAGCCAAGGCAAGGCGGCCCAAGAAAACCCGCCAAAGCTGCAAGCAAAGAACAGCATCGTGAAGTCGAAAAAGGACACAAGAAAGTGGTGTGAGTTCCATAAGAGCTGCACTCACAACACAAGTGAGTGTCAGGCCAAATAGTCACTGGTGGCCAAGCTAAAGGTCTCAGAATCAAATGTGTGTTCCGACTCTGAGTCAGAACCCGACAAGGGGAATGACAAAGGGAAGCAGATTATCAATGCGGAGCCCAACGACACCGTTGCCACCACGAAGATCCAGAAGGAGGAACCCGAAGATCCAGAGGAGGAGGAGCGTCTCTTCCACTCCCATATGTGGGTAAAGGGCTCCCTGCTATAGTTCATTGTTGACAGCGGGAGCAAAAAGAACCTCATTTTGGCAGAGGTCGTGAAGCAGCTGGGCTTACCGACCATAGCACATCCACAACCGTACACCATCAGGGGGCTTCACCAAGGATGGGATCTTCGCGTGAGCCAGCAGTGTCGCCTTCCATATAACATCAAGCCCTTCACGGATGAGGTATTGTGTGACATTGCTCCCCTTGAAGTTTGTGTTGTATTATTACGATAACCTTACTTGTGGAAGTGACATGCTATGTATGAGTCAAGGCCCCGTGCTATTATTGTTACTTTGGGAAATAAGTTGTACAGGATACCAGAGGTAGCAGCGCCTACCGCCATCTCTTTGATTACTGCAAAATAATGTAGTAAGCTCGTTTCCAAAACCAGGAAATTTGTTTTCCTGATGATACGCCCTCAAGGAACGAAGAAGATGGTGGCCACGACCTCCAGACAGGGCCCCTCCGCACGACAACTATAGATGGACAAGGTCGTGAAGGAGTACGAGGATATCTTCACCTCCCCCGCAGGGGTTCCTCTACACTGTCAGGTCAAGCACTCCATCGATCTGACCCCAGGTGCGCCGCTGCCCAATGGACCAATCTATCAGCGCTCTGTTCTGGAGAATGATGAAATCAAGAGGCAGATTCAGGAGCTGCTACAAAAATGTCACATCCGTCCAAGTTCATCGCCCTATGGGAGCCCGATCATGTTGGTACAAAAGAAGGATGGGACTTGGAGACTCTGTATTGACTATTGGGCGCTGAACAAGATCACTATCCGTAATAGATACCCAATCCCACGGATTGATGACCTCTTGGACCAACTAAAGGAGGCAAAATATTTCAACAAGATCGATTTGAAGTAAGGATATCATCAGGTACCAATCGAACCCTCTGATGTGTGGAAGACTACCTTCAAAGCAAAGGAGGGACTTTTCGAATAGTTGGTTATGCCTTTCGGATTGACGAATGCTCTTGCAACCTTCATGAGGCTAATGGATGACATCTTGCGGCCATTCACCAACTCATTTGTAGTGGTATACTTGGATGACATCCTGATCTTCAGCCAGAGTTGGGAAGAACACCTCCACCACATCCAAGAGGTTCTCCAAACACTGCGGCAACACAAGTTATGTGTCAATTTGGAGAAATGCACTTTTGGCATGACCCAGGTTCAGTATCTGGGATACATTATTGATGAACAGGGGGTACATGTGGATCCATCCAAGATCCAAGCGAGATTGGCCATCTCCAACCACTCTGACAGAGCTTCGCAGCTTTCTAGGTCTTGCCAACATCTGCCGCAGGTTCGTGTGGGGATTTTCTCATATCACTTGGCCCTTGAGTCAAGTCACCATGGGAGGAGCGAAAGAAAAATTCTTTTGGCCTGAATCTCAATAGAAGGCATTCACAGAGTTGAAAGATCGCCTCTGCACGGCACCAGTGCTCACATTACCAAACTTGCAACAACCATTTGAGGTCGAGACAGATGCCTCTGACTATGCTATTGGTGCAGTCCTCACTCAACACGGGCATCTAGTGGCATATCATAGTGAGACACTTTCAGACACAGTCCAGAAGTATCCCACTTATGACAAAGAGATGTATTCCATTTTGCAAGCCTGCCGACAATGGAAGAATTACATTTTGGGGAAGGAAACAGTCATCCACACAGACCACCGACCCTTGCAGTTCATACAAACCCAAGGGAAATTGCAGAATGATCACCATCAGAAGTGGTCCACATACCTGCAACAGTTCCATTTGAATATCAAGTATAAAAAGGGTAGCACCAATAATGTTGCAGATTGCCTTAGTCAACCACCGATCATGGCGTTAACGACTATGCTCAACTCTTGTGGGCACGAGACTTCTGATTGGCCAATTCTCTACAAAACCAACCCAGAATTCGGCCACACCTACCAGACACTCTTGGAGGGTCAGCATGTTCCAGATTTTCACCTCCAAGATGCCCTGTTATGCCACCTGGGTCACCTTTTTGTTCCTTCAAGCAAGCGTGCCAAGATGATTTGGGAAGCACACTATAGTCGGGCTGCTGGACATTTCGGGGTCGAGAAAATGGTGGCAGTACTGCAGAAGTATTTCTATTGGCCGAATCTTCGACAGGATGTCGGGAAGTACATCAGATCATGCACTGCCTGCGCCATTGCCAAACCGACCATCAAGAAGCAAGGCCTCTATACCCCGCTGCCTACCCCTAGTCGACCTTGGGAATCCATCTCCATGGATTACATGTCAAGCCTTCTTTCCACTAAGCATGGAAATGACTGCGTTTTTGTGGTCGTCGACAAGTTCTCGAAGATGGCCATTATGGCTGCCTACAAGAAGAATATCACAGTAGAAGCCACTGCTAAACTCTTCTTTGAATGAGTGTGGGTACACTTTGGGATCCCACAGTCTATCATCTCAGATCGGGACAGCAGGTTCCTCAGTACATTTTGGTCTAGTCTCTGGTCAATGCTCGACACCAAACTCACTAAGTCCACAGCCTTCCATCCTCAAACTGATGGCCAGACAGAGGTTGTCAACAGGATGATCGTACACATTCTGCACATGTACAACTCAAAGCATCCACGCACATGGGACGAGAGCCTCCCCTATGTTCAGCACAGCTACAACCGGGCTCTCCACAGCTCGACTGGCCACAACCCTTTTCAGGTGGGCTTGGGATTCCAACCACTATGTCCCATTGATGTGGCCATGCCATTTGCAGCTACTCACGCAGATTCGGCTCATGTCCAGTCCGAAACAAATAAGGCAAATAGCTTCATTGAGCACATCCAACATATTCGCCAACAGGTCCATGAAATTCTGGAGAAATCAAATGCCAAGTACAAGTAGCAACATGATCAACATCGGGTGCCACACAAGTTTCAGGTGGGCAACAAAGTCTGGTTGCATTTGCAAAAGGAACGCCTCACCGAAGCCTATCAGAAACTCAGACCACTCCGATATGGTCCTTACACCATTACCAAGGCTGTGGGAGACAATGCATTTGAGCTCAGCATTCCCCCATTCCTTGGCCTGCACTCAGTGTTTAATGTGGACCGCCTTCGGCCATACTATCCACCATTACTAGACACATCTGACATTGCAGAACAGCTCACACCCACAGAGTTAAATCCAGATTGCATGGAAAAAGCTGCAGCTGATCAGATCATGGACACACAGATCAAGCACACTTGCCAGCAGAATATCCAATTGTATCGAGTTGTCAAAGCAGGCCAACTCCTTCACTAGGGCAAGTGGCTCACCAAGGACCAAGTTCAACAGAAGTTTCCTCATCTCATGGAGGAACTCAACACAATGGGGACCATTGCTTCCTAAGGGGGGAGGAATGATCCAGGTGGATATTGGTGGCCACCTGCCAAATCCACTTGGATCCCCACCATTGTTTCTTTCAGCTTTTCAGTTTCCTTAATTGTAGCCCAGTTTACTATTTTTAGCAGTTTTTCGGGTCTTGAACTTCCGGAGCTATTTTGAGGCCCTAAACGACGTTTTTTGGGAAAAATGGGAGCAACATGGGCTCATGGACTAATGTTGCTCTTCCCAAAGTTGTAGTTCTCGAACAGATCATTTTAACGAGATATTGTGCGCGTCAAACGTAGATCGTATGCCAAAGTTATGACCCCAGGAAGTTGATGTACCAATTTACCCAAACAGGGCCCACAGTTTGGCGTTTCATCTTCTAGGGTTAGGTTTTGGAATGTTAAGGGTTTTCCATTGTTTCTCAACAATAAATAGGCCTCTGAGCCTCATTGTAACACAGTTCAGAGGCATGTAGCTGCCACATCTCTTCTCAAAGATAAGCTACCATCACCCTAGCTGGTTTATTTCCAACTCTATTTGTAAGCATATTTCAGTATTTTACATTAATGAAATGAAGTATTATTTCCGCTGCATCTCTGTGTTTATGGTTATCTCTGTAATTTATAGTGTTCCTGTTTAAATC
This sequence comes from Pinus tabuliformis, assembly GCA_031772625.1. Classification (NCBI taxonomy): domain Eukaryota; kingdom Viridiplantae; phylum Streptophyta; class Pinopsida; order Pinales; family Pinaceae; genus Pinus; species Pinus tabuliformis. Next base: position 217,707,815 of record CM062820.1, on the reverse strand, counting down.
TGGATTAGTGGTATCAGAGCGGTCTGCTTTTTCTCTGTTTTTCTTTGCATGTCCCCAACAAGGTCGGGATATAAGGAGTTAGGGCTTGAACTGGTCAAACCTTTGCAAGACCAGCCTTGCAAATCCCGATGGCCTCCCATGGCAGATGAAAAGAAAGACGAGGGGGTAGGAGATCCTATCAAATCTTTCTCGAAGAATCCCTCGAGCAACAAAGGAACGCGATGATGGAAAACTTCGCCCAGATCCTTCAGTGGCTACCCAGGGGTGACGCATCGGCTTCCAACAGCTACTCTGGAAACGCCACACCGTTTATGGTACAAGTTAATTTTGAAATCCCCATATTCGAGGGTCTGATAGACGCAGATGCCGTCGATAAATGGTTAAATCTGCTAGAGGTTTATTTGTCTATTCATGATTTTTCCAGTTGAGAAAAGATTATTTTCGCTCTTCTCAAAGCAGCCCCCCACGTCAAGGACTAGTGGGAAACCTACTGCGAGCAGAAGGATGAAAGTACAGGCTCACTATTTTTAGCCGCACCCACTTGGGATTCATTCTGAGAGGCCATCAAGGGGCAGTACTACCCTGTCGGAAGCTATGAGGATCAATACATAAAGTGGATCACGCTGCGGCAGGGAAGGGACCAAGACATGCCGGAGTTTACCAATATTTTCCATTCCCTTCACACAAAGTTGGGTATCAAGGATTCGGAGCAGCATTTGATACTCAAATACCGCGGCTGCTTGCACAAGTACATCGAGGAAGAAATAGAATTCCTGAACATCCCCTCGCTCAGCACGACATACTGATATGTCGTCAAGGTTGAGCAAGAGTTTAAACAAAATGTTGTTGGGAAAAGTATCCAATACGGAATGACCCTATCCCACTCTAAGGGTGATAGTACCTCAGCAACAATCGAAGCAAAGCTATCTAATATTTCTTCTTTATGAAAGTAAAATAGGGGAGAAAGAGATCCACTAACCGATGTCTTTCGCTAATGGTTGATCCAATCTTTTCTCCTTGCTGCTTGCTCCCAGCTCCTTGCTCTTTCACTGGCCCAGCTACACCAAGATCCTGCAAAATGGCAAGAGAGGGAAACTACAAGAAGCATACATTCATAATTGATTCAAGGATTAGAATAAATCAAATACACAAGTATGACAATACATCATTGAGACACATGCATATAGAAGAACCTCAAATGCTTTATTAATGGAAGAAGTAAAGTTCAGGAAGTGATACAACCATAAGAGGCCCAATCCAGCATCACCTTCCCAGCAGAAAGAAATCTCCTCTTCACCTCCTTCAAAGCAAATCACCCAATAGCTCTAAACTCAAACCAACAGCACTTCCTTACATTCACAAGATTCCAGCCTCCCTAGACCTCATGAGAGAGATCTATATATAGGATTTTTGGAGAAAGGATGAGTCAGCTTGAGAGCTGACTAGTGTCCTCTCTCACTTCAGTTATTCTTCAGTTCTTGAGTCCACTTGGAGGTTCTTGCTTCCACTTGGAGATCTAGACCCTCTTACTCATCACCAGTCGAATTCCTTGATCCAAGTGTCATTTTGGAAGCTTCCTGGGCATTGACACCTTGAGGAATGACTGTGCCACTTGTCCAAGTACGCTCAGCGCAGGTGGCCTTCTTTGCAGTTGACATTCAGCGCAGGTACAGAGTGGAGCACTTGACATTCAGCGCAGATGCTCAGTGGAGTAGTTGACATGATCCAGAATTTGCTTGTTTTTGAGTGTTTTCAGGTGGAGAACTGATATTTAGTGCTGTGGTTTGCTGACCTTGTTCCTCTAGGGGTAGGAACAACATGTTTAGGGACTTTGGATCCCTTAGATTATGGACATTTCATGCTCCATGTTGTAAGGCACAAAAATGTCTATAACAGTTGCCCCCTAAAGTATGAGGTGGTTTATCGGGTGAAATGCTTTATCTGGAGGATCCGAAGTTCATTCAATCGCTGAGAGGTGACCTGTAATAAAATACAATACAATACATTATTTTTCATTCTGCTTTCATGATCTAGCTGAGGCGGGCATTCCCATGCTCAGCTTTATAAATTCATTTTGGTACATAGAACAGACGATCGTCTGATGGTAGACTGATAATTCTCTGCTGAAATTATCATCCTTTGAGTAGGATGATCATCTGCTGCAATGATGTACATGTCAAATGTCTTTATATTTCCTGAATATATATCGCAGCCCGGATGGATGAAACTAGATCCGGGGTCTTCAAACTCGTTCGATCTTCACTCTAAGTACAAGTCGATCCATGTGATAATTGCGCTGAAGTCGAACATGGAAAGACATCGCTTGATTACCGGTCAATGATGTAAACCGTTAACAAGCGCGAGAGGAATCACCGATAATGATAATGACCCTCAAGGTACTGCAGTACAATTCACGTGGTGTGAATAAAGGACTTGGTGTCGAACACCACGTAAAATCTTTCAGTCGAAGGTCATTGATGTATACCTATCGCCGGAAGTGAGAAACTTGCCATTGAGGCATGCAAGCTTCAAAGTACTGAGGGGATTGTTCCTAGATCAACTTCTTGGATAATGAGCTGAAGTCGACAAGAAGCGATCCGTCAAAGGAGAGCCTTAATGAATCCCACATCAGTGACATGGAACGGAGCTAATGATTTTAGTGGAGGTGAAAACAATCTGTGACATATGATTCAGGGTGGCAGTCATGAATGGATGAAGGATAATGTATGGTAGTGGATGGGACACGGTTGACTCTTTCTGAACGACATCTCTTGAACATATAACGACACTGATGCGATGGATCGGTAGCATTACCCCAAATGGATGGTTTGGCGAGACCATGGTGATGAGACCGGTGAATGAAACAACCCAACCCGATGTGGTACGGAGGAAAAGTGTCATGTTCAAGAGCGACTTGCTACCATTAAAGCTTTGAGGTTCTCCCAATTTTTCCCCAGTCATTTCTGACCAGTACCTCTTTATTTTTGTCAAGCTTGAGGAGGATAACATATGCTTGTTCTATAACCTGCCCTTCGGGCAAGCCCATCGCTATGTTTTAACGAGCCTAGCGATAGGGAAACTCGTTCTCGTCTAAAGACAAGTTTGTCGCTATTTAATCATTTTAACGAGTCTAACGACAAGGAAAACTCGGTCCTTTTCATTTTTAGAGAGTCTGAAAAGGTACAGAAAGTTAACTCCAAAATTCCTTTTTCGTCATCTAATCCCTTAAGTCCGAAAAAGTGTAAAACAATACAGAAGGGATGAGTTTTCGATAACTTTAACGAGCCGAATAAAACAAGCGCTCGACCTTTTTGTGCAATAATCCCTCAGGTCCAAAAAGATTAAAATCTAGAGGAGGGATAGCTCTTCCGGTCACTTTAACGAGCTGGAAGGCCAAAACTCGGCAAACTTTTCATATTTTACGAGTCAGATGAAAAGAGCTTAAAGAAGACTCGGCTTTTGAGGAACGAGTGATAAACAGGGATAGCAGCAGATTCCAGGTACAGGTTGGAATTTTCCAATCACGGCAGTGTTACAAGGATGGCTAAGTGAAATCACTCTTCGCAGCTGTTCCTCAAAAAGGGTAAACAATCATATGGAGGTGAACGATCGGCCAAATGACGGTGGAGGTGGCAGGTGCAAACACGACCAAGGCTTTTATGGCTGATAAATTTACGATCACAGAGGTTATTTACCGGAAATAGGTTCATTTTTTATTTAAAAATGAGCTTAAACTCTGGGGGAAACATTGCTCACTGCTTTTATTTATTTTTTAACGAGCATGAAGACCGCGTTAAAACTGCTCGAATCTTGCGTTTATTTTTTAACGAGCATGAACTTTATGCTAAAACTGCTCGATATACCAGTCATAAGATAAGAAATGTCTCCTATGAGATCTCTATTTTTTAAGGAGTTTCATCTTCACTAAGATTTACTCCATATCCTTTCTTTATGCAAGTTCGGAAACGACTAATCCAAAAAAAAAGATAAATAACCGCTCTTTGCTTGCACTCCAAAAGGTTTGCATGCCCCCAGGTATAAAATACAATTTCAAGGCTGCCCCTCCTCCTTCCCACCTCTGTTTTTCTTTGGGTGTTCACAGCTACTTGTCGTCTTGCCAGTCTAATGTTAACGATACTTGTCTTCTCGTTATTTTTAACGGGTCTTACGCGATACTTGTCTTCTCGTCAGCCCAACTTTTAACAGATCTTTTGCAAGATCGCAAGAGAACAGCTACTTGCGACAAGAGAGCAACTACTTGCGACAAGAGAAGAACACTACTCAAAGACAAAACATTTGTGTTATTTAGGGAGGCTTGCCTCTTTCTGGTTACCCAAGGATTGTTTCGTTAATCTTTCAAACAAAACACTTCCTCGGCAATGTCTACCGAAGTAAACAGAGGTGAGTGACGACCCCCGCCCTCTCACATAACTTTGACAAGAGAATCCTATTCCAGAACAACCCCTCTTCCATCCACGGACGGGGTACGGACTAGTCATATTCTCTCGCGGAAATTCTATCTTATACCCAAAGTTTTCTCTGCCCTAAGCAGACCAAGATGCATGCCCCCTGGGTTCCAGTCCCATCTTTCCGAATCACTCGCACTCATCAGGAAGAAGGACTAGGGGTGGAGACATTTCTTGATTGAATAGACCATTCAGGGTTGGTATGTGACTATTTGCGATGCGTAATCCCGAAAATGAAAGTTGGTCTACGAGCTTGACCATTCTTCCTTCGTGTGGAAAACACATTACTCTAAAGAGTGAGGAGACTATTGCTCCCATGCAATATATATAGTCTCGTCCAAGGAGTAGGTTATAATCCAAGGGTCCTTGAACGACCATCACGTTCATTTGAACGATCTTCCCTTTCAATGTAACAGGCACATTGGGGAGGATCCCTAATGGTCGACTGGTTCCTTTATCGAAACCTGAGAGATTTCTTATCTCAGGCAAAAGCGCCGGGGAACCCAGTGCTTTCCAAGCAATAGAGGAAAGGATACTCACAGATGCCCCTTCATCAATGATAGTGCCAGCCATTACCATTCTGTATATTTGGACTATGATTCTGAATGGTATACTGGCTGGCAACCGGGGTCTGCTTAGTTGATTCCAATCAAAGGATACAACCAGGTTGCTTGGTGGTGGGACCGAATATACGGCCGGATATGACCCTGACGATGTTCCTTCCTGCGATAAAGGAATGGGCGCATTGCCCTGATGCTCATCAGAGTCTGTGTTGATGAAAAGAATCTGGATGGTGTCATCCTTATTCTCTTCAGTGAGGGTGTCATTTGAAGATGAGTCTTCAGTGACAGTGTCATTTGAAGATGAAACTTCTGAAGGGAGAACCGGGTCAACTGCCATTTCGACCTTTGGACTTTCGTCCGGTCTGGATTCAGTAGGTTCATTTTCAGTGACTGACGCTTCAGCCGACCACTTGAGCGGGCCAGCTGTGTTCTCAACCAACAAAGGACTTGGCACGAGTTTTTTGTATCCAGGAGGAAGTCTCAACGGTGAAACCGGACGATCTTCCAAAACTCTCTTTGCTTCGTCTAAGAAGGGACAACGGTGGATGGCATGATCGCCCTCACACAGTCTGCAGGGGGATCTTACTCCCCCTCTTTGTCTTGAACCTCCACTTTCGCTGGTTGATGGTAAGCATTCAACATGGCTATCAGAGGTCGATGCTCCCAAATTGTGCAAACGAGGGGACCAGTCCCTTAGTATCTGGGGAATACAGGGACAATCTCTATGGAAGTGGTCTCCTCTACATATGACACATGGCGATTTAGGCCCAGTCTATGCTGTGTGTGGATTTTTGTCAGATGTCTTTTGCTTGCCCCCAGTCGCCTTAGGCTCCTTCTTCTTCTTCTCTCTCTTCTTCTTCTCCTTCTTCTCCACGGGAGCTTGGCTTTTGCCGGCTCTACCTTGCGAAGACGAGGGATTGGAGGAAGAGTTATAGGAAGTAGAAGGTTGGTGGGCAGCTCTAGACTGATCTAACTGTTGACTCGACTGTTCAGGAACCATGGTGTTCTGAACTACATTGGTTGAGAATAGCCAAATTGGCAGGCCAATTGTCAGTCCTGGAAGCGACAATGTGGCCATGTGGGGCGCACCAACTTCTCCCCAAGAGGAGAAAGGACTAGGATTTCCATCATGGGGAATTCCTTGGTTGGGGCGTTCCATGTTCTCAACCTACAGATCAACGCAGGAATAGGAGGTGATTATGTTCCGTTTAAAATAAATTTTATAACGACGCTTTAGACACAACTTGCTTTTTCACTTTTTAAGAGTCAAGAAAAAGCTAAAGATGACTCTAGTCTCCTTCGATGTTTTAACGAGCCCGAAGTGACAAATGCTCGGATGGACTTTTTTAGTTATAGAGTTTGAAAAAAGGCCAAAAGAAACTGCTCTGGAGATCTACGCAGAGGGTGTGCCAAACCTTTCGCAAAACCACAGAATACGTTTTACGGTACGGGTGGTCGATCTTCGTGAATGCTGTGTTCACTGCATTGCGATCAGTAGGGCGGCCGACACGGCTTCCTATGGATAAAGGCTTTGTTCCTATAGGGGTCTCCCAATATATACGCGACGGTACGTGGGAGCACAAGTCCGTATTGATACTTATCGCTTCACCGTGGAGGAATCACCCAACCACTCAACGCTAAGATATCACGTTTAACGACGCCAGAACACGTCTCTAGCTTAGACCTCTATGTGTTTGCGTTATGTTTCAAAGCGTTGTTATGTAAATTCAATTCATTTTAAGTTGATCTTGTTTAGCAGTTTGCCTTTATGGATCACCACGAGATGTATAATACAACTTCCTAAATGCAGTCTAAGATGATAAGCAAGCTTTTCAATCTTTCAACTTTGAAAATCTTAACTACTGAGGGAAAAGAAAGACATCATCTTTTCACACAGATCATAGAGCACACACTAATGCACTTTTCCCTAAATCAACATACAAATTGTCAAAATGCACATGCACAATGCAGGTATTTCTTTTCTCTTTCTTAATGTTGATGTATTACAAAAAGAAAGCTGTTGTATAATTTTGAATTCAATTTCAAGTGAAAGCAAACAAGCTTTGTCCAAAATCAAAAGACACCTTAAGATTTACTTGTTTCAACACTAGAAATACATAAATTCAAACCATATGACGAAAGCAAAAGCTCAATCAGCTATGAACAGCAAACAAACTAACTCTTAAGATCGATACGACACTTATCACAGGTCTAGATCTAAGAGGCCACAGCAAGACTAGTTCACTTTTCGTTATGGGAAACTGCAAATGATATAAGAAATACAAAGAACAAATACAGTTTCTTTATACAACCGAGGCGGAATAGTGGCAAGGAAAGGTGGTTTCAGATAGGTACATTGACTGATAACAGGCTGCAAAAACAAGGATGAAAACAGGGCAATAAACAGCAGGGAACCCCAGTTGCACAAGGCAAAACTGGTTCAGCGCAGGTAGTACACTGTCAGTTTGACATTCAGCGCAGGTAGTCCCTTCGGGACCTGCGATGAAATGCAGACTGCCTTCACAGTGCCTGCAATGAAGAGAGAAACTCTCGTTTCTCTTGGTTTCCGGGTCACAGATTGCTCAAAAATTCACAGTTTTTGGCCAAATCAAAAGCTATCAATCAAGTACACACTAAAGGGTAATTAGGAGGATGAAAAGCTATCACTAAGAGCTGTTCAGAGTCCTTTTGGATCAGCTCTTCAAATCATAAACATGCCCAGAAACTAAGCTAGAGTAGCTGCCCTCTACTTTGCATTTGAAAGATCCAAATGCAGTTCGATTCGGTACTCCCTGTGTTTAGGAAATGACTAGCAAAAACACAAACAACCAAACAAGATACGTTCCCCAGTGGAGTCGCCAATTTGTTTTTGGGAAAAGTATCCAATACGGAATGACCCTATCCCACTCTAAGGGTGATAGTACCTCAGCAACAATCGAAGCAAAGCTATCTAAGATTTCTTCTTTATGAAAGTAAAATAGGGGAGAAAGAGATCCACTAACCGATGTCTTTCGCTAATGGTTGATCCAATCTTTTCTCCTTGCTACTTGCTCCCAGCTCCTTACTCTTTCACTGGCCCAGCTACACCAAGATCCTGCAAAATGGAAAGAGAGGGAAACTACAAGAAGCATACATTCATAATTGATTCAAGGATTAGAATAAATCAAATACACAAGTATGACAATACATCATTGAGACACATGCATATAGAAGAACCTCAAATGCTTTATTAATGGAAGAAGTAAAGTTCAGGAAGTGATACAACCATAAGAGGCCCAATCCAGCATCACCTTCCCAGCAGAAAGAAATCTCCTCTTCACCTCCTTCAAAGCAAATCACCCAATAGCTCTAAACTCAAACCAACAGCACTTCCTTACATTCACAAGATTCCAGCCTCCCTAGACCTCATGAGAGAGATCTATATATAGGATTTTTGGAGAAAGGATGAGTCAGCTTGAGAGCTGACTAGTGTCCTCTCTCACTTCAGTTATTCTTCAGTTCTCGAGTCCACTTGGAGGTTCTTGCTTCCACTTGGAGATCTAGACCCTCTTACTCATCACCAGTCGAATTCCTTGATCCAAGTGTCATTTTGGAAGCTTCCTGGGCATTGACACCTTGAGGAATGACTGTGCCACTTGTCCAAGTACGCTCAGCGCAGGTGGCCTTCTTTGCAGTTGACATTCAGCGCAGGTACAGAGTGGAGCACTTGACATTCAGCGCAGATGCTCAGTGGAGCAGTTGACATGATCCAGAATTTGCTTGTTTTTGAGTGTTTTCAGGTGGAGAACTGATATTTAGTGCTGTGGTTTGCTGACCTTGTTCCTCTAGGGGTAGGAACAACACGTTTAGGGACTTTGGATCCCTTAGATTATGGACATTTCATGCTCCATGCTGTAAGGCACAAAAATGTCTATAACACAAAAGAAGCAAGACTTTGGATCTGCGAATCCGAAGCAAGGGAAAGGTGCCCCCAAACCACAGAACAAATGACAAAGCCAATGTGGGTAGGCCCAAGAAAACCTGCCAAAGTTGCAAGCAAAGAACAGTGCCGTGAAGCCGAAAAAGGACACAGGAAAGTGGTGTGAGTTCCATAAGAGCTCCACTCACAACACAAGTGAGTGTCGGTCCAAACAGTCACTGGTGGCTGAGCTAAAGGTCTCAGAATCAGATGTGTGTTCTGACTCTGAGTCAGAACCTGACAAGGGGAATGACAAAGGGAAGCAGATTATCGATGCAAAGCCCAACGCCACCATTGCCACCACGAAGATCCAGAAGGAGGAACCCGAAGATCCATAGGAGGAGGAGCGTCTCTTCCACTCCCAGATATGGGTAAAGGGCTCCTCGCTATAGTTCATTGTCGATAGCAAGAACCAAAAGAACCTCTTTTCGGCAGAGTTCGTGAAGCAGCTGGGCTTACTGACCACAGCACATCCACAACCGTACACCATCGGGTGGCTTCACCAAGGACGAAATCTTCGCATGAGCCAGCAGTGTCACCTTCCATACAACATCAAGCCCTTCACGGATGAGGTATTGTGTGACGTTGCTCCCCTTGAAGTTTGTGATGTATTATTAAGACAACCTTACTTATGGAAGCAACATGTTGTGTATGAATCAAGGCCCCATGTTGTTATTGTTACTTTGGGAAATAAGTTGTACAGGATACCGGAGGTAGCACCGCCTACCGCCTTCTCTTTGATTACTGCAAAACAATGCAGTAAGCTCATTTCCAAAATCGGGAAATTTGTTTTCCTGATGATACGCCCTCAAGGAACGAAGAAGATGGTGGCCACGACCTCCAGACAGGGCCCCTCTGCACGACAACTACAGATGGACAAGGTCGTGAAGGAGTACGAGGATATCTTCACCTCCCCCACAGGGGTTCCTCTACACTGTCAGGTCAAGCACTCCATCGATCTGACCCCAGGTGCGCCGCTGCCCAATGGACCAATCTATCGGCACTCTGTTCTAGAGAATGATGAAATCAAGAGGCAGATTCAGGAGCTGCTACAGAAAGGTCACATCCATCCAAGTTCATCGCCCTGTGGGAGCCCGATCGTGTTGGTACAAAAGAAGGATGGGACTTGGAGACTCTGTATTGACTATCGGGCACTGAAAAAGATCATTGTCCGTAATAGATACCCAATCCCATTGATTGATGACCTCTTGGACCAACTGAAGGGGGCAAAATATTTCAGCAAGATTGATTTGAAGTCAGGATATCACCAGGTACCAATCGAACCCTCTGATGTGTGGAAGACTGCCTTCAAAGCCAAGGAGGGCCTTTTCGAATGGTTGGTTATGCCTTTCGGATTGACGAAAGCTCCTGCAACCTTCCTGAGGCTAATGGATGACATCTTACGGCCATTCACCAACTCATTTGTAGTGGTATACTTGGATGACATCCTGATCTTTAGCCAAAGTTGGGAAGAGCACCTCCACCACATCCGACAGGTTCTCCAAACACTTGCGGCAACACAAGTTATGTGCCAATTTGGAGAAATGCACTTTTGGCATGACCCAGGTTCAGTATCTGGGATAAATTATTGATGAACAAGGGGTACATGTGGATCCATCCAAGATCCAAGTCATTCGAGATTGGCCATCTCCAACCACTCTGACAGACCTTCGCAGCTTTCTAGGTCTTGCCAACTTCTACTGCAGGTTTGTGTGGGGATTTTCTCATATCACTTGGCCCTTGAGTCAAGTCACCAAGGGAGGAGCGAAAGCAAAATTCTTTTGGTCTGAATCTCAACAAAAGGCATTCACAGAGTTGAAATATCACCTCTGCACGACACCAGTGCTTGCATTACCAGACTTGGAACAACCATTTGAGGTCGAGACAGATGCCTCTGACTATGCTATTGGGGTAGTCCCCACTCAACACGGTCATCTAGTGGCATATCACAGTGAGACACTTTCAGACACAGTCCGGAAGTATCCCACTTATGACAAAGAGATGTATTCCATTGTGCAGGCCTGCCGACAATGGAAGCATTACATTTTGGGGAAGGAAACAGTCATCCACACAGACCACCGACCCCTGCAGTTCATACAGACCCAAGGGAAATTGTAGAATGATCGCCATCAGAAGTGGTCCACATACCTACAACAGTTCCATTTGAATATCAAGTATAATAAGGGTAGCACCAATAAAGTTGCAGATTGCCTCAGTCGACCACTGATCATGGCGTTAACCACTGTGCTCAACTCTTGTGGGAACGAGACTTCTGATTGGCCAATTCTCTACAAAACTAGCCTAGAATTCGACCACACCTACCAGACACTCTTGGAGGGTCAGCATGTTCCAGATTTTCACCTCTAGGATGCCCTGTTATGCCACTTGGGTCACCTTTGTGTTCCTTCAAGCGAGCGTGCCAAGATGATTTGGGAAGCACACTATAGTCGAGCTGCTGGACATTTCGGGGTCGAGAAAATGGTGGCAGTACTACAGAAGTATTTCTATTGGCAAAATCTTCGACAGGATGTCAAGAAGTATATCAGATCATGCACTGCCTGCGCCATTGCCAAACTGACCATCAAGAAGCAAGGCCTCTATACCCCACTGCCTACCCCTAGTCGACCTTGAGAATCCATCTCCATGGATTACATGTCAGGCCTTCTTTCCACTAAGCATGGAAATGACTGTGCTTTTGTGGTCGTCGACAAGTTCTCGAAGATGGCCATTATGGCTACCTACAAGAAGAACATCACAGTAGAAGCCACTGCTAAACTCTTCTTTCAACGAGTGTGGGTACACTTTGGGATCCCACAGTCTATCATCTCAGATCGAGATAGTAGGTTCCTCAGTACATTTTGGTCCAGTCTTTAGTCGATGCTTGACACCAAACTCACTAAGTCCACAACCTTCCATCCTCAAACTGATGGCCAGACAGAGGTTGTCAACAGGATGATCGTACACATTCTGCGCATGTACAACTCAAAGAATCCACGCACATGGGATGAGAGCCTCCCCTATGTTCAGCACAACTACAACCGGGCTCTCCACAGCTTGACTGGCCACAGCCCTTTTTAGGTGGGCTTGGGATTCCAACCACTATGTGTCATCGATGTGGCCATGCCATTTGCAGCTACTCACGCAAATTCGACTCATGTCCAGTCTGAAATAGATAAGGCAAACAGCTTCATTGAGCACATCCAACATATTCACCAGCAGGTCCATGAAATTCTGGAGAAATCAAATGCCAAGTACAAGCAGCAACATGATCAACATCGGGTGCCACACAAGTTTTAGGTGGGCGACAAAGTCTGGTTGCATTTGCAAAAGGAACGCCTCACCGGAGCCTATCAAAAACTCAGACCACTTCGATATGGTCCTTACACCATTACCAAGGCTATGGGAGACAATGCATTTGAGCTCAGCATTCCCCCATTCCTTGGCCTACACCAGTGTTCAATGTGGACCGCCTTCGGCCATACTTTTCACCATTACTAGACACATCCGACATTGCAGAATAGCTCACACCCACAGAGTTAAAACCAGATTGCATGGAACAAGCTACAGCTGATCGGATCATGGACACATAGATCAAGCACACTCGCCAGCAGAATATCCAATTGTATCGAGTTGTCAAAGCAAGCCAACTCCTTCACTAGGGACCAAGTTCAACAGAAGTTTGCTCATCTCATGGAGGAACTCAACGCAATGGGGACAATTGCTTCCTAAGGAGGGAGGAATGATCCAGGTGGATATTGGTGGCCACTTGCCAAATCCACTTGGGCCCCCACCATTGTTTCTTTCATCTTTTCAGTTTCCTTAATTGTAGCCCAGTTTACTATTTTTAGTAGTTTTTCGGGTCCTGAACTTCCAGAGTCGTTTTGAGGCCCTAAACGACATTTTTTGGGAAAAATGAGAGAAACATGGGTCCATGGACCGATGTTGCTCTTCCCAAAGTTGTAGTTCTCGGATAGATCTTTCTAACGAGATATTGTGCGCATCAAACGGAGATCATATGCCAAAGTTACGACCCCAGGAATTTGATGTACCAATTTACCCAAATAGGGCCCATAGTTTGGCATTTTATCTTCTAGGGTTAGGTTTTGGAATGTTAAGGGTTTTCCATTGTTTCTCAACACTAAATAGTCCTTCGAGCCTCATTGTAACATAGTTCAAAGGCATGTAGCTGCCATATCTCTTCTCAGAGATAAGCTACCATCGCCCTAGCTAGTTTATTTCCAATTTTGTTTGTTAGCATATTTCAGTATTTTACATTAATGAAATGAAGTATTATTTCCGCTGCATCTCTGTGTTTATGGTTATCTCTGTAATTTTTTGTGTTCATATTTAAACCCGGATCACCACTCAGGATAGTTCTCCTTCCCATTGAGAACCACTCCCACAATTGATATTAATGAGTGCATTTTAAAAATGTACTCTGCTGCCAATATATAAAAAATGCACTTTTGTTGGTTAAAAAAAATGCAGTTCTGGTGATTTTAAAAAAATGCAGTAAGGGGAGGTGGTATATAGGGGAGGGGTCAACGATTGACTGGGAGTCGAAAATACAGAATAGCATGAAAACAATGAAACAAAGTAATGTATATCAACAACGTTTATGTATATGAAACAATGTATATGAAAACAGACAATGAAACAATATGTGCTGGACAACGTTGTTACATCTCTACCAACAACGTTAACTCTGTGGTAATGAAGAGGCACAACATATGCGTGGGGGAGTGATGGTGTGGGAGAGGCACGCGCGCTATGGGAGGAGGCCAGTATGGCATTTACAAGGAGGCCGGTATCATGGATGTGGGGAGTATTATGACAGCAGTGGTGGAGTGATACCATAAAAGAAACCGAATGTATTATGACAACAGCGGTGGAGGCCCCACGGTTATGAAATAAGTGGTAATACAAAAACTATGTATTAACCGGACAACGTTCAACGTAATAAAGAAGCCAGGGACTGGTGATGGCATTGTGTTTAACTGTGCAGAAGTATGGAGAGCGGATGGAGAGGTATGTTGAGTTATGATAGCAGGATATGAATGCATTCAACGTTTAATGTAAAACCACATCAATTAATGTAATCATTTACTGTTCCTCCGCCTGCGGTAAGAGCCACACCAAGGTCGCCCGAGTCTCGATGTTCCTTCCTCCTACGCACTGTGGCAGTGTTCGGACACAGTCCTCAACATTCCTTCGACTGTGTGGTTCAACCTCGGCAGCGAAGGACTGTAGTGGGTTAGCACAATGAGTAAGGAAAACCAGCATATGCCTATGGGAGCATTACATAGCGTTTGGACAGAGGCCAGTGTTTGGAGTCTTACACAACATTTGGAGTCTGTGAATGTACACCAAATTATCACGCAGAGGGCAGAAATCAGACAATGATAACAGGTAGAGAAGTTGACAGAAATGACAGAGTCTGGAGCTACTAGAAAAATGGTGTAAAGGAGTTACAGGAGTAGAAAACTAAAAATAGAGGCTGGCTCCGATACCATGTCAGGCCAGGAGGTAACTCCTCAAATGTAATAATATTATTCATTTAGGTTGTTCATTATTATATACAAGAGGGAGTGACTATTCAATTCATCTCCCGATGACTCTCCATTTCCTCTATTATTTATTTACACTAATTACAGTTGTTCACCCAATCCCTCTAATCAGGGGTCAACAAAAAATAGGGGTGGTGGGCTGCCACCCCAACCACCTCTCCCCTCCCCCCCATCGAATTGGTTATATTATATATAACATTAAAAACATCAAACCGGGTGGCAGGCCACCACCCCCACCACATCGCACGCTCCCATATGAATACAAATCATATATATATAAAAACCAACGATTAATTTTTAAAGCCTTTTATGTATGGCTGTTATAACTATATATCATATGGTTATCAAACGGCGTCCAAAATTGGGGGTGGCATGTTTTGAACCTGGCTCGCCCCTCAACCAATCATTAAACAGGTTTTTTCCAATGACCATGCATTGGAAAATCGCTCCTTAACATATTTAAATGTCACTCAATGCATTCGACAGGGAAGAGTGGAGGACAGAGGCGGAACTTGGAGGTGCGGACCCAATGCAACTAGGTAGCATGAGGGTGGAATCTTGACATAGTTCCAGGAGGCAGAACCTTACCCAGGAGGAGGTGTGGAATCATGAACCTAGAGAATCTCAAGATGATGAAAATATTCCCTTGAGGACCAGAGATGCCAATGATGGAATTTGACAATTGGATAGTCATTTTTGTAGGTTTTCTCGCCAGGAGTGAAACCGTGTAGTCAAAATATCCATTTGAGCAACATAAATTCAAGTGGCCAACATCAATGAATATTTGGAGAATCTTGTGGAATCTTAAAGATTCCCTTGGAGGTTGATTTTTCACAGAGGCAGAATTTTGTCAACTTTATAGTCATTTTTCATAGAATTTCACGAGGAGCACAATGGTGTGCTCTTAATCTTCATCCAAGCAACGGATTTTCTGACCATCTTTAGGGAGGAATCTTTGAGGGAATCTTCAAGATTCCTAAGGGTCCAAAATTTGACGGTGTCAGAATTGAACAAGTTTATAGTCGATTTTGTGCCACTCATCACCAGGAATTCAGTGGTGTAGGACATTTCAGCATGTGAGCTTTGCATTTTTTGGCCATCACCGGAAGTGGAGGTATATGATACATTTATGTCATGCTTTTCTTCTATTTTACTAAGATGATGTTATTGTTGAGATCCCTAATTACCATTATGTTGAGGGATACTTGTTGCCACATCATGTGAGATTTGTTAGCTTTTCATGTTGAAGGAGGACCCATTTGAGTGATAGTTCCTATAGGGAGAATGTCTCGTGGAGATAGACGCCACTCAGGTTGAGGGTATTTGTCCTTGTAATGACAAATAACATGCCATGTACATCATCATCATTTGCAACATTAAATTAAGCGACCTCCCCACTCTTGACACCGGGCCCGAAGATGTAACCCACACTAGGTGAACTCCATTATCAATGTGTTTGTGTTTATTGATCTAATGGTTGTTGATATGTTTCATCCTCTTTACAGTATGCACATGTGGTATATCATACTCTTTTAAATTCAATTTTTCTAACATCACAGAAGTAAAATATCTTGGATAATTCTGGTAGCTGAAGAGATCCCGATCAAATGAGAAAACAAAAGAGCTTGGAGAATCCCAATCAAAAGCATAGTATTAAAAATCAATCAGTTTGAACCGGAAACCAATCAAACCAGCTAGTTCATTGGCCAGAGCAACTACAACGGTCAAAAAACCTGGTCAATAGCCTCATTCGCCCTTTTTTAAGACAAATCAAGCATTAACCAGCCAGTTTATGATGAAACCAACCAGTTTTCCCATAAACCAGTCTATTTCATCATAAATCGGTCAGTTCCTTGCCAGGCTAGCCGCAGACCCACCATAGGCATTCTTGGAGACTTGTGATGTGGTTTGGAGGGAAAATAAGGATTGTTTCCCTCCAAAAACAACCCCTCCAAGCCAATAAAAAGAGGTATCCCCTCTCATTTGCCTCACACATCCCATTTAGAGTTTTTGTGAGCTTCATTGTGAGCTTGGAGAGTGTTGAGTTTTTGCTGGAGTAGTGGAACAACAGATATTTTGAGCTAAGTAGCAGCCACCATGCCTCCAAAAGCCAAGGATACTACATGGGCTCATTGTGATATGATTTATGGAAAAATGATCTTCAAATATTGTCAAAAATCTATTGAAGGAGGGGGTATTAATAGGTTCAAGCAACACTTGGCTGGGATAGGAGGCCATGTAAAGACACGTGGAGCACCAAATGAATTAATAGGGAATATTAGCACAGAACACCTTCAGAATTTTGAGACTCAAGTCACTGAACTAGCAGAGAAGTTTGTGACTCAAGCAATTGCAAAGGTTGGGAGTCGAGGTTCAACCAACTGAGTTTGATCATGATGAGAAGTTTCAACTTTCAATTGATAATGTTGATCACTAATATCATATATGTAGACTTTTAGTAGTTCATTGGCCCCATAGCTTGTAGGTTTTGTTTTTGGACTCTAGAGGCCATTTAGAGCCTCATTGATTATATATTTTGTTGTTGATATGCATTGCACTTGGTGCCATTTTGATAAATTCACCTTTATATGGTATATGTATGAGAAAACTTTGCATATTTTGTGTCTATTAGTTTGGAATCATGGTTTTAAATCTTAAAAATAGTTTTTTTCATTAAAAAATAAATATTTCATATTTTTTTTTAATATCAGTTCATTGAGACCTAACCAGTCCCAGTTTGATCAGTTTCGGTTTGAAACTTGGTTTAATAGGTCGACCGGTCCATTCACCGGTTCCAGTTTTTGAAACTATTCTCAAAAGTGGATGATGGTCATGAATACTATAAAAATTAAACCCATTAGGCAAACATGCAAATGGATGCAGCAAATATTGCAAAGAGTGAAGTTGAAGCCATTGTATGTGAAGTAGAGCAAGACCATATAAATGCTCAAGAACTCCACTGTAATGTGGATGGTGTACATGATGGTGAATACCACTATGATGAAACACATGTGGATGATGACTTCAATGTGAAATGTGAATTGGTGAATCCAACCGCAATTGATGAATTTGGTGAAGTTGAAATTGTTAATGAGCACATGCATGCTCAAATATCCCACAATATAGTGGATGAAAATTATTTTGATGTTAAATTTGATGAAGAACCATTAACTGGTGATGAGTGGTTTCACATGATGCAACAAAAATCTCTTATTGATATGTTGTTATTTGATGAGAGAAGCCCACTTGTTTCAAGAAGCCAAGTGGAAGTCAACATGTTTGGAGCAGCAGAGGTGTTGAAAAGTGTAACTAGGTTCGGTCTTTATAATGACATGTGTAATTGTGATTTTATGTAATTTATGTAAAGAAGAAAAATAAAAATATTTTTGTAATGCTTGTCTCATGGGTTTCATGAGAAATGAATTTTATTTTTGGTAATGTCTCCCATTGTGAGCCCTTAGGATTGGTCATAAATTCAAAGAGAGTCAATGTCATGTATGAAGGACCCTTCTTGGACATGCTACATATTTGTATAAGTCATTAAAAGAGTCAAAAGACCCTCCAAGACAAGCATGAGCATCTCCTAACAAGTCAACCTTAAATAAAGTGATCAATCCTCTCCAAAATACACGTCAGCCTAGCTCATTGTCAAGTCGAATTATAATCGTGGGCAACCACTATAAATCAACCTCATTTCAGAAAATAGAATTTTCGGACAAGAAGAGGACTGCAATAGGAAGTGTGAAATCACATGAAGGAAGCCTTTGTCCAAGAAAAGAAGGAAGGACTAAAATAAAAGTTGATTTGGGTTGTTTTAAGGGCTAATTTCCATCACACGTTTGAGGAGAAGGATCATCTTCTACAAGGGAAGTCGAGACTATATCAGTCATCATAGAAGGTCGAGTTAAGCAAGAGGAAAAGTCTAGAGTGCAAGACAAATTATAGTAGAAGAAGTCTCCACCCTTTATGAAGGATGTACTTCCCATGTGTTAGGGTTTCTAAAGAGACCGATAATTGCAGATATGAAACAAGAGGTCGAAGATCTGAAGTATATTCGAAGTACAAAGGAAGGCAAGCAATCGGACCAAATTTTGACTTGGGCGTGAAGGAGAAGCAGTGAAAGAGAACTTATGTCTTGGCCTTGGAGAGGAAAATAGATCAAGGGTCATGTTCTTGGTATTCGTCAATTGAAGTTTGTATAAGAAGAAGAATTTGTTCGGGTTTTCCTCTCAAGTGGGAGAGGTTTTGGCCCTGCATGATAGCTACATTCTGTGTCTCTTATCTCTTTATGGTTTATGAATTGGTAGATGTTTGATGAAAAACAACACTAATAATATAAGTATAAGAAGATCCTAATTTAAGAAAGTAAAAAGCATTCACAAGTAGTTATTTAACAAAGAGAAATAACTTTATATTGATGCCCTAGATTTCTCAAAATGGTATCAGAGCTAAGGTGATTAAGTCAAGAAATGACATCTTATCAAGGGACACTCAAGGGTCAGATATCGAGGAAGGCATCAAAGAAAATCTAGAAGATAATCTTGAAGTCAAGATCTACTAAGAAATGTCAAAACCCTAGACTGAAGAAGAAAACTACACCAAACGAAGTATTGGGATCATCATCAAGAAAAGAAGGACAAAACCCTACATCTACTCAAGTTGAAGAGATCTATGAATCAAGGTAAGCTTTAATTTTATTCATACAAGAGAAGCACTTAAAGATCAAGATCATATCATCATCTTGAAGAAAGTAAAAACCCTCGATCAATCAAAGAAGCATTTCTGGGATCCGCTCTCAATAATTTTGAAGTTAAAGTATCTTGAATACTATTCATCCAAAAGAAGCTAGACCAAGAATGTTTTCATCAAGGTTAAAAGGAGATCTCTCTCTCATTGAAGCAAGATACTTACCATTGAAGACATCATCAAGAAGTCATCATTGATCTTCATCAACAAATACTCCAACATTAAAGGATCCAAAGGGATCTCCCTCTCTATGGGATCAAGGATCATTATTGAAGAAAACTATCTTTGTCAAGGACAAGTTTTCTATTCTATTCAACATTAAGGAAGTAGCAAGGAGAAGGAGCATCCTATCAAATAAGTATATTTATTTCCACATATGAATTTTTTTAAAGTGTCTTTTTGCAAGGAAAGAAACAAATTGGTTGGGGCTTCAATTTATCTTGCATGGAAGAAAAGGAAAGATTTGAATCTCATTGAAAATGAGGTTATGGAACATGTCAAAGGATCAATCTCTAAACCAGGAAAGGAATATTCTCAAGAACTTGCAAAGTATATGAAAGGGGAAGTTAGGTCTCAAAGTATTCTCATAGAATCCTTCAAGGTTCCCCTTATCCCATATGTATCAAAACTCAAAACTTCAAAAGAAGTCTATGGAAATTGGTAGAGTGGTATTTCGTAAGCACTGTTGGAGAAGTCATCTCGTTAAGGAAAGAACCCTACAAGCTGAAGATGTCAAGGGATGATGGAATAGACTCATACTTTATGAGGATATTTGAAATCAAGGATCAACTTCGAGATCTCGGTGAAGTCATGTCCAATATAGAAATGACTACCAGAGGAGTGGGGTAACTTTACTTCAAACATTTATGGGAAGAAAGAAGCTACTCCATTCCAGGATCTATGGTCATTGCGCAAGATTTAAGAATCTAGACTAAAGGCCAAATCTGATATGGGAGAAGGTGAGCAAAATCAAGCTTATGCTACAATGACAAGAAGAAAGTAAAAATTTGGAAAGTATGGTTCTTGGAAAAAGAAAATGTACATGGCTAATATTTAATGATATGGGTGTCAAGAGTATGGGCACTACAAAAGAGATTGTCCTAATTTCAAGAAGGACAATAACAAAAGAGGAAGAGAAGAAACTCATATCACCAAAGAAGTGGAGGAAGCTAAAAAGAAGAAGTCCAAGAAAGAGGAAGTAAGAGATCTCTACTATGACTGAGATAATCTTCCTCGCCTAAGTTATTTTCAAGTTCCTATGTATTCTATTATAACATGTGGCTATCATGATTCACTAAGAAAAATAATGGGATGCATCATGGCATCATAAAAGCATTGAAAGCAAGAGCTTATGACATCAACATAGAAAAACATGAAAGATGGTCGAAGCATGGTAATCAAATATGGAAGGATATAGCTCTTGGAAACCTCATTTGTAACATAAGTGGAACTTATGGAAGAGAAAGAAAAAGGTCATCTAGTACAAGGATCTATTGGAAAAAGTAACTATGTTCGGTCTTCAATAATGTACTTGTCAAAAGAATAAAGAAAATAATTTTTATTGTTGTAACAATGACTTATTAAAGCATGGGTTTCATGCTTGGGTCATCATTATATTAGTCAAAGTCCCCATTATGGACTCTTAGGATTAATATTGAGTTTATAGAGTCACTGTACATTCGAATAGACCCTTCTTGGGCTTTCGGATCATGTGAAAATATTTTTTATCAAGCAAAATATGAATTATGTATCCTCCACATCATGTCGGCCTAAGGAAGATCAAGTCAGCTTAGAGACCCTAATTCAACCCACTAGAAGGCTATATAAAGAAGGAAGTCAAAGTCATTTGGAATCATCACTCTCACAACAATTCGATATCTTTTGGGATCTACTAGGAAGTGTTGGGGATGCGAAGTCTGCTGCCAGAAGGAGGAAAGAAGTGTGAGTTTGAGGGAGTCTCTAGAGAAGATAAAAATTTAAGTTTTAACACCTCTCTCTCTCTCTATTTCGTGGTTTGGTTTAGGAGATCAAAGTCTCCTAAGTTTTTGTTGCTGCCAAAAGATGCATGTTATTGGGATCTGTTGCATAGTCGAAGATGTTGGAAATAGGTCGAAGATCATTGAGGCTGACATGGTGTGGAGGAAAATTTTGGTCTTGGTCTAGGGTGAAGAGTCTCAAAGAATACTATTGAAAGGAAGAATTAATTTGACAGGGTTTCCCCCTCGAGGGCAGTTTTTCCCTAGAATATGCCTATATCTTGTGTGTCTTGTTTTGTGATCTTCATGTATGTATAATTTCTTGATGAAATATAAGATAATAAAGAAGTAAAAGAAGAAAACACACTCACAAGTAATTATCAAAATCGGAGAATTAAACCCTAAATATAATATCTTTGATTTTCCAACATGGTATTGAAGCTAAGGTCAAGAGAAGTCAAAGATCACTTTGTTGGCATGAATTCTCCCTCTATGGTGAACTACATAAGGTCAGGTTTCAAAATTGTTGGAAGATGGATTGAGAAGATTATCTACTACCTATTCAACAAAGTCAATAGTCATGGATTCTTGGTTGCCCTTAAAGGATCTCTTACTGATGATAATGCATTGATCATTGATAGTGGAGCATCGAGACATATGACAGGTGAAAGTAGGAAACTTACACAATATCAAAGGAACCATCCTCCCATGCAGTGGAATTGGGTGACAACAAAATCTATGTTGTTAGAGGCATGGGATCTACATCATTAAAGTTGGATAATGGATCAAAGCTATATCTCAATAACATTCTCTATGTTCTAGGTTTGAAAAAGAACTTACTTTCTGTTTTTGGTTTAGAAGATAAAGGGGAAATACTTTCTTTTGTTGATGCAAAAGTATTGGTTTCGGGTAAGAACTCTAGTATTGACAAAGCTAGGGTTATTGGAGTTCGAGAAGGAAGTCTTTATCGAGTTATCACTCCATCTCCTCAAGCTCTTGTTCATATGGAAATAAGTCCCATTGAACTATGGCATCGAAGGTATGGCCATATTCATTATAGGGTCATCCCTACTCTTAGTCAATTGGTTAATGGAATTCCTGATATGAAGCTGGATCATGAAGGTATATGTAAGGGATGCTCTTTAGGGAAGCATACTAGAAATCCATTTCATCATAGTGAATCTAGATCTAAAGAAATATTAGATCTCATCCATTCTGATGTGTGAGGGCCCATGTCTGAGAAGACACTTGGAGGTCATCTCTACTATGTAAGATTCATTGATGATCATTCAAGAAAGACATGGATCTATCTACTCAAAACTAAAGATGAAGTATTTGATAATTTCAAGGAGCTTAGGGTTGAGGTGGAAACCCTAACCTAAAATAAGATAAAGACTCTAAGGTCTGACAATGGTGGGGAATCAACCTCGAAAGAGTTAATTGCATATTGTAAGGATGTAGGTATTAAGAGGGAGCTCATTGTTCCCTACTATCTCAAGCAGAATGGATTGGCCAAAAGAAAGAATAGGTCAATTGAATAAGGCATTAGAACTATGCTCCTTGATCAATATCTACCGAAATTCTTATGGGGTGAAGCAGCAATGACTGTCGTGTATGTTCAAAATACAAGTCCTCCTAAGGGTCTTGATAATACTACACCCGAAGAAGTATTTACAAGAAAGAAGTCGAGTGTGGATCATTTCGGCATATTTGGAAGTCCAACATATGTCCATCTTCTGAAGGACAAGCGAAATAATTTGGACTCGACAAGTATCAAGGGAATATTTGTTGGTTACAGTCTCTCCTCAAAAGCTTATAGAATCTACATAAAGGAGGGAAGATACATTGAAGTAAGAAGGGATGTCATATTTGATGAGAATCAAGCTTACAAGAAATCAAAGGATATCCCTATTGATTCTGATGACGAAGAAGTTCCCATATTTGAAGAAGATGAAGTTCATGAGAACTCTACTCCAAATGATGAAGAAGAAGTGCCAAGTGAGCCTATTTAATCGGTGGTTGTCCCAACCAAAAGGAAAGGGCCATATTGGTTGAGATCTACATTAGAAGATGTTGAAGGACATGAAGTTGGGAAAGGGACCTCCTGTTAAAGTAAGAAACTAAAAAGGTATTCTGAATATGCTTCATATATGACAAATTTGATTGGAGTCGAGCCATCTACATTTCAGGAAGCTTAACATGAAGAGGTTTGGAAGAAAGATATGCAGGAAGAATATCAATCCATCATGAAGAATGGGGCTTGGGAAATCATTCCTAGACCTAGTGACAAATCAGTTGTCACGTTGAAGTGGATTTATAAGATCAAACATGTTATTGATGGAAGCATAGACAAGTACAAGGCAAGGTTCGTTGCAAGGGATTTCTCTCAAAAGGAAGGCATTGACTATGAAGAAGCATTTGCACCTACTGCTAGGTACACTATCATTACATATTTGGTTTCACTATCTACTACAATGGGGTGGAATATCCATCAAATGGATCTTAAGACCGCATTTCTGAATGAGACCATTGATGAGGAAGTGTACATCGAACAACCTGAAGGATTTGAAGTGAATAGCAGGGACTCTCATGTTTGCAGACTCAAGGAGGCTCTATATGGCTTGAAGCAAGCACCTAAGGCATGGTATGCAAGAATGGATGCATATCTTCTCAGGATTGGGTTCGTAAAGAGTACTCCTGATCTGAATCTATATATCAAGGTCGTGAATAATGAGTCAATCAATATTCTGCTATATGTGGATGATCTATTCATCACTGGTGTAGAACGAAGAATTCAAGAATGCAAGAAGATGTTGGTAACAGAATTTGAGATGAAGGATCTAGGACTAATGCACTACTACCTAGGTCTAGAAGTATGGAAGAGACCTAGGGAGATATATTTGGGGTAGGGAAAGTACATCATCAAGTTATTACAAAAAATTGGGATGATGGAATCCAAGTCGATGGTTACTCCTATTGTCACCAATCTCAAGAATTTGAGAAGCTCTAACTCGAGTCTCATGGATCCCACCTTATATGGACAATTGGTGGGTTCCCTGATGTATCTAGTAAATACTAGGCCAGATATATGTTTTGCAGTAAACATTCTTAGTCAGTTTTAGTTGGAGCCTCGTCATGATCACAGGATAGTACCAAAAATATATTGAGGTATCTTTGTGGCACTATACATCACTACCTAAAGTATGATAGTAAGGAAGTCAAGTTGACTGGCTTCACAGATTCTGATTAGGGTGGCAATGAGACCGATGGAAGGAGCACCACCAGAGGATGCTTTAGTTTGGGAGTCGATGTGATATTATGGATGAGTAGGAAGCAAGATATCATTGCGTTGAGTAGTGATGAGGCAGAATATGTGGTTGCATGTGAAGTAGGAAAAGAAGTTGTTTAGTTAAGGAATCTTCTGACGGACTTGTTCGAAAAGTCTCTGGGTCCTACTATGATTAACTATGATAATCAAAGTTGTATCAAGATGTATGGAGATCTTGTGTTTCATTCGAGGATGAAACATATCAATAATAAGTTCCACTTTATTAGGAACTTGGTGCAGTATGGGATCATGAAGCTAGAATATGTTCTGACAGACAAACAAGTAGCAGACATCATGACAAAGGATCTCCCCAATAAGAAGTTCAAATATCTAAGGAACCTGTTGGGTTTGGTAGATATCGGTGATTGTATTGATGATAAAGGAATGGAAGATATTTGTTGAGGCTTTGCGAGTGAATCATTGCCTAGAGAGACATAAGGGCGCACTATGTGTTGATGTCAGGAATCCCAGAATTAGAAAGGTGGTGTTGTTTGTTGATCTCGGTCTCTGGATACACACCTGTATGTTTGGGTTAGTGGTTAGCAAGTAAGCCTGATGGTACCTAGAGGGGCTGAAAGCTTGAGTCCACCTTAATACCACCTAGATAGCTTACCCTAGTTAGGAATCTAGTCCATGGCATTGCAGTGCCTAAACTATTGAGTGATTATTTGGATATATTTCCTTGGTTAGGAATCTAGTCCATGGCATTGTGGTGCCTAAATTGTTGAGTAAATAGTTGGATAGATTGCCCTAGTCAGGAATCTAGTCCATGGCATTGCGATGCCAAATGTTCTTCATGTTTTCATATAATTTGAGATCTTCCATTGTATTTGTACATTATGAATACCTCCCTAGTTAAGAGGGAGCGTTGGAAAAAGTAACTATGCTCGGTCTTCAATAATGTACTTGAGTCATTATGTAATGTACTTGTCTAAATAATAAAGAAAATAAATTTTATTGTTGTAACAATGACTTATTAAAGCATGGGTTTCATGCTTCGGTCATCATTATATTAGTCAAATTCCCAATTGTGGACTCCAAGGATTAATATTGAGTTTATTGAGTCATTGTACATTCGAAGAGACCCTTCTTGGGCTTTCAGATCATGTAAAAATGTTTTGTATCAAGCAAAATATGAATTATGTATCCTCCACATCATGTCGGCCTAAGGAAGATCAAGTCGGCCTAGAGACCCTAATTCGACCCACTAGAAGGCTATATAAAGAAGGAAGTTGAAGTCATTTGGAATCATCACTCTCACAACAATTTGATATCTTCTAGGATCTGTTGGGAATTTTTGGGGATGCGAAGTCTGATGCCGAAAGGAGGAAAGAAGTGTGAGTTTGGGGGAGTATCTAGAGAAGAGAAAAATCAAATTTTTGGCATCTCTCTCTCTCTCTGCTTCGTGGTCCAGTTTAGGATATTGATGTCTCCTAAGGTTTTGTTGTTGCCGAAAGCTACATGCTGCTAGGATCCGCTACATAGTCGAAGTTGTTGGAAAGAGGTTGAAGATCTTGGAGGCTGACATGGTGTGGAGGGAAATTATGATCTTGGTCTAGGGTGAAGAATCTCAAAGAATACTATTGAAAGGAATAATTACTTTGACTGGATTTTCGCCTCGAGGGGGGTCTTGCCCTGGCATGTAGTGGCTAACCTAGGGTGCTAGATTAGGCTAAATTTAT
This sequence comes from Pinus tabuliformis, assembly GCA_031772625.1. Taxonomy (NCBI): domain Eukaryota; kingdom Viridiplantae; phylum Streptophyta; class Pinopsida; order Pinales; family Pinaceae; genus Pinus; species Pinus tabuliformis. The sequence goes on along the minus strand of CM062820.1, from coordinate 217,681,529 downwards.
TATCGACCAGGGTAAGTAAACTTCGAGGCATGCGTCTAAAATCTATAGACATAAAGGACTCCTAACTAAGTGTTCATTGTGGTAGGTTACAGTACTTCTTTACGGAAGGTTAAGATATGTTTCCTATCACCTTGACACTCAGGTCACTCAACTCATCTAACTGTCCTAAAGACACTGCGTATTGCTAGACTGAGATTTTAATCCCCTTACAAGGATGCTGTGCACAAAATCTCTGTCTAGTTAACACTCAGCATTCATGGATTATCAAAAGCATACTACAAATTTAAATACATGTAAACAGAGTCTATGAGGATGCTTTAAAAATATAACGATGGATCAAATCTCTTACAAGATATGGTTCAATGATCTTAACGATAAATCCTTTAAGCTATCACCATAAACACCATTCGTAAGGATTGCTAATTAAATCAACAAAATTATAAGCATAACTCTAATTACTATGCATGCTATTCAATATTCAAAAGCTGCTAATGAAATGAAAATGACAGTAGACTAGTCCACACAGGGCTCATCCGCGTTTCAATGGTACACTAGAATACGCTCAAGCAACTAAGGTATTAACGCATGAACAATGTTATAATAAAACCGTGACTATAATCGAGTTCTGGTATTAAGTTCTGAAGATCATACAAAAAGCTTTGTTCTCAAAACGATACACAGGGATCACCAACCACATAACTGTCCCTATATCTGTTTTTTTTTAAACAATTAATACACGGTTTTCATTTGGATTGAATGTACATTCACTATGCAGCTGTTTCCGCTTTTAATATGGAATGATTTTTGGGTCATTTCCATTCTAAGCCGATTTCCAAAAAGAAACAAAATGAAACCGGTTTGGGAAACCTATGGCTGTTGTTGCCTTTGTCACCAAAAGGCTGGGGCTTTGACCAGCGTTGACCGCATAACAAGGAGTGTTTGATTTGCTGTAGGATCGATGTTTCTCCATGCTTGTACATTCCAGTTTTCGTTCCTATCCATTGCTTTGGCTTGCCTGTCATGCCACGTGTCAGATGATAAACCATTTACAGGATGTTAGGACATAACCTTTTAATTAAAAATCCCTAATTTCTAACATAAAAACTCATAAATTAACTTTAATGCAAACTAACTACTATAATGTTATTAATTAATCAATTTCAAGGAATATAAGGGATCTATGGAGGAAAAAGGTAGACAAATGATGTGTTTCAAGAAGAAAAAGATGGTAATGGAATGGTACCAACATCTCCCCCAAGCTTAATGACTTAGCATGTCCTCATGCTAACCCTGATGTACTGCCTCTGTGCTCTGTTCCTGCCTGTACCTCTGCTGCCTTTAATAATGCATCTACATTCTTCTTAGCTTGGGTGTCTTTCTGAATGTGGAGCTCATGTTTCAAACGTTTGTATTTCTCCTTGAGGGCTTTCTTTTGGGTATACCATTTGGTTGCCCATTTGCAAAGGTCAGTTTGTTCAGCCTTGAGCTCTTGGATTTGCTCCTTAAGCTTTTCATTCTTCTGTTGGGTTTCCTTACTCTGAGTCCTCAGCATTTCGTTTTCCCTCTTAATGACTTTCTCCAGCATGTTGGCCTCCATCAGTTCTTCCTTTAACTTTTCAATTTGCTTCTCCAGCCTCCTTGGTTTCTTGATCGCAGGTGGTGATTCTTTTTCTTGTCTATTGTTGCTCTCAACCTCCATTTCGGCTTCTGGTCTAGGCTGTGAGTGAGCACTGCTCTCGATGTCCATCGGTGCATGTGCATTTGATTCTGGTTGGTCTTCTTGTGGCAGAGTCTTTTGTGCTCTCCTAGATCTCCTTGTATATGTAGTAAAAAATTTATCCTGCTCCATTTTCTGGGCAGCCTCTTGTCTCATCTTTCTCATCCTCACACTGCTACCGGGTGGAGGGACATTGCTAGATTTGTGCACAGGGATCTCTTCATCAATGTCAAGCATGAATCCTGAGTGCTCTTGCTGCTCTTGCTCATCCTCTCCATCTTTGATCTGATTGGCAATCAGGAATTCCTTCCATGTCTTTCCCTTTTTCTGCACTTCATACTCAATAAGAATTTTAATTAGCCCGAAATGATATAAGCTTTTGTCCTCATTACCTTTTTGCTTTTGGATGGTTTTCGACATTTTGGTTAAGCTCTGCAAGAGGAAATATGGTAAGCTAATAGTGCACTGCCCTTTCAAATGTAATAGTAGTTTGATGTGGTATAAATAAACTATGTTGTAGCGGCCCTCACAAGTAACAAATTTTTGGATGATATACACCATTTCGTCCCATGGATGCATCAGCCAGCTCCTAGGGACACCTTTCTTCCAGTTAACGGATGAAACCCTCGATCTGGACATGAATTGGGTCCATGATTTTTCTTTGAATTGTTTTGTCTTGAAGTATTTCTCCCCTTCTAGGCTGATCCCTAAGGACTGTGCTATGGTGTCTTTTGAGACCCTGAATGAAAAATTACCTATCAAGGCTTTCTCCCCATTGAATGTAAAGGCAAACTGTTTAGTTACTTCCTCATTGCTTCCATTAAACTTCTCCAAGAAGGGTAGCCATTGTTTTTCTTTTAAAATTGCAATGCAGTCATCGTGGTACTGAGAACTGTCAAATGTGCTTGGCTCTACCCTGTTAGTCATTGGAAGCATGTATGGAGTACTGGAGTATGATAACAGATAGTTGTTTGCATCAGTTGACTTCATCGGGTGATCATGTTATAACTTGGCCGATTCAAACATAATGAACAAAACCGTATAACATTTGGCTTCAAACAGTTCACCACCTGTCCCTCGTTCATTGGAACTTGGCCGAATAGGGAGATGTTAGACCGGTAGTAGGGTTTCATTGGCCAATAAAGAGTTAATAACAAAGGTTGGGAGGGTAATATAATAGGGGATTGAGAAATCGTATGAAGAGTATGGGAATTTAAAAATTGTATCAATATGGGATAGACTAGAGTGTTGGGAGATGATAGGGATTAAGAATATGATAAGGGGCGATAGGTATGTGGGTGTTTTTGAAATTGATCGTAGCAGTCATAGTCATCACATTTAACATTAAAAATAATCTAAGAATTTAAATGTTAAAAATAAAGGATACATTACACTTTTATTGGTTGATCAAGCGTTGAATTGGCATGCTAGGTAGGACTAGTCTTTCTTGACTAATCTTTGTTGTTCATGACAGGTCCCTCTGAGATGAATTTGAATGCAACAGGTCCCTCTGAGATCTGGAAAATGTTTGTGCAGCTTCTTTGAAATCTGGAAAAGAACTATATGTGTGCAGGTTCCTTGATCTTTGGTGTTTGATGAAGCCTTGGTGACAAGCAACCTTTGAATCTCTGTTGAAACTTTGTTGAAGCTTTGCTGAAGTAACTTGAGATAGCAGTCTCTAACAGGTCCCTTTTATGTATGTTGAACAGGTCCCTCTACTGTTGGTGCTGGTAACATGGTCTTCTGAACAGAACAGGTCCCACTGCATAGTGCTTTTAAACAGGTCCCTCTGATTAGAACAAAGACAAAAACAACTTCTTTATTGAAATCTGAAGTGCTGAAACAAACTCTTTGGAAATTTACAGTGAGGAGATGAGATAAGAAATCTTTGAGAATTTACAATGAGGAGATGAGATAAGAAAAACAAAAATGCTAATGCTTCTCCCCCACTAAAGTTTTGACTTGTCCTCAAGTCATTATTCAATTGATGAATCAAACAAGAAACAAAAAGAAAAGGAATTCTTACCAGCCAACGAATTGGTTTTCAAGTAAGAATTCTGGGTTAGAGTGTGCCAAAGTCTGGTTTTCACATCTAAACCATTTTTTATTTTTTTAATTTTTATTTTTTAATTTCTGAATTGAAATGAAATGAACTAAGGCAGAGATACTACAGCTGAAGGCTGCAATATCTCAACCTCCCTTGGCTGAGATACCATTTGAAGAAAATTTTGCTTGCTGATGGGCCTATTGTAAAGTTTCAAGCGATGGCCATTGACAGTAAAGGGGTGGCCTTCTCCATCAATGGTAATGAGCTTGACTGATCCATTGTCATAAACTTGAACGATTTCGTATGGGCCCATCCAATGTGTGGTGAATTTGGCTTTATGATCTCTAAATTTAGAGTCAAAAAGTAAAGCCCAGTCTCCTTCTTTGAACTGCTTCTTCTTGATATGTGCATCATGCCACTGCTTCCTTTGTTTTTGCATGAGGATTGTTGTTTCCTCTGCTTGCTACCTCATTTCATCCAGCTGGTTCAACTGCTGAATTCTTTCTTGTTGTTCTTCATTCAGATCAATTTCCAAATCTATAGCCATCTTAAAAGTATGTATTTGAAACTCAATAGGAAGCATTACCTCTTTGCCATACACCAACTGATATGGTGTAAATCCTGTAGTATTCTTCCACGTGATTCTATAAGCCCAGAGTGCATCTTTGAGCTTCTCTTCCCAATTCTTTCTGTTCATTGCCACATTCTTAGTGATAATTCCTTCAAAAGTTTTATTTGTGGATTCCACTTGGCCATTGGCCTGTGGATGGTAGGTGTACTTCTTCTGTGCTTGATTTGATATTTTTCTGTGATGTACTTAACTAAGTTTGAAGTAAACTGAGTACCTTGATCAGTCACCATCTCCCTTGGTACTCCATACCTTACAAAAATCTCTTCAAAAAGGAAGTTTACCACTGTTTGTTCAGTTGCCCGGACTAGTGCTTTAGCTTCAGCCCACTTTGTTACATAATCAGTACATACTAGGATGTACCTCTTACCATTGGAAGTTGGATTAATGGGTCCTATGAAATCTAGAGCCCATTTTTCAAATGGCTCTAGATGTACTTGAGGCTGAAGTGGCATCTCATCTGTAGTTGTTGGCCTACCCATTCTTTGGCAGCTATCACAACTCTTCACGTACTTCTTGGAATCCTTAAAAATGGATGGCCAGTAGTATCCAAGACTAAGAATCTTGAATGTTGTTCGCTTAGCTGCAAAATGCCCACCACACGGTTCATCATGGCAAGATTTTAAAACATCAATTATTTCATCATTTCTTACACATCGTCTAATAATCATATCATAACCAGTGTAAAATAAATCGCCATTAACCCATGAGTATCGAGCACTTTGTTTGACAAGCCTCTTCTTTTCCTTTGAAGTAAAGTATGGGGGTGTTTTTCCTGTAGACAAATAATTGGCTAAGTCAGCATACCAAGGATTCACTATTGAAATTGCAAATAAATTCTCATCTGGAAAAGAATCTTCAACTGGAACAACCTCACCTTGATTTTGCAGTCTAGAAAGAAAATCTGCCACCTGATTCTCCTTACCTGGTCTATCTAACACTGTGATGTTAAATTCCTGTAACAATAACAACCATCTGGTAACTCTACCACTAGTTACTGGTTTATTCATTAAATGCTTAATGGCAGAATGGTCAGTATGTACAAAAACCTCATAACCAGTTATATAATGTCGGAATTTATTCACAACATGTATGATGGCAAGCATTTCTTTTTCTGTGACTGTGTAGTTTAATTCTGCAGGTGTTAGATTTTTGCTAATGAAATAGATGGCATAATGACAAGACTCCTATTTTTGGCCTAATGAGGCACCTACTACAGTATCAGATGCATCCGTAAAGATGTGAAATGGTAGGTTCCAGTTAGGTCCTTTTAAGACTGGTGTGGTTGACAACTTTTCTTTGAGTGTTTCAAATGCTTGCTGACAATGCTCATTCCAGTTGAAAAGTGTGTCTTTGGCTAGAAGTTTAAACAGAGGTGAAGCTATTTTACTAAAATGTTCAATAAACCTTCTGTAATAGCTTGCATACCCAAGGAAACTTCTTACCTCTCTTTGATTCTTCGGAATTGGTAAATTGACAATGATCTGGATTTTTGATGGATCAACTTTAATGCCTTGAAAAGAAATATAGTGGCCTAATACTATCCCCTCATTTAACATCATAAAGCACTTTTCATTGCTCAGGGACAGATTAGCTTCAATACATCTCTTCAAAACTTTTTCAAGATTCTCTAATGCATGCTCAAATGAATCGCCATACACTGAAAAATCATCCATGTAAACTTCAACACAATCATGAACTAAATCAGCAAAAATAGCTAATACAGCTCTCTGAAATGTAGCTGGAGCATTGCAAAGTCCAAATGGCAAAACATTATAAGCATAAGTGCCCCAGGGACAAGTAAAAGTGGTTTTGTCCTGGTCCTCTAAGGCTATCCTGATCTGGTTGTAGCCACTGAAACCATCAAGAAAAGAGAATGATGATTTCCTAGCTAATGTGTCTAGCACTTGGTCAATAAATGGTAGTGGGAAATAATCTTTGAGCGTTGCTTTGTTCAATTGTCTGTAATCAACACAAATCTGCCACTTACCATTTTTCTTGGGCACTACTACCAATGGGGATACCCACTGACTGTCAGAGATAGGATAGATAAAATTAACTTTCAACAGTTTTTGTAATTCCTCTCTAACAATATCCTGGAGCATGGGGTTCATTCGTCTCTGCGGTTGCCTCACTGGTTTGATAGTACTATCGGTATAAATATGGTGAGTGCATGTTTCAGGGTGAATTCCTGGCATATCGGTGTAGTCCCAAGCAAATGCTTTCTGGTATTTTCTCAATAATTGAATCAATTTCTCTTGCTGAGATGAGTCTAGGTGAGTGCCAATATTCAGAGTTTTTCCTGGACTAATCTCTATGGTCTTACTCTGTGTGTTTGTGATGGATTGAATGGGAAAAATGTCATGAAATGTTGTTTGCAAAGATTGAATGGTGCATGTTTCCTAAAAATTTTGTGCTAAAAGTTCATCTGCAGCATGATATTGGTCATTTCTCAAATCTTCGGAAATATCAGGTTGAGAAAGGAACAATTCTACCAAATCATCATTATTATGTTCTTGAAAATCATAGATTTGGTTGATGCTAAAAACAGATTGTACTTCTTCTTTGTCATTGTATTTATCATCAAGCCATAAATTGTGTGCTACTGCTGGTGATTGTGCTGAAGGGTAAAGAGTGAGTTGTTTTCTTTCAGTTCCTCGTGAAATAATCATATTACCCGATCGACATCCTATGAATGCATCAGCAGTTGCTAACCATGGTCTACCAAGGATGATAGGGTGTCCTCCTAAATTGGATTTTGGCTGAAGAACTAAAAAGTCCACTGGATACTCCCAAGAGTCCAGTGAAACAATTATGTCCTCCAAAATCCCTTTAGGAATCACTTTAGACCTATCAGCGAGTTCTAGAACTATTGTTGTGTGCTGCAAGTTTGTGAGCTGGAGTGTTTTCATGGTTTCAAGAGTCATCACATTTATTGCGGCCCCAAGATCAATTAAGGTGTTTGGAATATGTATGTTGTTAATGATTGTAGTGACTCTGGGAATACCAGGATCAACATACTTTTCCATTGAAATGGTGTTTGTCATAAGGCCAGCTAAATGTCCAATAACATGAATGGTTTGTGGATCAACTCTTTTCCTAGCAGGCTTCTTAAGGCACAGTTCTTTGATTGCTTTAGTGTATATGGGAATGTCTTTTATGGCTTGTAATAGTGGAATTTTTATATAGACATTCTTTAGCTCATCTAAAACATCAAACTGTGGTACAGACATGGGAAGTTTTGTTTGGACCAATCGGTCTGGAAAAGGTGGTGGATGCAATGGTTGCATTTGTTTATTTTTGATGTCATCATTTTGTTTCTTTTGAATTACAGTTTCATTTTCATTTTCTTCGTTTTCTTCTTGTTTATCAGCTGTTGGAGATTCTTTGTGAAGTACCTTACCAGACCTCAAATTGATATTTTGCAAAGGTAATGTGGGATATGAGGTTCCCTCATCTACATTATAAGCTGGTCTCTCTGCTCTGTTATTTGGATTTGGTACAGGCTGAGCAGGAATCTGAGTGGGTCTAGGAGGTTGTTGGTTAGATGGAAGTTGTAATTGTGGTGGATTTATTGGTGGAGGAGCAGGCAATGCTTGTTGAGTGGGTTGAGGTTGATGTGGGTAAACAACTTGCTGCTGAGGATATTGCTGATATGGTTGAGGATATGGCGAATATGGCTGCTGATATTGTTGATATGGCTGTGAATATGGTTGGTATGGTTGAGGATATGAGTGATATTGTTGAGAGTATTGCTGAGATGGTCTCCATTGTTGTTGTGGGTAATTTTGGTGCTACCATGGCATGGGTACATTCCATGAATTCTGAGCATACATCTGATCATGTACAGGAAATTGCAAATTCTGGTTTGGGAACATACCTTGAGGTGCTGGTCTTGGCTGCCATGGTCTCTTTGCGCCCATGTAATACACATTTTCCATATCTGTGTTTGCTGCCACATTACAATTCTGCAAAACCTTGACTTTAGAGCAATGAAATATATCATGATTTTCAGTACAAAAGGCACAAACTTGAATGTTTTCTAATGGGCAGTCTTTTAAGGGATGTTTCTTCCAGCATTTTGGACAAAAGATAGCCATCATCTAATCTTCCTCTTCTTGTCTCTTCTTAGCTTTTAGAGTGTCAATTTGGGTTCCTAAGGTACTTAATAGATCTGTTTTGAATTCCTCTAACAGGTTTCCTATTTCAGCCCTTGTGACACTTGCTGAAGCAGATTTTGTGGCTTTGGATGATATGGTTCTTTTTCCAATTTTGGCTTTGCTCCTAGAATACTTTTCACATAACTCAGCAATTTCTTCAAAAGATAAAGTGGAAATATCACCTTTGCCCATCAAATTAAGATCATCTAAGTATTCTTCTCGAATGCCTTTCAAAAATATTGTTCGAATCAGATCAAGAGGCATGGTTCGGTGTTTTGATTTTTGTAAATTGTAAACAAACCGCTCTAAGTACTCCTCTAAATTTTCATCCTCTTGTTGGTTCATCCTAAAGATATCATCCTTAGAATCTTTCGATCTACAATAAGGTTGGTATTTCTTTAGGAATATTCTTCTCATGCCATCCCAATCAGTTATTGCATGTTCACCAAGCCCCATGAACCATCTTAATGCTGATGCTTTTAATGTTGCTGGGAAGAATCTAAGCCTATGGGCATCATCTGTGTAACCATATGTTCGACATACAATGTCAAACTCAAACAAGAATGAATCTGGGTCTTCTGAAGCCATGCCATAAAAGTTTGGTAGCACAGATGGGGGTATGTTTTTCATTTTTATTTCGTCATCCTCTTCTGGTTCTTGGATAGGAAATTTAAAGGTTGACTCTTCCTCTTGTCCTTGATTTGGTGGTCCTCTTTCTGATCCATGTCCTTCTTCAGCCATTTTGATAGGTTCCTCTGCTGATTTAATTTCTTGTTCAGTGTCACTTGTTTCAAAGAGAAGATTAAGGAAAGATTGTTGAGTTACTGTGCTACTTTCTCCTTTTATAGAGGATTCAGGGAAATGTTTCTTCTGTGATTTGTGTGCTAATAGAATTTGCCTCTCGATGAGTGTGAGTCTTTGCCCTGATTTCTGTTTATCCTCTAATGTTTGTATGGTGACTTCCTCAGCTGATGTTGTGTGTTCAATTTTTCTTAAAGGGTCTGCTCCTGATGGTAGGTTAGTTTTTGGATGGGGGGTTTTTATGAATCTACCTTTATTATCTCTAGATCTAGGCATAAGTAAACATGACTTCTAAATTTATGTTTTTGCTTCTTTTTGTTTATTTAATTTTTTCTTTTTTCTTTTTTGAAATCCTCTAACTACGCCTCCCCGGCAACGGCGCCAAAATTTAGTGGCCAACCTAGGGTGCTTGTTATAGACATTTTTGTGCCTTACAGCTCTAAGCATGAAATGTCCATAAACCAAGGGCTCCTAAGTCCCTAAAAGTGTTGTTCCAACCCCTAAAGGAACAAGGTCAACAAATTACAGCTTCTCCTAGAAGTTCTCCACCAGAAACTGCTCAGAATAAGTCAAATCAGGATCATTTCAGCTGCTCCACTAGCCAAGTGCGTTGCATAGCACCTAAATCCACTAGCTAGGTGCGTTGCAACGCACCTAAATGCACTACCAGGGTGCGTTGAGCGGGAAATGATAAATGGCAGTGTCATTCCGCGAGGTGGAGAGACAATGGAAGCTTCCAGAATCTTCTCCAATGACACTTGCCTCACTGAATTCGACCAAGGATGAGTAAGAGGCTTTCAGTCTCCAAGTGGAAGCAAGAACTGACAGAGAGAAGCCACTAATCAAATCATGAGCTGACTCATCCTCCTTGCATACATCTATATATGGATCCCTCATCCCAGAGATCCAGAGGTTAGAGGCTGGAATTTTGCACATTGTAAGGAATTGCTGTTGGTTTTGAGATACATATCAGAGAATTGGGTGATCTATGCTTTGTTTGGGGTGAAGAAGGGACTTCTTTGCTAGGAGGTTGATGCTGGGTCAGGAATCATCGGTTGTAACTCCTCCTGGATCTTCTTGTATATCAATAAAACTATTTGAGTTTCTTCTCCATGCTTTTGTATCATTGATGCTTGTTACAATTGTATGGTTAACTTAAATCTGATCCTAAGTTATTTATGAGTATAAACCCATGTCTTTGTATAGTTTCCTTCTTCTGTGATCTTACAGGTACTTGGTGAAGCTGGGCAAGTAAGGGAGCAGGTAGCTGGAAGCTGTCAAAGAGGAGAGAGATTGGATCAAAAGACTAGCGCAAGACACAGGTTGGTTCATCCTATTCCTCTTTGTTTATAGTTCATAAAGAAGAATACAAAAGTAGTTTTCTCTGTTTGTTTCTAAGGTAGTTGTCACACCTTAGTGGGATAGATCAGTTCTAGATAGACACTTTTCCCGATAACAAAATGGCGACTCCGCTGGGGATCGTGTCTAATTAGTTTGTTTGTGTTTCTCTTGTTGTTTATTTCATAAACTTATAAGTAGCAATCGAACTGCATTTTCCATTAACAAATGCAAAGTAGACATATGTTGCTTCAATCCATTGATTGGATCTGTTTATGATTTGAACAGCTGATTCATAGACTAACTAATTGCCCTTGTGATAGCTCTTAGACCCCCCTTAGATCTACCTCTGATTGTGCATTACTGATTGCTTTTACTCGACCAAAAACCAAAGATTAAACTGCAAATCGTGACCCAGAACCCGGATAGAATTCTCGTTTCTGCCCCAGCGCAGGCTCTGTGAAGAGGTTCTGCATTTCAACGCACTTCCCGAGAGGGCTACCTGCGCTGCAATGCAGTTTCTCTGTGTAACAGGTGCGTTGATCAGCCTAGCCCTGTGCAGCTGAGGTTCTTTGCTTCATTCTTCCAGTTTTGTCTCTGATTTTTGCAGCCTGTGATCAGTATATGACTGTTTCAAACCCCTTTTCCTTACTGATATTCCGCCTCATTTGTACAAAAGAACTGTAGATGTTTTTATGTGTTTGTTGAGTCGTTTAAAGTCTTCCATTGCAAAAGTATAATAGTCGTATTGTCGTCCTTTGATTTAGATCTGTCGCAAGTGTCGATTTCGATCATAGGAGAAAGTTTATTTGTTGTTGATAGTCGATTATGCTTTTACTTTTGCCTTTGGTTTGAATTTGTGACTTTCTAGTGTCGAAACGAGTATTTATTTCAAAATCATAAAGTTTCGTAATCATCTCTACCTTTTGATTTCGAAAAGAAGCTTGTTTGTGTTTGTTGCTTGAAAGCAAATTCAGATTTGTTCATCAACTTTCTTTTTAGGCATCAATATTAAGAAAGTGAAAAACAAATACATGCATGTGCATTTGCATATTGACAGTCTGTTTGGCTTGATTTAGGAAAGTGCATTTACAGTGTGCTCTTTGCTCTTTGCGAAAAGATTGTGTCTTTCTTTTCCCCTAGTAGCTAGGATTTTCATTGCTGAAAAGAGATAAAAGTCTATTTATCATATTTAGATTGAATTTTAGGAATTACATCTACATCTCATGGTGAACCCAAAAGGCAAACTTCATAAGAAAGATCAACTTAAAATAAATTCAATGAACCTAACAACGCTTTGGAACTTAACGCACAACATTTAGAGGTCTAGGATAGAGACGTATTCCGGCGTCGTAAAGCCTGGTAACTGTTGTCCTCACTGATGGTTGGGTGATTCCTCCACTTTGAGACGATAAGTGCCAGTACGGACTTGTGCTCCCACGTACCGTCGAGTATATATTGGGAGACCCCTATAGGCTTAAAACCTTTTATCCATAGGAAGTCGTGTCGGCCGCCCTACTGATCGCAATGCACCGAACACAGCATTCGGGAAGATTGACTGCTGTACCGTAAAAAGTATTCTGCAGTTTTGCGATTGGTTTGGTACTCCCTCTACCTAGACCTCCAAAGTAGTCCCTTTCGTTCCTTTTCAGACTCCTTAACAGAAAAGGTCCATCTGAGCACTTGTCACTTCAGGCTCATTAAAAATCGAAGGAGACTAAAGTCATCTTTTGTTTTTTCTCGACTCTTAAAAACTGAAAAAACAAGTTGTGTCAAAGCGTGTTAAAATTTATTTTAAACGGAATATTCATTACCCCTTTCCTACGTTGATCTTGGGTTGAGAAAATGGAGTCTACCAACCAAGGAATTCCCCTTGGTGGAAATCCTAGTCCCTTCTCCTCTTGGGGAGATGTTGGTGCACCCCATATGACCACATTGTCGCTTCCAGGGCTGACAATTGGTTTTCCGGTATGGCTCTTCTCAACCTCTGTCGTTCAGAACACCACTATTCCTGAACAATCGAATCAGCAATTAGACGAGTCCAGAGTTACCCACCAACCTTCTACTTCCTCTAATTCTTCCTCTCCTCCTTCCTCTTCGCTTGATGGGGCTGGTAAAGCCAAAAGTCAAGTTCCTAAGGAGAAGAAGAGGAAGGAGCCAAAGGCGAATGTGGGAAACTGAGTGTCGTCTAACGAAAATCCACACACTGCACCGACCAGGCCTAAATCGCCATGTGTCATTTGCAAAGGAGACCACTTTCACAGAGATTGTCCTTGCATCCCTCAGATACTAAGGGACTGGTCTCCTCGTTTGCACAACCCAGTGTCGTCAACCTCTGATGATCATGTTGAAAGCACACCGTCAACTAGTGAAAGTGAAGCCCCAGGACAAAAAGGGAAAGCTAGATTTCCCTGTAAACTGTGTGAAGGCAATCATGCCGTCCACCGTTGTCCCTTCTTAGACGAAGCTAAAAGAGTTTTGGATGATCGTCCGGTTTCACCGTTACAACTTCCTCCTGGAGATAAAAAACTCTTGCCGAGTCCGTCACTAGTTGAGAATCCAGCTGGCCCGCTCAGGTGGTCGGCTGAAGCACCTATCATTGAAGATAAACCATCTGAATCCATACCAGACGAAAGTCAAAAGGTCGAGGCGGCAGTTGACCCGGTCTTGCCTTCAGAGGTTTCATCTTCGGATGATACAGTCACTGAAGAGAACAAGGATGACACCGTCCAAATTCTCTTCATAAGCACAGACTCCGACGAACATGGGGGCAATCTACCCATTCCTTTACCGCAGGAAGGAAGTTCGTCAGAGCCATACCCAGCCGTCTATTCGGTCCCACCTCCAAGCAACCTAGTTGTCTCCTTCGACTGGAATCAACTAGGCAGACCCCGTTTACCAGCAAGTGTACCATTCCGAATTATCGTTCAAATATATAGAATGGTCATGGCTGGTACCATCATAGATGAGGGGGCTTCTGTGAGTATCCTTTCCTCTACTGCTTGGAAAGCGCTTGGTTCGCCATCGCTTTTGCTTGAGATGAGGAATCTGACAGGCTTTGATAAAGGAACCAGTCGACCTTTAGGGATCCTTCCCGATGTGCCCATAACATTGAGAAGGAAGACAGTTCGCATGAACGTAATGGTAGTTCAAGGACCCTTAGATTACAATCTACTCCTTGGACGAGACTATATTTATTGCATGGGAGTCATTGACTCCTCACTCTTTAGAGTAATGTGTTTTCCGCACGAAGGAAGAGTGGTCAAGCTCGTGGACCAGCTTTCATTTCCCGGATCACGCATAGCAAATAGTCATATACCATCCCTAAATGGTCTTTTCACGCAAGAAATGTCTCAATCTCCAGTCCGTCCTCCCGATGAGCATGAGTAATTCGGAGGGATATGACTAAAACCCAGGGGGCATGCGTCCTGGTCTGCTTCGGCAGGAAAACTTCGGGTATAGGGTAGGTTTCCGCAAGAGAATATGACTAGTCTGTACCCCGTCCGTGATTGGAAGAGGGGTTATTCTAGAATAAGATTCTTTTGTCAAAGTTATGTGAGTTGGCGGGCATCGTCACTCACCTTTGTTTATCTCGGTAGACATCGTCGAAGAAGTGTTTTGTTTGCGCCACGAATAGAACAATCTTTGGGTAACCTGTAAGAGGTAGTACCCTTCCTGATAAAACGAATGTTTTGTCAGCTCGAATAGAGGGTGACCTTGAAACTCTGTTTTATACCTGGGGGCATGCAAACCTTTTGGAGTTCAAGCGAAGAGCGATTATTTATCTGTTTTTTGGATTAATCGTTTCCTAACTTGCATAAAGAAAGGATGTGGGGAAAAAATCTAAAAATTGCCATTTTTATATGAGACATTCTTATCATATGACTGGATAAATCGAGCAGTGTTACCGCAAGGATCAAGCTCGTTAAAAAATAAACCCGCACAGAGCAAATGTTTCCACCCGCGTTTAAGCTCGTTAAAAAATGAACTATCCCCTGGTAAATAACCACCGTGAATGTAGCATTTCAGCCATTAAAGCCTTGGTCGTGTTTGCACCGTCACCTCCACTTTTTCATTGGCCGATCATTCACCTCCATTTGATTGTTTACCCATTTTGAGGAACAACTGCGAAGAGTGATTTCACTAGCCATCCTTGTGACACTGCCGTGATTGGAAAATTCCAAACCTTACCTGGAATCAGCTGCTACCCATTTTATCACTCGTTCCTCAAAAGACGAGTCTCCTTTAAGCTCTTTTCAACTGACTCGTAAAATATGAAAAGATTGCCGAGTCCTTGGCCTTCCAGCTCGTTAAAGGGACAGGAAGTGTTATCCTTCATCTAGATTTTAATCTTTTTGGACCTGAGGGATTATTGCACAAAAAGATCGAGCGCTTGTTTTGTTCGGCTCGTTAAAGCTATCGAAAATTCATCCCTTCTGTATTGTTTTATACTTTTTCGGACTTAAGGGATTAGATGACGAAAAAGGAATTTTGGAGTTACCTTTACGTACCTTTTCAGACTCTCTAAAAATGAAAAGGACCGAGTTATCTTTGTCGTTAAACTCGTTAAAAAGATTAATAGCGACAAACTTGTCTTTAGACGAGAACGAGTTTCACTATCGCTAGGCTCGTTAAAACATAGCGATGGGTTTGCCCGAAGGGCAAATTATAGAACAAGCATATGTTATCCTCCTCAAGCTTGACAAAAATAAAGAGGTACTGGTCAGGAATGACTGGGGAAAAATTGGGAAGAAAACTCAAAGAATCTTTATTGGTAGCAAGTCGCTCTTGAACATGACACTTCCGCTCCGTGCCCGAGTCGGGTTGGGTTGTTTCATTCACCGGTCACATCGCCATGGTCTCGCCATACCATCCACATTTGGGGTTAATGCTACCAATCCATCACATAAGTGTCGCCGACATGTTCAAGAGAAGTCATCCAGAAAGGCCACCTGTGTCCCGCCCACTACCATACATTATACTTCATTCTTTCATGACCGCCACCCTGAACCATATATCATCAGATCGTTTTCACCTCTATCAAAATCATTTGCTCCGTTCCATGTCATTGATGTGGGATTCATTAATGCCCTCTTGTGATGGATCACTTCTTGTCGACATCAGCTCATTATCCAAGAAGTTGATCTAGGAACACCCCATTCAGTACTTTGAAGCTTGCATGCCTCAATGGCAAGTTTTTCACTTCCGGCGACAGGTTTACATCAATTACCTCCGACCGAAAGATTTTGCGTGGTGTTCGACGCCAAGTCCTTTATTCACACCACGTGAATTGTACTGCAGTACCTTGAGGGTCATTATCATTATCTGTGATTCCTCTCGCGCTTGTTAACAGTTTACATCATTGACTGGTAATCAAGCGATGTCTTTCCATGTTCGACTTCAAAACATTTTTCACATGGATCAACTTGTACTTCGAGTGAAGATCGGACGAGATTGAAGACCCCGGATCTAGTTTCATCCATCCGGGCTGCGATATATATTCAGGAAAATAAAGACATTGAAATGTACAGCATTGCAGCACAGATAATCATCCTTCCAAAAGGATGATGGCTCTATCAGAATCATCAGTCTACTATCAGACGATTGTCTGTCCTATGTATGTGAAAATGAATTTATAAAGCTGAGCATGGGAATGCCCGCCTCAGCTAGATCATGAAAACAATATGAATATAACGTATTGTATTGTATCTTATTACAGGTCTCCTCCCAGCATTGAAAGAACTTCGGATCCTCCTAATAAAGCATTTCACCCGATAAACGGCCTCATACTTTAGGGGGCAACTGTTATAGACATTTTTGTGCCTTACAGCTCTAAGCATGAAATGTCCATAAACCAAGGGCTCCTAAGTCCCTAAAAGTGTTGTTCCAACCCCTAAAGGAACAAGGTCAACAAATTACAGCTTCTCCCAGAAGTTCTCCACCAGAAACTGCTCAGAATAAGTCAAATCAGGATCATTTCAGCTGCTCCACTAGCCAAGTGCGTTGCATAGCACCTAAATCCACTAGCTAGGTGCATTGCAACGCACCTAAATGCACTACCAGGGTGCGTTGAGCGGGAAATGACAAATGGCAGTGTCATTCCGCGAGGTGGAGAGACAATGGAAGCTTCCAGAATCTTCTCCAATGACACTTGCCTCACTGAATTCGACCAAGGATGAGTAAGAGGCTTTCAGTCTCCAAGTGGAAGCAAGAACTGACAAAGAGAAGCCACTAATCAAATCATGAGCTGACTCATCCTCCTTGCATACATCTATATATGGATCCCTCATCCCAGAGATCCAGAGGTTAGAGGCTGGAATTTTTCACATTGTAAGGAATTGTTGTTGGTTTTGAGATACATATCAGAGAATTGGGTGATCTATGCTTTGTTGGGGGTGAAGAAGGGACTTCTTTGCTAGGAGGTTGATGCTAGGTCAGGAATCATCGGTTGTAACTCCTCCTGGATCTTCTTGTATATCAATAAAACTATTTGAGTTTCTTCTCCATGCTTTTGTATCATTGATGCTTGTTACATTTGTATGGTTAACTTAAATCTGATCCTAAGTTATTTATGAGTATAAACCCATGTCTTTGTATAGTTTCCTTCTTCTGTGATCTTACAGGTACTTGGTGAAGCCGGGCAAGTAAGGGAGCAGGTAGCTGGAAGCTGTCAAAGAGGAGAGAGATTGGATCAAAAGACTAGCGCAAGACACAGGTTGGTTCATCCTATTCCTCTTTGTTTATAGTTCATAAAGAAGAATACAAAAGTAGTTTTCTTTGTTTGTTTCTAAGGTAGCTGTCACACCTTAGTGGGATAGAGCAGTTCTAGATAGACACTTTTCCCGATAACAGTGTTAGATTAGGCTAAATTTATTATCGACCAGGGTAAGTAAACTTCGAGGCATGCGTCTAAAATCTATAGACATAAAGGATTCCTAACTAAGTGTTCATTGTGGTAGGTTACAGTACTTCTTTACGGAAGGTTAAGATATGTTTCCTATCACCTTGACACTTAGGTCACTCAACTCATCTAACTGTCCTAAAGACACTGCATATTGCTAGACTGAGATTTTAATCCCCTTACAAAGATGATGTGCACAAAAGCTCTGTCTAGTTAACACTCAGCATTCATGGAAGATCAAAAGCATACTACAAATTTAAATACATGTAAACAGAGTCTATGAGGATGCTTTAAAAATATAACGATGGATCAGATCTCTTACAAGATATGGTTCAATGATCTTAATGATAAATCCTTTAAGCTATCACCATAAACACCATTCGTAAGGATTGCTAATTAAATCAACAAAATTATAAGCATAACTCTAATTACTATGCATGCTATTCAATATTCAAAAGCTGCTAATGAAATGAAAATGACAGTATACCAGTCCACGCAGGGCCCGTCCGCGTTTCAATGGTACACTGGAATACGCTCAAGCAACTAAGGTATTAACGCATGAACAATGTTATAATAAAACCGTGACTATAATCGAGTTCTGGTATTAAGTTCTGAAGATTATATAAAAAGCTTTGTTCTCAAAACGATACACGGAGATCACCAACCACGTAACTGTCCCTATATCTGTGTTTTTAAAAACAATTAATACACAGTTTTCATTTGGATTGAATGTACATTCACTATGCAGTTGTTTCCGCTTTTACTATGGAATGATTTTTGGGTCATTTCCATTCTAAACTGATTTCCAAAAAGAAACAAAACGAAACCGGTTTGGGAAACCTATGGTTGTTGTTGCCTTTGTCACCAAAAGGCTGGGGCTTTGACCAGCGTTGACCGCATAACTAGGAGTGTTTGATTTGCTGTAGGATCGATGTTTCTCCATGCTTGTACATTCCAGTTTTCGTTCCTATCCATTGCTTTGGCTTGCCTGTCATGCCACGTGTCAGATGATAAACCATTTACAGGATGTTAGGACTTCCTGTAACCTTTTTATTAAAAATCCCTAATTTCTAACATAAAAACTCATAAATTAACTTTAATGCAAACTAACAACTATAATGCTATTAATTAATCAATTTCAAGGAATATAAGGGATCTATGGAGGAAAAAGGTAGACAAATGATGTGTTTCAAGAAGAAAAATATGGTAATGGAATGGTGCCAACATGCCTATATCTTGTGTCTCTTGTTTTGTGATCTTCATGTATGTATAATTTCTTGATGAAATATAAGATAATAAAGAAGTGAAAGAAGCCAACACACTCACAAGTAATTATCAAGATCAGAGAATCAAACCCTAAATATAATATCTTTGATTTTCCAACAGGATCATCATACATTTGTCAAAAGGAAACATTTTCTAGATGGGGATACTTTAGATCCTCAATATTCTCTGATGGAATCTTCATCGAAATGTTCACCGATCAAGAGACGAAGCAAGTGTTTCATCAAGAATTCTGAACTTGTGGAATTCATCAGATGATGGTATAATGACATAACGGTGAAGCAGATCAAGGGATTGAAGCTCTTTTCAATCAAGGAAGTTGTTGAAGGAAGTTTGGATGACATAAAGAAAAATGAGGTATGTATGCTTACATTCGATATTGTAGAAGTCATGTCATATGGTTGCAGGTAACATGGATCAATGCTCTATATTGAGAGCATACTAAAAATAAAGGATCTCCTCCCTCGAAGGGATGTAGGAATGCATGGGTCACACATTCACTAAATGAAATCAACATAATATGTTCTCATATGTAATATAAGGTGGTTGACATTAATTAGAGGAACTCTAATTGGAAGTTCTTGGGAATGAAATGTGTAAAAGAAAGGAAGGAAGAGATCGTGATATATGTAGCCATGGAAAAGGAAATCAACATCCGATAAACCAAGAGACCTGACTAAGATATATCCAAGAAAGATATGTAGACTTCGATGAAGTCTGAAAAAGAAAGATACCCTTAACAATATATATCTTTGGGAGATGTGACGATATGTATGCAAGATGTTGATGCAAACTAGAATATGTCATGATGAAAGACCATCACAAAGGTAATTTTAATTTAAGTGTTCATTTCTTATTTTTGAACAAATATTTGGATGGGCTTATGCAGGACTGCCGAGGGAAGATCTATGGATATCTTCCACCACTGATGCCCATGTAGTAGGATGAAATATCCTTAAGGAAACATGGCATGAAGAAGGCAACATGGCATGAAGGAAGGCCAAATATGGACTAATGGATCACTTTCTGATGATGACATGACTAACTCATGGATGAAAGTGATGGATGGTCTGTGCCCTATGAAGAAGTCCCAAACATGAAGACTCCTAGATAACAAAAAGAAGTTCATGACATCATGAGGAAGAGTTCTTTAAGCAGTCGGTTGTACCATCATCTCCACCTAAGCAGCTGTTGTAGGTCCCTAATTAAGAGGGAGCCTCGAAACAAGTTTCTTACTTGGAAGAAACTTGGAAGAAAAATTCCTAAGCCATGGGGAAGCTTAGGTACATTCTTTCTGTAGGAATGAGTACATTCCTTTATTAGAATAGATATGTCCTCCCTAATTAAGAAGGAGAGATAGACAAATCATTCTTGTCTTAACTTGGGAAGACAAAATGGAGGATTGGGTAAACATTTGGCATCCGATACTCTTTGAGGATGAGTTAGGGAATCCAAGATAAGAGTAGTCTTAGAGGACCAATATTCTTTGAGGATTGGGAATCCAAGATAAGAATAGTCCTGGTGGAACACACCCTGAGAACTCGAGTGGGGTATGTTTCGAGAGAAACAATGATGAGGGTGTATATACATCATTGGCCTTGCCAGCATTGTGCTCAAATGTCATGAAGAGATAGAGTTGTTGGTCAAGGCCTTTCTATGTGACAATGTTGGTTGATATGATGCTAAACATATAGGTTACCAATCCAACTCTTCTTATGAGAAATTATTCAGATTAAGAATGACCAAGTACCATTATGAATACCTCCCTAGTTAAGATGGGGTGTTGAAAAATGTGACTAGGTTCGGTCTTCATAATGACATGTGTAATTGTGATTTTATGTAATTGATGTAAAGAAGAAAAATAAAATTATTTTTGCAATCGGCTTATTATCATGGGAACCCACTATAAATAGGCAGTTATGCCTCATTTCAGAATACAATTTTTTCAGACAAGAAGAGGACTGCAATAGGAAGTGAAAAATCACATGAAGGAAGCCTCTCTCCAAGCGAAGAAGGAAGGACTAAAAGATAGGTTGGTTTGGTTTGTTTTAAGGGCTAATATCCATCACACATGTGAGGAGACGGATCATCTACTGCAAGGGAAGCTGAGACAATATCAGTCATAATATAAGGTCTAGTCAAGCAAGAGGACAAGTCTAAAGTGCAAGTCGAATTATAGAATAAGTCTCCATCCTATATGAAGGAATCAAGGGTATTTCCCATGTACTAGGGTTTCTAAAGAGATCGATAATTGCATATCTGAAACAAGAGGTCGAAGATCTGAAGTATAGTTGAAGTATAGAGGAAGGCAAGCAATTGAACCAAGTGTTGACTTGGGCACGAAGGAGAAGTAGTGAAAAAAAAAATTGTGTCTTGGTCTTGGAGAGGAAAATATGTCAAGGGTCATGGTCTTGGTATTCATCGATTTAAGTCTCTATAAGAAGAAGAATTTGTTTGGGTTTTCCTCTCAAGTGGGAGAGGTTTTGGCCCTAGATGATAGCCTACATTTTGTGTCTCTTGTCTCTTTATGGTTTATGCATTGGTAGATGTTTGATGAAAAAAAAAACTAATAATCTAAGTATAAGAAGATCTTAATTTAAGAAAGTAAAAAGCATTCACAAGCGTTTATCTAACAAAGAGAAATCACTTTATATTGATGCCCTAGATTTATCAACAAGAGGTTTGTGAAGAAGTAGAGAAGGCAATGAAGGAAGAGGAAGAGAAGGAAGCTATCATTGTAGAGCATAAAGAAGATATTTCTAACATTGATCTTGAGTGTGAAGATTATAGGAAAAAAGTAGCAGTACTTGATGATGAAAGTGAAGAGAAGGACATGGAAGTTTCTGAAAACAAGGAAGAATGCATTAAAACCATTTTTCAACAATGGAGTCAAGAAAAGATAAGATTCTGCTATCAAGAAATATGGCAAAAAGAAAGTCAGAAATATGAAGCACAAGAATCAGATCAAAGAAGACAGTATGAAGATGGAGAGTTGTGGCAGCAGTCCATGGTTGGACGAATCTTTGAAGAGGAAGTTGTAGAAGACAAATTCAAAATAAATACAAGAAAAGTCAAAGAAAAATTGTACCAACAAAAAGTGAAGAACACCTAAGCAAGAGCGTGCAACGGAGAATGAAGAAATTTCGAGGATATAGAATTTGGAAGAAGAGAAAAAGAAAAGGCAAAACTGGTGATGCAATAGTCTATGGATTTTCTCCAACTTTGCCACCACCGCGAAAATTTGCCACTGCAAAAACTGCCCATGAATGCCTTGAAATGGTCAAGTGACCAGTACTAAAGTTTGGGGTGATGTTGGTGTTAAAACCTCTGTAACCAACTCTTTCCTTGTTCTTATCAATACATTTTTTTTAGGTTTCCTATACATTTACTCTAGATCTTTGTATAATCATACTTCACCTCTACCCCTATGACAATATAAAAGATCCTTGACATTCAAGGACATTTTATCTTTGTCAACATCACCCTTTTCATTCCAATAGTATCCATTGCTTAGATGAATCCTTCCTTCAAACTGTGGCCCATTTCTTTCTGCCCAACTATGAAGCTTTTTCCTTTGCTTTTCAATAGATCCCTCTAGCTCATTTCTTATGTATTGAGAAGGATCCTTGTTGTCTCTAGATTTAGATTTACATTTGCCACTATTTGTTATTTTGAATACATGGCTATTATCTATCCATGATCCTGGTAACTCTTTTTGGGAGTTCAATGTTTGCCTCTTTAGAGCCTTTAATGCTTCTTGCCAAAGAGAATCTACATCATTCCATTGATCCTGCAATTGCCTTAAACTAAAGTTCAAGATACCAAATTCTTTATTAATGGCGTGCACATTCCTTTCTGCTCGAAAAAACTATTTTTTTTAGGGAATCCAAACCTTGGTCCAAAAATTTACTATGTTCTTGAATTTTATCAGTGTGGCCAAATGTCTCTTTCATATTACACAACAATTGTTTTTCTTATTGTAAATGCATTCATTAGTGCTCAATTCTATTTTTTATCTGGTACATTTTCTTATCAATTTCTTTTAGCCTGCGTCTCTGTCCAACATTAGGCAGGTAAACTCTTCCTATTTGAAGAATTATCCGGATTAATGAGACCTTGCCTAAGAGATGGGTGGGGCTTCCATTTGACAACAGACCTCAGTATATTAGATGCTAGCTCGTGTTGGCCTGTTAATCTCTCTAACTTGTACTTGAATGCACCATATATTGACTTTCCTTTATCCAACCATGAACCTTCAACCTTATAGAGGCCAACATAAATCTTTCGAGAAAGATTAACGTTGTTCTTGATATCTCGAATAATTCCAACTTCAAATCTATGATGCTTGCTTCACTCAAGGGCAAGATCCGCCCTTTCTAGTTTCTGAGCCTCATTTTCATTCCTTTGATTAGATGTGTGCCTATTTTCATATGATCTACTTTCATTATTCTCTGACTCTCTCATAACCTTTCCTCTGTTGGTATTCAGAAAATATTTCTTTTGTGTAAGAATCAGTGGTCTGTTCAACAAGGTTTTGGGAGTTCTCGACCCTATTTTTTATTTTTTTGTTCCCTTTTCCGATATTCATCCCTTAAAATGTCAGTTGATGCATGTCAGGTAGGATGCTTGTCCATAGGCTGTTGTCATTATTCTCTGACTCTCTCATAACCTTGCCTCTGTTGGTATTCAGAAGAAAATCTTTCTTTTGTGTAAGAATCGGTGGTCTGTTCAACAAGGTTTTGGGAGTTCTCGACCCTATTTTTCATTTTTTGTTCCCTTTTCCGTTATTCATCCTTCAAAATGTCAGCTGTTGTCTTTTCATGGCAGGTAGGATGCTTGTCCATAGACTGTTGTGAGTGTATTCTATCAACTCTATCATTTCTATGGCCTGACCTATATCTTTCATGGTCTGATCTATATCTTCCATGACCTGATCTGTATCTATCTTGGTCTGATCTATGCCTTTCCCAGTCTGATCTATACCATGCTAGCCTGCTTAAGTCCATAGAGAGTTTTTTTTTCTTCAACTTGTAGACTTTATTTTCATGGCCTTTTATCTCATATCCGGTGGTCGTTGCGCATATACTTCTTCTTCCAAAATATATTTAAGAATGCTGACTTTACATCCATTTGGTAAACTTTCTATCTGTTCTGCATAGTTTTAACTGTATCTAACCTCGCAACTAGTGCAAAGGTCTCACCATAATCCACTCCTGCTGCTGTGCAAATCCTCTTGCTAACAATTTATCCTTGTACTTTTATATTTCTCCTTTCTCATTGAGCTTTGTTTTGTAAACCCATTTTGACACTCGTTATGAGAGAACCCTACAAAGAAAGATTTAACTGTTGTTGTTGATGCAATTTCAAGGCATTCAGGCATTAGACCCGACAAAGAATGGTCAGAGGAATAATGAGAAGCATGGTTTTGTCAGAACTGCCAGAATTAATGGAAATCAAGAAGTCATGATTAGTTACTCTGATTTTGTAGGCGACGCTGGTAGGTTAAGAGCGTCCTGGCCATTGTGCAAAACGCAGGAGAACCTTATAAATGTTGCTAAAGAGTTTGGTTAATGGAGGAACTGTAGGGAAGGGTGGAGGCCTAACTTATTAGGTCGTATTGTCAAAACCTCCAGACATAGTTCATGTCTCTTTTCGGGTAGCCACTCAAGGGAAAGTCCTAGGACATTCATTTGAGGAGGAACATTTGTGTTTCACAATTTTCCAATAATTTACTGCTGGTACTCTTGAACATGGAACATAACCTCCAGTTGCACCAAATCCTGAGTGGTGTGCACTGCATGGATGAAATGGGTGTTATTGCCACAAGGAGTATAGGTCTACTGTTTTCCAGGGTCTGACATTCGTTGAGTATTTATGTTCTGCAAGACCAGAATTGGATTTGCTTGACATTTTGACAGAAAGACTTTCCTATGGATATGAAAATTGTAGAAACGTTATTCTTTTGGGTTGGTACGCTTTGGTAGAAATTGATAAGGGAAAAGAGCCCCTGAAGATTCTTTAGAAAATGATGAGAAGTGCTTGCATGCTTACGTGTGTCACCTGTGACATATTGCTGGGAATGATCATTAGTTTGGAATGATATATTTGGACCGTGGAATAACCTGGTAGAGAATGCCAGTTTGTGGCCTGGAGATTACGTTGTTTGCAGCAGCTTAAGTACTTGCCGTATTGTACGTTCAGCCGGAAACCTTCTCCTAATCTGGAACATTTGCATCAGACATGGTTATTACGGCAGAAGTGGACGGGTTCCTTACCTTCTTAGATCTGTCCAGCCACCCAGATTGCCCAAGCAAGGGTCAACATATTATAATATTGTTTCAAACCTGTTCTAACTCCAGAATTCATTCGACCTAGTTTCAGGCTTGATATATGATTCAGTATGATAGCTTGGATGGTTCAAGCCTCAACGTGCATTTTCAGACTGTTCTAAATTCACCTTTAAATAAACAGCTATAATATATATGTGTGTATGTATCTCTGGAATGGTTTTCTTTTGGCTGGCTGACCTGTAATAAAGGCTTGAAGCTGACCTAAGAAACTTGAAGTTGATGATGGAGCCAACCTCTGAAATCACAAATTATGATTCGAAGGGCTACTTCAAGCATTTGTAGGGTTTAGGGTTGACTGCTTTGTCCTAGATCTAAATTCCCATCTGAGGTACATTTCAATGCACTTTGTGGAGAAAAGGGAGCCTTCGGGGCCTTTGGTGTTGGTGCTGTACCTTGGGATGGTCTTGAATGGCTGTCCCTTGTTTGGATTAGCTGAAAGGAGGGTTTGCATTGGAAGATGCCAGGGCATGCATTTTGGAGATTTTGTCGACCTTTGCATAAGGATTAAGGGGTTGTGCTCTACTTTGGAGGGTTTTCATGACAGGTTTGTAGATTGGTGGAGTGATCCTTACATGTTGAAGGGTTTTTGGAGGTTGATGCTGCACCAACAAACCCCTTATTCCCCTTCATTTGTGCGGATTGGTCTTTTTTGAGGGCTTGTACCCCTTAGCTTTGTACATGTGGTATGAATGCCCTTTGATTTATGTATTTTAGAATAGTTAATTGCTGAAAAGGGCTTTTTGCCCCTCCATAGGTTAAAATATGGGATTTTAGCTTAGAAAAAAATTATTTTAATATGAGGGAAGTTGAGCACTTTTTCTATAAATAAAGGTGTTCTTCCTCTCATTTTTTCATGGTTGGATTTGGTGGAGAAATCTCTTAGGAGGTCTGAAATTTCTGTGACTTTTCTCTCTTATAACTTGACTATGGATGGATAAGTTCAGTTACTTTTCTTGGTTGGAATTATGATGTGATGTTGTCTCTTTTCATTGATGCTTATGGTAGATCTTGGATGATGCATGGTAAAGTAAGATAATTTATTTGGTTTATCTTGGTATATGTTCCATGGGATAAATTTTGATATGCTAAGTTAGTTTCTTTTGTATTTGCTTCATTGCCTCTTGTTGATCTAAACCCTTATTCCAAGTATTTGAGGAAGAGGGATAGCCTTTTCTTTTCCTTAATCATCCAAAAAAAGTTGAGGCCATAGATCTGAAACTGTATGTTAGTTTATTTTCCTTTAGCTTGTTTGGATCTAATTATCACTCCAAGGACACCGTAGAATTGTTTAATTCCTTGACTTCATATGCCCCCATATATATAAATATAGAGAGAGAGATCTTCTATCCTCCATCACCCATTTTTCTTTATAATGAACTTTTTTGCTAGGGTTTCCTCTCCCAAACCATCTTCTAATTCCTTGATTTTGTGTATTCAGTGCCCCATTTGAGATTCTATTGGTTGATATTAGCCTTTAGATTGACTCACAGGTACATTTGAGCTCAAACCTTGGGCCTACCAAGCCTTAGCAATCCTATTTTAGGGAGAACCTGTTATGAAACTAGCTCAAGAAAAGATAGAAAAGATAGATCAACGCCTTAGAATTCAGCCTCTTTGAGGGGGCAACCTCCTTTACATTACATAAATGAACAATTCTTGGATGATACAAATGACAAAACCTCCTTTCTATATATAGGAGTCTAAGGAGTCACAATATAATCCAGCCGACCTAACAATAATAATATAAAGCCACAAAAATAACAATAGAGGGATTCTATGGGGCACATAAATAACAATATGGGGGTAATAGGGGCACAACAATATAAATAAGGGATATAACTACAATAGTAATGGGGTAATCACTAGTATTATAGGGACCCAACATGCCCCTCTCCTTCAAAAAAGTGTTGTCCTCAACGCTTGAGTAGTTCTGGATACTTCTGCATAAAATTCTCATCCTCCCATGTGGAATCTTCAGCGGATAAGTTCTTCCACTTGATAAGATACTCTGAAATTGATCGATTTCGTAGCTGTCGAGTTCTTGTTTCTGTGACTGCTTCCGGTTCCAATATAATTTTTCCTTCCTCGTCAAGTTCTGGCAATATTGTTTGAACTGGGAGCTTGTCGCCTATAACCTTCTTTAAACATGAAACATGGAAAACTGGGTGCAATCGAGAAGCTGCAGGAAGCTCCAATTTGTATGCCATAGTACCAATCTTTTCCAACACCTTGTACGGACCATAATACTTTGGTGATAATTTATTATCCTTCTTAGCTTGCTTTAGGGACATTTGCTTATATGGTTGTAGCCGTAGGAATACCCAATCACCTACATCAAAACTTCTTTCACTGCGATGTTGATCTGCCTGTTGTTTCATTCTATTTTGTGCCAACACGAGGTTATCCTTTAAGAGTTGGAGGACTTGTTGTTGATGTTCGATGTGATGTTCCACTGCTTGAACCTTAGAATTTTCTCTTAAATATGATGTGATTGATGGTGGTTGATACCCATAAAGTGCCATAAATGGGGTCATTTTTGTTGTTGTATGGAAGGAAGTGTTATACCACCATTCAGCCAGAGGCAACCATTTGACCCATTGTGTCTGTTTATCAGATACAAAGCAACGAAGATATCCTTCCAAACATTTGTTTACTATCTCAGTTTGCCCATCAGATTGAGGATGATAAGATGAGCTATGAGCTAACTGAGTACCCAGACAAGAAAATAATTCTGTCCAAAAATTTCCAGTGAAAATGGGATCTCTGTCACTTACAATAATCTTTGGGTTTCCATGTAGCTTTTGAACTGTTTCCATAAATGCAGTAGAAACTGTACTGGCTTTAAATGGATGTGATAATGCACAAAAGTGTGCATACTTGGTAAGTCTGTCAACTACCACCATGATGACACTCTTTCCCTCAGACTTGGGTAAACCTGTGATAAAATCCATTGAAACCTCCTCCCAACGTTGGCTTGGAATGGATAAAGGTTGTAATAGACCCGGTGTCTTAATTGTTTCAACTTTATTTTGTTGGCAAACCAAACATTCCGCCACAAACTTTTGAATATCTGATTTAAGGCCATCCCAAAAAAATTCCTTCTTAACCCTGTGGTAAGTTTTTAAAAATCCTGAGTGCCCTCCTAAGGGAGAAGTGTGCAATTCCATAAGAATCTTTTGTTTTAGCTGGGAATTCTTACAGAGGTATAAGCGATCTTTGTACCATAACGAATCATTTTGCCAGCTAAATGTATCAGAAGTACTGGAATCTTGTTGTAGCTTTCGAATAAGTGCCCACACTTCTTCGTCATTCTTCCATTCCTCCTTTGCTTCGTTTATCCAATCTGGTTGGATAATAGAAATGGCACACAACAATGCTTCCATATCCTCATCCTTTCTTGAGAGTGCATCTGCCACCACATTTTGCTTCCCTTTTTTGTAGATGATTTCAAAGTCATAACCCAACATCTTTGTGACCCACTTTTGTTGCTCTTCAGAGGATAATCTTTGTTCTAAAAAGTATTTAAGGCTATCATGATCCGTTTTTACCTTGAAGTGTCTTCCCATTAGGTAGGGTCGCCATTTCTTAAGTGCATGGAGTATTGCCAACATTTCCTTCTCATAAATAGCTTTTCTTAAAAACTTTCCCTTGATTGGACGACTTTCAAAAGCAATGGGTCTTTCATCTTGCATTAGAACAGCACCAATTCCATTTCCTGAAGCATCACATTCCACAATAAAGGTTTTTGTGAAGTCCGGTGTAGCTAAGACCGGTGCTTGGCACATTGCCTCTTTAAGATGTTTAAAGGCCTTTGTTGCTTCCGGAGTCCATGAAAATGAATCTTTCTTCAATAATGTTGTTAGAGGTGCTGCTATTCTCCCATAATTCTTAACGAACTTGCGATAATACCCTGTCAACCCAAGAAATCCTCGCAGATGCTTTATGGATGTGGGGATTTTCCATTCCTTAATGGCTTTAATTTTGCTAGGGTCTACCTTAACTCCTTCATGAGATACAATATGACCCAAATATTCCACCTCCTGGACTCCAAAGAAACATTTGGATCTTTTTGCATATAATTGTTTCTCCTCCAATAGTTGTAGCACCTTGTCAACATGTTCAACATGATCCTTCCAAGACTTGTTGTAGATTAGTATATCATCAAAAAATAACAACACAAATTTTCTAAGGAATGGTTTGAAAATTGAATTCATCAAACCTTGAAATGTTGAAGGTGCATTGGTAAGGCCAAAAGGCATGACCAAAAATTCATAATGACCCTCATGAGTTCTAAATGCCGTTTTCGGAATGTCTTCAATCTTCATTCTGATTTGATGATATCCCGAACGAAGATCCAACTTGGTGAAGTAAATTGATCCATGCAATTCATCCAGTAATTCATCAATGACAGGAATGGGAAACTTATCTTTAATAGTGAGCTTGTTGAGCTCCCTATAATCTGGACACATGCGCCATGATCCATCCTTCTTGTGCACCAATACTACTGGAGCTGAGAAAGAACTTTGACTCGGTTGAATTATACCAGCCTCTAGCATTTCTGCAACCATACGTTCAATTTCACTTTTTTGGACATATGGATATCTGTACGGCCTGATGTTTGGAGGAACACTTCCTGGAATCAGATGAATAGCATGATCATGATCACGCATAGGTGGGAGACCTTTGGGAGTCTCAAATACCTTGGAATGATTGTCCAGGACTTTTTGGAGATCTGGAGAAATAGATGATTCCAATGTGGAAACATCTAGCGAACATAATTGTGCAATTACACCTCTTTGCTCCTTTTTTAGAAGCTTTGTCATGCCATTAGAGCTGATTATCTTTCCTGGTTTCCCTGCAATACCCCTTAATTCAACTTCCTTCCTTCCACAGAAAATTTCATGAAAAGTTCTTGAAAATTAAAAGCTATTGTACCCAAGGATTGTAGCCATTGGACTCCTAGTACAACATCAGCACCTCCCATTGGAATGGAAAGCATTGGGCTAGTCAATACATATTCTCCCATGGATAGCTTGATATTATGGCACTTTCCAGAATAATTTATTGTTCCTCCATTTGCAATCATCACTTGACACTCTGGTGCTGGATATAGGAAGCAATTCAATTCTTTTGCTACCCTACAATGAATAAAATTGTGGGTGCTTCCTGAATCAATCAACACTATTACCTTTTTCTTCTTGATTTGTCCTTCTATCTTGATGGTTTGAGGAGTGGTAATTCCCGCCAATGCATTACAAGATATGGTCGGATTTATTTGTTCTTCATCTAGGCTTTGTTCCTGGAATATATTCTCTTCTTTTGACCTTTCTTGCTCCTTTTCTTCTTCCTCTTCACAATCTATGTAGAATAATTTCTTCTCAGCACACTTATGACCTTTTGTGTATTTGCTATCACAATTGTAACAAAGCCCTTTTGCTCTTTTTTCTTCCAATTGTTGTGGTGTCAACCTTGTAGGTTGTGGAAGACTATGGGCAACAACACTTCCGTCTTTATAGTTGTGAATGGTATGCTTCCTAGTTGCCATAATTTTGCTTTCCATTTTTCTTGCTAACCTGAATGCCTTCTCTAATGAATCAGGTTCCCAAAGGCGCACATCATGTTGGATATTATCCTTTAAAGACCCTATGAACACATCAATCCTATGCTCCTCTGGAATATCTTTTACCCTTATGTTCAATTTTTGGAACTCCTCAATGTGCTCCATTATTGAACCCTTTTGTTTGAGACTTATCAATTGGCTAAAAAAAGTGTTGCTTTTTGTATCCTCATAATGTGCTATCAATTCTTCCGTAAAAATTGCCCAAGTGATAAATTGTTTACGAGAACAAAGCCATTGATACCATACAAACTGATTTGGTTCCAAATATAAAGTTGCCATACGTACCTTTTGTGTGTTTTGCACATTATTGAGATCGAAGAATTGCTCCATCTGTAATATCCATGTGGCGGGATCCTTGCCATCAAACTTCCTCATATCGATTTTTGGAATGTGGTGATTCTTCGATCCAACATTAGCGTCTATGGAATCATGATTAACATTTCTTTTGTTCTCATCATGAGTTTCCTTTACTACCTTTTCACCATTAGTAAGTATTTCTTGTAGAAAATTAGTCAAATCTGTCTTCAAATCTACCATGCCTGTCTTCAAATTTGTGTTCAAATCTATCTTCAAATTGTCCATCTTAGCTTCCATGCCATTCATCTTAACTTCCACGCCATTTATCTTAGCATCTGTTAACTTTTGTGAGCGTGACATTTGTTGCACTTGTTCTTGTAATTTTGATATATCATGTAGCATTTCTTCCTTTTCTTCATGAGTCATGCTAGAGCTTTCAGGTTCCTTACTAGGTGTTTGCATTTTCTTTCCTCGGGGCATCAGTTACCGATAATAATGCTCTACTATTCCCTTTGAATTCCTTCAAAATAAATTTTCAAACCAAGCTTAAGCAAAAATTTAAAAAAATCTACACACCTTTTTTCACTTTGTAGGAGCTCGATATTGCCTTTGATGTATCTCTGTACTTTCCAGTCATCTAGTTCTGAACTTGTGACCTGTAGTAGCTCTCTGTGTCCTCTTTCCAATGCCACAAGTCTGACCCAAATTGGATTCTCCAAGGAAGAGTTATGCGAAATCTCCCACAGTGACTTGATTATAGACTAGTTCAGTAGAGCTAACTTGTACGACGTGCCGCGAGTCACTATTTCGACCTTTGGATCTAAACAACACCCACAAAAAACTACATTCCGTCCTCTTTCTGTACCTTTTTACGAAATTTCAATCTGATCCTCAGAGAGAAAGTTATGACGATTTTCCCCAAGTCACCTGTTTTGAATGTAATTCAGGAGTCTGCAAAAAGACCAACTTCCTCAGATCATATCTCCGAAAATATCACGTGAAAAGCTCTGAAATTAGGACCCAAGGTTCAGCGTCAATTCTTCTCAAATGGGTTTTTTTTTGCGACTTCTGAAACGTCACAGAAAAAAAGTTATAGCGAAAATGCCACGATGACCTGTTTGGAGCAGCGAAACCCTAGAATCCAAAGCTCTGATACCAAATGTTATGAAACCAGCTCAAGAAAAGATAGAAAAGATAGATCACCGCCTTAGAATTCAGCCTCTTCGAGGCGGCAACCTCCTTTACATTACATAAATGAACAATTCTTGGATGATACAAATGACAAAATCTCCTTTCTATATATAGGAGTCTAAGGAGTCACAATATAATCCAGCCGACCTAACAATAATAATATAAAGCCACAAAAATAACAATAGAGGGATTCTATGGGGCACAGAAATAATAATATGGGGGTAATAGGGGCACAACAATATAAATAAGGGGTATAACTACAATAGTAATGGGGTAATCACTAGTATTATAGGGACCCAACAGAACCCCCTTCCGCTGGAGGAGAGATGGCTAGAAGCAAGAAGCGATTGGTGAGGTGACAGTGGCCCCTTTGACGCGCAGTGGGTTTCACACTTGAGCTTTTATACTTCATCTCAAGAAGTGTGAGATTTTTCTGTAACGTTTTTTGCTATATTATCGAGGATAAATTCTAGTTCCTGAAAGACGATGGTGGATGAAATTTGAAGTTGAAGATCCTTTAGTCTTAAGCGATTCCATTGGAAGAATGAAAACCTCGTTTTTACAGATTTTGAAGTTTTTGTACTTGTGAGGTGAGACAAGCATGAAAACACTTATAACTCACATGGGTGACTCCATTGTGAAAAAGCTACAGAATTGCGAAATTTAGATTTTCATAATTAAAAAGTTGTATTAATGAAAAATGGCCCCTTGGGATTTGCATATATTGTATTTTGCACTGGATATTGAGAATATCCAAGGATACCCATATAAGCCTCCTCTCCAAACTTTTTTGAGGCGCGTCCTAAGTTTGAAGGGGATTTTTTGCTGCTATCCCACATGTCTTGGCGTTTATGAAGCATATTCAAAATTCGAGGATAGACATGACGATGCCATGATGAGAGTGTCTATTCTTTCTTTGGGACAAGGGCATAATGACGGGCTCAAGTACACTTGTAGTCTGAAAACTACCACTTTTTTCAAGGCTTTGATTGAGATCTCTCTCAAATTTTGTTGCGAAGGCAATGACGCTATTGATGATGAAGATGAAACAGCCTTAGAGCAAGATGTCTTGGTTACTTGTGAAGACGATGTTGTTGACAGCCAAGAAGAATTCGTAGATCTTCAGGATATTGTCCCTCCTGTCCTAAAATAACAGCCTCTGGACAGTGTCCAGGGCCATGATTTTGAAAGGGTGAATGCATCACTGGATTGGATGAAAACTACTCATAGGTCATATACCCTGGAGTTTGATTCCCTTCATAATTATGATGCTGAAGGAGATGAAGATCATAGAGGCCCAGCTTTGAAAAATATTTTGAGCTCTCTCTAAAATATGATGATGTACATATTTTTCCAGAAGAGCAACCCTGGGAAGATTTTGAAATCACCATCAAAGAACATTTTCTAGGAAAGCCTGAGTTTGAAAAGGAAGCCCAAAATCATAAAAGATTTCCATTAACAAAGTTCCCAGGTTCAACTTCAGCCAAACATATCAGCACTCTTATTTTGACATTTCATTGTTCTTAATGATAATCAGACAGAGGACACTGCACCTTGGAGGCTTTGAGGTGGTTGCATTGGAAGATGGATTTTAATTTTTACTTTAGCATGTTGAAATTTGGAGATTCTGATGTTCAAAGGTGCTCCCGAGAAGAACACTTGTCCCTATGTTGGAGAGAAAGGTTACCCACAGTTTTGTGAGATGGTGGGTATGTGCTTCATGTGATACAAACATGTCCCAGAAGTATAACAACCAGTTGCAGATGTTCTTGGTTTTGTGTCAAGTTTCCACTTTCAGTTTGTCACTTGTTAGGCTAGATATGAGATGGGAATCTGACAGATGATGTTGTTGATGCAAATTCAAGGCATTCAGGCATTGGAACCTACACAGAATGGATAGAGGAATCTCCTTTTTTTTCGACTACCCCCTCTATTTTACAATGCCACTCCCTCTCAAGTTCGGCACCTAGATCAATCTCATGACAGCCCATTTGCTGAAACATTCGAAGAGCATGAGAGGAGTGGGAAATACAGCCGACAAGAAATTGATGAATGGTAGGCTGCTCTCTGTACAATCTCTCGTCTCGCTGGGTGGTCGCTCCAAGAAGACACGAATCGGTGGGTGACTCATCACCGTTCCCTGTTCTGCTATGTTCTTCTTTATATGCTTCTGCTTCTGCTTAAACCTTTGGAATTTTCAAACTCTCTGCATATACGAGGCAGCGGTGGTGAAGCGAGTGGTTGAAGACGTCGGTAAACTTTGTAACAGACGGACCGCTCCCCTTTGATTTAGTAGTACTGCTCCAGCACGGCGTCCACTGAAGGAAGATCTTCTAAATAAATCTCCACGGGGAGTAAGCTTGTATTTGTTTCTCTGTAAAACAGACATGCAGCATGAATGAATGTTTGTTTAATGGGGCTATGTTCTACTTAATAAAAAAATAAGAAAACGGAGTTGTTTTTAAATAAGAAAAGGGAGTTGTTTTTAGGGAGATGATTCTGAGGTGAAATATTTAATTGTGTTATTTAAATTAGTTTTTTGAGTGTATATATAAATTTAGCGTTTTCTAAAATTTATAGGGCACTTAAATTGTGTAGGTTATTCATCAAACTTGGGATTTTAATAAATTTTTCTAGATTTTAGAGAAATTAGACAAAAAAACCCACCAAAAAATTTATAAAATATCTCACTAAAAACAACTCAATAAAAAACTCACTAAGTAAACAACTCAATAAGAAAAACTAAGCAACGTACAAACAATACCAGAGTGTAGTATGTTACAGAACTTTTGTGCTTTACTAAATGTCAGTAAATGTGTAATCAATGGCTCAATGTATTTGTGAATTATGCGATTTGATTGTTAAGGGTTCTCTATGACAATTTCGGTTGATGGGTTGTGCTGTATTCTGTTAGCCTCCTGCTGCAGCAGGTTAATCATCTTTCATGATCGACAGTTTTACATGCCAAATATGTCGTGCTATGCATGCTGCAATGCTCCATATTTGCTACAGATGGCCAAAAAGTATCCATAAGAGTAGGCTGGTCTAAGGACCACTGCTGTGTTCCAATTTTGATAAGGCAATCCATTTTTGGTTTGAGGCAGTTTTTCAGTTGGAGGTACTCAAGCGGGAGTTCACTAACATCTCTCTTTTTCTCATCGCCCTTATTATATAACTCCCTATTAGTTTTTCCCTTCCCCTATTAAAATCATGTATATAAATCCCCCTATGTAAATATCCCATCCCTGGCATTATAGCCATAATTATACTAAGTTAGGGAAATCACAGTCCATCTGGGACTGTTTTTAGCCCATCCGTGTCATTGAGGAACTAGTTTGACACCTGGTCAGCTAGCAACCTCTCCCTTAACCCTAAAAACCCCCCCAAAAAAAAAAAAAAACCCCATGTTTTCACCTTCCCCTTGTAAAATTTCACCCCACCGCTGTAAAAAACCCCTTAAATCCGTTTCCCTAAGTCCTTACCCATCCGCCGCGCATATTAAATTTGGAATATTCCTGTGAATATTCCCGCCCGTTAACCCCATATCCCGTCGCGTCCGCCGCTAGCCGCCCGATCCACAGCCCTGCAGATCTACGGCTGGCGGGCATCCTTATCCCCGACGCGCCCGGCCTTTAACGTCCGGGAGTTCGGCGGTTTCGTCGCCGTACTCCCGCCACGCGTCAGGCGTCGGGCTGTGGCGGAGCCTCTCCCTCCGAAACCGCCATCCCCCATAAGCGGTGCGCCACATACCGCTTACCGCCTGGTGACGTCAACAGCCCACGTCACCCCCTGCACAGTCAACAGCCCACGTCACCCCCCTTGTACAGTCACCCGATGAGTCACCCTCCTGCGTGGCCTCCTGCCATGTCACTGCCACGTGTCCCGCCACCGTACCTGCCACGTCATCGTCCGTACGTGATGACGTCATCCCGCCACGTCGCCATGCTGACGTCATGCTGACGTCACCCATCGTACAATGCTGACGTCATCAGCCCTTTTTGGACGCAGAGGCGCGAAAATCGCACTTCGGAGCCCCGGAATCGAATTCTGAGGCAGTTTTTTGGGCCAAAATGGAGAATCTTCAGGGAATCTTTAAGGAATCTTCGCTCCATGCAGCCCCAGGAAGCCCGAAAAGGCGCAGAAATGATCCGTTTTCTTCACAGAGCATACCAAAATGATCAGAAGACAATTCCAGATGATACAGAGGCCGAGCAGCGGCCATTTACTGGTGATTAGACACGCAGCACAGCAGATCAACAGCCCAGATTTTGTCAGAGAGTATCAGTGGAAGAAAGTACGCCAGAAAGAATCAGTCATGATTTTTAGGGGCTCGAGGCACCTGAACATTGATGAAGCCCCCAGAAAATCAAATCGATAAGCATTAGCCCATCCTTGCCTTCAAATCACCTTCAAGGCATTTAAGGCACCAGGATAGCAAGAAAGCATAAACCCATACCCATTTATTGCAGAAAGCACTGCAGCAAGCCACCGAGGACAGCATCATTCATTCAGTTTTGACACATCGGCCCTGAGCACGGCCCGAGACATTCTTTGCATTTATTTTTAGATAGGATTAGGTCAAGTATTCATTTTTATGACCTAATTAGGTCAAGATGTAATAAAGGGACTCTGCAGAGAGTTTTTCCCTATATATACCACCCTCTGTATAGTTTTAAGTGTGGTCAATTGATAATTTTCACTAGAGACTCGCTGTGTATACCTGAATTTTTCTGTAATCAAAGATTGCTTAAAGCTTGGAGAGCGAACTGCCTGTTGTTGATGAATGTGTTAAAGAGTTGGAGATGGAATTCTTGCGCTGCGGCCTGAAGCAATAAGTGTCTCTTATCTCTGTTTATGTGTTTGCCATTATCTAAATAGCAGGAAGAAAGAATAGCCTAGAATTAGTTTAAATACTCTCTATGCTCAATTCCTGCTGTTTCTTGATGTTTTCTTCTGAATGAATTGGTTATGAACATTGAATTCCTTCTGGCTCATGTTTACCCCAGTTCACCTGTGCTGGCCAATTATCTAGGGATTCTTAACTGCTCCTAGGTAGCGCCTTGTTGTTTCCTCTGCTAATCTGTTGGAGAGATTCTTAACTGCCTCTCTTTCTTTAGCATTCTTGCCATCCCTTGAACCTAAAAGTTGCTTCTGCCTCAGTTATCTTGCTCCATTTTCCCCTCACTGTTATTAAGGAAAGACACCAGCAGTTCCCCTCCTCGACTCCACGCCCAATGGTTTGAAACATTCAGACTATACTCAGCCTCTCTACCTGAAAGTGTCAGTTTTCCCACCAAAACTCAATCAAAACCCCTGTGCACCATATCTAGCCTAAAATCATCCCTTTAAACAAAGCTAAATCATAAAGAGAGAGCCCTCTCTGACTGCAGGCAGGCTAGGGCCTGCAGTCCAAAGTTGGTTTGTGGTTACCTCGGCCGTATCCCTTTAGGAGTCAAAAGGGACAACCTGAGTGATAACATAATGGCGACTCCGCTGGGGAAATGAATCATGTTTCTATTAGTGTGAATCCTCAATTTTGACCAGTTCGCCTCGTTTTCTGGAGAAAGTGCTCCTTTTCTTCAGGGTTTTTCATGTTCAGCTCTGATCTGTGACGGTGGGCAGAGATCAGGCACTTCAAGGTTATATCATCCACCTGGCGACTCCACATCATCCTCATAATAAAGACTCCGCTGGAGAAATGAACCCGAAGGAATTATATAAGCAGATCAGGTTCTTGATTTGGATGATCATCCAAGAGACCATGTTCTTTCTCTTGCACCAAATTTTGCTGTGCATATTGTACTTTAAAAGCGATTTTATGTCAGATTTTTGTGTTTTTCCTTTGGAAAAGATTGTTGAAAAGCCTCCTTGCACATCAGAGCAGCAGCTTTCAAATGTTGTTGAAGATCATCATACAGTCAAGGAGGAACCAAAAATAGAGTCCAGTCTTATAGTTCCTGTACATACTCCCGTGCCTCGTAAAGTTCCTGAAAGATATAAGCTGCTCATTTTGCCTCCTGTGCTTGGTCCCCTGCCGGAAAATCATCTTGAATATCTCCCTAGATTTGATGGAGAGAATGGCACTACTGCCCAGAAACATATCCAGGCTTTTGAAGACTATCTTAATACATTTGAAGTGGAAGATGAAGATGTCAGTCTTAGACTATTTTCCCTTTCTTTGCAAAGCAAAGCTAGGACTTGGTTTAAAGCGTTGCCTGAGGCGAGCATCTCTAAGTTTCAGTAATGTGCCAAGCTTTTCCTTGATAAATGGATGATCAGAGGTAATCTCTTCTTGCTCATCGAAGAATACAATCATTTAGAAAGGCATCCAGATGAATCTGTTCAGCAGTTTTCAGACAGATTCAATCAAGTTTATCAAGCCATGCCTCTAAATATAAGACCCCCCCTTGATTTAGCTCTATTGCAATATCCTAGAGCATTTGACACAGAAATGGAATTCTGTCTTAGAGAAAGATGCCCATCCACTTTGAAACAGATGCAGGACATAGCTGTGGACGTGGAGGCAAATCTAAAAAGAAGGGAGGAACAGCGCAAAGCAGAGCAAGAAGAAAGATTTCATAGCGTGTTACAAAAGACAGAGGAAATGATGCAGCTGATCACAATGAAAGTAGAAAGTTTAGAGCACCAGAACAGATCTGTTTCACAACAGGAAAGTAGTGACATTCACGAAAAAACCTGCCACAAAACAGATGACATATTCATCCAGCCATACATGATGGAGCAGTCTCCTGATATACTGTGTGAATATAATAGCTCCTCTTCTTTCAACTGTCTGCCCAAGGATGATCTATATGACAATGATTATGAGCCTAATGACCAAATCAGCCTAACAGAGGAATCAGATCCTATTTGGGCAGGAAGCAGTATTCAAGATCAGCAACCTGAACCCAATGATCAGCGTGCCCGTCTTAGCTATGAAGAAAAGGAGGAAAACGCAGAGTGTGCCGATTTCAGTGAAGGAACTTTACCCTTTTGTTTTGAATCTTTCCAATTTATCAAGGATAACTATCATGCTATATATGATCAAGTGTCACCACGTGTTGTTATTGACCGTCTGGGGGTTAATCAAGATATTGTTCCAAAGGTATCGCCTCTAGTTTTGCAGCCCGCACAGAGCAGTCCGGCCCTATTCGAGCCAGATTGTAATAAATTACAAGCACCTCTGCAAGTACTGAATGACCTATCCGCTGGCAGGTAGAATGATGAAAGAAATCAGTGCACGTCGCCATCAACAGGCTGCAAGGCTCAGTATCAAGTTGACAATGATCTCCCGACTCCAAGGCATGGTAGTGATCCTGAACCTTTGTACAGTTCTTTAATTCAGCCAAAAAATTGTATATATATGTTACAGGACAATTTTGTACAGTATTTAAACACTGCAAAGGAGGTCAGTAGCTTCCTGATCTTCTCAAAGATTGACAAAGCCATAACAAATTGCAAAATCTCAGTTGATGTCACTAGCAAGCATAAGCAGCAAAGCCCCCTCATGCTATTATTATTACTTAAGTGGCTGCATTGGTTATTTCACTTCACCTAACAGCAAAGTAAGTGCTGGTTAGGGTAGGTAGGTAGGTAGGATCAATAAGGCAGCTAGCCAAGAGAAAGTTGCAGAGCACAGCAACAATTGAATGCAAGGCAGTCTGACCTGTTGTTCTTGACTTTTCACAAGGAAAAGTCATCCCCAAGTGGAGCCACTGTTAGCCTCCTGCTGCAGCAGGTTAATCATCTTTCATGATTGACAGTTTTACATGCCAAATATGTCGTGCTATGCATGCTGCAATGCTCCATATTTGCTACAGATGGCCAAAAAGTATCCATAAGAGTAGGCTGGTCTAAGGACCACTGCTGTGTTCCAATTTTGATAAGGCAATCCATTTTTGGTTTGAGGCAGTTTTTCAGTTGGAGGTACTCAGGCGGGAGTTCACTAACATCTCTCTTTTTCTCATCGCCCTTATTATATAACTCCCTATTAGTTTTTCCCTTCCCCTATTAAAATCATGTATATAAATCCCCCTATGTAAATATCCCATCCCTGGCATTATAGCCATAATTATACTAAGTCAGGGAAATCACAGTCCATCTGGGACTGTTTTTAGCCCATCCGTGTCATTGAGGAACTAGTTTGACACCTGGTCAGCTAGCAACCTCTCCCTTAACCCTAAAAACCCCCAAAAAAAAAAAAAAAAAAACCCCATGTTTTCACCTTCCCCTTGTAAAATTTCACCCCACCGCTGTAAAAAACCCCTTAAATCCGTTTCCCTAAGTCCTTACCCATCCGCCGCGCATATTAAATTCGGAATATTCCTGTGAATATTCCCGCCCGTTAACCCCATATCCCGTCGTGTCCGCTGCCAGCCGCCCGATCCACAGCCCCGCAGATCTACGGCTGGCGGGCATCCTTATCCCCGACGCGCCTGGCCTTTAACGTCCGGGAGTTCGGCGGTTTCGCCGCCGTACTCCCGCCACGCGTCAGGCGCCGGGCTGTGGCGGAGCCCCTCCCTCCGAAACCGCCATCCCCCATAAGCGGTGCGCCACATACCGCTTACCGCCTGGTGACGTCAACAGCCCACGTCACCCCCTGCACAGTCAACAGCCCACGTCACCCCCCTTGTACAGTCACCCGATGAGTCACCCTCCTGCGTGGCCTCCTGCCACGTCACTGCCACGTGTCCCGCCACCGTACCTGCCACGTCATCATCCGTACGTGATGACATCATGCTGACGTCATCCCGCCACGTCGCCATGCTGACGTCACCCGTCGTACAATGCTGATGTCATGCTGACGTCATCAGCCCTTTTTGGATGCAGAGGCGCGAAAATCGCACTTCGGAGCCCCGGAATCGAATTCTGAGGCAGTTTTTGATGAGCGATTTGCGCATCGCAGGATTTTTTGGGCCAAAATGGAGAATCTTCAGGGAATCTTTAAGGAATCTTCGCTCCATGCAGCCCCAGGAAGCCCGAAAAGGCGCAGAAATGATCCGTTTTCTTCACAGAGCATACCAAAATGATCAGAAGACAATTCCAGATGATACAGAGGCCGAACAGCGGCCATTTACTGGTGATTAGACACGCAGCACAGCAGATCAGCAGCCCAGATTTTGTCAGAGAGTATCAGTGGAAGAAAGGACGCCAGAAAGAATCAGTCATGATTTTTAGGGGCTCGAGGCACCTGAACATTGATGAAGCCCCCAGAAAATCAAATCGATAAGCATCAGCCCATCCTTGCCTTCAAATCACCTTCAAGGCATTTAAGGCACCAGGACAGCAAGAAAGCATAAACCCATACCCATTTATTGCAGAAAGCACTGCAGCAAGCCACCGAGGACAGCATCATTCATTCAGTTTTGACACATCGGCCCTGAGCACAGCCCGAGACATTCTTTGCATTTATTTTTAGATAGGATTAGGTCAAGTATTCATTTTTATGACCTAATTAGGTCAAGATGTAATAAAGGGACTCTGCAGAGAGTTTTGCCCTATATATACCACCCTCTGTATAGTTTTAAGTGTGGTCAATTGATAATTTTCACTAGAGACTCGCTGTGTATACCTGAATTTTTCTGTAATCAAAGATTGCTTAAAGCTTGGAGAGCGAACTGCCTGTTGTTGATGAATGTGTTAAAGAGTTGGAGATGGAATTCTTGCGCTGCGGCCTGAAGCAATAAGTGCCTCTTATCTCTGTTTATGTGTTTACCATTATCTAAATAGCAGGAAGAAAGAATAGCCTAGAATTAGTTTAAATACTCTCTATGCTCAATTCCTGTTGTTTCTTAATGTTTTCTTCTGAATGAATTGGTTATGAACATTGAATTCCTTCTGGCTCATGTTTACCCCAGTTCACCTGTGCTGGCCAATTATCTAGGGATTCTTAACTGCTCCTAGGTAGCGCCTTGTTGTTTCCTCTGCTAATATGTTGGAGAGATTCTTAGCTGCCTCTCTTTCTTTAGCATTTTTGCCATCCCTTGAACCTAAAAGTTGCTTCTGCCTCAGTTATCTTGCTCCATTTTCCCCTCACTGGTATTAAGGAAAGACACCAGCAGTTCCCCTCCTCGACTCCACGCCCAATGGTTTGAAACATTCAGACTATACTCAGCCTCTCTACCTGAAAGTGTCAGTTTTCCCACCAAAACTCAATCAAAACCCCCGTGCACCATATCTAGCCTAAAATCATCCCTTTAAACAAAGCTAAATCATAAAGAGAGAGCCCTCTCTGACTGCAGGCAGGCTAGGGCCTGCAGTCCAAAGTTGGTTTGTGGTTACCTCGGTCGTATCCCTTTAGGAGTCAAAAGGGACAACCTGAGTGATAACATATTCTTCGCATGTACCATCGGGACTCGCACAATTAAATTTACATTAGTTTTTTTCCATTTAGATTGAGTTGATTTTAGATTAGGATTAATTTTAATATGGGATGAGAGAATTATTTATTTAACAATAAAATGTTGTGATTAGAAATATGTTTAAATATTAAATAGAAAATTAATTTATTTGTTATTAAAATTATGTAAAATTTGACAAGTATAAATAACTTTTAATAATAGAGTTGTTTTTTGTGTGGAATTAAGTGATATAATTTCGATTGAGATTCTGATTTTTTATTATTTAAAATTTATTTTTACATATGTAAATGTATTCAGTTTTTTCAAAAATTCATAGAACACTTGAATTTTACAAATTAACTAATTTAAACTTATAATATCTTAAAAATCTAACAATATTTTTCATAATGAATTAATCAATAATGAAAATAGATTATAATTATTATGATAACTATGTAAAATTATATAAATTTGATAAAAAAATTATTATCATAAACTAGGGACACTTCACTTCATTAAATTGATAACTTCTATTTTTCTCGTAAATTAAAATCCAAAATCAAAATGAATTTAAGTTAATTAAATTAAATTAAAATAATTTAATTAATAATTATAATTATAATGAATAATTATATTTATTTTTTCCCCGGATGCGGGTGGCGGGACGGAAGAGATGGGCACGCCACATGCCACGCATGGGCTGCCCCGTGTAAACAATACGGCCACCAGGGGAAGGCCGTCAACCTTAACATGAACCCCCCAGCTGCGTTAATGCAGTTAATGGCAAGGGTGGTAGGTTTATGGATCTG
This sequence comes from Pinus tabuliformis, assembly GCA_031772625.1. Taxonomy (NCBI): domain Eukaryota; kingdom Viridiplantae; phylum Streptophyta; class Pinopsida; order Pinales; family Pinaceae; genus Pinus; species Pinus tabuliformis. Next base: position 217,638,046 of record CM062820.1, on the reverse strand, counting down.
CAGAGAGCACTTAATGCGCGCCTGGTTCGAGGGCATAAGGCAGAGTTTATCAGGCGCGATGGAGTGCGCAAGGAATTATTGTCTGAAGAATTTTGGAAGAGGGGAAATTACAGAGAGCCGAGGCGGTGGCAGCTTCGTTCACCTCGACGCCTGGTTTCTCGTGGTCACTGTCACTGCCATTGCCACTCTGGTTGCTGGTCATGTAGACGGCGGCAATTGGCTCAATTGCAGGGTAAGAACTGGAATTGGTCCACCTTGCTACCAAGGGACGGGTCTCAGAAAGGAAATTGGGCACCAGAGAGAGATCTGGGAAACAATTGGCTCTGTCTTCGACTCCAAGCTCACCTGCAAACACACAAGAAAAGATTCAGAATCACCATGGTTAAACTCCGACAACGACAGCCATGTAGGAGAGGTCCAGCAAGAGGTTCCTCCTCGCGAGCCCCAGCAGTGGATGAGCATCACCACTGCTGCTGCTGCTATTGCCATAGGAGAGCCAGAGCTACCCCACTCCCCATCAGTCAGTTCTTGGAGGTTGGGAGCGCTAATGAAGAAAAATCTGAGCTTCCCTCCTTTGGCTCAGTGGTTTTCACATTGCAAAGTTCTGAGAGCAACCCAGGGCTCAATGCCCACATCTCAGTCATGTTCACAAAACTTCGGGAAGGAAATGGGGAGAACACCCCTCAGAACTTGCAGGAGAAGCAAGCGGAAGGCAAAGGCAAAGAAATTGACAAAGGAGAACATGAAGCAGGGAAACAGAGCTCAGCTATGGAGCCACCAGCGTCTGAGGCTGGACCGCACGATACCTCTCCTCCGGTGGGGCCAGCTCCTTCAGATATTGATGAAAAGACATGGAGAAAGATGTGGGAGGGACGACCAGAGGGGGATGGCTGGGCGTATGTTGTGGAGGACAAAAGCCTCGCTGAAGAAGCTGATGCCTATTTCGCGACCCTTCCTTCATCTTCAACTCATCACAAGGATTAACGCAGACGCAGACGCGGGTACTTCTCTCTTGCATTTTCGTTTTGCTTGCTGGCAGCTGATGCTTGCATCGTCGCCATATGTAATTAAGCCTTGTCTCTGGTCTGATCTTAATTTCAATTGGTCCACGTCGAGCGCTTCTGTCTTGCTCACTTCTATCTGGTTGTTGAGTCAGTCCCTTTTGGCAGTTAGCCCCTGCATGGGCAGTAATGTGTTGGGTCCTCTTTCTGTGGCTCCACTGGGAGTCCGTTGATTTCTAGAACTGTTTTTGCAAATTTGATCCGGTGCTGCCCCTGCGTGGGAGCTTTTAGTGTCGAGCATGGTCTGAATGGTTTTGATAAGGCTTTCCCTGCGTGGGAGCCTTCAGAATTTTGGTCAAGGTTCCCAGGGTGCTACCAGAGGCCCTGGAAAACTCGTCTTACAGTCTGTAATTTTTACTTGTACAGTTAATATATGACTTAGCTAGTTTTTACGGAGAAAAAAAAAAATTATATTTATTTTTTATTTTATTTTATTTATATTTTTATGTAATTTGATTGATTCAAAATATTTACTTAATATAGAAAAAGACTATGTTCCAACATCTTTTCTATTCTAGGTTGGATAATATCCTATATTTAAAAAATATTTTAAAATTTAATTTTATAAAATGTAATTGGTGATAATAACTCAACAAAATATTATCTAAAGTAAATTTTATTTTATATTTTTCAAGCGGCCGGAGTGGGGTTCCTGTGCCACGTATGCCGGCGTTTTGCCGCTTTTAGGTAGGCATCCTTGTCTAGGTGACCCCGAGAATTTGGTGGCCATAGTTTTGCCTTCGGTGCAGAACAATGCCTTACAATCTGTGGATTAAAACTCAAATTCAAACACTAACGCGGACGGTGCGGTTTCGAATTGGAATGTTAGTGAATGGATTGGCAACTTCCAGGTTACGGCCACAACGCTGAAATCCACTAACAATAATAGGCCTTTGAAAGTTCTCGTTGGTGGCACCGAGTTGGTTAGCGATAAGGATTTTCAAAAGCATGCTTCAATTCAGAATGCTTTTGCCTGTGGTAAGCAATCTGATAGAACTGGGAAGACTCTCCGAGAGAGTTTGATCATTGCATTAACAAACATAGAAATTTATACACACAGACAGTCGTAGATTCTACAATAATCCGCTCACTGTCATTTATGTTTCAACAACTTGGGCTGACCACTGTCGCCTATTGCCGACTAGCCGTTATGGCAACAAGCGTTGGGCGGCGTAATTATTCTAACAAACCTCCCCTTAATCATGACAACCTAAATTTTAAAGTGCCTGCTGGTCTCAGCGAATGCTTACAACAATAGATAAAAAAAACTTGATAAGGGGGCTATCATTTTTGTTGTTGATTCACACAGCACAACTCTCTTCAGTGGACACGGTGTTGCAGACATTCCTATCTTCTAACACTCCACTGGATATTCTCTGCGATCTAAGCCACACAGGCGTCACGGTCTTCATCAGCAAACACTCGGTTGCAGACACTCTTATCTGCCAACACTCCATTGGATCTATGCCACACAGGCATCACAATCTTCATCAGCGGACACTCGGTTGCAGACACTCTTATGTGCCAACACTCCATTGGATATATCTGCGCCACACAGGGGTCACAATGGACACAATCTTCATCAGCGGACACTCGATTGCAGACGCTCCTATCTGCCAACACTCCACTAGATCTATCTGTGCCACACAAGCGTCACGATCGACACAATCCTCATCAACAAACACTCGGTTGCAGACGCTCCTATCTGGCAACACTCCACTGGATCTATGCCACACAGGCGTCACGGTCGACACAATATTCATCAGCAGACACTCGGTTACAGATACTCTTATCTGGAACACTCTACTGGATATTCTCTATGCCACACAAGCATCACAGACAACACAACCCTCTTTAGCGCACACTCCACTGGAAACAACGCTCTCCAACAACGAGGCAGAGTCCATTTTCCCTTCACAATCACCGAGCCCTCTTGTAACTCTTCACACCATAGAACTCACAACTCTACACACTATCGAAGGAACGGAAGGAGAGGCGTTCCGCTAAGAAGGTGGACCTTACCTCAGCCTTGTGTGTTCATTTGTCCATGTGTGTTTTAAATAACTTGTCTCTTTCAAAGAAAGCTCCCTCAGGGGCTGTGCTGCAAAGATTGGACTTCCTTAGGATTAGGTGTGAGAGGTTTGAGGAGTATCTCTCACACCAAAATATCACAAGATTTGCATCCGGTCTCATCCCCTTTGAAACTCAAGTCAATATAAGTGTGAAGACGAGAGCAAGAACAGAACCTGGTGGACGTGCCAATGCTCTGTCAACTACACCAGTGAACCAAGGCATTGTTGGCATCCATGGATAATTTCTGTACACATTGGTATTATCAACTCTCTGTAATTTTTTATTTCTAATGTATATCAACTTCTACACTGGTAGACCTACCACAGAAGTGTCATTTAGGATTATTTTGTCCGAAGAACATGTTTTATTACTCAGGCCTTTCAGGCCATTATTTTTCATTCACCAATTCTGCTTATTTAAAGACAACGGATTGAACTTTAAAGGTGTTATTTACTCTTGACCCATAGGATCTCTCAAGCATTTATAAAAGTCCCTGAACGGCTATATATTGACTGTACATACTTGTACTATATTCTACTCAAGAGTCGTAGGCAGGGGGCTTCATATAAAACATACACTGGAATCATACAGGCAGGGGGCTTCGTATAAAACATATACTGGAATCATACTTCTTTTAAGCTCACGTTCAACGATTCCTACGCGAATATATCATCTTCTTAATAATAATAATTTAATTTTAAGTTCATAACCAAGGTATTGGTGTGATTCCTCATTGGGATGCTTAAGAATTGAGGATGTCTTACATTTAAGTAGAATATGGTTGTTCCTATAATACTTTGCATTGTAGAGATGGGTCTCAATGCCTTGCTAGTGTGTATGGTATGAAAATAAGTCCCTTAGCTCCTAGGTGAATCTTCTAGGAACCAAGAGACATCAGCAAGATCTCAAACCACACAACATGCCTTGTTTAGGATATCATCATTCTTAAAGTGAGATATGGAAGAAGTTGAGTATGAGACGATGATAAAGGAAGAAGTTGAGGTGTTTTCGCCATAACTTAAGTTGCTTGAGCTAATGGGCCATGACCATAACATAGACACTTAAAGTGGATCTTTGTCATACAAGATGGATATGGACATGAATAAAAGACTTTTGCACAGTGGGGATGTGGGTATTGGGGCCTTAACCAGAATTAAGGGAAGAAAATAAGGGATTTATACCATAAATGAATCTTTAAGGCTCATTGGCAATGAACATGACCTAAAATCATAATATAGAACCTTTATAAGTGATATTGGCCTTATAGTGGAATGTGGGTAACATTATGAAGTCTTCTATCCTAAGATAGATGTCCCAATGCATTGGTCAAGGTCAAGGTAAGAAAATAGGGCACATGGGTCCTTGATGAAGGCTTAAAGGATTAAGGGTCATTGACAATGATATAAACCACATAGCATTTACTCTAGGTTTTGTGGGGGGGAGGGGGCATAAGGACTGTATCAGAGGAATCAACATTAGTAGATGGAGGGTTGTGCCCAATATATGGTAAGGGATTTGACAATTAAAGCATGTATTGAACAAGTTGATATAGTAGATGGATTAATGTTAAGCTTAGAGTGATCATTGATCAAAACTAGGGGAGGCATTATGGGGGGGAAGGCTCAGCGGTTAGAACCCTAGTTGTTAATCCCCTTCTTTTCGTGTTGCTTTACCCACTGCCATGAATGGGTCACCAGATCTTGTGCCTCATCATATGGGTGTGGCTCCATTCTATTTGCTTTTGTGCCCTTTTCGAGGTTTTTGGTGGTGTTTCTTGCTTACCAATGTCACCGCCTATTTCCTTCCATCAATGTCTGTGATTCATCACTCTCTGCATTAGAGCCATTGCTTGGTGTTGTTTCCTTTAGTGTCCTTTTGTTCTTCGAGGTTCGACATTCTTTTTGGGTATTGGTGGGTTTCTACCCCCTGTTCTCTATTGTGGTGTATATGCAAGTCATCTCATTAATGATGATCGTTAATCCGTCTTTATTGCTTATGCTAGTGTTGTTTTTTCTATTGCAGGCCTTGGTGCTATTGCAACATTAATGTTATTGTTGTTGGGGTTCGTCACCTTTCTCATGTAATGTTTTGTTGCTTAATTCTAGGTCTTTGTATGGACTCTCTGGGTCGTTTTTCCATTTTTTGGAATGTTGTCAATATGTTTGTATTTGGGGGTTTAGGTCTTATAGTTTCTACATAACAAGTTTTTAATTTTTTGAGCCTAGGATTTGTTTTTCTTATGCGGACCCTAGGGATTAATTGTTTTTATGAAATGTGTAGCAAAATTTCATCTAAAATAATCTTTATGCTGGCCCTTTTGCTAATTTTTTATTTTTTGTTTTAGATGGTTGATAGCTATTTTCTCAATCTGTATATATGGAATGTGTTTTCGCATATGCAAAATGTAGTTTCTTTCTTCTTTGATCAATAAAATTACGCTTATTTTTCTAAGAAAAAAACATTGATGAAAACTACCCCTTCCATTTTATGTCAACTAAGTTGAGGCCCTCTATGTCAATCAAATTGTAAATGTTTTCAATGCGAACAACAAGTTTGAAATGGTGGCTAGTTATTATGCCATGACACTCAATTCTACATAATAAACATTTTCTTATATTGTCCTCAACATTCATCATTGTCACTCCCTCAATCTACCTATAATAAAAGGTGGTGATTTCCTCGAAGGGAGACTCTATTCATAGTGATAGAGGGAGGACTATAACATGGGTGTTGTCGTATTGTAGCTTGTTGCTATATTAAAGCATTGACTTTGAAGAAGGGAATTATGATAGATGTAAAGCTATGACAACTCATTTAAGATAGTTTCCACATGAGAGCAAGCTTAGATTAGCTTATCCATAATTGTTCATAAGAAGATATTGGCATAAAGAAACATGAAAAAAGTCATGTTTATAAGAGGAATGCAACATTACCTTGGAAAACAAGAAAGTGTGGGTGTGATAACATTTTTATTATAGCCATTAAAACAAAAATGAGAAATAAACCTTAAAATAAAATAAATAAGTATAAAATAGTTGAAATAAAGAAGAAAAACTACCTAAAAGAAGAGACCCTCATCCATGAATACAATTAACAAAGTAAGTGAGCCAAAAATTTCCAAAATAAATTTAGTAAGCCTTTTTATATAACCCGAATGGAAGAATGCATTTTAAAAAAATAAAAAATTAAGAAAGTGACAAAGCAAATGTAACAAAGAAAAAAATCTAAGGTAAAGGTTATAAACCTTCTATATGTACAACCACAATTGAAAACACAAACAATCACAACTCATTTAAGGTTGTTTCCACATGAGAGCAAGCTTAGATTAGCCTATCAAGAATTGTTCATAAGAAGATATAGGCATACAGAAACATGCAACATTACCATGGAAAATAAGAAAGTGTGGGCATGACCACCTTGTTATTACAATCATTAAAACAAAATTAGAATATATATATATATATATATATATATTCTCTAAGCCTCTTATAACCCTAATCCAAAAATACACTAAAAAAATAAATCAAAAATTAAGAAAGTAACAAAGCAAATGTATTGAAAAAATCTAAGATTGTAAACCTCATATGTATACATAGATAATTTGAGAACATAAACAATTTCATGAGCTTTGAATTGACTATAAATGATGCACTATTAAAGTATTACTTATCATAAGTGACAAAACCAAATTCCTAGTAAATAAATTCTTAGTAGATAGAGAAACAATTAAAAATAAATACACCTAAAAATTTTAAAATAAATTTCCTAAATTGTATATGTATTTAAACAAAAAAATACAAATCTCAGATGTATATAATCACTAAAAAATAATTAAAAAAAAAATAAATATATAGATATATACATATATATATATATATATATATATATATATATACCAAAAACTTAAAATATATATATATATATATATACCAAAAACTTAAAATATATAAATAACTAAAAAAACTCCACAAAACTATTAAATTATATATATATATATATATATATATATATATATAGATATATATTAACTTCCCTATTTTAGGAAGGTGGATCAAATTGACTAAATTTCACATATATGGCACATATTAACAATAATTAGGACATTTTGATTATGATAAAAACAATTTAAATATATAATAGTAAATATGTAAATTGAGAATTTCTCTTTTTGTTTTTGTTTTTAAGGTGATATATTGGTAATTCAAGTTAATAATAAAGTATTTGCAACAAAGTAATTGTGTCAAGATATAATAGAAAGATTTGATTAATTGTCAAGTATAATTGTTGTCTATGGAAAAAAAAAAAAAAAGAGTGTAAAAATTGTTCAAATTTTTTGAAAAAAAACACAATATAAAATAGTAATTAGATATACAATTGATAATGATCATAATTAAAAATGCACAAAATTAAATATCATGTGAAAAGTATTTTCAAGATTTGAATTTTAAGCAATAATTAAGTAATATAATTAGCCCAAATGAATATTCAGTTTAAATTAGTTCTTTTTTATGAATAAATTTTCTCACTCCATTTTACCTTCATCGAATTATATCATATCTAAATATTTTTTCTTTATATTTTTTTTTGGATATTATAATAAAACCAATGTATCTTCATTTTAAAATAAATTAAGAAAATCAAAATTTTGCATTGAAATTTACAAATATGACCAAATTCTCTACTTTAAATAATTAACCTAGAAAATATAAATAAACACTTCATAAATTATGAAAAATTATGATAATGTATTGTTTATCTTACTCAAAATAAGCTTTAAACAATTAACCTAGAAAATATAAATAAACACTTCATAAATAATGAAAAATAATAATAATCATAAATAATGAAAAATAATAATAATCATAAATAATGAAAAATAATAATAATCTATTGTTTATGTTACTCAAAATAAACTTAAAATTTGGCATTATAAAAACCACATGCCCAACTTAAATAATTTTCCAATACCATATCTCTAAATACTCATAACAAACCAGCGTTTAATAATTTACCTTAATTATATTTACTCACAACAATTTTGCCTCTAATCATTTAATTTAAGTTTACATTCTAAAAAAAGTTAATTTATGTATTCATGTATTTTAGAATAGTTAATTGTTGAAAAATGATTTTTGCCTCTCCCTAGGCTAAAATAGGGGATTTTAGCTTAGAAAAATATTATTTTAATATGAGGGAAGTTGAACACCTTCTCTATAATAGAGGTGCTCTTCCTCTCATTTTCTCATCGTTGGATTTGGTGGAGAAATCTTTTAGGTCTGAAATATCTATGACTTTTCTCTCTTATAACTTGACTATGGATAGATGAGTTACTTTTCTTGGTCGGAATTATCATGTGATGTTGCCTCTTTTTGTGGATGCTTATAGCGGATCTTAGATGATGCATGGTGAAGTAAGATAATTTATTTGCTTTATCTTGGTATATGTTCCATGGGATAAATTTTGATATGCTAAGTTAGTTTATTTAGTATTTGCTTCATTGCCCCTTATTGATCTAAACCCTTATTCCAAGTATTTGAGGAATAGGGATAACCTTTTCTTTTCCTTGATCATCCAAAAAAATTGAGGTCGTAGATCTGAAACCCTAGGGTATGTTACTTTATTTTCCTTATCCTTAGCTTATTTGGATCAGTTATCACTCCAAGGAAACACTAGAATTGTTTAGTTCTTCTATCTGCCATCACCCATTTTTCTTTATGATGAACTATTTTACTAGGGTTTCCTCTCCAATACCATCTTGTAATTCCTTGATTTTGTGTATTCAAGGTCCTATTTGAGACTCTATTGGTTGATATTAGCCTTTAGATTGACCCATAGGAACATTTGAGCTCAAATCTTGGAGCTACCAAGCCTTAGCAATCATATCTAAGGGACAGCGCCCTTGCATTGGAGGAGAAATGGCTAGAAGCAAGAATGGGGTTGGTAAGGTAATAGTGGCCCCCTTTGAGGTGCAGTGGGTTTCACAATTGGACTTCACACTTTATCTCAAGAAGTGTGAGATTTTGTTGTAACACTTTTTGTTATATTGTCAAGGATAAATTCTAGCTCCCAAAAGACTTTTATTCTCTGACGGACCGTCAGGGAATAGAATAAATTCTAGTTCACAACGTGTTCCATGTATATTGCCTTCAAAAAGCACTTGGCAGACACCAAGTGGCATAGACAACACTTCCAACACTAGATGACGAAGGGAAAATCATTTTAGAACCAGAAGGTATTATCTACACTAGGGAGAAGAAGTTGCAGTCCACAAGTAATCAAAGAATACTTGATTAAGTGGAAAGAGCTACTAGAAGAAAATTGGAGATAGAAGTGTTTCATCAACAACATCCATCATTACCTATGCTTTGAGGACAAAGCATATTTTTGAGAGAAAAGCAATATTATGTAAAAAATTTAATAATTGTAATTATAAGTTAATAAGGCAAAAAAACACAATTAGAAAATCATACCCTTTCACCAACAAACACCCAAAACAATGTATAGAATAAAAGCCTTTTATATAATATTATTAATTCATTAATAAGATATACTCGTATTTTTGATAATTATAGAGTTATTATGCTCCACATTGGAACATACAAAGAATGGATAAAGGAATCTACTTTTTTTTGGAGTCGTCTACAGCAGGAATTGCTCGGACGGTCAAAAGTCGCTGGAATCCGCACAAAAAATTTCAAAAATCTAGTAGAAGCAGTGTTTGAATAGTGTTTTTGATGGTCGAAATGGATTCAGCACCATCAAAAACATCTATGACACCTAAAATTTTGAAGTTTAACAATTATAACTTAGATTTACAAAAATCATTGCCAGATTTTCTCTAAATATAACCAGAATTTCCATAACTTTCTGGGCAATTCCTCCGGCTAATAATACTATTTTTTTAATCACTGTTTGGTTTCTTGAGTGATGGCGCACCATGACATTTGAGTAATCGTGAAGTGATTGATTGTCCTTTCCTTTTCCTTTATGAATCCGAAATTGCCCTTTCTACTGAGGCTGTTTTCCTCCGCCACCCACCAGTGACATGTCTGTTCGGACCCACTTGTTTATCTCCGTTAAAATTGACGGACGTTAATGTTTATTACGAATGTATTTATCACCGGAAAATGGTGCAGCCAGAACCCCGTACCTTACAGCTGGTATTGTCCTTATGCCCTTGAGCGAGGAGCTCGAGGCACATGGGTTTGGTTAAAATTTATAACTTAATTAATTGCACAAAAAATATTCAACAACTTTTATTTGATTTTATCTTATTTTAAGTTGTTTTACTAATTTCCTTTTCCTTTTTATTATTATAAATAAATGTATAAGATATAGTTTAGAATTTAAAAAAATAAATAATAATACTTATTAAAATTAGAAATTTCTAATTTTTCAAGTAGGGGTATTATTTAGAATTAAATTTTTAAAAAAATATTTTTCACATTTATTTGTTTACAAATGTCTTTATTGTTTATGTCATGTTATCATTTTGTCTTTATTGTCTTTCTAAAGTTTAAAATGGGAAAATCTAATATTTTCTTTTTTCCACACTACAAAAATAAGATCATATGGTTGTCAATTTTTATGTTTAAAAGATTATTCTTTTTTCTTTTTTTATAGAATGATTTATCACATTAAGATATATTTCTTATAGGTGGTGACCTATTTAATGATAATGATAGTGTTAATTATTAAAAATAGTTTTTCATGATCCAAGTATTAAATTTATTTAAAATTTTCATGTTTCAACATCATTTAGTTTGGAAGACATTTACAAAAGTCAATATTGACACAATTGCATGCATACATGAACAATTCATAATGAATCATTTACATCATACTTTAAAAAGATTGCCAAAGTGTTTTTAATGTCATTAAACATTGAGAGAATCAAAAGAAAGAGTTGTATTAGAGATCTTGAATCAAACTAGCATTTTGGATACAATCCTCAAATATTCTATGGTAACCATCATGAATATAAAATTGTATTCCAAAAAAAAATTATAGCTCAAAGTGGTTCTTAATGTAATTAAAATATATATATTTATGTAAAATTACCAATCATGGCCAAAATATACTAAACCTACATATTACTCCCTCAAATTTAAGTAATAAAATGAATTCATTTACCTTCCACTACTTGACCTTCAAAGTTGGAATTTCATCCAATTTCTTAGCAAAGGGATTATCACTAATGGAAGAAGACATAACCCAAAACCACCCTCCCACCCCCATAATCACAAAGCTAAACAAATGATAGAGACCTTATAGATTCCATAATCATATAGTGTGATTAGGTCCTCCAACTACTTACCCTCATATTGTAGGCATTGAGATGTTAAGATAACCACTTTGGCTTGGTGTTCATTCTTGAAGGAAATAATACAATTCAAAGAATTTACTAGAATGATAATGGATTTCTCCACAATATTTCTCACAAATATTTGATAACCCTACTTGTAATAATGAATTAAATTAAAAGGTGTGGGATTTCTCACTTAAGCTCTAGAATATCGAATCACCTAGAGAGATTTAGATCTTCCCAAAAGTAGTTAAATCTAACCATATTTGCTTAAATCAATCAAGAAAACATGAGGTTGTACTAGATTACACACATTTGTTAAAATCTAATTACTTCACATAAAACATATCTTAATAACAAACTAACTACACACTCTGATCTCTGCAGATTGGAATACATCAGTCGTGGTTACTTGTATTATACACTGGAAGATGGGATATAAAGAATACCAAATATTTCCTTTCTATATCATATGGGGAATTTGGAAATGCAAGAATATGTGTGTTTTTTAGAATTATTCATTGGACATCAATTAAACCAATATTAATATATGTTCATACTTCAATGAGACTTGTCCTTGGGTATCTAGGGGATTGAAGAGATGCATCAAACAAGTGGACATTTGGTGTCGATACCTGGTGGGGTTTTTTGACAGGGTTGCAAATAAGAACATTTGTGGGAGTGATGCATATATAGTTATTAAGCTTGGACAATACTATAATTTCTATTGGTTTAATGGGATGGACACCAACTTGAGGGTGGAGATCATTGCGCTATGGGGTATATTACATTGTGCAAAATGGTTATCCATAGAGGTAATGGATGTATTTGGTGACATAATGTAGTTATTGAGTGGGTTGCAGACAAGACTTCCTTTGATCCTCCCATACTTGCTTAAAAATATGTTCGGACTATTTGATGGGATGGCTTTTAGTCATATATTTTGGGAAAAAAATACGATTGCGGATGCATTATCAAAATTTGGCCGTTGATATCTTCCTAGAGAGATCATCTACAATGCATACAACAATCATTATTATCTTGGGCCAAGGATAATCTTCTATACATGATATAGCATGGGATTTTTTTTGTTTATTGTCATCAATGTTTCTAGCAATAATATACTTGTTGCGGTCATATGTAGATATGATATGATATTTAAAAGATGTAGTTGTTGTTTTTGGATGATTTTTTATAGATGTCATATGGGATACATTGGGCATATTCTTAAATAGGGATATATTTGGTGAATAATGCAAGAACGATAATAAATATTGATATATGTAAACAGTCTTATTAATAGAAAGTATGTTGATTTTTTCCTTCTAAATAAGAAGAAGAAGCAAACTACACATTCCAAAATGAAGACTCTCTACTAATTCTCAACAAAAATTACAAGATACTTCAATGACATGAAAGTGAAAATTTTCCAAAATAATAACTGAAACACTTATACCCAATCCCTCACCTATAAATCCTTGATCACTAAGTGCACATAAAATGAAAATAGAAATATGTATCCCTTTTCAATTTCTCTAACAATACCACCCTAAGATTTGAATAATGTAACAATAAAATTTCCCTTTTCCCATCTCTAGAATGTAGTAACACATTAAGAACAAGGTAATTGAGTTCCGTAGAGAAAAATACCATTGTAATGTTGTAAAACTTTTACACCTTACCCATGACAACATCCTTCCTCAAGACACCTACACCTTATCACAATATATTTTAATAGTTACTTTTTCTACGAGGAGACTATATATATATATATATATATATAATTTTATTTAATAACCCAAATATTTTAATGAATAGATACACAATTTCATTGTTTTATGTTTTATTTTTTGGGTATATATTTTGTATTAAGTTTTTTTAATTTATTAGGGATCTATTAGAATTGAAAATATGAGTCATATAGTTTGATAATCTTAGTGTCTTACATTTTTTTAAGGTACTAATCAATTTATACATTCAAAAATACAATTTGAATAATTAAAAATTACAATCTCATTAAAAATATATATTAATAAATTGTAAAGGAAAAATTTTAAATGTAAAATAATTGAACTATACCAAAAATAGAATAAAATAAATTTTAAATTATATTTCTCCTAATGTTAAACAACACCTTTTATAATTTATATATATTTTAAAAAATATATTATAAAAAATAAGTATAATTTTTATCTATACACAAAATAAAAATAAAATACATTAACATTTATATTAATTTCATACATTTTCAAACCTAAATACTTTTAATTACAACAATTTTAAATTACTTAAACATATATTCAAATTTGTCATATTCACACTTAGATTCAAAAGCTTAAACAAAATTCTAAACAAAAAATGACTTTACAAATAACAAAAAGGTAGGTGATAACAACCCTTAGCCTTCCAGCAATATGATGCATCTAAACCAGCCTAGATCCATCTTACCCCAAGATCTATCAAGTGCCAAGAGGGATCAAATATCTCGAGGTGAAAACCTCTTTTTTTAGTGCACAATTTGAGGAAAGGTTTGCACCTCGAGAGATTTGATCAATCTTGACGCTTGATAGATTCGGGGTTAAGATTGATCTAGGTTAGTTTCAATTGTGCGTGATCACAACAATTTTGATTTTATCTCTTTCTTTAATGTTATTTTGAATGCAAAGTGACAATGTAATAGTATTGAATGATAGAAAATGTGAATAATAAAAATGTAGTCAACTTATTTCCTTCTACTATTGTTATTGCCACACCTATTAGTTTTGCCATCTTTTCATATCGATCATATGAAAGAGTGGTTGAAATTTTAGACCATTCAAATCTTTAACTCAATCTATTGTAGTAAACATCATAACTTGTCTCTCTTGCTCTCCAATATTAATAGTAGGTTTCTCCAAAGTCAATCATTGTGACTTATGGAGTGTTAAACCCCAAGTAATTTCAATGGTAGTTGTTTTCTATTACCTCGTTTGAATGCAGAGTGACTAAAAATGCTGAATGGTAGAAAATGAGAATAATAAGAATGTAGTCAATTATAAATAGTTTACAGTTACACAAAGAAAACATTTCAAGTAAGATGAAAATTGAAGTATTTATTTATGGTTGAATTATTGTAACATAGATGTCAATGCACGTCATCAATATTTTTTTGTGCTTACATTGAAATCAATGCATCTATTTAAATGAAAAACCAAAATATTCATAAGATGGAAGAGTTTGTCTCTCTTCCTCTCTCTATCTCTCTCTCCCCCCACCATCTATATCTATATCTCCCTCCATATTTCCTTCTATGTCTCTCTATCTCACTCCCCAAACATACATGTTCTCTCTCTTCATATCTATCTATCTCTCCCTCTCTCCCTCTCCTTGTCTCTCTCTTCTTCCCTCTCTCCACCCTCCATATATATCTCTATCTCCCTTTGTCTATCCTTCTTTGTCTCTCTATACCATCCCCCAAACATACACATTCTCTCTCCATATCTATTTATCTCTATCTCCCTCCTCTCCATCTCTCTCTCTTCCCCTTCACTCAATCTCTCTCTTCTTCTCTCTCTCTCTTGCCTCCAACTCTCCTCTCTCCCTCACTCTCTCTCCATCTCTCCCTTGTAACTCACTCTCTCTCCCCACCTTTCTCTCTCTATGTATTTCTTATTCCCTCCCTCCTTCTCTTATCAAATATTATTAGGAACAAACATCTACACTGAAATCAATGGATCTATTTTAGTGAAAAACCAAAATATGCATAAAATGGAAGATTTTGTCTCCCTCCCTCTCTCTATCTCTCCTTTTTTCCCTCTCTCTCCTCCCATCGGCTATATCTATATCTCCCTCCATCTTTCCTTCTTTGTCTCTCTAGATCACCTCCCAAAACACACATGCTCTCTCTCTCCATATCTATCTATCTCTCCCTTCCCCCCTCTCTTTGTCTCTCTTTCCTTTCCTCTCTCCCCCCTCCATCTATATCTTTATCTCCCTCTGTCTCTCCTTTGTCTCTCTACCTCACCCTCATAACATACACACTCTCTCTACATGTATTTATCTATTTCGTCTTCCTCTCCATATTTCTATCTTCCCCTTCTCTCCATCTTTCTCTCCTTCTCTCTCTCTTGCCTCTCTCCCTCACTCTCTCTCCATATCTCCCTTGTGACTCTCTCTCTCCACCTTTCCCCATTTATGTCTTTCTTCTTCCCTTCCTCGCTCTCTAATCAGATAATACTAGGAATCAACATCTACATTAAAATCAATGCATCTGTTTTATTGAAAAACCAAAATATTCATTAGATGAAAAAGTTTGTCTTCCTCCCTATCACTGTCTCTCTCCTCTTCCCTCTCTCCCCCACCATCTCTCTCTCTCTCTCTCTCTCTCGATATATATATATATATATATATATATATATATATATATATATATATATATATATATATATATATATATATATATATATATATATATATATATATATCCCGCTTTTCCCTTCTCCTTGTCTCTCTCTCTTCCTTCCCACTCTCCTCTCCCTCACTCTCTCTCCATCTCTCCCTTGTAACTCCCTCTCTCTCTCCACCTTTCTCTCTATCTATTTCTTTTTCCCTCCCCTCCAACTCCATTTCTTTCCCCCTCCCTCTCCTTCTCTCTCTTTATTAAACTTCATATTCATACGTTATATTATATTATATTAAAATTCTTTATCCTAATATATTAATATATAATATACATGAATATTAATTTTATGACATTAATATGTATCTTAAATTATCAATATTTTATAATATATCAAATTTTATATTAAATTAAAATTAACTAAATCATTTAGAAAATACTATTTCACTTATATAGCTAACAAAAATACCTCTTTTCCACTATAAATATTTCGCTTACATTAAAATAGTAATAACCTGAAGTATTTAAGTAATGATTAAGATCATTATAGAAACAAATATATTTATTCAAAATGGGTCTTCTCCAACAAAGATAAAACAACATATGTATAATGAGTAATTATAGGCTATATAAATGATATAAAGCATTTGTATATATAATGATATAAATGGTATATCTATCGTGATTTATATGTGTGTCTTATAAGTGCCTTGTATATAAATTAATATAAACAAGTGCTACATGGTAGCTAGTCCCTGTTGTTTAGTTTAAATATAGCTAAATTAAAATATATGTTATTGTTAAATATGTTATTTTTATTATTAATTTGTACTTCACAAGCCATGAAGTCGATTCAAACATTCATTAACTTTAGAATAAGTGTAAACTAAAAAGTTGAAAAATTATATTTATCAAAAATTATGATGATTAGATAGATATGATAATATATTTGACAATTTTTAAATGAAAAGTTAATGAAGATAAGAATGTAAGACATATAGGTTATATATTATGAAATTGGTTAACTAGTAATTATAAATTTGAAATATAAACTTTTAGGAAATGTGATTATTTATTGGAAATTTGTAATTATGAAATTGAAAGTACTGAAAATTTAGACGAGTTATCTTGTTTTGGAGTGAGAGATGTAATTAAAAAAGAAAAAAAAAGAAAAAGAAAAAAAGACATCATTTCTTATTTGAGTGTGCAAGATAATCTAATTTTCATTAGTTAATATATATATATATATATATATATACACACAAAATTATAAATTGATACAAAACAATAGTGATTTAGTAATATATTTTTAATGATAAAAGATGAAATTGTTCACACATTAAACTAATGATGATGTCTTCAATTGATTTTAACATTAATGCCATGTGTTAAGTGTGAAATATACTAGACATAAATTTAGTTTTAAATTAATTTCTAAAATAATATAATAGAAAATAATGAAATATAAAGCATTGATTTGCTAGCATGTTCCTTGCATGATGTTGATTTTGTTTTTAATGAAATTATTTGAAAAGACCATTTAATTCATGCATGTGGAGCCCAATTTCCCAAAAGAATCCATACTTAACATATTATAATTTGCTCGGGCTAACCACATCTCCAAAGTCAAAAAAATTAATTGACAAAAAAGTAATAAGTCTAAGTTGTTGTTTATCTTAGCCTAATTTCGATACAAGTCGGGGATCTTCATGTGCATTCCACGATATCATTATAATTGCACATCTCGAAATTCAAAAAAATTAATTGAAAAAAAGGTAATAAGTCTAAGTTGTTGTTTATCTTAATCTAATTTTGATTCAAGTCGGGGATCTTCATGTGCATTCCACGATATCATTATAATTGCACGTGACTTTTTTTTGTAGGGAAAAATGTTATTAAATGTGATTTTTGAGGTTTGTGACAATGAGTATTATGTTTTACAATCTACTTTTACTCTTCTACTTATTATTCTATTAGCATAGGAATATAAATTTATGATAAGACATTTGTATCTCTTGCTTATTAATTGATAAGATCTTTGTACTTGGCTCATTAATTTATGCATTGAGCAATAATATATTGAATCTAGTAGCCAATCAGATTGTAGAAAATTAAATTAAAATATTGTCAAAAAATATTAAATTTTAATGTGCAAAATAAAACTATGGAAAATGTACAAATATTTTTAGTCAACTTTAAACTAATATAAATTTAACCAGACTCCAATATCCCATACCTACAACATAGATAATAATTCATTTAAAAAAAATTATATATTAATAATAAATAAATATATAATAATAATTAATTAAATTAAAATATTAATATATTAATAATAAATATATTAAATAAATTTTGCTTTGGTAATTAAAAGCATAATTAATATTTTTCAATTTCAGAAGTGACTTAATAAATTTTATTATAATAATTTCGCAAAAAATTTCCAAAAATCCAAAACATATATCTATAATTACACACCATATCAATATTAATAAATATAAATTAACATTATCATATATAAAAACATATTAATAATAAATAATTAACTTAGCACTAGTTGATATACTATCCATATCATGTCAATGTAGTTTGTACATAAATATATATGACACGTTGGAAGGACAAACAATTTAAATTTTAGGAAATCTTTTTCAAATAAATCTATTTCTTTTCGAAGTTCATAGGCAACGAGTCTTAGTACTTACATTATATTATTGACATGTGAAAACAATCACCTCATAACAAGCATTGCAATTATTTCAAAGAATCTCAAAAATGCAGGGTGTTGAAATAGTAAACTAGCATTTGCATTTGATGTTGCAAAGGAAACGTCGTAAGGTATACACTGGGGAGTAATGCATAGAGTGGGGAAGAATAATGACATGTGAATGGACATTGTAAACGAAGTGACCAGTGTGTGTTTAATCAGAGTATTGGGCAAATTTTTTCTATAACATAATTTCTAAACAACACTTTTCATTATACATTTCAACTTTCTAAAAAAAACTAACTAAATTGTAACCTTTATTTCAATTTATTATCTTATTATTAATTATAAAAAAGAATAAATAGATAAAGTAAACATACATATATTTAAAAAATATAGAACAAGATTCTTAACTTACCATCACAATCATAAATAATTAAATTAAAATCTTAAAACTCTATTACTTTTTATAATTAAATTAAAAATCTACACCGTATATAAAAAATTCACAACAAACGAAGTATATAAATTAGTGTGATACACTGGTTACACCAAGCTATTGAAGTTTAATAGAGTAATTATTAAAGAAAAACAACATATTTATTTTTGAATAAATTTTTCTCACTCGTTAGTTTTTTAAATTTTAAAAACAAAGTTGCATAATCAAATGCATCGATCAATATAATTCGATAAATATATGACAATGAAAAACTTATAAAAAATAATGAATAGAAAATTGACTTAAATAGGGAATGCATCACGTTACTGAATTATTAGATCTAGTTATCTTCTGATATGCCATGTCTGTGGTCTTTGAGTTCGCCATTCAACAGATGTGTTTAAGCAGATTGGAAAGGAAGTTTCCACTATACTTTCTATAAAGCAGCTGCAAAACAATAGAAATACACATGCCAAATACAAATGAAACTATCTGGATCCAGATTGCAAATAAATGCATCTGCAGATTTCATAAATAAAAGACTAAAAGAAAATATACCTGGGAAATAAAATACAAATTTGAAACAAGAGCTGACTGCAGAATAATTGGCATGTTTGAGGTATAGAATAACTTGATAGGATATGACCCCTGCTGCCCACGTGCATTCTTTGACCTCACAGGCAAAACAACATGAAAACCTTGGAAGTATATTACAACGAGAAAAACCAAAACTGTGGCAAGCAGGTTGGTGACATTTGGTAGATTCTGCCTATAAAAAGCTTCTCGCAGAGCCCTGACCTTGTCAGTTCTGGTTATCAACAAATGGAACAATGCAATGACAACTCCCTCAAACTCTGCACCTCGTCCACTATTAATTGTTGTAGGACTAAATGCCTTCCATATTATGCTCTCACTGCAATTGCACAAGAGAAAAATCAAATTATGAAGATTTACACAGAAGCCAAACCAGACGGTTACTGAACTTTTACAAATACCGCCACCTACAAGTTCTTTAGAAAGAGTAGAACAAAATAAGAGCGAAAGGAAAGAAATATTTTGTATTTGATAACAACAGTTTATGAGCTGGCAACACGGTACAACATTGACTACAATGTGATGTGATAAAAAAAGGCTCGGAATATTCAATGACCCAGTTGCAATTATGAAAGAATGGGTTGGGGTTTCCAAATGAACTCACAGATGACTCACAACTGCTCTATCTGGAGACTTAAGAAGAAATCACAAAACTAGTGGATCATCATAAAACTCAAAATCAATGTCATGAAATTAAAAAATAGCAACAATACTTACAGCAGTGCCCGATCTTCACGAACACTATTATCCACCTCGATTATCTTGGATCCTGCCAAAAGTTGCATTACTAGGCCCGAGGTAACAATTGGGGTGATACCAAGTTCCATAACAGTTCCCCGATTAGAAGCCAGAATTACACGCATCCAATAGAATGGATCCGCACCAGTTGCTGAATGTATTCCATATAGAGGCAACTGACTGCATACGAGAAAGATGAAAAGGGAGATTACAGTGTAAAGAACCTTCTCCCTAAAGGGTACTTTTCGTTCAGCTGTCTAGACTTCTGGTAAGATTGAAAGAAATGGTCTCACAAGATGCAGCACACGAAACCCACCGCTTGGCATTTTTCCTTCTCCAAAGAACTGTTGTCATGTAATAACATAGTTACCATGCGATGCCAGATCCTTCTCAAAAAAATACCCAAGAAGATTACATTCTATAACCATTGTAGTATTTACTATTAATAAAAGAAACTACAAGAATATAAACCCTAGTTGATTTATGCTAAAAACAACTATCATACCCCAAACAAAAGCTGGACTACTGCGACACCCAGAACAAAACTTCAGCCATCTCAGAGAGGCACTTTCAAGCAAATGGAAAACGCTCGAGAAAACAAAACTCTCATTACCGACACGAAAATTGCCATCGAAATCCTCTCTCAACCATTAGCAAGTAATGCACATGCAAGGGGGGTAAGAGTACAATAATACGATACATACCTTACAAATTTGAGCCCGGAAAACTACTGATCCGCTACAGGGGATTAACGATCTGCAATAGATGCGCCTCTGCCTTCGAAATACCAGCTGCCTAACCTGAAAATCTGAAGAAAAACCTTGTTCATGGAGCAAAATATTATTGATATCAACATAAATCAAAACTTACAACGCAAGATCAAGTTACAGACTGGCAGAATTAACGAAAGAAGCGTACCTGAAAATCTGAAGAAAAACCTTGTTCATGGAGCAAAATATTATCGATATAATAAGTTAAGTCGGTTGACGGTTCATAAGGAAGATAGTTGACAGTTATTGCAGGATCCAACGACCCAGTAACAACCGTCACGGTTGGCATTGTTCAATTCAAATCAACGGGTAATACCCAATCGTCTAACAACAAAATCGAATGGCACATATTTTGACACGAAAGCAGTTTGGGGAGTTCATTTCAGAGGGAAACGCCTTACGGCGTAAATATTTGTCATCAAATTTGTCAAACATATTATTGAAATTAGTATATGAATATAAATTTATGATGAGATTTTTATATTTGTGATTTATTGAGTGATAAGATTTTTGTATTTTTGATACATTAATTTATGTATTGAGTAATAATATGTTGAATCTGATAGCCAATCAAATTATAGAAAATTAAATGAAAATAATGTCAAAAAAATTAAATTTCAATGTGAAAAATAAAATTATTAAAATTTTACACATATTTTTAATCAACCCTAAACTAATAGATTTAATTGCAATCTGAATACAATATCCCATTCCTACCACATGAATAATAAATATTTAAAAACCTTTTCATGATTTCGAGAAAGGTTGTCTCATCTTCGTTATGGAAAAGTTTTAGTCATTAATGTGCAAACATTATGGATTTTGGATTTCATTGTTGTTGCTCTCTGACATGTATTATTTCGGAAGGGTCTTCATTTACACAGAAAATCACGAGGAATTTGAGAGTTTCTAGAGTATATTTCTAGACAAGAGTATGAAGAAGCTTTGAAAATCGTGTGAGTGCAAAGAAGTTTTGCAAATTTGAGTAGAATGAATCTAGTTAATCCAAATTGCAATGGTTATATTAATTGATTTTTATATTTTTATTTATATGGTTATTTTCATTTTTATTTAGGCGGACATTCATTTGTATTAAGTAAATATTTTATTTCATTTTATTTTATTGGACACATGTTAACTCTACATTTAGTACAAACGAAATTACACATCACCTTCATATTGGGTTGTAGAATGCATCTCTTGACGCAATAATGAGTCATGCATTTATTAACATTTATATTAATTTCATGACTTTTTAAACTTAAATATTTTTAATTACAAAAGTTCTAAGAACAATTTTAAATTACTTAAATAAATATTTGTATCTTCCATATTCACACTAAAAAAATTCAAAAATTTAAAGACTAAATCACAATATCCTTATCCCTTACCCTTTATAATGCCTTTAAATAATGATTCATGCATTTAATTAATGAATTCTTTTCACTTATATTTAAAGTTAATATAAGGGGTAAATGATTTCATATAAATTTTGTTCTTAGTGTTTCGCCATCATATATTAATTGCAATAATTACAATTAGAACATTGCTACAAGCGGGTGTAGCTTTTGTTATTGAAGTTGGGAATTCCCTTATTTTGTTAACTTATAAGAGAATTCTCTTAAATTATATATAAATAATAACTTATTCCCTCAAATTAAAAGAGGATGTTATATTGAAATTACATGCTATAATATTATGATAAAGACAATATGTTCCAACCTAAAATCATGACAAATTAAATATACTTTTACAATTTTACATATAATAATCAATCAATAATATCTAAAAAGAAATAAATGTTGCATATGAAACATGACCAAACAAACATATTATGAACCTAAAAGCATAATAAATTTAATCTACTTTTATAATCTTACATATAACAATTAATCAAAAATTCCCAAAAAGGAATAAATGTTACATATTTAACATTGACCATCATCGCAAGGAAAGGGAAGAAGAATGCTTGAAGATAAGATAAGATTGCACTTGATTATACATTTGGTTTTTGCTTTCAAATTTCTATAAAAAAATAGTTTGCTTTCAATTAGTTCCTCTAAATTACCCTATTTAAAATAAAAATTTTATTTTATTTTTATTATAGTTTTTCCATTATATTTTTTATATTAAACTTTATAAATTATTAATCTTTCTTTCTCTTTGAAACTATTTAAGAGTAGCACATCCATATAAATTAAATGGTCTGTAAGTTCTAATGGGCATCAAAGCACATCAAAACACTTATTACAAGATATATCTCGCATTCCTAAAATTAAAAAATTAAAAAAACTAACTAAACTATTAATTCATATGAACTCACTAAATTCCTATGACATTTTTTTTAATTGCGTAATTTAATTAAAAGTACAAATGTCGTAGACCTTTGATTTGTGTATATTACTATGAATATTATGTAGAAGTTAAATCTCTACCATCCACTAAATAATTATTGATAATTAAATGAAAATTTTAGAAACTTTATTTCAAATAAACAAGTCTATCGACATAGTTAAATTGTTATTTAACTTTTTTTCTAATTCTCAAAAACAAAAATTATTAATTATTAATTCTCTTTTATAAATGAATTTTCTTTTAATCTAATAATCTCCCATCTTAATATTTTTTTTATTTATTTAATTCCATTTTTAAAAACATAAATCAAATATTATTTTATATTTTATTAAAATATATATTATTTTTTTAAGTTATTTTGTTTTTCAACCTACATTAAATTTATATTTTATCAAAAAATAATAATAATTAAATGTCAAGTTTTAAACATTAACGCATGACATAAACTTGTTAAAGGGCGCTGATCTGTAGTGCTTACCCACGTCCACACCCAAACTGTACATAATGTGTTTCAACATTCTATGTGACAGATCCATAATCTCAGACATGTATTTCTGGATCGTCTCTCTGCAAGACATGATAAAAGCTTTCAAATACTTGTTCTGGATATGGGTGATTTCAGAGATTTTAATTTTTCATAACCATCTTGAGAAAAAACATAAACATACCGAGATTTATGGCCAAAACTTGGAAGATGATGTGGATCGACTCCATGGTTGATAATATGGAAGAAGCCCAATTCGCTGCAAGCGTCTCTCAGTTTCTCAAAGCTCCAATTATTCATTGTTGCTTCTTCCATATCACTCACTGCATAGGGTTGCACGCCTCGGCTTTGAACGAAGGATACCCGCAAGAATTGAAAAATTGCCGCCGAAAATGGATGATTTGAATTCAGTTAGGGGGAGTTGAGGTTGGAAAGGGACCGGCCACAGGTAAAATTAACTTGACAATGAATTCGACGTACACCAGCACCTACCCAACTCTGAAATTTTTCTAAAACTTTTCGGGCACGGCATTGGATGGCTTATTAACGGAGTTGGAGGACACTTTTAATGTTAAATAGAAAATGGAGGACACTTTTAATGTTAAATAGAAAATGGAGTCATGTAACCAGGGGAGGAATTGCTCGGACGGTCAAAAGTGGTTTAAATTTGGGCAAAGCAATTTCAGAAAATCTTGTAGAGACAGTATTTGAATCTTGTTTTGAAGGTGGAAATGGATTCCGCACCATCAAAAAAGTCTAGCACACTTAAAATTTTGAAATTTAACAACTATAACTTGGATTTACAAAAATCCTAGCTAGATTTTTTCTAAATATAACCGGAATTTCCAGCAACTGTCCACCTCGTTAGACTACCGATAGAGAATTAATTTATTTGTGATTAGAAATGTGGTTTAATATTAATTAGAATATTAATTTATTTGTTATCAAGTATAAATAATTTTTAACAATAGAGCAGTGTTTTTGGCGGTGGAATTAAGTGACATGGAAAATTAATTTATTTGTTATGAGAATTAAGTATAAATAATTTTTTAACAATGGAGCAGTTTTTTTTGGTGGAATTCAGTAATATAGAGAATTAATTTATTTGTTATTAAAATTTAGCATAAATAATTTTTAATAATCTAGCAGTGTTTTTTTGGAATTAAGTAATATAATTTGGATTGAGATTGTGATTTCTTATTATTTAAAATGCATTCAGCATCTATTTATGAAACATTAGATCTTTACAAATTAACTAACTTAAATTTATAATTCTTTAAAATCTAACAATATTTTAATTAAAAAAAATTGCTATTATTATCATAACTATGTAAAATTATGTAAATTTAGTAAAAAGATTGTTATCATAAATTAGGGACACTTCACTTTATTAAATTGATAACCTCTACTTTTCTCATAAATTAAAATTTTATGAAACTAAATAGTACAAAATGTTATAATTCTTATTTATTATAGTTCAGTACCCTATTAATCTTATTTATTTGACTTTTAAAAAAATATTTTTAAAATTATAATTGGTTAAACTAATTAGTTTGTTGGATGATTATTGATCTTATTTGCAAAATTATGTAATAGTTTGTTCAATATTAATTTTATATAATAGTTAGTTAAATACTAGTCTAGATCCATCTTAATTTTTTATTTGTTAAGCAGTGAAATTTATTAAAGTACAAATCTCTTTTAAAGTGAAGAGATTTGATTTCCATAAATCCAAAACTAAAATAGATTTAAGCGAATTTAATTATTAATTATAATTATAATTATTAATTTTTTTTAATATAATTTAACTAAATCAAATTATTTTAATTAATAATTATATTATTTACTAAAAGTCTTTTGGCCGCCGAGTGTGGTTCATCGTTAGGACCAAACGGCTTAAATAGAGAGCAATGTAAAAACCATAATTTCAAATAAGCCCTACTTTTGAAAAATAATATTTAAATTATGATATTAACAAATATTATTAAATAACTAGTTTTTTTAAAATAATATTTAAATTAATTTATTGAAATCAAATTTATTAATAAAAAATCAAAGTCAATAATATTTAAATTATGATATTAATTTATTAAAAACAAATATTATTAAGTAACCACTCGTTTTTGAAAAATAATATTTAAATTAATTTATTGAAATCAAATATTATTAAAAAAAAATGAAAATTAAAAATAAATAAATAAATAAAAATAAAATAAAATATCAAAATCAATAATATTTAAATTATGATATTAATTTATTAAAAACAAATATTATTAAGTAACGACTATAATCGAAAAATATAACTAACAAGAAAAGAAAATCTAAGTCAAACTCCAAACAATGAGAGAAGTCAAAAATTATAAAAAGAGTCAAGACCTTAATCGAGACAAGATCATATAAAAAATAAGAATAAATAATGGAAAATAAATAATAAAAAACAAATATATATATATATATATATATATATATATATATATATATATATATATATATATTCAACAATAAAATACAAGGTTGATGCCCATTAAACAAATAAAAAAATACTAAAAGGAGTTAAAGAACGAATAAAATACTAAGAAAACACGAAGGATCAAGAATATAACTCGAAGAATAAACCAACAACAAATACTATAAAAAGGATGCCAATACCTACATAGATAAATAAACAAACAAAATAAACCCAAAAAGAAACCTAAAAAACTAGGAGGACAAGACACGAACCCAACTTCTACTAATAATCCAATCATCGTCTCTATTCAAATTATTGGGCCTTTTTTCAATTTCTAGGGCCTCCGTGAATTTACGGTGATGGAAATGACTAACCCTAGCAACGACTTGGGCCTCCTCAATGTAGATGTCATGCTTAGATTTATTTGCATGCTCTGCCAAAGCAGAGGAGCGGATCCTTCCATACTTGATGCCAGCGACATGTTCACGAATCCTTTGATTAATCGAGCGACTAGTTTCATCAATGTAGGGAGTCCCACAATAGCATGGGATAACATAAACACCCTTCATATTCTTGGGATCTGCTGGGTCTTTTACAGATCTAAAGGAGCTCTAGATGGTACTTAAAGGCTTAAAGCTTGAAGCCACCTTATGCTTCCTTAGGATCTTTGCAATCTTGTCAGTGGTCCCTTGGATAAAAGGAAGATGAACATCAAAATATCGATCCTTCGTATCTTTCTTAGCCCTAGGACATTTTTGAGCTCTGAGGAAAGCCTTAGTACATTGGTGTTTACTATACTCATTATTAAACAAAACACTTAGGAGATGTGCTTTCTCTTCATTGAGATGGTTGTCATAAAAAACTCTTAAAGCTCTAGTCACTAAGGTGTTGAGAACACCAAGCTTTTGAGCTGAGAAATGATGAGAATTAGCATGAAGATATTGTTCCTTATGAGTTTTCTTACGAAATACCTCATGAAAAATTTAATAATATTTGATTTCAATAAATAATTTAAATATTATTTTTCAAAAACTAGTCGTTTAATATATTCGTTACTTAACAATTTTTGTTTTTAATAAATTAATATCATAATTTAAATATTATTGACTTTGAATTTTTTTATTCTTATTAGTGGTATTTTTCGATTATTTCCGATTAATAGAATTTTTAATAATATTTGATTTTAATAAATTAATTTAAACAACATTTTTCAAAAACTAGTAGTTTAATATAGTTGTTACTTAATAATATTTGTTAATGTCATAATTTAAATATTATTTTTCTGAAATAGTTGTTTTTTGAAATTACCATTACCATGGTCTGCCTCTTCATCTGGTCTTGATAATGAACCACACTAGTTGTTTCGAAACGTGTTGGTCAAAAAATTATGTTATGTAATTTCTATAAAAAGACTTTTTATAATTCATTATGGATCACAGAAACCTGAATTCAGAAATTATATTATTTTTATTTTTATATTTTTTATTTTATTTTATTTATACTTTTATGTAATTTGATTGATTCAAAATTTTTACTTAATATAGAAAAAGATTAAGTTAGAACATATCTTCCATTCTAAGTTATATAATAAACCTATATTTAAAAAATATTTTAAAATTTAATTTTATAAAATGTACTTGGTTATAATAACTTATTTTATTTCAGTCGGCAGTAAAACCTTAAAATTTAATGCAAAAATCATATTAAACAACATATTCTTTAAAGTAAATTTTATTTTATATTTTTCAAGAAGTCGGAGTTGGGTTCCTGTTCCATGTCTACGCGGCGTTTTGCCTATTCAGGGCAGACATCCTTATCTAGGTGATCCTGAGAATCTGGTGGCCAGAGTTGTGCCTTCGGTGCAGAGCGGTGCCTTACAATCCGTGGAATCGAACTCGAATTCAAATAGTAACGCAGACGGTGCGGTTTCCAATTGGAATGTTAGTAATGTTGGAAATAAAAGTAAATTTTATTTTATATTTTTCAAGAAGTCGGAGTTGGGTTCCTGTTCCATGTCTACGCGGCGTTTTGCCTATTCAGGGCAGACATCCTTATCTAGGTGATCCTGAGAATCTGGTGGCCAGAGTTGTGCCTTCGGTGCAGAGCGGTGCCTTACAATCCGTGGAATCGAACTCGAATTCAAATAGTAACGCAGACGGTGCGGTTTCCAATTGGAATGTTAGTAATGTTGGAAATATTAATCCTAATGATCGCTTTAGACAAACTGACAAACACCATGCTTGCCCAGTGAACCACGGTTGTGATTTTGTTTGCAGGGGAAAGGACTAAAGTTAGAGCATAAGTACAGTGTGGACCATTCCACAACACATCACAAAAGTTAAGGCATCTAATGAACTTTAGTAAATATGGGCAAGCATTCACTCCACCACTGTTAGCCCACACTCCACAATACCTACAAGTTCAGAAAATTAATTACTATATAAAATCGCCCATTTTGGGTATTAATTATTTTCTCTTGTCATACATTAATGTCAAGTTTGTATGTTGAGATAAATATGGATGTAAAAGTAATGTTGGGCAAGTTAGAGAGCGAGAGTCTATAAGGTAGTGAGGAGAAAATCGTGGAGGAAATATTGGTGGGCGCGTGAAAACTAGTTTTATAGAGTTTTACATAATTTTACTCCGCAACCCCAGTGATGCCCAAATCTCAGTAAGTTTGTTTTGTTTTCCACTTGGAGCTGCAGCCTCCATCTATCACGTGAATGTATTTCCTTATGCTTTGACATATAATATAAAGTGTGGCCTATTGCGTTATGGCATTAATCTTTCACAAGTAGATTTACGGCAACCTCCTTTGTTTTACTCTGTTTTGTTGTGCGTAAAATTTATGTTTTAATTAAGTCCCTGTGTGGTTGCGATATCCACTCCGCAACCTATTTTTGAGCTAGTTGACTTTGCCGCAACTAATTTCAGAGTGTAGACTCCTCTCCTCTACCCCGTGAAAATTTTCTAACATGGTATCAGAGTGGGTTAAACTCTGTTAGTGTAAAAACAAGTGTTTTTACTAGCAGTTAAAATTGTTTTGAGGGTAGATTGTTTTTTAGCATATTTACCAGAAGGTAGAAAGTTTTTTTTTCACACTTAGAAATGGAAACATCAAGCACAAGCTTGACTAATCCTCAGATACCTCAGTTTAATGGAAAAAATTATGATTATTGGGTTATTACAATGAAGGCCCTATTTTCGTCTCAAGACATTTGGGATTTGGTGGAGAATGGTTTTCAAGAACCAGCAGATGCAGCGACATACAATGTCTTATCTCAAGCAAAAAGAGATTTGTTAAGGGACAACAAGAAGAAGGATTCAAAATCCCTATTCTATATTTTCCAATATTTTCCAAGTTGTTCATGAAAGTATTTTCCCAAGGGTTGCAGCATCAACAAAGTCCAAGCAAGCATGGGACACCCTCTAGACAGCCTACCAAGGCATGGCAAAAGTCAAGACAGCAAAACTGCAAATGTTGAGAAGAGATTTTGAAACACTTTGTATGAAAGAGTCTAAGAATGTAGACTCGTTTTTTACACATGTAATTGGATTGGTTACTCAAATTAGTTCTCATGGTGAGGCACTTGAAGAAAGGAAAATAGTTGAGAAAGTTTTGAGAAGTTTACCAGCAAGGTTTGATGCCATTGTTGTGGCCATATAAGAGACAAATGATCTCTCACATTTCTCAGTGGATGAGCTTCATGCATCACTGATTTCTCATGAACATAGACTGAATAGAGCAACAAGCTCCTCATTGGAGCATGCCTTCAAGACATAAGTTTCCTTTGGTCAAGGTCGAGGCAGAGAAACATCATATACTAGAGGAAGAGAAAGAAGCCCATACAGAGGTGGAAGAAGCCGCCCTAGAAGAGGCAGCAATCAAAATCCAAGTCAAGGCCCAAGCCAAAATCAAGCACAAGGTCAGAGGTATGATAAATCTCAAGTCCAATGTCATTACTGTAAGAAATATGGTCATTATGCAAATGAATGTAGAAAGAAGCAATATGACATTAGTAATAAACCAAGTGTAAATTTCACAAAAGAAAATCAGAACCATGGTAACATGTTTTTAGCTTGTAATGTAGCACAAGAAAAACAAAGTGATATATGGTATCTAGATTCAAGGTGTAGCAACCACATGTCAGGGAACATACAAATGTTTTTCAATTTAGATGAACGTGTGAAATCCGAAGTGACATTAGGGACAGAGAGCAAAGTCTCTGTCATGGGAAAAGGAAAAGTTAATATCCTAACAAAGAAGGGGGAGAAGAAGTACATCTCAGATGTTTACTTTGTCCTTGGTCTGAAACATAACCTCATAAGAATTGGACAGCTCATGCAAAAGGGCTACAATGTATTCTTCAAAAATGATGTGTGCACAATTTTGGATAGGCCTCCAAGCAGACAACTGATTGCAAAGGTTCAGATGACAAACAATAGAATGTTTCGCCTAAAGATAAGATCAGATTCGAAGGAAGAAGGTGCACAATCACAACTATCAATGAACTCACAAGAGGATGGAAGAAAAGAGGCGGCTGTCACACAAATGAACTATCAAGTAGAGGTCAAAGATGAAAATTGGTTATGGCATTTGAGATTTGGATATCTCAACTTTGGAGGTTTGAATTTGCTGCATAGGAAAGGCATGGCGAAGGTTTTGCCACTCATAGAAAAACCGAACAGCCTATGTAAAGGATGTATCTTGGGCAAACAACATAGAGAGACATTTCCAGCAGGAAAGTTAGTAAGGGCAAAGGCACCTATGGAGATTGTCCACTCAAATTTATGTGGAAAAATGCAAACACCATCAATTGATGGCAGCCACTATTTATTGACCTTCATAAACGACTACACAAGGAAGACATGGGTCTATCTCCTAAAACAGAAAATTGAAGTGTTTGAGCGCTTTCGCCAATACAAGGCTCTTGTTGAGAAGCAAAGCGAACACTACTTCAAAATCCTTAGAACTGACAGAGATGGTAAATACATCTCAAATGACTTCCTTCGATTTTGCAAGGAGCATGGAATTCATAAACAATTTACAACAAGGTATACATCTCAGCAAAATGGTGTAGTGGAATGGAAGAATAGGACCATTATGGAAATGGCAAGGAGTATGGTGAAGGAAAAGCATTTGCCAAATGACTATTGAGCTGAAGTTGTCGCATGTGCAAAATGTATCTTGAAGAGATGTCCAACCAAAAGTGTCCAAAATGTGGTTCCTGAAGAGGCATGGAGTGGAAGAAAGCATAGTGTCACTCACATGAGAGTCTTTGGATGTGTGGCATATGCACATGTCCCGGATGAGTTGAGGAAGAAGTTGGACAACAAGGGGGAGAAATGCATATTTGTTGGATACAGTGATGAATCCAAGGCATACAAGCTCTATAATCCATCAACCAAGAAATTCATAATCAGCAGAGATGTGCAGTTCATAGAAGAAGAAGCATGGGATGGAAGTTTAGAGAAGACAGTCAATGTCAAAGCATGTATACCACATGAGGACAAAGAGGAATTGACAACAGCAAGTAATTCCTCAACAGTGACTCCCTCTACTCCTATTCAAGCGCAACAAAGCAGGCAGCAAGGAACACCATCAACAAATAATAGGATAGTGTCACGCAGTCAAGCAAGTGCTTCTCCAAGCACACCAAAAAGCGCAACACCAAGTGACATGTCAAGCTCATCTTCAGCAAGCATAAGAAGACCAAAATTCAGAAATTTAAATGAAATTTATGAGCAAGATGAAGTTGATAGCAGCGTTGTTCTGAATTCATTATTTGCTTTGTTTCGTCATGTAGATGACCCAATCCACTTTAAATATGCAATCAAAGATGAAAAATGGGTTACGACAATAGAGGAAGAAATAGAAGCAATAGAAAGGAATGACACATGGGAGTTAGCGAACCTTCCACAAGGAAAAGAATTCATTGGAGTGAAGTGGGTCTATAAGACCAAGAACAATATTGACAGTAAGATTGAAAGGCATAAAGCAAGGCTAGTTGCCAAAGGATACAAGCAATAGCATGGAAGAGATTATTCAGATACGTTTGCACCAGTCGCGAGGATGGAGACAATGCGTACAGTTGTGGCGATTGTCGTGCAACATAAATGGAAAGTGTATCAAATGGACGTAAAATCAACATTCTTGAATGGAGTGTTGAAAGAGGAAGTGTATGTTGCGCAACCGCTTGGTTATGAGGTAGAAGGCCAAGAAGACAAAGTGTATCGGTTGAGGAAAGCTCTTTATGGGTTGAAGCAAGCACTGCGTGCATGGTACAGTAGGATAGATGCCTACTTGTTGGACAATGGTTTCGACAAGTGTGATGGTGAGCCTACTCTCTACATCAAAGAGAGCGATGATAAGATTCTTATTGTCATCCTATATGTAGATGATTTGATTTTTATAGGCAGTGATGATTTCCTCATCGCTGATTTCAAACAAGTCATGAAGAATGAATTTGAAATGACTGACTTGGGGTTGTTAAGATATTTTTTGGGCATAGAAGTGAAGCAAACAGAAAATGGAATTTTTATTTCTCAAGCAAAGTATGTAGCAAACATTTTGGAGAGGTTTAAAATGCAAAACAACAAGCCCGCACCAACTCCAACTGTCATGGGGTTGAATTTGAGCAAAGAAGATTGCAGCAACAATGTCAATCCGACATTATACAAAAGTATGATAGGCAGCTTGATGTATTTGACCGCCACTAGGCCAGATATAATGTATGCAGTGAGTCTGGTGTCGAGGTTCATGGAGACACCCAAGGAGACACATTGGCAAGCAATGAAAAGGATTCTAAGGTATGTCAATGGGACAAAATAGTATGGCATTTTGTACACTGCAACAAATGATTTCAGGCTGGTTGGTTACACTGATAGTGATTGGGCAGGAAGTGTTGATGACAGAAAGAGCACATGAGGATATGTTTTTCATTTGGGTTCCGGAGCCATTTCATGGGCCTCCAAGAAGCAACCGATAGTTTCATTGTCAACAGCAGAAGTTGAATATGTTGCCGCAATAACAGCAGCGTGTCAGGCAGTTTGGATGAGAAGGATGTTGAGGGATCTTCGCCATGACTAAGAGGGAATGGAAACTATTTTCTGTGACAACACATCCACAATTGCATTATCAAAGAATTCTGTTTTTCACAAGAGGACCAAGCATATTGATGCTAAATATCATTTTATTAGAGAGTTGATTAACAATGATGAAATTGTGTTGCAGCACTGCAGGTCACAGGAACAATATGCTAATATTTTCACAAAGTCATTGGCACGTGAAAGTTTTGTTTATCTCAGAGATTATTTGGGAATTTTCAATGGCGACACTTGTGATTAAGTGGGAGTGTTGGAAATATTAATCCCAACCACCACCTTAAACACACTTACAAACACCATGCTTGCCTAGTCAACCACTGCACAGTTGCGATTTTGTTTGCAGGCGAAAGGACTGAAGTCAGAGCAGAAGTACAGTGCGGACCATTCCACAACACATCACATAAGTTAAGGAATTTAATGAAGTTTAGTAAATAAGTATGGGCAAGCATTCACTCCACGAATCTTAGCCCACACTCCACAACACCTGCAAGTTCAAAAAACTAATTACTATGTAAAATCGTCCATGTTGTGTATTAATTATTTTCTTTGTCATGCATTAATGTCAAGTTTGTATCTTGAGATAAATATGGATGTAAAAGTCATTTGTAATGTTGGGCAAGTTAGAGAGCGAGAGTTTGTAAGGTAGTGAGGAGGAAATTGTTGAGGAAATATTGGTGGATGCGTGAAAACCAGTTTTACGGAGTTTTACAGAAGTTTACTCCGCAACCCCAATGATGCGTAAATCGCAGTAACTTTGTTGTGTTTTTCACTTGGAGCTACAACCTCCGTTTATCACGTGAATGTATTTCCTTATGCTTTGACATATAATATAAAGTGTGGCCTATTGCGTTATGGAATTAATCCTTCACAAGTAGATTTACAACAACCTCCTTTGTTTTACTCTGTTTTGTTGTGCTTAAAATTTATGTTTTAATTAAGTCCCTGTGTGGTTGCGATATCCACTCCGCAACCTATTTTTGAGCTAGTTGACTTTGCCGCAACTGATCGCAACTGATTTCAAAGTGTAGACTCCTCTCCTCTGCCCCGTGAAATTTTTCTAACAAGTGATGGGATTGGCAACTTCCAGGTTATGGCCAGAAGGCTGAAATTCGCTGACAATAACAGGCCTTTGAAAGGGTGTTCCCTTTGGTGGCACCGAGTTGTTTAGCGATAAGGATTTTGAAAAGCATGCTTCAATCCATAATTATTTTGCCTATGGTAAACAATCGAGGCCAATTTTGGTTGCTTTAGAGAATTTGTCGTCGGATGGAAGTAAAATGGTAGGAATCTCTAGCAAGAAGAGGGTCATTCGATATAATTCAATGTCATCGTCTCCAATTCTCTCTAGGTGCATTGCGCCTAGCCTCTTGATGGCTTAAGAAGAGAACAGGTCTTCTTCGAAGGAAGGTGCAATGTGGTTCCATCTAGGTACAGGCAACCTTCACCGAAGGTTGTGAGAAGAACACTTAGGCCATCTCTAGGGAAGAGAGTTCTTCAGCCTTCACCTGTTGGCGTGACGTAAGGCTTTCTACTAGTAAAATGTCTCCAGCTATCAGGATTGCGGTAAAAAGAAAATGTTGCTCACCGGATTGAAGGAATGGAGGATCCACCCGAGAATGCTAGGGCCTTGCGAAAGAGATGGGAAGAACCCAGCTTGGCATTGAAGTAGCAGAAGGAGAAGTGTTCCTCTAAGAAGAAGGTGGTCAGCCCTTGTGTGTTCATTTATCCATGTGTTTTTTTAAATAACTTGTCTCTTTCAAAGAAACCTGCCCCTTAGGGACTGTCACAAAGAGTGGACTTCCTTAGGATTAGGTGTGCTAGGTCTGAGGAGTATCTATTACACCAAAATCACAAAATATTTGCTCCTGGTCTCACCCCCTTTGAAACTCATGGCAATATGAGTATGGAAAACCACATCAAGAACGGAACCTGGTGGACGTGCCAAGCCTTAGCAATCTTATCTCAGGGAGAACCCCTTGAACTGGAGGAGAGATGGCTAGAAGCAAGAAGCGATTGGTGAGGTGCCAGTGGTATCCTTTGAGGTGCAGTGGGTTTCACACTTAAGCCTTCATATTTTATCTCAATAAGTGTGAGATTTTGTTGTAACAATTTTGGTTATATTGTCAAGGATAAATTCTAGTTCCTAAAAATGATAATGGATAAAATTTGAAGTTAGAGATCCTTTAGTATAGGCGACTCCATTGGAAGAATGAAAACCTTGTTTTTACAGATTTTGAAGTTTTTGTGCTTGTGAGATGAGACAAGCATGAAGACACTTATAGCTCACCTTGGTGACTCCATTGTGAAAATTGCAAAATTTGGATTTTCATAATTGAAGAGTTGTCTTAATGAAAAATGGCCCCTTGGGATTTCCATGTATTGCATCTTGCACTCGATATTGAGAATATACAAGGATACCCATATAAGCCTCCTCCAAACTTTTAGGAGGCGCTTCATAAGTTTGAAGGGGATTTTTTTGTTGCTATCCCACATGTCTTGGCGTTTATGAAGCATATATATACATGACGATGCCATGATGAGAGTGTCTATTGTTTCTTTCGGATTTGGGATAAGGGAATAATGACTGGCTCAAGTACACTTGTAGCCTGAACAATACCACTTTTGTCAAGGCTTTGATTGAGATCTCTCTCAAATTTTGTGGTGTGGCCCAAGATCATAGAGATTTGAGGACACCTATCAACATTTGTTGACAGCACTAGAAGAAGAGGTCCTTCTTGGTCTTTTTGAAGGCAGTGACGGTATTGATGATGATGAAGATGAAACAGTCTTAGAGAAACATGTCTTGGTTACCTGTGAAGACGATGTTGTTGACAACCCAGAAGAATTAGAGGATCTTCAGGATATTGTCCCTGTTGTCCTAAAATAACAGCCTGTGAACAGTGTCCAGGGCCATGATTTTGAAAGGGTGAATGCATCATTGGATTGGATGCAAACTGCTCATAGGTCATATACCCTGGAGTTTGATTCCCTTCATAATTATGATGCTGAAGGAGATGAAGATCATAGAGGCCTAGCCTTGAAAAATATTTTGAGCTCTCTCTAAAATATGATGATGTACATATTTGTCCAGAAGAGCAACCCTGGGAAGATTTTGAAATCACCATCAAAGAACATTTTCTAGAAAAGCCTGAGTTTGAAAAGGAAGCCCAAAATCATAAAAGATTGCGATTAACAAAGTTCCCAGGTTCCACTTCAGCCAGACATATCAGCACTCTTATTTTGATATTTCATTGTTCTTAATGATAATCAGACAGGGGTAAAGGACACTACACCTTGGAGGCTTTGAGGTGGTTGCATTGGAAGATGGATTTTAATTTTTACTTTAGCATGTTGAAATGCGGAGATTCTGATGTTCAAAGGTGCTCCCGAGAAGAACACTTGTCCCTATGTTGGAGAGAAATGTTACCCACAGTTTTGTGAGATGGTGGGTATGTGCTTCATGTGATACAAACATGTCCCAGAAGTATAACAACCATTTGCAGATGTTCTTGGTTTTGTGTCAAGTTTCCACTTTCATTTTGTCACTTGTTAGGTTAGATATGAGATGGGAATCTGACAGATGATTTTGTTGATGCAATTTCAAGGCATTCAGGCATTGGAACCTACACAGAATGGATAGAGGAATCTCCTCCTTTTTCGACTACCCCCTCTGTTTTACAATGCCACTCCCTCTCAAGTTCGGCACCTGGATCAATCTCATGACAGCCCATTTGCTGAAGCATTCGAAGAGCATGAGAGGAGTGGGAAATACAGCCGATAAGAAATTGATGAATGGAAGGCTGCTCTCTGTACAATCTCTCGTCTCGCTGAGTGGTCGCTCCAAGAAGACACGAATGGGTGGGTGACTCATCATCGTTCCCTGTTTTGCTATGTTCTTCTTTATATGCTTCTGTTTCTGCTTAAACCTTTGGAATTTTCAAACTCTCTGCATATACGAGGCAGCTGTGGTGAAGCGAGTGGTTGAAGACGTCGGTAAACTTTGTAACAGACGAACCGCTCCCCTTTGATTTAGTAGTACTGTTCCATCACGGTGTCCAGTGAAGGAATATCTAAATAAATCTCCAAGGGGTTTTGGGGTAAGCTTGTATTTGTTTGTGTGTAAAAC
This sequence comes from Pinus tabuliformis, assembly GCA_031772625.1. Taxonomy (NCBI): domain Eukaryota; kingdom Viridiplantae; phylum Streptophyta; class Pinopsida; order Pinales; family Pinaceae; genus Pinus; species Pinus tabuliformis. The sequence continues at coordinate 217,600,460 of CM062820.1, read as the reverse complement.
ACACCTGCAACATGAATGTTTGTTTAATGGGGTCTAGTAAATAAGAAAGGGAGAGTTGTTTTTAGTGTGATTTTTTTGGATTTTTTTGTGCCCGGAATTTTTAGCACCCTGTAAAAATTTTAAAACACATAAATTATACAAATTAAACTCACCGAAAAAATTGTAAAAAATCTTACGAAAAACAAAAAACAAAGGTGCACAGAAAAATGTAATATGTTGCAGAACTTCAGAACTTCTGTGCTTTACTAAATGTTAGTAAATGTGCAATCAATGGCTCAATGTATTTGTAAATTATGCGGTTTGATTGTTAAGGGTTTTCTATGACAATTTCGGTTGATGGGTTGTGCTGTATTCTTCACATGTACCATCAGGACTCACAAAATTAAATTTCGATTTTTTTTTTTCCATTTAGATTGAGTTGAGTTTAGATCAGGATTAATTTTAATATGGAATGAGAGAACTATTTATTTAACAATAAAATGTTTTGATTAGAAATATGTTTAAATAGAAAATATATATATTTGTTATCAAAATTATGTAAAATTTGATAAGTATAAATAATTTTTAACAATGGAGTAGTTTTTTTAGTGGAATTTAATGATATAATTTCAATTGAGATTGTGATTTTTTATTATTTAAAACGCATTTTTACATGTGTAAATACATTCGGCACTTTCAAAAATCCATAGAACACTTGAATTTTACAGATTAACTAACTTAAACTTACAATATCCTAAAAATCTAACAATATTTTTCATAATTAATTAATCAATAATGAAAAAAGTTTGTCATGATTATCATAACTATGTAAAATTATATAAATTTGGTAAAAAGATTGTTATCATAAATTAGGGACATTTCACTTCATTAAATTGATAACCTCTATTTTTCTAATAAATTAAAATCCAAAATTAAAATGAATTTAAGCTAATTTAATTATTAATTATAATTATAATTATTAATTTTTTAGTATAATTAAATTAATTTTTGTATTCAAACTTCTGTGATCCATAATGAATTAAGCAAAGCCTTTCGGTAGAAATCACATAAGAGGAATTTTTGGCCCACACATTTGGGACCAACAAGTGTGGTTAGTTAAATTAAAATAATTTAATTAATAATTGTATTTATTTTTTATTTTATTTTATTTATATTTTTATGTAATTTGATTGATTCAAAATGTTTACCTAATATAGAAGAAGACGGTCCAACATCTCTTCCATTCTGGGTTGGATAATGTCCTATGTTTAAAAAATATTTTAAAATCTAATTTTATAAAATTAATTTTATAAAATATATTTTAAAAATTAATTTTATAAAATGTAATTGGTTATAGTAACTTAACAAAATATTAAACAAAATATTATTTAAACAAAATCATATTAGGGGAGAGCCTTCTATTGTTGTGCAGGGACCAATACTAGTTATAGTACTGGTCCCACAAATCTATAAAAAAATATTCATAAATCATCAAAAATATGCACATAAATAGTTTATATTAAGTTATATAAATTATATAATTTAGTCCAAAATGGTTCCACATATTGATTGGGCCAACAAGTGTCAAATACCAAACCTTAACATCACAAGTTGACAAGACATAATGTCCCAAATATCTCCAACTCTGAATTACCAAATAAGTCAAAATGCATTACAAAACATTCAATTGAATTCTATTCAGGAGTACACATATCCCATCAAATAGCCACCTATAGAGTTCCACTCGAGCAACACATCCCATTGCTCAATAATACATGCACAAGAATAGTTGAAATGTGTGTTAGCCATATGTACATGTGTGTTTAACCATTCAACCTATTGAAGACAATAAATGACAACATTCAATTGAAGATTGAACTGTAGTTTAAATTTTAAGGATGACATTTTTTATTAAAGTTTAGAAACTTTGGCGAATCTCACTAGACCCTAATATGCAAATTATAAAATATTTGTTGATATATTTGTAAAAACATTCAAATTTATAATGGTTTTATATTTAGTCTCTATATAATTTTGGCGATTTTTAAGGTAAAATAATTTTATACTATAAAATTTGGGCGAATCATCTTTAGAAAAAATGGAAATTTACGAATCCCTTTTTTGGAAAAAGCATGGAAAATTAGCCCACTTGCAAATATTAGACCCTAAAATTTTCCATGGATTGAAGACAATAAATGACATCATTCAATTCAAGAATTAGTTCAGAGGATGCAATAAATGACGCCAACCATTTAAATTCGAGTATTAAACATACCAGCCTTTTCAATTTAGGAATTAAAAATAGGAAAGCACATGGATCAACCATCAAAGATTATTAGCCATTTGATCTTGTACAAATCGATCCAAGCCACACATTTGAATTTGGGAGATGGCAACCCATGCCAATCTTCCCTACCAATTAAATTCTATATGAAAAAACTATTAAACATCATCTCTTGCTCATTTTCATTTCAAACATTGATTCTACTCATCAGTTATTGGAGACATGCAATCAAAGTGTTCAGACACTGTTACATTCATTCTATTCAGAAGTTGTTGGAAACATACAAACTGAGTGTGTGCACACTATTACATTCATTCTATTCATCAGCTGCTAGAGACATACAAACAAAGTGTGTGCACAGTGTTACATTCATTCTATTCATCAGTTGCTTGAGACATACAGGTATGTTTTTGTTGAATAATGTTATCATTTTTGTTTAATAATGAATAATGTTATTTTTGTCGAGAAACAAGGGTAAATTAAAGCCATTATAGCCAATATCACTTGTTAAATAGATCACAAGGTCAAGAAGAATTTCTATATGAATAACATACCCACTGATTTAGAAATCAATTTCATTGCCACTATAACCTCAAATCTGACCCTTGCAACTCAATATCAGACTACTATAATAGCAAAGAATGTCCTTTCAAAGAGCAAATTCTAATGTCATGTAGATTCATTGTCTGGTTAGAGAAGCATTTCTAAATGAATAACAGACCCACTGGTTTAGAAATTCTTTTTTCCAGTCTCAAGGGGGTCCCCTAGGTGTTGTATGTTGCCAACAAACCCATAAACCTGTAAAGAATCAAATTTGATTGGCACACAGAAAAGTCAGAGTGAGTTGTTTCCCCTAAGCAGTCAACAAGAAGGATAATTTCTTACCTATATTAATGTTCGTTGAGATCTAATGCCTCCAACAGTATAACAATGAGTGAAGAATGACAAAACTAAAAAGATATGTGCCTAAGGTGAATCTGAAATCAAAATAAGTATCAAGCAAACCAAACATTGCAACACATCTAACAACTATTGAGCCAATAGATTCTAAGAACCAGAGATAAGGCATAATAGAACCAAACCAAATATTATTTGAGGTTGAATTACACCATAGTGGGGGCAACATTGAAGGCATATAGTGCACCATTAGGTGTGGAAAACCCAAACTGTAATAGATGTGAGAACATGCTATATTATCTCCGTTAAGGTCTGTCAAAGTCCCGCATAAACTTAAAGTGAAGTTTTGAGAGTGCTATCATGCAAATCTGCATCAGTGGAACTGCCTAATAATTACAACCCATCTAACCTTACAACGACTATGCCTCTTTGTTTGGACTAGTAATTTTCTAGTCTCAAGGGGTCCCCTAGGTGTTGTATGCTGCCAACAAACCCATAAATCTGTAAAGAATCAAAGTTGATTGGCACACAAAAAACTCAGTGTGAGCTGTTGCCCCTAAGCAGTCAATAGCAAGGATAATTTCTTACCTATATTAATGCTTGTTGAGATCAAATGCCTCCAATAGTATAAAAATGAGTGAAGAATGACAAAACTGAAAATATATGTGCCTGAGGTGAATCTGAAATCAAAATAAGTATCAAGCAAACCAAACATTGCAACACATCTAACAACTATTGAGCCAATAGATTCTAAGAACCAGAGATAAGGAATAATAGAACCAAACCAAATATTATTTGAGGTTGAATTACACCACAGTGGGAGAAACATTGAAGGCATATAGTGCACCATTAGGTGTGGAAAACCCAAACTGTAATAGCTGTGAGAACATGTTATATTATCTTCGTTAAGGTCTGTCAAAGTCCTGCATAAACTTAAAGTGAAGGTTTCAGAGTGCTATCATGCAAATCTGCATCAATGGACCTGCCTAATAATTACAACCCATCTAACCTTACAACGACTATGCCTCTCTGTTTGGACTGGTAATTTTCTAGTCTCAAGGGGGTCCCCTAGGTGTTGTATGCTGCCAACAAACCCATAAATCTGTAAAGAATCAAAGTTGATTGGCACACAAAAAACTCAGTGTGAGCTATTGCCCCTAAGCAGTCAATAGCAAGGATAATTTCTTACCTATATTAATGCTTGTTGAGATCAAATGCCTCCAACAGTATAACAATGAGTGAAGAATGACAAAACTGAAAATATATGTGCCTGAGGTGAATCTGAAATCAAAATAAGTATCAAGCAAACCAAACATTGCAACACATCTAACAACTATTGAGCCAATAGATTCTAAGAACCAGAGATAAGGCATAATAGAACCAAACCAAATATTATTTGAGGTTGAATTACACCACTGTGGGGGAAACATTGAAGGCATATAGTGCACCATTAGGTGTGGAAAACCCAAACTGTAATAGATGTGAGAACATGCTATATTATCTCCATAAAGGTCTATCAAAGTCCCGCATAAACTTAAAGTGAAGGTTTCAGAGTGCTATCATGCAAATCTGCATCAATGGACCTGCCTAATAATTACAACCCATCTAACCTTACAACGACTATGCCTCTCTATTTGGACTGGTAATTTTCCAGTCTCAAGGGGGTCTGTTACACGGAATGAGTCGATCTTGCGGACAAGATTGACCTTCCTAGAATCTAACGATATCTAGTGACAAGCAAGCCAATAAAAAACTATCTTTCTCTAAATATGCAATATATAAACAAAGGCAAACAAGTGTTTTAGGCCTACCTTGGGTCCAATGCAAGTTTGTGGAAGCCTCGCTCCTTTGATCCAAATGAGCTCCCTTGTAGCGAATCTGCAAACACAAACAAGCAAACAAATTAAATAGCACCTGAAAAGCCAATATCATAAAGCATACTTATCATGATGATCAAGGAATTCATGAAACAAATGACATAAGACAATTTGTTGAGAAAAATGAATCTGATTGTATTAATTCAAATCAAAGAAGAACTTTACAACATGTGCCTTGATGTTGTACAAGCTCCTCCCAGGGTCCAACAAGAAGTCTCCTCTACTTTGACAAGTTTCACTCTCTTCCCAATGAAGCCCAAAAAGGTATGTGATCTCTCCTCTCAAGCTTAACTAGGAAGTCTCAATTCCACCAGCATTTACCCTAAAAAATGTTCAGCTTCTAACCTCCTTAGCAACCAGCCCAATGCCTTAATTTATAGTGCAATGGAGGGAAGTTACTAGGTCCTCCTTCAAAGGGATAAAGCCCTCCTTCAAAGGAATAGCTCCTCTCATCAAGGGATTAGCTCCTTCTCTTTTTGGATGCATGAACCACCTAAGAGCGAACAATCCACGTCAAAATTCCTTCTAGAATTAACCCAAAGTGAGTTTTTTAGAATAAACTTGCGCCTTTTTGACTTTCACCGGGGTCCGCACCCACTCCTTTAGGGACAGAGTGGGCAGGTCCGCAAGTAATGTGAACAGGGGGTGCAGGACCGCAAGTAACAGTGAGAGAAAGTGCGGAACTAGAGCTTTGTTGATTTTCAATGTCTTTCTCTCATTTTCAAAGCTTGACTTGAAGAGCTGAGGTCTGAGACTTGCTTAGGAGGACAGTACAAGTGATGATAGACCCATACTGACTGCAAATAGTCATGGTGACGATATTTTTGTGTAACAGGGTCCCCTAGGTGTTGTATGCTGCCAACAAACCCATAAATCTGTAAAGAATCAAAGTTGATTAGAACACAGGAAACTCAGTGTGATCTATTTCCCCTAAGCAGTCAACAACAAGGATAATTTCTTACCTATATTAATGCTCGTTGAGATCATATGCCTCCAACGGTATAAAAATGAGTGAATAATGATAAAACTGAAAAGATATGTGCCTAAAGTGAATCTGAAATCAAAATAAGTATCAAGAAAACTAAACCTTGCAACACATCTAACAACTATTGACCCAATAGATTCTAAGAACCAGAGATAAGGCATAATAGAACCAAACCAAATATTATTTGAGGTTGAATTACACCACAGTGGGGGCAACATTGAAGGCATATAGTGCACCATTAGGTGTGGAAAACCCAAACTGTAATAGCTGTGAGAACATGCTATATTATCTCCGTTAAGGTTTGTCAAAGTCCTGCATAAACTTAAAGTGAAGGTTTCAAAGTGCTATCATGCAAATCTACATCAGTGGACTTGCCTAATAATTATAGTCCATCTAGCCTTACCACGACTACGCCTCTCTATTTGGACTAGTAATTTTCCAGTCTCAAGGGGGTCCCCTAAGTGTTGTATGCTGCCAACAAACCCATAAATATGTAAAGGATCAAAGTTGATTGGAACACAGAAAACTCAGTGTGAGTTGTTTCCCCTAAGCAGTCAACAAGGAGGATAATTTATTACCTATATTAATGCTCATTCAAATCAGATGCCTCCAACAGTATAACAATGAGTGAAGAATGACAAAAATGAAAAGATATGTGCCTAAGGTGAATCTGAAATCAAAATAAGTATCAAGCAAACCAAACATTGCAATACATCTAACAATTATTGAACCAATAGATTCTAAGAACCGGAGATAAGGCATAATAGAACCAAACCAAATATTATTTGAGGTTGAATTACACCACAGTGGGGGCAACATTGAAGGCATATAGTGCACCATTAGGTGTGGAAAACCCAAACTGTAATAGTTGTGACAGTTTAGTTATAATAATTAGGATAGAGTAGGAACAAGAATAATGAGGAAAGAAACCTCTTACCTATATTTGACTTAGGTTTTGACTTGCAAGAACAAAAAGAACTAGAACTAAGAATTTGAAAGGGAATAACTATACAAGGGAGAGACACCAGTACACAAACGCCTCCACCTTAGACTTTTAGAATTTGAAAGGGAATAACTACATAAAGAGACTACAACTAAGAACCCTTACATAAAAACATGCTAACCCTTACTAGGAATAAAATGAATGGCAAGAACAAAATGAGTGCCAAAAACAATGATTTGAGGACACAAAAAGTTAGTTGGGTTGAAGAAACTCAGTTATGTCAAAGATGTTCAAAAAAAGAAAAAGGAATAACTCTTCTTGATAACTCATATTTTTACCAACTAGGAATAAAATGAATGCCAAGAACAAAATGAATGACAAGAACAATGATTTGAGGACACAGAAAGCTAGTTGGGTTGAAGAAACTGTGTTATGTCAAAGCTGTTACAAAAAGAAATAGGAACCCATATTTTTACCAACTAGGAATAAAATGAATGCCAAGAACAATCATTTGAGGACACAGAAAAATAGTTGGGTTGAAGAAATTGTGTTATGTCAAACCTGTTACAGAATTAAAAAGGAATAACTCTTCCTGATAACTCATAAAAATCATCTAAGAATCAAACAAAGAAGTTTAAACCCTTCCAATAATGATTTTCAGATCTGAGATGTATTTAGTTACAATATATAGATAAGAACTGATTGTTGTTTCTTATTGATTGCAAAGGCTAATGAATTTCCTTATTTTCTAATACAGTTTTTTAAAATCAGAATTTGGTGGTAACTTTGTAGGTTGTTGCAGCCATGCCAAGAGTTTCTATTGCAAATCGTACAAGGAACAGGAGGAGGTGAGGGGCGAGGGGGGCCCAACTGCGATCCAATTCATCAAATGAGGATAGGGGGGTGATGTGAATGCTCCCAATGCACCTAGTTATTTCGTTGAAAAGGACATTGTGGTGGCAGATCATGCTATCCCACCATCAACCACAGAGTCACCTTCAACCACAGTGCAAGGTGAAAGTTCAACAAAGAAAATCAGTGCCATCAGAGGTTGGACAAAGCAAGACATGTTAGTTGCAATTGATGACATCGAGTTTAAGGGACATTCAATCTGTGCCTCTGCAAAAAAACATGGTATTGTTGCCTCTAACATACATTATTGGATAAATGGGTTGACTAATGCGAAGCGTAGAGGACCTGTTACAATTATGAATGAAGAGGAGGAGGCCGATGTGGTTGAGTGGTGTAATGAGATGGCCCAATTGGGAGATGGGTTAGATATTATACAAATTAAATACACAGTAGCTCAAATCTTTTGGGGAAGGCAAAACCCCTTCAAAGATGGGTTTCTTGGTAAATCATGGTGGAGTGGATTTAAAAAAAGGCATCCAGATCTTGTGCTACGTACAATTGAGGGCCTTAACAGAGACAGGGCTTTAAATCTACACCCTGCAATTGTGTCCAAGTTCTATAACACTCTTTCTGCTGCATATGAGCAACACTCATATGCCCCAGACCATATATGGAACTATGATGAAACAGGCTTACAAGCAGGAAGGAATTGTGGTATGCAGGTAATTGCCAAAAGAGGGAGCAGAAATGTGCCTAAGATTTTGCCTAAGAGCAAGGAGTGGATCACTATTATTTATTGTGTCAATGCAATTGGTTCTTCAATCCTAGGATTTTACGTATTCAAAGGTAGAAAACAACCAAAAAACTATATATAAAACTGTGAACCAGGTGCGTGCATGGCAGCGCATCACCATGCATGGATGGCAAAGGAACTATTCCTGAATTGGCTTTGTCACTTTGATGCATCTTGACCAAGTGGTGTCTCGCCTAAAAACATACACCTACTTATTTTATATGGCCATGGAAGCCACATGGTTGTGTAGACAATTGAGGAGGCCAATGGGGACCCTCAGCTTTAGGGACCATTTTCATTTTCAAAGGAAAGATCTACCCAAGAGCATGTGGTTGAGAAGTACAATAGAAACTAGCCCTATGTCTACTCGCAGAGGCAGTAAACAAAAGAATCCCTTTGTTCTCACTAAAGGAAATTCAAGAGAAAATAATAGAAAGTAAAGATCAATTGAATCCAGTTTGAAACAACATTGGAAAGGAAAAGAAGTATTAATTACTTAATTTGGTGATTACTTGATGAAAGGCAACATAATAAAGAAGGAAAAGAAGTGAACATAAATCACAAGTAGTTACCAATAGAAGATGCTAATAACCATCGAAAAACTGAGCATGAGGGGATTCAACAAGAGACAAACATATCTATAATATCTATCTGTAATATATATCCAGTGGAAGAGATTTGTTTTAATATTTCAAGAGAGGTTATATATTGACAGTTCCTATTTCAAGAGAGGTTATATATTGCACATATAAAGATAAAAAAAAATCACTGTAATTAAGATCATTACAAACATATTCATTGTTGAATAATAGGTAGAAGCTTCACTGTAGCTCTTAATGGAATTATGGTCCATCATGTTCCCAATCTTAAAGAAATTATGGTCCATTCACTTGAAAATCTATCACATTTTGTCCTAAATCTTGAATGGAATTATGACCTAACCATTATGATAGAAAATAATACATGCTTCTAAAAGTATTCCAAAGAAACACTAAATAAAAAGAGATGAACCAAGCAAGCCTCCAACAAAGAAATGACACACCATACCAAAAATGGTTTGCACTTTGATAAGGCAAGATAAATAGCTCTAGTGATGAATGAACCTGAAATGTGCATCTTAACAGGCTAAAGCAACAAGTGTTTAAGTGGGCATGAACATTTTTACTTGAACAAATAATTTGGCAATGTTATATGAGGTATAAGTGTAACTTTACATAGCTTCTATTATGGCAGGTAGGCAAAGGACAAATCTTACACCGTTTTAAAATCTCAAATGCACAAGCATACAATCATTAATGTTCAGATAATTGTCACTAACAAACTTGTTGAAAATCTGATGTACAACTAATGTATAGTAAAGCCATGAGAGTGGGGCTAAACAGTGCAAAGCTTCTTGACAAAATCCACAATGCAATGAAAGATTCCCCCCATTCTATGGCTCTTCATACTAAAGGTTAAACCTGAAAAATATAATTACCTAGACCATTCTTACTGTGTTTAACAGGATCTATAACATAAGAGATGGAAAAATTATCACATTTACATTAAAAAATCAGAACTACAACTGCAATTTCAGAACTACAGATTGTGCGTTCATGGCTGAAACATTCTCTCTTCCACAATTTCTTGATTCTCAGTATCAAGTGATCAGACAGTGCAACACTTTTTCCTACTTACTCACTCTTATTTTCATATTAGTTTACAGTAACAGAGCAACAGTTAGCATTCTACAATATCAAAACAACATGGTCTTCATTCCACCTCTTTCATGGTTACATGTTACAGTGGTTAGTTCAAATTAGGTCATTGGCGTCGTCAAAAGGGTGGACTTAGTACATTTGACATTCATATGCAATCGCTCCTATGCAACAGACAGTGGCTATACGAATCGTTCAACAAAAGCCTAGAAAGAAACCTAAGGGAAAGCCTAGAGCCAGTATTCCGTGAGGGGCTAGAGACAGGGAGAGGGGTATCTAAATGGAGGAAGCCCACAACCCAAAACCCCCCACAAAACTAAAAACCCACACAAAACTTTGCCGACCTGTCATAATAACACTCATTCTCCAGTTACTTATATGTCGCTCAAGGCTGCTGGACATTGAACCACGTCGAGTTGTTGCACAATCCGCCTGCCCTTATGACCTAAAGAAATAGGTGTGGTCTGCTTCATATAATAGCGGTGAAGTGAAGTGCGCCTCAGGCTGCGTATATTAACAAGCAATTCCAATTCCAGTTTAAGTTTAAGCACAACCTCCAGTAAACACAAAGGCTAAGGCGGTAGAGCCTATTGAATTGAAAGAACTAGCAGCTAAGAAATATGACAAGGCCAACAATGCTACAATATTTAAAACCCACACAAAATGCACAACCCAAAACCCACAAAACTGAAAACCCACACAAAACCCACGACCCAAAACCCACACAACTGAAGCTAAATTTCAGAAAATTAGCCAAAACCCACACAGCTTAAGGTGTTTAAAAACACATACACATGCATAACAAAGGCACAATAATCCAATTAAGCTAAATGTGGTAAAAGCACAGTGTTCTGGTAGGACAGTGTCCTAACTTCTATGTCCAGTTGTTGTTTTTTCTCCATGCCAGAAAGCCACAGGAACCCTAGATGCTCCAAAAACAATGGCTCGGACTCTAACAACCTGCAAGACAACATCAAACATGATTAGATATCCCCAAAAATGCAGAGAAAATGTGAAATTCAAGCTCACAAATTTACCTACGAACCTGAAAAATCTCTTCAAAGCGCAAAACGGCCATGTCCAACACTGAGCCAAGCTAAATCTGCTACAGGGAGGAATGCAAACGATTAACGAGCCCATGCCACCAGACAGGTTAGAAAAACCAATCAAAAAAGCAAGACAAAACTGACGAAAATAACCGAACAGCCTCCAACACGACCATCTTTGTTGCTCCATAAACCACTACCCGCATCACCGAAACCACTACCCACATCATCGACGATCGTTATGGCAATGACCGCCATTGGAGCAGCGGATGTATATCAACTTCTACACTGATAGAACTACAACAACAGTGTCATTTAGGATTATTTTGGCTGGAAGAACATGTTTTATTTCTGGGGCCTTTCAGGCCATTACTTTTCATTCACCAATTCTGGTTATTCAAAGATAACGAACTGAACTTTAAAGGTGTTATTTACTCTTGACCCATAGGATCTCTCTGGCATTTATAACAGGCCCTGAACGGCTATATACTGACTGTACAGACTTGTACTATATTCGACTCGAGAGTCGTAGGGCTTCGTATAAAACATACACTGGAATCATACTTTTTAAAACCTCACATTCAACGATTCCTACGCGAAGATATCTTCTTCATAATAATAATACTTTAATTTTAAGTTCATAACCAAGGTATTAGTGTGATTCTTCATTGGGATGCTTGATATCTTCTTCATAATAATAATACTTTAATTTTAAGTTCATAACCAAGGTATTAGTATCATTCTTAATTGGGATGCTTAATAATTGAGGATGTCTTACTTTTAAGTAGAATATGGTTTCTTCTATAATGCTTTGTATTGTAGGGATGGGTCTCAAAGCCTTGCTAGTGTGTATGGTATGGAAATAGGTCCCTTAGCTTTTAGGTGAATCTTCCCTGAACCAAGAGACATCAACAAGACCTCAAATCACACAACATGCCTTGTTTAGGATATCATTATTCTTAAAGTGAGATATGGAAGAAGTTGAGTATGAGAGGGTGATAAGGAAGAAGTTGAGTTGTTTTCGCCATAACTTAAGTTGCTTGAGCTAATAGGCCATGACCATAACATAGACACTTAAAGTGGATCTTTGTCATACAAGATGGATATGGACATGAATAAAAGACTTTTGCACAGTGGGGATGTGGGTATTGGGGCCTTAACCATAATTAAGGGAAGACAATAAGGGATTTATACCATAAATGAATCTTTAAGGCTCATTGGCAATAAACATGACCTAAAATCATAATATAGAATATTTATAAGTGATATTGGCCTTATAGTGGAATGTGGGTAACATTATGAAGTCTTATATCCTAAGATAGATGTCCCAATGCATTTCTCATGGTAATAAAATAGGGCACACAGGTCCTTGATGAAGGCTTAAAGGATTAAGGGTCATTGACAATGATATAAACCACTTAGCATTTACTCTAGGTTTTGGGGGGGAGGCATAAGGACTGTATCAGAGGAATCAACATTAATAGATGGAGGGTTGTGCCCAATATATGGTAAGGGATTTGACAATTAAAGCATGTTTGAACAATTTGACATAGTAGATGGGTTAATGTTAAGCTTACAGTGATCATTAATAAAAAATACTAGAGGCATTATGGGGGGAAAAGGCTCAGTAGTTAAAACCCTAGCTGTTAATCACCTTCTTTTCGTGTTGCCTTACCCACTGCCATGAATGGGTCACCAAATCTCGTGCCTCATCATATGGGTGTGGCTCCATTCTATTTGCTTTTGTGCCCTTTTCGAGGTTTTTGGTGGTGTTTCTTGCTTACCAATTTCATCGCTTGTTTCCTTCCATCATTGACAGTGGTTCATCACTCTCTACATTCGGGCCATGGTTGGTGTTGTTACCTTTAGTGTCCTTTTGTTCTTTGAGGTTCGACATTCTTTTCGAGTATTAGTGGGTTTATATCCACTGTTCTCTGTCGTGGTGTATCTAGAAGTCATCTCATTGTCGATGATCATTAATCTGTCTTTACTGTTTATGCTAGTGATATTTTTTCTATCGCAGGCTTTGGTGCTATTGCAACGTTAATGTTATTGTTGTTGGGGTTTGTCACCTTGCTCATGTAATGTTTTGTTTCTCAATTCTAGGCCCACGTATGGACTCTCTGGGTCATTTTTTCATTTTTTGGAATGTTGTCAGTATGTTTGTATTTGAGGTTTAGATCTTATGGTTTCTACATAACAAGTTTTTATTTTTCTGAGCCTAGGATTTATTTTTCTTATGTGGCCCCTAGGGTTTAAATGATTTTATGAAATGTGTAGCAAAATTTCATCTAAAATAATCTTTGTGCTAGCCCTTTTGTTATTTTTTTATTTTTTAGTTTAGATGGTTGATAGCTATTTTCTTAGTTTGTATATGGAATGTATTTTCGCATATGAAAAATGTAGTTTCTTTCTTCTTTGATCAATAAAATTACGCTTCTTTTTCTAGGAAAAAAAACATTGATGAAACTACCCCTCCCATTTTATGTCAACTAAGTCGAGGCCCTCTATGTCAATCAAATTGTAAATGTTTTCAATGCCAACAACAAGTTTGAAATGGTGGATAGTTATTATTCCATGACACTCAATCCTACATAATAAACTTTTTCTTGTATCGTCCTCAACCTTCATCATTGTCACTCCCTCGATATCTAGAGCTACCTATAATAAAAGGTGGTGATTTCCTTGAAGGGAGACTCTATTCATAGTGATAGAGGGAGGACTATAACATGTGTGATGTCATATTGTAGTTTGTTGCTATATTAAAACAATGACTTTGAAGAAGGGCATTATGATAGATGTAAAGCTATGATATCTCATATAAGATAGTTTCCACATGAGAGCAAGCTTAGATTAGCCTATCCAAAATTGTTCATAAGAAGATATAGGCATAAAGAAACATGACAAAAGTCATGTTGATAAGAGGAATGCAACATTACCATGGAAAACAAGAAAGTGTGGGTGTGATAACATTTTTGTTATAGCCATTAAAACAAAAATGAAAAATAAACCATAAACTAAACTAAATAAATATAAAATAGTTGAAATAAAGAAGAAAATCTACCTAAAAAAGAGGCCCTCATCCAAGAATACAATTAAAAAATAAAGTAACAAAGTAAATGAGCCAAGAATTTCCAAAATAAATTTAGTAAGCCTTTTTATATAACCCTAATGGAAGAATGCATTTAAAAAATAAATAAAAAATTAAGAAAGTGACAAAGCAAATGTAACAAAGAAAAAAATTAAGGTAAAGGTTATAAACCTTCTATATGTACAACCACAATTGAAAAACACAAACAATCACAACTCATTTAAGGTTATTTCCACATGAGAGTAAGCTTAGATTAGCCTATCAAGAATTATTCATAAGAAGATATAGGCATAAAGAAACATGCAACATTACCATGGAAAATAAGAAAGTGTGGTTATTACAATCATTAAAACAAAATTAGAAAATAAATCATTATATATATATATATATATATATATATATATATATATATATATATTCTAAACCTCTTATAACCCTAATCCAAAAATACACTAAAAAAATAAATAAAAATTTAAGAAAGTAACAAAGCAAATGTACTAAAAAAAAATCTAAGATCATAAACCTAATATATATATACATCTATAATTTGAGAACATAAATAATTTCATGTACATAAAAAGATAGCATTAACATGAAAGACAAAACAAACAAAAACACCAAGATAACATTATTATTATAGCCATTAAAATTAAATTAAAAAATATAAAACAAATAAAGTAAAGAAGAAAATCTAATGAAAAGAACATGGTAAATGCACCCATGTCCACAGAGCTTTAAATTGACTATAAATGGTGCACTATTAAAGTATTAATTTTCATAAGTGACAAAACCAAATTCCTAGTAAATAAATTCTTAGTAGATAGAAAAAACAATTAAGTTTAAATACATCTAAACATCTTAAAATAAATTTCCTAAATTATATATATATTTAAATAGAAGAAAATACAAATCTCAGATATATATAATCACTATATATATATATATATATATATATATATATATATATATATATATATATATACCAAAAGCTTAAAATATATAAATAATTTTTAAAACCATTAAATTATTTATATATATATATGATTAACTTCCTTATTAAAATAGGAAAGTGGATCAAATTGACTAGATTTCATATATATGGCACACGTTAACAATAACTAAGACATTTTCATTATGATAAACAATTATAAAGAGAATTTAAATATACAATAGTAAATATGTAAATTGAGAATTGTTTTTTTCTTTTTTCCTTTTTTTTTCTTTTAAGGTGATATATTGGTAATTTAAGTTAATAATTAAAGTATTTGCAACAAAGTGATTGTGTCAAGATATAATAGAGAGATTTGATTAATTGTCAAGTATAACTTTTATCCATGGAAACAAAAACAAAAAACATATAAAAATTGTTCAAAATTAAAAAAAAAAAAAACACAATATAAAATAGTAATTAGATGTACAATTGATATTGATCATAATTAAAAATGCACAAAATTAAATATTATAGGAAGAGTATTTTCAAGATTTGAATTTTAAACAATAATTACGTAATATAATTAGCCCAAATGAATATTCAATTTAAATTAATTCTTTTTTATGAGTAAATTTTATCTCACTTCATTTTACCTTAATTGAAATATACAATGTCTAAATATTTTTTCTTTCTATTTTCTTTGGATATTATAATAAAAACATTGTATCTTTGTTTTAAAATAAATTAAGAAAATCAAAATTTTGCATTCAAATTTACAAATATGACCAAATTCTCTACTTTAAATAATTAACCTAGAAAATATAAATAAACACTTCACAAATTATGAAAAAATATGATAATGTATTGCTTATCTTATTCAAAATAAGCTTTAAATAATTAACCTAGAAAATATAAATAAACACTTCATAAATAATGAAATATAATGATATTGTATTGCTTATCTTACTCAAAATAAACTTAAAATTTAGCATTGTAAAAACCACATTCTCAACTTAAATAATTTTCCAATGCCATATCTCTAAATACTCATAAAAAACCAGCGTTTAATAAATTACCTTAGTTCTATTTACTCACAACAAACCAGCCTTTAATAAATTACCTTAGTTCTATTTACTCACAACAAACCTGCCTATAATAATTTAATTTAAGTTTACATTCTAAAAAAAATTAATTTATGTATTTATATATTTTAGAATAGTTAATTATTGAAAAGGGATTTCTACCTCTCCATAGGCTAAAATAGGAGATTTTAGCTTAGAAAATATTGTTTTAATATGAGGGAAGTTGAGCACCTCCTCTATAAATAGAGGTGCTCTTCTTCTCATTTTCTCATGGTTGGATTTGGTGGAGAAATTTCTTAGGAGGTCTGAAATTTCTATGACTTTTCTCTCTTATAACTTGACTATGGATAGATGAGTTACTTTTCTTGGTTGGAATTATCATGTGATGTTGCCTCTTTTCATGGATGCTTATGGTGGATCTTGGATGATGCATGGTGAAGTAAGATAATTTATTTGCTTTATCTTGGTATATGTTCCATGGGATAAATTTTGATATGCTAAGTTAGTTTATTTAGTATTTGCTTCATTTCCCCTTGTTGATCTAAACCCTTATTCCAAATATTTGAGGAATAAAGATAACCTTTTCGTTTCCCTAATCATCCAAAAATATTGAGGTCGTAGATCTAAAACCCTAGGGTATGTTAGTTTATTTTCCTTGTCCGTAGCTTGTTTGGATCTAGTTATCACTCTAAGGAAACACTAGAATTGTTTAATTCTTTGACTTCATATGCGCCCCCATATATATATATATAGAGAGAGAGAGAGAGAGAGATTCTATCTGCCATCACCCATTTTTCTTTATGATGAACTATTTTGCTAGGGTTTCCTCCTGAAGACCACCTTGTAATTCCTTGATTTTGTGTATTCAAGGTCCTATTTGAGACTCTATTGGTTGATATTAGCCTTTAGATTGACCCATAGGAACATTTGAGCTCAAAATCTTGGAGCTACCAACCCTTATCAATCCTTTCTCAAGGACAACCCCGTTGCGCTGGAGGAGAGATGGCTAGAAGCAAGAATGTGTAGGAATTTACAGGGTAAGTTCCTCAGTTAGAACACCAAAGGACACCTGCTCACAAACAGATCACAGATCAATACACTAGTATTCTTGATGTGGTTAAAGCCCTCAATGAGGGAAACAGTCCACGGCCTGAGCCAACGCGACCACTTTAGGCAATTTATTAATAAAAGAAAGAAAATTTACATAAGCTTCTATCATGAACGGTTACCCTACAAATGACTCTCCATGCTTTTTAAATAGAGATCATGGACCAATCGGGTGTTAAGCCATGGATCAAGTGTCGGTAATACCAAGGAGATAATGAACCGTCAGATCATTTCATATCCAGAACATATTGTGACCGTTGGATTCTAAGTTACAAAAGTACATAGTAAAGAAACAGACTTTACCTAACTCTACACTAGACCAAGTTATACTTAACTATTTCCTATGTGTCACAATATCCTAACATCCCCCCTTAAGAACAACTTGGGATAGGATTGAAGGATTTACAAATATGACACAATAGGAGAAGGAAGGAGGCATTAGAGCCTACCCCCCCTTAGTGACAAATTCCTGAACTCCAACCATAAATCGAAGTTTAGTAAACTTCGCCTTTGTGAGAGCCTTTGTAAAGATGTCTGCAACTTGATCATTGATTGAACAATATTGAACTTCAAGAACATGGTCATGAATGGGCTTTATGATGAAGTGCATATGTATTTCACTGTGTTTGTTGCATTGATGTTGGACTAGATCTTTGAATAGTTGAATGGCACTTTTATTATCACACCAAAGTGTAGTCGGATGTTGCTACTGAAAGCCAAACTCTGATAGGATCTGACGAAGCCACAGGGCTTCCTTACTAACTTCTATGGTGCCACGATACTCTACTTCTGAGAAGAAAGAGAAATGGCACTTTGTTTCTTGCAATCTCATGTAATAGGTCCAGAACCAAGAGTGAAGACATAACCTGCAATAGACTTCCGATCATCAGGGTCACCAGCCCAATCGGAATAAGTGAAACTAACCAATAGAGGAGATGTTTCTACACTGTAATGAATCCCAAACTGAACCATACCTCAAACATAACGAAGTATTCTTTTAGCTGCTTTCCAATGACTTTCATGTGGGTTTTGCATAAACCGAGCAATAAGGCCAACAACAAAGGAAAGGTCAAGACGGGTATCGGTTAGATACAAAAGTTTTCCTACAAGCTAACGGTATAAGGTAGCATCAACTTCAGGGAAAGTAAAAGTGATTGAAAGTTTGGCTCCAAACTGAAAGGGAGAAGGGGCTAGCTTACATTCTTCCATGTGAAAGTGGCATAGAAGATAACAGGAATACTTGGATTGGGAAAGGGAAATACCTTCCTTGGATTGCAAGACTTGAAGACCAAGAAAATAATGCAAGTGTCCTAAGTCTGTGATTTCAAACTACTTTTTAAGGTTGGACTTCACATGGTTTATAAGGTTGGTATCACTACCAGTAAGGATAAGATCATCAACATAAAGAACAAGAATTAAGAGACTTACCCACTTTTTTGGTGTAGACAATATTGTCATAATGACACCTAGAAAAGCCAGTATCTAAAAGAAAGCTATCTATTTTGGCATACCAAGCCCGAGGGGCTTGCTAGAGACCATAAAGGGATTTATTAAGCCGACATACAAGGCTAGAGTCTGTTTGTATATAGCTAGGAGGTTGTTCCATATAGATTTCTTCATGCAAGTCCCCATGCAAGAAGGCAAATTTAACATCCATCTGATGGACTTCCCATTTGAAAGAGGCAATACGGGAAAGAACAAGGCGGATAGAGTTCATTTTGGCAACAAGAGAGAAGGTTTCAGTATAGTCAATGCCTTCAACTTGTGAAACACCCTTAGCAACAAGATGAGCTTTATGTTTATCAACTTTTCGATCTGGTCCAAACTTGGTTTTGTAAACCCATTTACATCTAACAAGTTCTCTTCCCTTTGGAAGAGGAACAAGATCCCATGTATCATTTGCCAATAATGAACGATATTCTTCTTTCATAGATGCGTCCCAATCTGGATGGACTGAAGCTTCTACAAAGGTGTCAGGATCATAATTCATTGAAGCTTGAGCCAGTAAGGAAGAGGCTTTATCAAACTGAGAACGTGTATGTCGTTGATATATAGGATCACCTGCTGCATCCCGAGTAGCAAGGACCCATTTTGGACGCTGAGAAGATGAAGGAGGATCCTGAGAAGGTGGGGGAGGATTGTCATCCTCACTATCATCATCTAAAGAAGAAATATTTTTAGAAGTAGAAGTGATAGAGAGGTGGCACATCCGCCAAACTAGGCTCATAGGCCAATATATTTTCAGCAAACTTTACATTTCTTCTAATGATAACATTTTTTGGATTTAGGTGAAAGAAGTCTATATCCTTTGACATCTTCAGAATATCCAACAAAAATACATTTTTCACTCTTAGGTTCTAAGGATTTATGTTTCTCATCGGGAATATGGGCCTATGCTTCACTTCCAAAAACAGGAAAGTGACTTACATTTGGTTTAATTGAGATCCATGCTTCTTTTGGAGTGATTCTTTAAAACCTTAGTAGGAGTGCAATTTACTATGTAATTTGCACAGTTAATTGCTTCTGCCCACAAATTAAGACTAAGTCCTTTAGATTGAAACATACAATTATCCATTTCCTTTAAGATGTGATTCTTCCTTTCAACTACACCATTTTGTTGTGGAGTATATGGAACAGTATGTTGCATTTGAATTCCATGCTCAGTGCAAAGGTTGATGAATTTGTTGTTAACATATTCTCGCCATTATCAGATCTTAGATTAAGAATTTGATGTCCATATTGTTTCTCAACAAATGCCTTAAAGGCCAAGAACATGTTAAATAGTTCACTCTTGAGTTTTAAGAAGTATACCCAAGTGCGTGTGGAGAAATCATCAATGAAAGTTAAGAAATAATTGTAGCCAAAGAATGAAACAACTGGAAGTGGACCACATAAATCACTATGCACAAGCTATAAAGGGGTTGAGGCGTGCCAAGAGGCACGTTTTTCAAACATATCCTGATGATGTTTTCTGAGTACACATCCAAAACAAACACCATCTCTGCAAGATACCATAGGAAGACCTATCACCATGTTTTCTTTACATAGATTTTGAAGGGAGCGATAGTTTAAGTGACCAAATCGCTCATGCCAAATTTTTCTCACTTCATCATTATGAGCAACAAATATCGAGGGAAGAGTTGATGACCCAAAGTTGTTGAAATTATACAACCTTGTAGAATCATCAACAATTCCAGTAGCTAAAATCTGTCTAGGATCTCTTAGGTCCTTAATTACAACGGCGTGAGGTGAAAATTCAATGGTTTTACCTTCACCTGAATGACTTCTCTGATATACAGATAGAAGGTTGCAAGATAAGGTTGGAACACATAATACATCATTAAATTGACCATTGTCTAGATGAATAGTTCTAGTCCATACAACACTAAGAGATATATCATCACCAACATATATATTTATGGTGTTACGATCATTTAAAGAAGAAAACATGGCTTTGTTTTTGGCCATGTGAAAAGAAGCTCCAAAATCAATGAGTCACTCATGAGAATGAGAAGAAGAACATACATTTAGTGCATAACCAGACCGAAATGCTTGGCAACCACATGCAGAAAGTGTTATTCCTGAAGATTAAGTTGAAGTTGGAGAGTGCTCCAAATGGATGTTATGCTTCTTCATTGTTGCTTCCCAGGGGTCCATATTCTTAAAGCATTTGGATTCTAAGTGTCCATCTCGATTACAAAAGTTGAAATGTCTATCGGTCTTCTTCACTTTGTTTTTATTTTCCTTATCATTTTGTTGAATTGATTTTTCATTTTGAGACTAAAAGTGCTTAGGACCCTTGGTTGGTTTAGGACCATTCTTTTTAGGATGTTGCTTCTTAGGATTCTTTGAACTTGGTTTTCGTTGGGCGGCTAAGGCTTTCATAGAAGAGTTTTCAAGATTAATAAGACCAAAATGTAAGAGTTTTTCTTGTTCTCTTATTAAATAATCACAAAAGGCATCAAAAGAGGGGGATTTGTAGTCTTGTCCTTGAGAAATAAATTCTTCTCTAGTAGAATGGAAGGTGGAAACAAACACATAGTAGGTTGGTCCCAACTTAGTAAAAATGGAATAGATAAGACTACCATCTTCTTTCTTAACCTTAACACCTTCCAAGAGAAGTCTAAGGGTCTTGAACTTAGACAAAAAATCTTCAATGGAAGAAAAATTATTGGGGTCCAACGTAAGAAACTCATTTTCGAGTTGATGGACTCTAATTTCATTTTTAGTTCCAAAAACTTTATTGAGTTGTTTCATTGCTTCATCAGGGGTATCAAGTTCTGTGATATGGAATCTAAGGTCTTGAGAAATAGACATCCCTATCAACCCACGTGCTTGATCTTGCCTATTTTCCCATTTGGTTTGCTTATCTTCATCTTTGGATTTAGAATCTTGGCATGAGGCTATTCTATAAAGATCTTTACTTCTAAGTAAATCCTCCATGTAGAACACCCATTGGAAGTAGTTGGTGCTGTCAAGAATAACTTGGCATGGAATTTCCATTTTAATAGAAATTGAAGTTGTAGATGTTGAAACTAAGTGTTCTAATGGAAAAATCTCGAAAAATTAGGCTAATTAAAAAAAAAAGTGGCTCTGAAAACGGTTTTCAAATGAAGAAGTTATGACTTTTTGAAGAAAAGTTGTTGAAGATGCCCACGAAATGTGTGAATGTGCAGAAGTGAATGATAATATTATATTTAAAACCCCCCCCCCCCCTCCGCGCCCCGCTTCGTTTCCAACTTTAATCTAATTATCTCACTTTAAAAAGGATTTTATGTGACCCACTTTTATAAATAAGTGAAAGTCAATTTTACAATGGTACTTTATGAGCTACCCACTAAATTGTAACTTAAATAAAAGATAAAGAAATTTTAGAATTATAAGTGACTCGCTTTTTATAATGGGTGAGAACACTTTTACATAAAGTAACTTTAAAACATAAGTTACATGTGCTTTTTGAAAAAGTAAGACTTGAAACCAAGACCTCTATTCTCATAAAGTAACTTCGGACCAAGTGAGCTAGTTTAAAATGTTAGCAATTTTTGGAAAAGATGAAGATTTTTTTTTTTAGTCACTGAAGCTTTGGGTTGCGTGCTTACTTGAAAAATCTTTTTTTCCCTACAAAATAAAAAACCACACAACCCAACACGGACATGCAAAAAAAACAAAACCTTATGGCTTGAAGTTAGCTTTCGACAGAAACTAAATTTTTCTTCAATGTTTCTGATTTTCCGAGATCACACTAAGGTGCGGCAGAAAACAGCATACACATGAGAAAAATCCTTTCTTTTTGTTTCTGATTTTCCCAAATCGCACAGAGTCACGAGGCAAAGAGCATACGTAGAAATGAAAGGTATAAATCAAGTAATAAAAAAACAGAGAGTTAAATAAACCAAAATAAACATAGAGATAAATAACTAAAACTGCAAATAAAGATTGTATACCTCCAAATCTTAAAAATGACATAGCTAGGCTCCCGGAAACCTTTTCGCGTGAAATGAAAGGGGTTCCTCACTGGAACAGATGCTCCTAACACAATAGAGCAGTTCTCTCGGCCCGAAAGCAGTTAGAAACAGTAGATCTAGGAAATGATAGTCAGATGCAGTTGTACCGACTTCGGATTTGGTTCACCAACAGATGCGACCCTCAAATGGCTCTGATACGATGTAGGAATTTACAGGGTAAGTTCCTCATATAGAACACCAAAGGACACCGCTCACAAACAGATCACAGATCAATACACCAATGTTCTTCACTTGGTTAAAACCCTCAAAGAGGGAAACAATCCACAGCCTGAGCCAACGTGGCCACTTCGAGCAATTTATTAATAAAAGAAAGAAAAATTACATAAGCTTCTCTCATGAACGATTACATTACAAATGACCCTCCATGCTCTTTAAATAGAGATCATGGACCGATCAGGTGTTAAGCCACAAATCAAGTGTCGGTAATACCAAGGAGAGAATGAACCGTCAGATCACTTCATCTCTAGAACATATTGTGACCTTCGGATTATAAGTCACAAAAGTACATAGTAAAGAAACACACTTTACCTAACTCTACACTAGACCAGGTTATACTTAACTATTTCTTGTGTCGGAATATCCTAACAGAATGGGGTTGGTAAGGTAACAGTGGCCCCCTCTGAGGTGCAGTGGGTTTCACACTTGAGATTTCACACTTTATCTCAAGAAGTGTGAGATTTTGTTGTAACATTTTCTGCTATATTGTCGAGGATAAATTCTAGTTCCCAAAAGACTTATATTCTCTGACGGGTTGTCGGGGAATAGAATAAATTCTAGTTCAAAACGTGTTCCATGTATCTTGCCTTCAAAAAACACTTGGAAGACACCAAGTGGCATAGACAACACTTCCAACACTAGATGATGAAGGGAAAATCATTTTAGAACCAGAAGATATTATCTACACCAGGGAAAAGAAGTTGTGATCCACGAGTAATCAAAAAATACTTGATTAAGTGGAAAGACCTACTAGAAGAAAATGGGAGATAGAAGCGTTTTGTCACAAGTAATCAAAGAATACTTGATTAAGTGGAAAGACTTACTAAAAAATAGGAAATAAAATCATTTATCAACAACACCTGTTTCATTACGTAGACTTTGAAGATAAAGCATCTTTTCAAGAAAAAAACAATGTTATGTAAAAAAAATATATGTAATTACAAGTTGATTAAAAGTCACGATTAGAAAATCATGCCCTTTCATTAAAAAGCACCCAAAACAATATATAAGCAAGGATCCCTTCTATATAACATCATCATTCATTAATAAAATATAGATGTGTATTTCTGTTAATTATAGAGTTATTATGCTCCACATTGGAACATACAAAAAATGGATAAAGGAATCTCCTTTGTTTTTTGGGACTACTGTTTGCTTTCGATTGCCCACCATGACATTTGAGTAATCGCTAAGTAATGACTTTTCTTTCCCATTTATGAATCCGAAATTTCCTTTTCTGGTGAGACTCTTTTCCTCTGCCACCACCACCTTTTCAATTCCACCTAGCCAGCTACAGCGACCCCTCGTGTAACGTCCTCGAGTGTGCGACGAGCTGGAGCGCACGAGCGGTTGTGTGATGGGCGCGCGGGTGAACGACGAGTTGGAGCGCACGACGGAGGAGCGACCGGTTATGCGACATAACTTGCGACGAAACCTGCGATACAATGAAATGCGGTGGAGTGTTTATACCCGGTTGGAGCGTTTGGCGATGTGCTTGAGGGCCGACTCACATGGAGGGTGGGCCAACTTAAAGTTGGGCGTTAAACGATGGCCAAGGGGTGTGTAAACGAAGGTTGGGCGGTCGGCTGGGCAGCCCCGCCCACACGTTACAAAGGGTATATATGAAATGCGTTTGGGAAGCATTTGGAGATCACAAGTTCGATCAACATCTTCGCACAAAAGGAGTGCGCAGTCTAGTGCGCATATTGGACAAGAGGAAGAGCGCATAGCTCATGCGCTAAGTCTTGGTTAGCCGCACGGAGGTAGCTCGCACTTGGAGTTAGGTGAAGGTGTTGGGCAAGGTGTGCCCTTTGGTTGGTTGAGGCGTGCACGGTGAACGTGTGGCGCCCGTTTGTGCTAAGTCTTGGCGTGGGTGTCTTGGTGGCTCGGGTGAGCGCCTGCCCATCGTGCAAGTGTGCACGAAGGTGAACAAAGGTTTGCCTTGATTGCAAAATTGGCTAAGTATGAAACTTGGACTTCCAAGTATACTTGTATAAGCTTGTAATATTGGAGATTGATTAATACATATATTTCGGGCAGACTCATTGTTCAGGGAGTTGCCCCTCCCTTTATACTGTGCAATTGTGTTCTCGTTTATAATTGTTGTTGATAATGAATGTGTATGGGTGTTCATTGGTATAAAGGATAAACATAATAATATTTGGTTGCGAAACACAAACTAAGTAGGAGAAAGTGAGTTAGGCGTAGTCCACGAACATAAGTATTGGTGAAAAGAAAGTGTTCGGTGGTGCCGCACCTCGCTAAGAGTGGTTGAAAGACTACCGCCGGCTTGGGGGTGTGACAGGTGGTATCAGAGCAGGTTGCTTGGTTAGTGACAGTGAAGCAGGTACTTGCAGGTGAAGGAAGTTGTTTCACACAAGTGGAACAAGCGCTGGTTCAGGTTGCAGGCATCTTGGTGAAGCTGTTGGATGGTCGAAACTAGATTGCAAAGAAGAAGAAAGTTGTTAGCAATGGTAGCTGAATCTCAGGTTGGGTCTAGTCATGGTGTGCAAGATGCT
Source organism: Pinus tabuliformis (assembly GCA_031772625.1). Classification (NCBI taxonomy): domain Eukaryota; kingdom Viridiplantae; phylum Streptophyta; class Pinopsida; order Pinales; family Pinaceae; genus Pinus; species Pinus tabuliformis. Next base: position 217,574,636 of record CM062820.1, on the reverse strand, counting down.
ACTATCACACTTATGGAAAAAGTGTTGGTGAGAATGGAGGTTATGGAGACTTCCTGGGATAAGAAGATGGACTTGTTCGCTAAGGAGCAAGAGGCCAATTTGAAGATGAAGGAAGAGCTCGATGAACTCCAGACACAACATGAGTACACTGATCTTTTGTGTACACAACTTGAAGTAAGGGTCAAGGAGGTTGAAAAAGCAAGGGAGCAAGGTCTTGCAGAGATCATGGACTTTAAGAAATCCCTTGATGAAGCCAGAGATGAGATCGTGGTGTTGAAGAAGGTCGTGAGGCATAAATCAGGTGGAGGAGTGCCTCATGTGAAAGTCAAGGAACCGGAATCTTACGATGGTACAAGGAGTGCAAAGACTCTTGGCAACTTTCTATGGGACATGGAGCAATACTTGGAACGATTGGGTCTATCTGATGATGAGAGGAAGGTCAAGGTAGCTGCTCAGTTCTTAACAAAGGATGCTAAGATGTGGTGGCAAAGGAGGATGGATTAGATTTCCAATGGCAGTGCTGGTGACATTACTTCGTGGGATGAAATGAAGAAAGCTTTGCAGACCCATTTCAGTCCTCAGGATGAAACGTGGGAAGAAAGGATGAAGATTAAGTTCATAAAGCAGACCGGGAACCTACAGACATATCAGCGGGAGTTTGCAAGTGCGGTTCTGGAACTTCCTGACATGGCAGAGAGGGACAAGGTGTTCAACTTCATTATTGGGTTGAAGCCTTGGGCACGCAATGAAGTGAAGAGGCAGAGGATTAGAACACTTGAGGAAGCTTTTGCTACTGTTGACAGGTTGGTGGAGCATTATGATGAGACTTCTGATGATAGGAAGAAGAAGTCTGATAAGCCGAAAGAGAAGAAGAAGGATGATGCTTCGAAATCAGATGATAATTCGAAGACAAAGAAAGCCTTGAAGTGTTGGATATGTGCTGGACCACATATGGTGAAGAATTGTCCTTCTAGATCGAAAGTGGCTGCGATTGCACAATCTGATGCGAAGAATGAAGGAGCTTCTGTGGGGATGATGCAGATACTTGGTGTTTCTGCTACTACAGAGGTGGTCTCTCGGAGGGATCCTGAGAGGAACAAGTTGGAGTATGTTCGGATGAAGGTTGGAGGTGCTGATATACTCACTATGGTGGATAGTGGGGCTTCTCACAACTTCATGGGAGAAGATACTGCGAGAAGAATTGGGCTGAAATTTGTACCGGCGATGGCACAGATGAAGACAGTCAATTCTCCTCCTATTGAAGTTCTTGGTATAGATGAAAGGGTGGACACAACACTTGGTGAATGGACGGGGAAGGTCGATTTCACTATAGTGCGGATTGATGACTATGAGGCTGTGCTGGGGATGGAATTCATGAAACAATTTGATGCTATGATTGTTCCACATTTGAAGAAGTTGTACATTTATGATGGAAGGGAAGATGTACCCATTGGTGTGCCAACCATTGGAGTGACAAGGCCTGATTGTAAGTTGGGAGTGATGCAAATGGAGGATGAGAAGCGAATGGGAGACATGAGTAAGCGGTTGTCTACTGTTGAGGCAAAGCTTATCGAGCAGTCATTGGTCATCAGGACACTTTCAGATAGCATCTTGGATTTGTCAAGAAGGCTAGAGGTAGTTGAGGATGATGATGATGATGATGAGGTATATGTGAGGCCGAATGTCCGGGAGGAGGATCGGGTCACTTATCTACAGAGGATGGAGATTGAGGATCCTGACAGATGGATCGAGTTGATTAGTGAGGGAGAGCCTTCAGGCTCTACTCCCTCTACATCTTCTTAGATGGATGAGAAGATGGGGCTCATTGTTAGCTGCTCATGGCAGTGAGTCCTTAAAACAGGTTGAGCAGGTATGACTGATGGTGCAGGGATGGCTTGGCATCAAGCATCATGACATGTTGCAGATGGGATGGAGTTTCCATGGACCTGAGCATGGTTTACATTTGTATGGAGATAGATTCTTGATGAGTCAAGGATGTGACAGGATGTTTTGAGAAACGACTGATGGTGATATGAGAATGTGCATTCTTGTGGTTTGGGCGTATGGTTGGATTAGCTACCCAACTAGTTCGAATCATGAGGGGATCCAGTGTACAGATTGATGTTGCTGTTGGGATGAGATGTTGGCACATGGTAGAGATGTGTTAGCACTTGTTGGAGTATCATGACAGCGGTTCACATGATGACACATGATGGAGTTGACATGAGATGTTGCAGTGGGCATGTAGCTTGAGATGGAGGGACTAGCATTCCACGATGGAAAGCAGCATGTGGAGATTGTGACAGAGGGGTCAATGATCATGCATTGAGATGATATCTGATGTATGACATACCGGTGAGGTGTATACCTTGGTATGGGGGAGCTTGGTGACAGATGGTTGCTGAGGCAAGACATGATGGAGATGGAGTTCTACATATGTTGCAGGGATGTTTGCAGTATGTGGAGGAGTTGACATCATGGATATTGATGATCTTGGTGGATGCCTACCAGGATGATATGTTGTTGAGGACGACAACGATTTCAGGTGGAGGAGGATGTAACGTCCTCGGGTGTGCGATGAGCTGCAGCGCACGGGCGGTTGTGCGACGGGCGCACGGGTGAACGACGAGTTGGAGCGCATGATGGAGGAGCGACCGGTTATGCGACATAAGTTGTGACAAAACCTGCGATACAATGAAATGCGGTGGAGTGTTTATACCCGGTTGGAGCGTTTGGAAATGTGCTTGAGGGCTGACTCACATGGAGGGCGGGCCGGCTTAAAGTTGGGCGTTAAACAATGGCCAAGGGGTGTGTAAACGAAGGTTGGGCGGTCGGCTGGGCAGCCCCACCCACACGTTACAAAGGGTATATATGGAATGCGTTTGGGAAGCATTTGGATATCACAAGTTCGATCAACATCTTCGCACAAAAGGAGTGCGCAGTCTAGTGCGTAGATTGGACAAGAGGAAGAGCGCATAGCTCATGCGCTAAGTCTTGGTTAGCCGCATGGAGGTAGCTCGTACTTGGAGTTGGGTGAAGGCATTGGGCAAGGTGTGCCCGTTGGTCGGTTCAGGCGTGCACGGTGAACGTGTGGCGCCCGTTTATGCTAAGTCTTGGCGTGGGTGTCTTGGTGGCTCGGGTAAGCACCCGCCCATCGTGCAAGTGTGCACGAAGGTGAACAAAGGTTTGCCTTGATTGTAAAATTGGCTAAGTGTGAAACTTGGACTTCCAAGTATACTTGTATAAGCTTGTAATATTGAAGATTGATTAATACATATATTTCGGGCAGACTCATTGTTCAGGGAGTTTCCCCTCCCTTTATACTGTGCAATTGTGTTCTCGTTTATAATTGATGTTGATAATGAATGTGTATGGGTGTTCATTGGTATAAAGGATAAACATAATAATACTTGGTTGTGAAACACAAACTAAGTAGGAGAAAGTGAGTTAGGCATAGTCCACGAACATAAGTATTGGTGAAAAGAAAGTGTTCGGTGGTGCCGCACCTCGCTAAGAGCGGTTGAAAGACTACCGCTGGCTTGGGGGCGTGACAGGTGGTATCAGAGCAGGTTGCTCAGTTGGTGACAGTGAAGCAGGTACTTGTAGGTGAAGGAAGCTGTTTCACACAAGTGGAACAAGGGCTAGTTCAGGTTGCAGGCATCTTGGTGAAGTTGTTGGATGGTCAAAACTAGATTGCAAAGAAGAAGAAAGTTGTTAGCAATGGTAGTTGAATCTTAGGCTAGGTCTAGTCATGGTGTGCAGGATGCTACTATCACACTTATGGAAAAATTGTTGGTGAGAATGGAGGTTATGGAGACTTCCTGGGATAAGAAGATGGACTTGTTCGCTAAGGAGCAAGAGGCCAATTCGAAGATGAAGGAAGAGCTCGATGAACTCCGGACACAACATGAGTACACTGATCTTTTGTGTACACAACTTGAAGTAAGGGTCAAGGAGGTTGAAAAAGCAAGGGACCAAGGTCTTGCAGAGATCATGGACTTGAAGAAATCTCTTGACGAAGCTAGAGATGAGATCGTGGTGTTGAAGAAGGCCGTGAGGCATAACTCAGGTGGAGGAGTGCCCCATGTGAAATTCAAGGAACTGGAATCCTACGATGGTACAAGGAGTGCAAAGACTCTTGGAAACTTTCTATGGGACATGGAGCAATACTTGGAACGACTAGGTCTATCTGATGATGAGACAAAGGTCAAGGTAGCTGCTCAGTTCTTAACAAAGGATGCTAAGATGTGGTGGCGAAGGAGGATGGATCATATTGCCAATGGCAGTGCCGGTGACATTACTTCGTGGGATGAAATGAAGAAAGCTTTGCAGACCCATTTCAGCCGTCAAGATGAAACGTGGGAAGCAAGGATGAAGATTAAGTTCATAAAGCAGACCGGGAACCTACAAACATATCAGAGGGAGTTTGCAAGTGCGGTTCTGGAACTTCCTGACATGGCAGAGAGGGACAAGATGTTCAACTTCATTATTGGGTTGAAGCCTTGGGCACGCAATGAAGTGAAGAGGCAGAGGATTAGAATACTTGAGGAAGATTTTGCTGCTGTTGACAGGTTGGTGGAGCATTATGATGAGACTTCTGATGATAGGAAGAAGAAGTCCGATAAGCCGAAAGAGAAGAAGAAGGATGATGCTTCGAAATCAGATGATAATTCGAAGACGAAGAAAGCCTTGAAGTGTTGGATATGTGCTGGACCACATACAGTGAAGAATTGTCCTTCTAGACCGAAAGTGGCTACGATTGCACAATCTGATGCGAAGAATGAAGGAGCTTCTGTGGGGATGATGCAGATACTTGGTGCTTCTGCTACTATAGAGGTGGTCTCTCGGAGGGATCTTGAGAGGAACAGGTTGGAGTATGTTCGGATGAAGGTTGGAGGTGTTGATATACTCACTATGGTGGATAGTGGGGCTTCTCACAACTTCATGGGAGAAGATACTGCGAGAAGAATTGGGCTGAAATTTGTACCGACGATGGCACAGATGAAGACAGTCAATTCTCCTCCTATTGAAGTTCTTGGTATAGCTAAAAGGATGGACACAACACTTGGTGAATGGACGGGGAAGGTCGATTTCACTATAGTGCGGATTGATGACTATGAGGCTGTGCTGGGGATGGAATTCATGAAACAATTTGATGCTATGATTGTTCCACATTTGAAGAAGTTGTACATTTATGATGGAAGGGAAGATGTACCCATTGGTCTGCCAACCATTGGAGTGACAAAGCCTGATTGTAAGTTGGGAGTGATGCAAATGGAGGATGAGAAGCGAATGGGAGACATGAGTAAGCGGTTGTCTACTGTTGAGGCAAAGCTTACCGAGCAGTCATTGGTCATCATGAAACTTTCAGATAGCATCTTGGATTTGTCAAGAATGCTAGAGGTAGTTGAGGAGGATGATGATGATGGTGAGGTATATGTGAGGCCGAATGTCCGGGAGGAGGATCGGGTCACTTATCTACAGAGGATGGAGATTGAGGATCCTGACAGATGGATCGAGTTGATTAGTGAGGGAGAGCCTTCAGGCTCTACTCCCTCTACATCTTCTTAGATGGATGAGAAGATGGGGCTCATTGTTAGCTACTCATGTGAGTCCTTAAAACAGGTTGAGCAGGTATGACTGATGGTGCAGGGATGGCTTGGCATCAAGCATCATGACATGTTGCAGATGGGATGGAGTTTCCATGGACCTGAGCATGGTTTACATTTGTATGGAGATAGATTCTTGATGAGTCAAGGATGTGACAGAATGTTTTGAGAAATGACTGATGGTGATATGAGAATGTGCATTCTTGTGGTTTGGGCGTATGGTTGGATTAGCTACCCAACTAGTTCGAATCATGAGGGGATCTAGTGCACAGATTGATGTTGCTGTTGGGATGAGATGTTGGCACATGGTAGAGATGTGTTAGCACTTGTTGGAGTATCATGACAGCGGTTCACATGATGACACATGATGGAGTTGACACGAGATGTCACAGTGGGCATGTAGCTTGAGATGGAGGGACCAGCCTTCCACGATGGAGAGCAGCATGTGCAGATTGTGACAGAGGGGTCGATGATCATGGATTGAAATGATATCTGATGTATGACATACCAGTGAGGTGTATACCTTGGTATGGGGGAGCTTGGTGGCAGATGGTTGTTGAGGCGAGACATGATGGAGATGGAGTTCTACATATGTTGCAGGGATGTTTGCAGTATGTGGAGGAGTTGACATCATGAATATTGATGATCTTGGTGGATGGCTACTAGGATGATATGTTGTCGAGGACGACAACGATTCAGGTGGAGGAGGATGTAACGTCGTCGGGTGTGCGACGAGCTGGAGCATACGGGCGGTTGTACGACGGGCGCGTGGGTGAATGACGAGTTGGAGCGCACGATGGAGGAGCGACCGGTTATGCAACATAACTTGCGACGAAACCTACGATACAATGAAATGCGGTGGAGTGTTTATACCCGATTGGAGCATTTGGCGATGTGCTTGAGGGCCGACTCACATGGAGGGCGGGCGACTTAAAGTTGGGCGTTAAACAATGGCCAAGGGGTGTGTAAACGAAGGTTGGGCGGTCGGCTAGGCAGCCCCGCCCACACGTTACAAAGGGTATATATGAAATGCGTTTGGGAAGCATTTGGAGATCACAAGTTCGATCAACATCTTCGCACAAAAGGAGTGTGCAGTCTAGTGCGCAAATTGGACAAGAGGAAGAGTGCATAGCTCATGTGCTAAGTCTTGGTTAGCCGCACGGAGGTAGCTCGCACTTGGAGTTGGGTGAAGGTGTTGGGCAAGGTGTGCCCGTTGGTTGGTTGAGGCGTGCACGGTGAACGTGTGGCACCCGTTTGTGCTAAGTCTTGGCGTGGGTGTCTTGGTGGCTCGGGTGAGCGCCTGCCCATCGTGCAAGTGTGCACGAAGGTGAACAAAGGTTTTCCTTGATTGTAAAATTGGCTAAGTATGAAACTTGGACTTCCAAGTATACTTGTATAAGCTTGTAATATTGAAGATTGATTAACACATATATTTCGGGCAAACTCATTGTTCAGGGAGTTGCCCCTCCCTTTATACTGTGCAATTGTGTTCTCGTTTATAATTGCTGTTGATAATGAATGTGTATGGGTGTTCGTTGTTATAAAGGATAAACATAATAATACTTGGTTGCGAAACAAAAACTAAGTAGGAGAAAGTGAGTTAGGCGTAGTCCACGAACATAAGTATTGGTGAAAAGAAAGTGTTCGGTGGTGCCGCACCTCGCTAAGAGCGGTTGAAAGACTACCGCCGGCTTGGGGGCGTGACACCTCGAGTCCTAGCGCGTGCAAGCCAACAAAAGCACAACGAAATGGTTAATGCACACTAATTTTATGTAAGAAAATATTTATCATACTGGATATCGATATCTATCTAGTTATTCAAAATTTAAAAAACATTAGTATTGATTTACGGAAAAGTTAGATTTAAAAGTAAAATTTTAAATATTAATATTAATTATAAATTTATTTGTTATTAATAGGTGAGTTTTGTTAATAATTAGTTTATAAATTTAATTTAAATAATTTTTATATTAATAGATAAGTGTGGTTAATAATTAGTTTATTAATCTAATTTAAATATTTTTAAAGTTTGTAAAAATTTATCAATTTAAATCATATTATTTTGAATATTAATTTTTATAACAATGGATTTTTTTCATCAAATTTTTAAAAGATATTGTTATTTTGCATTTTATGAGTATGAGAAAAATGCATAAGTTCAGTGCTCAACTTATGTGTTTCTTTTAAAATGAAAATAAAATATTTTCTAAATAAAAAGTATCGTTAACGATTGTGGGAAAATGGAGAGTTCAGGAAAGGGCAGTGGAAAGGGAGGTAGGATAAGAGCAGGCTCTAGGAAGAAGCCTGTGAGAAGAACTGCGAAGGTCGGACTGCTACATTGCTGCTGTCATCGAATATCTGGCCGCCGAAGTGCTGGATTTGGCCGGAAATGTTGCCCGTGACAACAAGAAGACCAGCATCATCCCTCGCCACATTCAGCTGGCGATGAGAAACAACAACGAATTGGGGAAACTTTTGGGCAAAGTGACCATCGCTAATGGTGGAGTTCTGCCAAACATTCACCAGTTTCTCCTCTCGAAGAAGACCGCTGAGAAATCGGAGAAGGCTTCTACGCCAAAATCCACCAGCACGCCGATCCTCCTGCGCGATACAACCAAGGAAACCCTTACCGCCATCTGACTGTTTGCACACAAAATGCCGAATGCATGGATCTCTCATCAGAAAATATGCCCGTTTTGGAGTTTGGAAAGGTGAGATCTACCAAGCAGTCGGCCTCATCATCGATCTCCGTCAAATTGCTTTGGTCTTCCATGAGTATACCAATAAGCACCGGATGGCAGTGTTCGAGGAGCTAGCCGAGGAATACAACCCAGATCTGGGTCTTCAGATATCTGAGGCGGCTGGGATGCAGAAGGGACACCTGAGCGATGACAGGACCAACTCAAGCAGACTTCAAGACATCACTTTTGTGGTAAGGGCCAGTTTGTATTTTACATATCATCCCTGTATACGCGAACTTGCCAAGGGCGTTTCTGCAGGGCCAAACCACAGATCTGGATCGAGCATCCTGACCACGGAAGATAGTCAGCTGCCTAGATCTACTATTGAACCACTGGATCGGGCCCTTAGACGAATAACAAGCCTGCACAAAACCCAGATCTGGGGGCAAATCAGGATACCCCTACGCCCTGACACCTGGGCCAAAATCGCAGAGGAACGTCGTCTGAAAGGCGATGACCTGGGGTTTGGAAACGAGACGATCCAGGCAATAGATTGGGGGCAACCTCAGATGGGCTCAAACCCCGGAGAGGCAGACTTCACACAGCTCCTCATAAAAGCACCGGAAGGTAGGAGTTACTGCTTGAGGTTATGGAGGGGCAGCAGTATCCAGGAACTACGGAATAAAATTCAGAACCTTCTTGGCATCCCAGAACAGGGGCAAAATCTGATCTACAAGGGGCGCAGTTTACAGGACAACTACACCCTCTAGGAATACAGCATAACCACAGACTCAACCATCATCATCAACCTTTGTCTACGAGGTGGATGCTCTAGAACCAGCTCAAAGAATACAAGCTCCAAGAACACAGGCTCCTTCAAGGATGCGGTGAAGGGTAAAGGGAAAGCGCAAGTCAATCCAACAACAACCCCTGTTCTTCCTGGGCCCTACATAGTCGAACAAAAACCTGAGAATCCTGCTCTCACCATTGAAATGCCTGAGGTAAATGATTTATACTCAGATCTATTTTCTCACTCTGTTATCTGTAGATTCAATGGTTACTGGCCCAAATCAGGTGATCTGCACCACTGGATCCATACCACCTGGACACCAAACTGTGAAATCTACTTATGCCCTAAGGGGTTTTTTATAGTAAGATTCAACATAGAATAGGAAAAGGAACACATCCTTAATAAGGGGCCATGGTTTTGGGGCAACACAGGGCTCTACATCACTCCATGATTTCCAGATTTTGACGCCAATACAATGGTGGTATCAAATATATCAGTATGGGTCAGGTTGCATAACCTCCCATTACACTTCTAGCATCACAAAGATTGACGACGACAGACTGACAAAAGGAATTTTTACCTTCGCCAGAATATGTGTCAAAGTAGATCTCAGCCAGGGACTACCAGAAAGTATAATACTGAATTTTAACAACACACAGTGGCTACAATCATTGGATTACGAAAACACAACATTCTGATGTCGAGGATGTTTACAAATAGGCCACCTTCTCAGCGCTTGTCCATAGGCAAGAAACACCCCCAATCGGAACAAGCAACAACAGAGGAAGCCTAAAGGATGGCAAAACACAGTGCCATTGGATGAAGAAGAAGACGTACCAGACACCACAGACTTCAAAACAGAAAAGGATGAACAAGAAATCCAGCCCAACACGCAAAAGAAAGAGGAAGCTCCCAACAACCCTCTGCAAAAACAAGACCTCCAAATAACAGGAAAGGAAATATCCGGCAACAAGAGAACTCATGGATCTGAAGGATCTGAGTCGGACAAGGAATCTCCCACAACTATAACAGAAAATCAGCTCTCCATAGTAACCACCACCCCCAACTCTGGGGGATGGCGAAAGGTGGAGAAAAAGAAAGGGAGAAAAGTATAGTTTTCACTTCATTTTTTTATTCTTTTGGTTTCTGCGAAAACCGGATCAATATCATTGCATATGCTTCTGCATCTACAAAATGTAATTTTATCTTATGAATAAAATTACAACTTTTTCCACGGGAAAAAAAAAGTATCATTAAATATAATTAAAAATAAAAAATAAATATATCTATTTGCTTAGTGATTAGTTTTAATTAAAATAATTATAAAATGTCAATAATCTTACTCTCAATATGTTCACTATGTTTGTTGTTGACATTACAATTCAGAAGTTGTGTTGAGAAAATTACGTAAAAAATAACTACATAGATAGATCCATGGCTAAAATGAATCTATAGTGGTGAATATAAAAACTATTTTTGCATGGAGAATATATCAACTATTTTCTGTATTTCCTAACAAGCGCATGAAAAACATTGATATTTAAATGTATACATATAGCATTCATCATTTTAAGTATGTAAACATCAAACACGTAATTTTAACAATGTAACTCTAATCATTTTTTTAAATAGTTTTTACATCTTTCATAACTTTTCTCTAATTAAAAAGGTAATAAGTAATAAAAATAATAATACAATCATTTAATTTTAAGGTCATAGCCAAGTTAGAGAGTAAATATTTCAAGTAGTCTCACCATTCTATATTTTGTCTCTATTTAAGTATATTAGCTCATTTTATGTGCATTTTTCATTATTTTGAAATCTAACAAAGATTTGTTGAAACTATAAATTTAAGTTTTATAGTCTACACAATTCAAATGCTCAAGGAGTTTTGCAAGGGGTTGAATCAATTTATACATTAAAAACACAATTTAAACAATGTAGTTTTGTATATTGCACTCTAAAAGAAAATTGTCTTTAATATATTTAATCCCTCTAGAAACTCATACGCTTAAGTGTATGAAAAAAATACATCTTTCAAAACTTTTCTCTAATTAAAATGATAATAAATAATAATAATAATCTTTTATTTTTAAGGTCATAGAAGTTAGACACCAAAATAATAATAATAATAGTCATTTAATTTTAAGTTCATATCCAAGTTAAACACCAAAATTGTTGTATGAGACACTTGTTTGTGGGACAACCACTTTTAGATTTGAACCTTTGACTTCTTAAGGAGAAACACATGTTCTTAACCATTAGCCACTTTTTTATTATCTTAAAAAGCGTAATATACTTAAGAAATGTTATTATATTTATGACCACAATGTAAGAAATAAATATTGTGTAACAAGTCATATGACAATTATTATTAATGTGTAATAATGATTAGTTATAGAACAATTATTACATGATATTTATTTATTACATTATGATAATATATATAATAATAGACCTTAGTTATACTATAAAAATCTTCCTCAAATTTGAAAATATTAGTTAAATTTGATTAGATTTTTTGAAATCACTAGGAAAAATGAGTCCTTTTGCAACTTTTTATGCATTAAAAAGTGTTTGTTATCAGGGACATACCTCCTATTAATATTCTATCCTTAAATTTGAAAGGGCTTCCTAGATTTTCAAAAGTTTATCACATAAAATTGGAGGAACCTTAAATTTGATTTAAGGAGGTTGTTCAAAATTAATTGTATACAACCTCCATTAATTTAAGAAGGTTATTTAAAATATATATTTTTTTTTTCTTTTTAAATAAGTACGTATTTATTTAATCTGTGTTGATTCGCAGTCGAAAAAACCTGGAGATATATTTTCCAAGAGCAAACCCAACTGGGCATTCATATTATACTGCCTACAACACATAACTTTCCATGAAATTTAATACCACTAGCTGATGTTGTGTCACCAGCGTGATCTCCAGAAGTTGATAACACAAGATGATGTGAACGAGAAGACCATTCTTTTAAGATCTGAGGAATACCAAAACAATTTCGAAGAAGATGATCTCCCGTACAAAGTTTGCAAGGATATCGAAGTTTGTGAGGCTTATCAGACGGTTTCTCATCAGAAGTTGCATTCGAAGCAATGGTTGCTTGGTTCCCCCCCGCTGAATTTTCTTCCTCTTCTTCTTCTTCACTTTCTTCTTCTTCTTATCCACCTAGTTACTAATGTCAATACTTTCACTAGGCGAAGAGGAAGAAGAGGAGGAAGAAACAACCGACGAAGAAGGTAAAGGGTGAACTTTAGGATCAATTGGAGGTTGATTTTGTCTAGTTGTAGGAATATTCAATTGCAGGGCCAAGGAGTTTGAGAACAATCATACTAGCAAGCCAATGGTAAGTCCTAGAAGGGACAATGTAGCCATATAAGGAGCACCAATATTTCCGAAAGGAGGAAAAGGACTAGGATTCCCATCAAAAGGAATTCCTTGATCAGTGGACTCCGGAGTTGTTGCCATATGTCTCAACCTAAGATCAACTAAGGAGTGATGTGGAGGATTTTATTCGTGGTCAATTAATTTTATTTTAATCAAAATAACATAACAAAACAAAAGAGGGATAATCTAGGCAAAAGGATTACCAAGTAACTGTGAACTGCAATATACTACCTCAGTAAACCAAGGACTTAACATACGTGCAGGAAATCTCCCCGAATGTTGTGTCTGGTGTATCATAGTGTACAAGGTGACCGACTTGGTTACCTATGGATGGATAGCAACCTAATGTAGTCCTCCAAAATATACGCGAAAGTATGTGGAGGCCCAATCCGTGTTAGCGTTGTCTAATGCGAAACCGCACAATGAGAGAATTCCTTTATACTTTTTGTACTATAACACTGCCCTATATACCTGAAGGTACATGGATGAGCTACGATATACTTACGTACGTGGAATGAGGTATCACACTTGGAATGTATCACAAACAATTAACGACAATTGCTATCTTTTACGACGTTGGAACACGTCTCTAACCTAGAATCTCTAAATTTTATGCGTTAGGTGACAATGCTCCATTAGGTTAATTGAGATAACTTTTAAGTTGATCTTGTTTAAGAGTTTGTCTTTTAGGTTCACCACGTGATGTCTTTGAAATTCCTAGAATGCAACTATGATGAGAAACATTCTTTTCATTTGATTTTGAACAATGAAAACCTTAACTACAAGGGATAGAGCAATTAGATTCTTTAATCAAAGAGAATAGAGCACATCTAATGCAAATTTCCCTATACTATTCCTACAAGCACACACAAACCTCTAAATGCATAATGCAAGTTTTTCTTTTCATTTCCCTTAATGTTTAGATGAACAAAAGGAAACTAAATGCACATTTAATCAATCAATACTTTTCGCAACAAATGAAGAATTTACAACAGTTCCTTTTTCAAAGAAATGGAGACTTTACGACACTTCTTTTTCAGAAAAGACTAATCGATCATACTTAGCTAACTTTGACAATGAATCGATAATGATAAATAAATCACTTAAGAAACACTAAACAATCAAGGCCAAAGTAGTGCTAGGAGGAGAAATACAACTTGATTTTAGAATCATAAGAAACATTGATCTTTCAGCAAACAAAATCAGAAGCAACTTTAGAAAAATCAAACCAAAGGTGGGTTTTTTTAGCCTAAGAGGGATTAGTGCAGGCCAAAGTGGGAGACGGTGCGTTGCAGTGCACTGTCTCTAAGCTAAGGCTGCTCTACATCGTACTGTGTCAAGACCAACACTGCGTTGGTGCCAGAGAGTCAAATCAAGAGACATTCAAGCACATTTTTTTGACTAAAAACACTTCAAAAGGACTGAAATAAGATCAATTAAGTCAAGAAAAGTCATTAATGTGTAATATGATGAGGGTAAGCCACCAAGAACGACAGTTGTTCCCCAGTGTAGTCGCCAATTTGTTATATGGAATTTGCATCTATGGATAAACACATTTTCCCTAGGTGGGTAGCTACACCTAGAACAATAGAAAGAAAGTAGTTTAACCTTTTCTTATGGTAGATAGATGAGATGAAGGAACTTACTTGTAGTCTTTCACTTCCTTAATTCGCTTTGAATTTCTCTCATCGCTCCCACTTGAACTAAATCCGCTCAATTGGTCCCTGTGTCAACAAAAACAGAAACAACAAACGATCAAAGCATACATGATCTATCTGCTATAAACCAATGGAATCAAAGACATTGAAACACATAATCATCACATATGAGAACAATCATATGAGAAAAGGAATAAGCTCTTTATTAATGTAGAAGGAAGAGGATCACCCAATATAGTTCGATCATATGCCACTCCTGCAGTTTCAATCCAACCCTCGCAACATCAAAAGCTCACTACTCCAGCAACATAACATTGCTTAACATAAACTCAATTCTCAAACGAATAGAATTTCCTTACAAACTTTAGATTCTAGCCCCTTGATGACTATGATGAGTGCTCAATTTATAGGAAATGGAGCTGGTTTTGTCATAAATGAGGGTATTGAATGGCCTTCTAAACTTGAAGTTAGTTTCCATGGAGCAAGGGATGAGAGGATAGGAGGTTAATGGATCCTTAGCCTATCCAATTTCGAGCTCATAGGAGGAGATAAGAGATGGGATCCTTCTAGAATCATCTAGAATCAAGGAATATTCCCAAAACCCTATGCAAATTTCGCTCAATCTCGCCTAGCGCAAGTCAAAGAGGGCCTAAGTGCACTGCAGTGTAGGCCAAAATGGGCCTGCCTGCTCTGCAACGCAGTTACCCCTAACCAAGGCTATGCTGGTGTCCCAAGGAGGCATTTTAGCAAGGCTTCAGGCCAGGAAACTTTCATAGAAGGAAGCATTCAATGTGATGACTTGTCTAGGGCATGTAACAACTGAATTAGGGTTTGATGAGCCCTAATAGTATTGATCTAAATGTCGTGAGTGATGTGCTCAAATAGAACTGTAAGAAATGCCCCCTAAAGCATGAAGTCGAAAATTATAATGTCGAGTGATATGCTTTACGATGTGATGGAGAGGAACTGAAGCGGACGGTGACCTGCATTGATTACAATACATAATGTCATGATATTTTGGATTTTTCATGAATTGCTGAGGGAAGGCATACCCATACTTAGCATATAAACTTTTCATCACATCTACATAGATATTCGTCTACAGATATAGACCCATGATAGGATGACCATCTGTGTAAAGCCATCGTACAGATGATTTAGTACTCTCCTGAAATCGCAACCCAGATGGATGAAACTAGATCTAGGGTCTTCTATCTCGTCCAATCGTTCGCTCAAGTACAAATCTAACCATGTGAATATGTGTTCTGAAGTCAAACATGGGAAGACACCATTTGATTACCAGCCAATGATGTAAGCCATTAACAGACGCGAGAGAGATCACCGATAATGATAATTGTTCTCAAGGTACTACAGTACATTCTGCATGGTGTGAATAAATGTTTTGATGTCGAACACCATACAAAGTCTTTCAGTCGGAAGCTAGTGATGTAAACCTGTCGTTGGAAGCGAGAAACTTTCCATTGATGTATGCAAGCCCAAGGTACTGGAAGGGTGTTTCTAAGTCAACTTTTTGGATAATGTGCTCATGTCAACAAGAATCGACTTGTCGCAGGAGGGCCTTGATGTATCCCACATCAACAACACGAAACGAGTGTAATGATTTTGGAAACAGAATTTGATTGACGACACAAGGTTCAGGAATGGTAGTTATGAAAATGAAGGTTTATGAGTATTGTAAAGGATGAAGTTTTACTGAGTGACTTCTCTTGAACATGTCGACGACACTGAATGAATTGGTAGCATTAACCCAAAACCAAAGTGATGGATGGTGTGATAGACCATAGGTATGATAACCATCAAGCAGATAGCCCAACCCACAACCCAAATAGTCACGGAGATGAAGTGAAAGTGTCATGTTCAAGAGCGACTTGCTACCATAAAGTGATTTATCCCTTTTCCCATTTTCCCCAGTCATTGCTGACCAGTACCTATTTATTTTTTAACAAGCTTGAGGAGGATAACATATGCTTGTAGTATAATTCCACCCTTCGGGTGAATCCATCGCTATGTGATGTTTTAACGAGCCTAGCGAAGGTGAAACTCGGTCTTTTCATGATGGACAAGTTTGTCGCTATTTGATGTTTTAACAAGTTTAACGACAATGAGAACTCGGCCCTTTTCATGTTTAGAGAGTTTGAAAAGGGACAAAAAGAAAACTCCACAAGTTCTTTTTCGTAAATTTGTCTCTCAAGTCTGAAAAAATGTAAAATAATACAAGAGAGAACCTATTGACCATGTTTGATCAACGTATTCCTTTTTCGTAAGTAATCTATCTCAGTATGGAAAAGGGTTATGTCGTTTCCAATCCATTTACGAGCTGAAAAGGACAAGCACTCAGTAAGCTTTTCATGTTTCAAGAGTCTAAAAAGAGCTAAAAGAGGACTCCACTTAGAGGAATGAGTGGTGTCTAGGATAGCAACTAGTTCCAGTGATGTTGGAACTTCTCAAAACATGTTTATTTATGTGAAGAGGTTGGCTAATAAGACCACTCATTGCAACTGTTCCTCAAAAAGGGTAAAACAACCAAGTGAAAGCGTATGATCGGCCAAGCAGATAGTGACGATGGAAGGAGAAAATCCAAGGCTCATCTGACGGAAGAGGCTGGAAATCACGAGGATTAAAATCGAGATGGGTTCATTTTTACACAAGATTGAACCATAAGGAACTATACTTGGATTCAGTTTCATGTTTACACAAGCTTGAAACGAAAAAATATGCTTGGATTTAGTTTCATGTTTACACAAGCTTGAAACTAAAAAACTATGCTTGAATTCAGTTTCATGTTTACACAATCTTGAAACAAAAAATTATGCTTGAGATTGGTTTACATGCCCCCAACATGATGACTCGATTCTAGGTGCATGCCCCCCAAGCTTCATTGCATTCACCTAAGTAGACTACTCATGGCTATGAGGTGGATGGAATGAAGGTTCATATACGAGATCAAGTGAAAGACTCAACTGGGAATTTACGAGATCTAATCAAAGACTCAAATTGGAATTTTTCTCTAGGGGATCTTGTTTCATTTTTTAATGAGCTTAACACAAGACCAAGAACTATGCTCTGATTCCTTATTTCATTTTTTAACGAGCTTGACACAAGACAAGGAACTATGCTTTGGGACCTGTTTCATTTTTTTTAAATGAGGTTGACTTAGTAAAAGAACTATCCTCATATTCCTTGTTTCATTTTTTAACATGCTTGACACAAGACAAGGAACTATGCTCATACCCTTTGTTTCATTTTTTAACGAGGTTGACACAAGACTAAGAACTATCCTCATGTTCCTTGATCACGACCCATAATATTTCATTGCTTCCAAGAGCTTCTCATCAGATGGGAGAACAATGCTCTAGAAGGGATACGTAGCAAGGAATCCATTAGAGAGATCTGGTTCCAATGCCCCCAATACATAATGCACAACATCACGAAATTGATCATCAGTTGATGTAGGCATGGAACAGGTTGCCACATAATTGACCCATGGAAAGGAAGATACCATTGGGACAAAAGGACCATTTAGGGAAGATGGTTGACTGGAAGCCATATTTGGACCGGGAAATGAAAGCTGGTCAACGGTGACAATTTTGCCTTCTTGCGGGAAACATAACACTCGAAAGAGTGTTGAAACAATAGCTCTCATGTCATAAACTAGTCGCGCCCAAGAAGTAAATTGTAATCTAAAGGGCCTGGGACTACCATTACATTGAGATAAACAATTTTTCCTCCCAAAGTAATAGGCAACTGAGGAAGAATCCATAATGGTTGACTGGTTCCTCTGTTAAAATCCAACAGATTCTGGGTAACAGGCACAAGTAGCGGTGAACCGAGCACTTGCCAAGCAGTGGAGGAAAGGATACTCATAAATCCACCTTCATCTATAATAGTGCCATATACAATCATATTATAAACCTATATTATGATCTGGAAAGGCACATAAGAAGGAAGATGGCATCGTGCCAGTGGATTCCAATCAAAGGAAGTGACCAAACTACTTGGAGGAGGTACTGTAAGAACAGAAGAATTACCTCCTTGAGTTACGAGAACGAGAAGATTTTCCTCCTGTCTTGATGGAACAGGAGGGTTGCCTCCAAGCTCATTGGAATCTAAAGAAATGAAAAGAACCTGAGTGGTATCATACTCACTCTCTACGAGAAAGGTACAATTAACTGAAGGTGAAATCGGGTCAATTGTTTCCTCGACCTGTGATTGGTCAGGTATAGACTCATGGGATTCACATTCAGAGAGAGTGGGTTTGACCGACGATTGATTTGGGTCAGTCACTTCATCAACTAGTGAAGGATTAAGGGAGAGTCTCATGTAACCATATGGAAGTCGCTGCGGAGAAGTAAGACAGTTATCCAACACTTTTTGGGCTTCATCCAGATAGGGACAAAGGTGAATGGGGTGATTCCCTTCACATAACCTATAGGGAAACTTAACTTTACCCTTCTTTCCATGAACTTTACTACCACTAGTTGATGGTGTGTCACCAGCATGATCTCCAGAAGTTGATGACACAGGATGATGTGAATGAGAAGACCATTCTTCTAAGATCTAAGGAATACCAGAACAATTTCGAAGAAGATGGTCTACCGTACAAAGTTTGCAAGGATGTCGAAGTTTGTGAGGCTTATCGAACCGTTTCTCATTACAATTTTCATTTGAAGCAATGGTCGCTTGGTTTCCCCCCTGTTGACTTTTCTTCTTCTTCTTCTTCTTCATATTCTTCCCTTTCTTCTTCTTCTTATCCACCTGGTTACTAGTGTCAATACTTTCACTAGACAAAGAGGAAGAAGAGGAGGAAGAAACAACCGACGAAGAAGGTAAAGGGTCAAGTTTAGGATCAATTTGAGGTTGATTTTGTCCAGTTGTAGGAATATTCAGTTGCGAGGCCAAGGAGGTTGAGAACAACCATACTGGAAAGCCTATGGTAAGTCCTGGAAGGGACAATGTAGCCATATAAAGAGCACCAATATTTCCGAAAGGAGGAAAGGACTAGGATTCCCATCAAAAGGAATTCCTTGATCAGTCGACTCCGAAGTTATTACCATATGTCTCAACCTAAGATCAACTAAGGAGTGATGTGGAGGATGTTATCCATAGTGAATTAATTTTATTTTAATCAAAATAACATAACAAAACAAAAGAGGGATAATCTAGGCAAAAGGATTACCAAGTAACTGTGAACTGCAATATACTGCCTCATTAAACCAAGGACTTAACATACGTGCAGGAAATCTCCCCAAATGTTGTGTCTGGTGTATCACAGTGTACAAGGCGGTCGACTCAGTTACTTATGGATGGATAGCAACCTAATGTAGTCCTCCCAAATATACGCGAAAGTACGTGGAGGCCCAATCGGTGTTGGCATTGTCTAATGCGAAACTGCACAGTGAGAGAATTCCTTTATACTTTTCGTACTATAACACCGCCCTATATACTCGAAGGTATGTGGACGAGCTACGGTATACTTACGTACGTGGAATGAGGTATCGCACTCGGAATGTATCGCAGACAATTAATGACAGCTACTATGTTTTATGACGTCGGAAGACGTCTCTAGCCTAGAACCTCTAAATGTTATTCGTTAGGTGACAATGCTCCATTAGGTTAATTGAGATAACTTTTAAGTCGATCTTGTTTAAGAGTTGTCTTTCAAGTTCACCGCGTGATGTCTTTGAAATTCCTAGAATGCAACTATGGTGAGAAACATTCTTTTCATTTGATTTTGAACAATGAAAACCTTAACTACAAGGGATAGAGCAATCAGATTCTTTAATCAAAGAGCATAGAGCACATCTAATGCAACTTTCCCTATACTATTCCTACAAGCACACACAAACCTCTACATGAATAATGCAAGTTTTTCTTTTCATTTCCCTTAATGTTTAGATGAACAAAAGGAAACTAAATGCACATAAAATCATCAATACTTTTCGCAACAAATGAAGACTTTACGACACTTCCTTTTCAGAAAAGACTAATCGATCATAAGCTAACTTTGACAATGAATTGATAGTGATAAAGAAATCGCTTAAGAAACACTAAACGATCAAGGCCAAAGTATGGCTAGGAGTAGAAATACAACTTGATTTTAGAATCATAAGAAACATTGATCTTTCAGCAAACAAAATCAGAAGCAACTATGGAAAAATCAAACCAAAGGTGGGTTTTTTAGCCTAAAAGGGATCAGCGTGGGCGAGAGTGGGAGACAGTGCGCTGCAGTGCACTGTCTCTAAGCTAAGCCTGCTCTACAGCGCACTGTGTCAAGACCAACACTGCGCTAATGCCAGAGAGTCAGATCAAGAGACATTCAAGCACACTTTTTTGACTAAAAACACTTCAAAAAGACTGAAATAAGATCAATTAAGTCAAGAAAAGTCTACTAAGGTGTAATATGATGAGGGTAAGCCACCAAGAATGACAGTCATTCCCCAATGTAGTCGCTAATATTGTTATATGGAATTTGCATCTATAGATAAACACATTTTCCCTAGGTGGGTAGCTACACCTGGAACAACAGAAAGAAAGTAGTTTAACCTTTTCTTATGGTAGATAGATGACATGAAGGAACTTACTTGTAGTCTTTCACTTCCTTAATCCCCTTTGAATTGCTCTCGTCACTCCCACTTGAACTAAATCCGCTTAATTGGTACCTGTGTCAACAGAAACAGAAACAACAAACGATCAAAGAATACATGATCTATCTACTATAAACCAATGGAATCGAAGACATTGAAACACATAATCATCACAAATATGAACAATCATATGAGAAAAGGACTAAGCTCTTTATTAATGTAGAAGGAAGAGTATCACCCAATATAGTTCGATCCTGTGCCACTCCTCCAGCTTCAGTCCAACCCTCGCCACATCAAAAGCACACTACTCCAACAGCATAACATTAGTTAACATAAACTCAATTCTCAAACCAATAAAATTTCCTTACAAACTTCATATTCTAGCCCCTTGATCACTATGACGAGTGCTCAATTTATAGGAAATGGAGGTGGTTTTGTCATAAATGAGGGTTTTGAATGGCCTTCCAAACTTGGAGTTAGTTTCCATGGAGAAAGGGATGAGAGGATAGGAGGTTAATGGATCCTTAGTCTATCCAATTTCGAGCTCATAGGAGGAGATAAGAGATGGGATCCTTCTAGAATCATCTAGAATCAAGGAATATTCCCAAAACCCTATGCAAATTTCACTCAATCTCGCCCAGCGCAAGTCAAAGAGGGCCTAAGTGCACTGCAGTGCAGGCCACAGTGGGCCTGCCTGCTCTACAGCGCAGTTACCCCTGACAAAGGTTGCGCTGGTGTCCCAAGGAGGCATTTTAACAAGGCTTCAGGCCAAGAAATGTTCATAGAAGGAAGCATTCAATGTGATGACTTGTCTTGGGCATGTAACAACTGAATTAGGGTTTGATGGGCCCTAATAGTACTGATCTGAATGTCGGGAGTGATGTGCCCAAATAGACCTATAACACATAGATACTTATTTATAAGCTAACAATGTGGCAAGAATTTTTTTTCCTAATCTTAAGCGGTGGGAAAAGGCTGTAGATTACTTTGGGTGCACTATCTTCGTCCAACATTAAACGCATAAACATTTACCCTCATGAGGAGGAGCTTATTATTCGGTTACATTGTCCTCTTGGTAATCAGTACGTGTTATTTTCATTACCAACTATTAAATAAGTGACTAAGAGAAGGGAAGGAGCTAGTCTAATACCACCATACTCCTTCACTTAAACTTTCTTAAACCCATTAAGTGATGTTCCTATCCCAAAAGAACAATTTATAGGTTTCTGAAAGGGAATGGAGAGTGGAGAATAATCAAATGGAGGCATACATAGTAGAAGTTGGTGTTGATTCTCCAAAGTCTAGAAAATTTCATGTAAACTAATGCTTTCAAAAATGTAGCTAAGCCTTAAGCTTGCATGGACATTGTTCATGGGAGGTCCAAGAGAAGTAACAGGGATACTGAGGTTGTTATCCCCACCAAAACAAGCATGTGCTACTGCCCAATTCTAACACCTACACACTCCATTATCCCATTGATGAAAGACATAATACAATGGGATTATTCAATCTTCCAAACTAATAGAAATGGAATGATGAATTATCTACTCACTCATGAAAGAATAAATGTGATGTGAAGCCATCAATATGAACTTAGAGCTATGGGATATAACATGTAGTACTATGCCAATCACTTATTTAAAGGATTTGGAACAACAATCCCTCTTCATTATATCGACTAGATTTATGAAGATTTCTCGACCTTCCTACAAATGTAGTAATTGTAGATTTGGATGATATAATGATATTTGGAGAGTTGGTCACCTAAATTTGGGTCCTAAGATGCAAATTAAAATCTATAGTTAAGCAAGTATGGATTAGATGGATCTAAGCAAAATGAACATGTTACCTTCGAATTATGTATTCAAGATCATGATGGATTGGTTCAAATGAAGAATCCTTTCCTCTTTGCCCTTCCAAAGCTGCATGGCCTTGTGAAGGAGGATCTGGATACCTTTATGTTAGAGTTTTATTTCTGTTGTCGTAGCTATGAAATATATTCCAAGAGAAATAGGCCCTCGAAAAGGAAACAACATCTCTTCAATAGGAAATCATCAACAATGGCAGAATTATGGAAGCAACAGACAAAGAAACTTCCCTAACAAGAAAATTGGAGGAACGGTACAAGCAAGAAGATATATATCATAAATAAAAGTCAAGGATAAGTTGGTTAAAGGATGGGGAACACAACACCTCGTTCTTCCATTGTTCTGCCATCCAATGTCGATCCCACAACTAAATTACATCTCTACGCACTGATAATGGTAAAAATATAGAGAAACAAGAGGACATTGCAAAAGAAATCGTAGACTTCTACACATATATGCTCTTTAATCCTTGGCCTCAATGCAATCTATCTATCAACAATATTATAGTCAGCATCCCCAAACTGGTCATGGAAGCCCACAACACTACCTTGACTAGACCCATTAGTACAACAAAGGTTAAAGAGGCCATTCATCAAGTGGCGGATGGAAAAGCCCCTGGATCAGATGGATTCATAGTCACATTCTTTAAGCAATGCTAACATTTTCTTTACAATGAGATATTAGAGACAATCAAGGAATCAAGAGCCAACAAGTGCATACTTCCTACACTCAATGCCACTTTCCTTGCATTGGTTCCAAAGGAGGACAATGTTGATTCTCTAGGTAAATTCTAACCCATTACACTTTGGAATTTTATTTATAAAATTATCACTAAAGTGATAGCTAATCATCTCAAGCCCATCCTCCTCATCCTTATCTCTCTTGAGAAAATTGGATGAATGGAAGGGAGGCAAATCATTGATGGACTTATTCTAGCTCATAAAACCATCCACTCCCACAAGATCCTCAAGAAAATATGCACGATTCTCAAACTCAGTCCCTGCAAAGCCTTTGACAAACTAAATTGGGCATATGTGGAAAGCATCCCCCTAGCCTTTGGATTTAGTGCTCACTAGATTCAATGGGTTATGTCTTTGGTCTCCACAACCTTATTTTCTATCTTATTCAATGGCTCCCCCTCTCACACTTTCAAACTCTCTCGAGGCATTAGGAAAGGATACCCCATCTCACCCTTCCTCTTCATTCTCATGGCAAAAGGGTTGGGCATATCCATCAAAGTTTCTTTGCAACATGACACTCTACATGGCCTACCTCTCCACGATGACACCTTTATAACTCAACAACAATAACAACAACCAAACAAAAATGTTCTTAAATATGTTTCTTTAAATTTCAAGTGGATCAATGACAACAACCAAACAAAAAATTAATTTTAATATGATTCCGTTTTATAGTCAAAATGACGTGCCCAAATACAATGAGTAGTCTTTAATATGCTTTCTTGTTCGTATATTTAGAAAAAGCTCCAACCTTATTTTAAAGAAAAAATATTTAAAGCTCTCGCAACAATTGTAGAAGATAATTTACCAAAACAAATATCTTTACTAAAAAAAGGCCTCCGTACACCATTAATTAAAAAAACAAATATTTTACACCTTTTTCTTTGTCATAAGACTTATACCTCCAAGATCATAAGTTCTTTAACCAATGTTTTGGTAATACCAAACGACTTAACAAATGTTTTGATAATACCAAACGAATGGAAAATACCCAATTAGAAGAAAAACAAACTTATTTCGATATGAGCTCCCACAATCTTCTATTAGTATTCACTTATCAATTTAAAACATGTTTCATTATGAACAAAATAGGCTTTAATCAATTTGGAACAAGAGACATTTCAAGAAAAGTAAAAAATGCCTCTATTTTCAGATTGTGCATGGTTTTTTTCTTTTATAATTGATGATCCAATCACATCCAAAGATTATCAAATGTTGCTGCATTTAATGTTGGATGAAGATAGGGCACCCAATTGAAGATCTTTATATTTTCTTAATATAAATCTATGACGGTTTTTTCTCTGAAAAAAAGATAGGGCACCTAATTTAATCTACAATTTTTTCCACACTGCTTATGACTTGCAAAACAAATTCTCGCTGCATTGTTAGCCTATCAATACATATTTATGTTGATTGATATTTAGGTTGACATTAATAGGGATATGTTGATATTCACTAGGGAAATTTTTCCATCCAACATAGTCAATTAGAAAAGCAAGTTGCAGGCAAGAGTGTAA
The DNA here is from genome assembly GCA_031772625.1 of Pinus tabuliformis. NCBI lineage: Eukaryota > Viridiplantae > Streptophyta > Pinopsida > Pinales > Pinaceae > Pinus > Pinus tabuliformis. The sequence continues at coordinate 217,549,771 of CM062820.1, read as the reverse complement.
TATGTTGCAGAATGTCTGTGCTTAACTAAATGCCAGTAAATGTGTAATCAATGGCTCAATGTATTTGTAAATTATGTGGTTTGATCGTTAAGGGTTCTCAGTGTCAATTTCTGTTGATGGGTTGTGCTTTATTATTTACATGGACCATTACGACTCGCGAAAATAAATTTCAATTATTTTTTCCATTTAGATTGAATTGAGTTTAGATAAAGATTAATTTTAATTTGGTATGAGATAACTATTTATTTAACTCCTATCAATCTAAATTTCACCTTGCAAGTATGGATCTTATTACCTCCCCCAAAAAACTTGGAGGCTGGGGCCTTATCAACATGCGGCGTTTTGGCAACGCGCTCATTGCAAAATCTATGTACAGGGCCTTCTTCGGGAACAGCCCATGGTCTGCTCTCATCAAACAAAAATATTTGAAGAATCGCAGCCTAGTATTTTGGCTCAGAAGATCCACTCTTGGGATATGCCATGGCTCCCCCATCTGGTGCTGCTTCCGTAAGAATCAGCGTCTCCTATTCAGCTTTCTCAAATGGACCTTTTATTCTGGCTCCTCCGTCCTCATTGCACTCGATCCCACCCTTCACAATCTGGAATCTCATATCCCTTTGCCGCTTCTTACCTTCTTCCATTCCAGGGGCATCTTCACCTGGTCCATGCTAATCGACACATGGTCCTCTCTATCTCCCATCTGGAAATCGGATCAACAGCTTCAGCTACCCCTCCCCCTCCGCCCCCTTTGGTTCTCCGCCACCCAACACTTCTCCCGCCTCAACATCCTTCAACTGGGCACTCAAGACTCCCTCATATGCTCCACGGACTCCTCTACCCACCCCATTACCGTCAATCGACTCTACACCGCCCTCTCTCACAAGCCGCCTCCACCTTCCCTCTTTCCTCTCAAGCTATGGAAAGCCAGATGCCCTCTCAAATCAATTCTGTTCGGCTGGCTTCTTTTTCACGACAGGAATTTAGTATGGGATGTTCTTCAGCATAGAGGGTGGCATGGTCCAAGCCGCTGCTGCCTCTGTCGTTCTCAATCGGAAACGAATATACATGTGTTCTTTCAATGTTCTGTCTCCACTGCCATTTGGAATGATCTTTCTTCGGCCTATGGCTTCCCTGCCCTTTCTTTTCCCTCGGTCAAAGAGGCGTTCTCTTGGTGGTCTTCACAGCGGCCCTTCTGGCACGCCATCTTCCTCCTCACGCTCTGGCATGTTTGGAAATGGCGCTGCTGCTGTGTCTTTCAGGAACATCTCTCTCCTCCTGCGATCATCATATCCTCTATCACCGGCTCTCTGCCTCCGGATTAGTCTTCTTTCCTCTTCTGAAGGCTTCCACTGCCAGGATCGTCCTCCTCCTGCGTCCTTCATCAGCGTTTTCCGGCTCTCGCTTCTTCTCAGCGATTATTGGTCTCTATGATTGCTCGCCACAGTTCCGCCACAGTTCGCCTTTCTGGGAGGCCGATGGTTCTAGGATTTGTATCTGTATGACTGTTTATATGCTTCTGTTCACTTATTTCCATATTCTGCTATTTCTCCTCATTAGATCATCCATGATGGAACTGATATCGATCGATGGTTTATCCCGATCCATTCCTCCATGTATTCATCACCGCTTATATGACCTTAATATAACATATTTTGATTTTTCTTCTGGAAAAACTATTTATTTAACAATAAAATGTTGTGATTAAAAATGTGCTTTAATATTAAATAAGAAATTTTTATTTGTTATCAAAATCAAGTATAAATGATTTTTAACAATAGAGAAGTTTTTTTTTTTGGTGAAATCTAGTGATATAATTTGGATTGAGATTGTGATTTCTTATTATTTAAAATGCATTCAATATCTATTTATAGAACATTAGATTTTTACAAATTAACTAATTTAAACTTATAATTTCTAACAATATTTCAAATAAAAGAAAAAATTGTCATTATTGTCATAACTATATAAAATTATGTAAATTTGGTAAAGAAATTGTTATCAGAAATTAAGTACACTTCACTTTATTAAATTGATAACCTCTACTTTTATCATAAATTAAAATTTTAGGAAACTAAATGGTACAAAAAGTTATAATTCTTATTTATTATAGTTCAGTATCATATTAATCTTATTTATTTGACTTTTAAAAAATATTTTTAAAATTATAATTGGTTAAACTAATTGGTTTGTTGGACCAGTATTGATCTCATTTGCAAAATTATGTAATATTTGGTTCAAACTTAATTTTATATAATAGCTAGTTAAATATTAATCTAAATCTATCTTAATTTTTTATTTGTTAAGCAATTAAATTTATTAAAGTACAAATCTCTTTTAAAGTGAAGAGATTTGATTTCTCAAAGGATAAATCCAAAATCAAAATGGATTTAAGCTAATTTAATTATTAATTATAATTATAATTATTAATTTTTTAATATAGCTTAACTAAATTAAAATATTTTAATTAATAATTATATTATTTTTATTTTTTATTTTATTTTATTTTTATGTTTATTTTTTACTTTATTTTATTTTATTTATATTTTTATATAATTTGATTGATTCAAAATGTTTACTTAATATAAAAAACGAGTTGTTTTTAATGTGCTTTTTTGGAAAATTTTCACTGGTTTTTTCGGTCTAATTTATCTAAAATTTATTGAAATCACAATCTTAATGGGTAACCCCTGCACATTCAAAGTGCCCTATCAAAGCGCTGAAAAAAAACCAGTTTAAATAACATAAATTAATATTTCACTTCAAATTTTTCACTGAATCCAAAATGTCTCACTAAACACAACTACTATAAAAAAAAAAAAAAAAACTAAGTTACGTCATCTCTTCTATTCAAGTTTTTTTTTTTTCCGAAGGTGGTAAAACCTATCAACTCAGGTGTCAAACCAACAGAGAGGACAGCCATCTCTGGCTGCTATCCGCGAATGCTGGGTTTGACTCATCACTGTTAAATAGGAAAACCACGCCACCTGGCATAACCCTGCTGGTGGTCCGTAATCAGGAGTAGGCTCTCACTCCTGCCAGATGCCTCTGGGTCTTGGGCCGTTAACCTGTTTCCTTACGTCCGAGGAAGACGAGCTCTTAGCCAAGCAGAAGCAGTTTTACGGCATACTCCAGGCCACTCTTCTATTCAAGTTATATAGTGAACCTAGATTTAAAAAAAATATTTTAAAATTTGTAATTGGTTATAATAACTTATTTTATTTCAGCGGGCAATAAAACCTTAACATTTAATGCAAAAATCATGTTAAACAAAATATTCTTTAAAGCAAATTTTATGCGGCCGGAGTCGGGTTCCTGTTCCACGTTTGCGCCGCATTTTGCCTCTTCGGGGCAGGCATCCTGTGTAGGTGACCCTGAGAATCTGGTGGCCAGAGTTGTGCCTTCGGTGCATTACAGTCTATGGATTCGAACTCGAATTGACAGTGCGGTTTCGAATTGGAATGTTAGTGATGGGATTGGCAACTTCCAGGTTACGACCACAAGGCTGAAATCCGCTGACAATAACAGGTCTTTGAAAGGGAGTTCTCTCTGGTGGCACCGAGTTGGTTAGAGATAAGGATTTTCAAGAGCATGCTTCAATTCCGAATGCTTTTTCCTGTGGTAAGCAATCGAGGCCAATTTTGGTTTCTTTTGAGAATTTATCGTTGGATGGCAGTAAAATGGCAGCGCGCAAGGCCGAGAAGGGGTTTATTGGCCTCGAACAATTTACATTGCTGATGAGATTTTTTTTTTCGTGCGACAGTTACCTAGTTATCTCCACAATTTTAGCGCCACTTTTTTACACTCTTACGCGTCTCTGCCTCAAAGCCTCGTCAGTCCCGTCCCGCTTTAAACGCTAATCCTCGTTGCCGCGGCTTTTCTTTAAAACCTCCTTGTCGTTGCTCCGGGTGTTCCTTAAACCCTGATCGTCACTATCCACCTAAATATCTACATTCCACAGGTTTGCGTGTTTCTATCGAACGCTGGGCACGACTATCGGAGGCTTCTTTAGCTCCAAAACACTGAAAAACCACCGATCACATTGGGGTTTTCTATCATTTTTCACTCAAAATGCTCGCTCAAAGCTGCTCAGTTGCACGCAGAGCGCAGCAAAGCCTATCGCTTCGTTGTCACCTGAATATGTCCACATGCCACGGAAAATTATGCTCATTTTCTTCACATAACCCGCAGATATCTCCAACGTTTTCATCGGAAAATCCGCGGGGTTTCAGCGGTAATGACGTCCTTTCTAGGACGCTTGTTCGTTTGCGTTTACCGACGGGATTCAAATACTTCTCCGCTGATCCTCAAAAGTCCTTTGAATCTCACGATAAGGATTTTTCAGAGTTCGTTTCAAAGGAACTAAATGAAGGCAATGGTTTCAAGCACGGTTCCGAGGTCGAAATTTTATCTCAGGCAGAGTCTGAAAGTGTGCAGACCGAGACCGTTGCTTTACTCTTCAAAGAGGCCATGGGCCTTGAGAAAAGGTCGGAGAGTAAAAGGCTGGAGCTGGAGTTTAAAGGCCTGGTGGATCTTACCCCAGAAGAGCAGGTTAAAAAATTGAAGAGTAAGCTTGAATCTCAGTGGGAAATGATTAATACGTTGAGGGATTGTGTAGACGATTTGGGAAGTACGGTGAAGGATCTCAATAGCAAGAATGCACTCCTGCAAAACTCCAAGGATCTAATAACCCAGAGTTCTCTCGAATTCAAGAAAACCTCGATTGGGAAAAGTGATAGTATTAGTGAGGGATCGCCTCACCCCAAGGAAAGTGTGAAATCTGACGAGAAGAAGGAAAGTGTGAAATATGAGCTGAAAATGCCGATTATGAAGAAGAAGGCCGAGGGAGATTCGGGTTCTTTGGAGCATCCATGGCCTGAGTGGGTTCAATTTGTAGAACATTTGAATGAGAGAGGGTACCTGAGCAAGGCAGTAAACTTTGAAGATGGACCGGTGGATCTTCAAGGTCTTACCACGGGGAAAATATATGGGTTTATAAAGCTTGCAGCTCTCAATTATGTTGAGGACCATGCCGAAATCTTAAAGTAAGTATGCCCTTTTACTCAGTGGTTTGTATAATATTTCAAACTAGGAAAATACAGTAAATAACATATGCATGAACTAAACTACAAAAAATAAATACCGAATAAATACCGAATTCACAAGACAAGATTAGTAAACACAAAAAACTGGACCAAAAATCTGAGCCATTGTGTTAATTTAGGAAATCTCAATACATAAATGATAGAAAGGGAATCTGGGCTTGCTACTGCAAGTTATGGCAAAAAACCAGGTGTGAATACATGGCTCAAGATGCTGGAAAGCCCTCCACAAGAATCTGCACCCTGCTATGGAAGAACTGCTGCTGATGGCTGATAAGAACAGGTGTTTTGGCCTTCTAAAATGCTCATAAAATTCCACCAAATTAATTGGAGTCTTCTCTCACCAATCCCACAAAAACCCACGAAGGGTTTGGGCTCTCTCTAACCACTCCGGAGACCCCACAAAAGTGCGAGCTGCTCTTTCTGCCAGAAATGTGCACTGTTGGAAAGACTCTGCTCCTCCAACTCCTGCGCAAACCCAGCCTGGAGACTTCTGTGCCCCACCATAAATACAAAATTTGGCCTGAGAGATTCCCTCTAGTCTAGCCCTGCAAACCACCTCAAATCTTCAGCTTTTGTCAAGTCTAACAGCTCCACAAAAGCCTGGAATCTAGCACCCATTGAAGCTGCCTCAAACAAGTGGTGTAAATTTCTTTCAATGCCCTACCCACACATAAAACTGGGTAAAATCCTCCACAATTTGATCTAGAATAATTCTGAAAGTATGTTCCCTGACTCTCCTAGGGTGACACTCAAAGCTCACTGAAGGTAGAGTTGGAATTCCTTTTTGGAAATCCCTTGTGCTAAACAACACTGGTTGACTTTGTTGAACAACTCAAGAAAACTCAAGTTTAGATGTAAAAATGGCAAAAAATCCCAAAATGAGGCCCTTCTCTTCCATTTATAGTTGCTGCTCCCATCTCTCCTTGCGGGCTCAACTAGTTTGAGCTCTCCTTTCCCTCCTTTTCCTCAAGTGCTAATTTCCTAAGGGGTTCGAATTACCCTTTTGGGTGGCCACCACATTCCACCAACATTCTAATTTTCCCTTTTCCTCTAATTTTTGTGGCCTCCTATCTTCAAAATGCAAGTGGGGTCTTCTCTAACCCACTTTTCCTAAGTTCATTAGCCAAAATGTGAAAATTTTATTTAGTGGGGATATCACAGTCCTTCTCGCCCAAAGCTTGCTTGTCCTCAAGCAACTATAATGCTGGATGCTATAGGCCTTGTTTGCCCTCCCAAGTGGCATCCTATTTCAACAAATCTTTCCACCTGACCATGTTAAATTTAGTTAACAATGGTATGCTCCATGCTTAACATAATTACTTCAATGTTCCTTTAGGAGCCCAATGACAATTTCCAATATTAACCATTAATCACGTTGACAGTAAAAGTAGATAGAACATGAAACAAAATGCAGAAGACAAGCCAAGATAAGAGGACACCAGATTTGGTGGATGCCAAGGAAAAACCCCAATGTGGGAAAACCATTTGATCAATTCTTCTTATTATTATATCAAAATGTTTAGCAGAGAGAGAGAGTACAAAAGTCAAATTGACTTGCCAAATTCAAAGTCAAAACAACCCTGTCAAAATCTGCAGTCAATTATAGTCATATAAGCCCTAACTAGAAAGTCAAAGATGGTCAACGTAGCTATCAAACTTGCCTCCTTGAGCTCAGTCAACCACAGTCAAACTTGGCCTTCCTTGTTGGTTAAAGTCAGTCCAAAACAGTTCAATCAAATTCGGTCAAAGGAGAGAGAAAACTATTGTAATTTTTTGCGATTAAAATTGTAGTCAACCTTGAAGTTAGCGTTGGTCAAATTGCCCAGATTCCCTCGATTTTTGTGCCCAGAAATGCGGCCTAAAGGGATAGAAACAATCCTCTAAAAATTGCAGTCAAAGTTGGTCAAAGAACCCTTGGTCAATGCTAGTAAAATTTGGTATGCTTCCTGAATTTTTCGGCCCTGCAACTCAACCCAAAAATTCGTCCTTCTTGTTCCACATGTGTGTGTGTGAGAGAGAGTGCCCAATGTTGTACAAACCAATGAGAGAAGGAGAGAGAATGTGTGAGTGATGATGATGCCAAATGAGGTGAAAGGTCACTTGTTTGAAGTTGTATTTATACAAGTCGCTGAGGGTGAAGAGTCATGTCCACTGGGCTTCATGAGCCTACACGATGATGTGGCTAACCTAAACAATTTGCACATGTGTGGGCATAAATTCAAAATTACACTTTTGCTTGTCCAAATGAGATGTTCTTTATATCAATTTTGGTCCTCTCAAAAAGAGGAATTTAATACAATCATCATCTCCATCAAATGAGCTGTCCCAAGGTGGAATTTGGCCCTAGTTGCTAATTTTAACACTCCCTCTCAATTAGGGAGAATTCCACCTGTCAATTATCGATCATCATGCCATCCTGTTGTCATGTACCATCTCTGTGTGTCATCTCATCTCTGCTCTGTTGAACACTAATATGAATAAGAAGAAGAATCGATCAAGAGTGATGTTATAGTGTTTTCTCCTCGAAGGTGTATGAAAAGGAAACACTTAAGACTGTGGATGACAAACAGTCTCAACAATAAATGGTTGCTAAACAAATTAGATTTGCAGCGAATGATAGAAACAAAACCTGCCAAAGTTCTGATCTATACCACAATCATAGTTAAACAACAAAATGAAATAGTAATAAACGCGGGTAACTCCAATAATGCAACGAAAACCAGATATACAAAGAATATATATTTTGTTAAATAACACCTGTGAAGGGAACAAATAAATGTTACCAGTCCCCTTCTATGGGATGGGTTCTTGGCTATCCTCAAACGTCTTTAGCTTGTGTAGAGAGTCTTTCTCCTCTATAACGTGTAAACCCAACAAATAAAAAGTTTGAGCTTAATGGGAACTCAAATGGAAAGAAAAATGGTGCGCGACAGTGATAATAATAAGAGTTATAGCAGTGAGTGTAACAATGAAAATAATTGAAAGTGAATAATGAATGAAAAATCCTTCTATTTATAACAAAATATTGAGTTATCCTCGAATAATGAGCAATAATAAAATATTATTAACCCCATTCTAAAAATAATCACTTGAAATATTTTATTATATTTGGTTAAGAGGGAAAAAATATTTAAACTTTTATTTAGAAATAATAAATAAATAAATGATTTATTTATCATCTCAAGAAATACGGTTAAGGAATAATAAACAAATAATGATTTATTTAATTATTCCTGAGGGATTTAATCAAACTTGACAAGGAATAATAATTAATTAGTGATTAATTAATTATTCTTAGAGAAAAATAAGATAATTAATAATCTATCTGTTTATTTTTCATAACTAGGTCAAATATGACAAGGAATATTAATTAATCAATGGTTTAATTAATTATTCCTAGAAGAAAATTAAATAAACAATGATTTATTTAATTATTCTTCATGGGTTTAATTATAAATTACTTAACAAATCTGGTTTATTAAGAAGTTTCTCACAATGAAAGCAATTTTACTATGGTAAAATTGGCTTTACATGGTGTACTTCGATCCATCTAGTAAATTAGGCTAGATGATCAATTTTTGGTGATAACAAGTGAGTCACAAGACTTTACCACTCTCCACTAACAAATGTTAGTCTTGATCCCAGATCAAGTTGTTGAACACCATGCATCCTAGACATAGGGAGTATGACAGTACACGATGCGTCCATCAGTAGTGCTATGGTCTCTATCCGCGTTTCCTAACTCATTTGCTGGATGAGAGGTACTTCCCATGAGATCTGGACTACATGGGTAGGATGTATGCTAGGGCATCAACGGGAGAAGGTGAACCACTTATCTTGCTCATATGCCATAGGAGAAGGTGAATCACTCATCCTATGCATATGTCAATCATAAGGGAAGGTGAATCACTCACCCTACACACAATCAACCATCATGGGGTATCACAGGGGAAGGTGAACCACTCACCCTGTACACAACGCACCAATAGGGGAAGGTGAACCACTCACCCTATGGTCGCTCATAGCTCCAAGAAGTACCCCAAGCCCCCAGGAGCTCCCAGAGCTCAATGTTCAACTCAAGCGGGACCCTCATGGGAGGGTCTTTCCACAACTCCAAGTCTCTCTTGGAAGTCTAAGAATTTGACCTTCACTAGGGGCTTCGTGAGTATGTCTACGACTTGCTCATCAGTCCTAATTTGTTGGAGCCTTATTGCTTCCCGCTGTACCATATTCTGAATAAAGTGGTACCTAATATCAATGTGCTTGGAGCGGTCGTGGAACATGGGATTTTCTGAAAGATGAATCCCACTTTGGTTGTCGCAAAAGATCATAGTGTTATCTAGCATGTGCTCAAATAGCTCACTAAAGAGCTTCCTCAACCAAACAACTTCATAACAGGTCATACTAGCTGCAATTTATTCGGCTTCGGCGGTTCTTAGAGCAACCGATTTCTGCTTCTTGCTCATCCAAGAAATTGAAACAGACCCTAATGAGAAGCAACATCTAGACGTGCTCTTACGATCCACCACACTACCAGCCCAGTCAGCATCAATATATCCATGTAGCTTCAAATTCCCGACAGTGTATCTCAGTCCATAGTTGATTGTGCCACGGAGATATGTCAAGATATTCTTAACAACAATCCAATGTATGTTATGAGGCCCGACCATCAATTGACTCAATGTATTCACAACAAAGCATATGTCGAGACGGGAGTTCACCAAGAACATCAGGGCCCCCACAAGTTGTCTATATTCGGAAGGGTTTGTCAATTCGGGCCGAACAACACTTCCACATAGCTTCTTGAAGTTGAGTTCCATTGGAGTAGACACAGACTTGCGATCCACCATCCCACATCTCTCGAGCAACTTCACAATGTATTTCCTAGAGAAAGGAAAATCTCACCTGGATTTTGCCAGACCTCCAGGCTTAGGAAGTAGTGCATTAGACCTAGGTCCTTCATCTTGAACTCGGAAGCCAACTCCCTCTTGCATTGATAAATGAGAGAGTCTACACCTGTTAGAAAGAGATCATCCACATAAAGGACCAAAATGAGAGGCATGTCCTTTTCAACCTTGCAGTATAGGTTACGATCTGCTTCGCTCCTTGTAAATCCCAACTTCATAAGATAGCTATCAATCCTCTCATACCAAGCCTTAGGGGTTTGCTTCAACTCATAGAGGGCTTTTTTCAACCTGCACATGTGTGTCCTTCGATTTTGTACTTCGAACCCCTAAGGTTGTTCCAAATAGACTTCCTCCTTAAGCGAGCCATGCAAGAAAGCAGTCTTAATGTCCATTTGATGTAGGTTCCATCTTTGAGAGGTAGCGAGAGCAATAATCGATCAAATAGTAGTATATTTGGCAACTGGTGCAAATATCTCATCACAGTCCACTCCTTCCTTTTGAGAGAAGCCTCGAGCAACGAACTTGGCCTTATATTTTTTAGCACTCCCATCAACTCCATGTTTAATTTTGTATAGCCATTTTGAGGTGACCACGGACTTGTCACCACATCCCAGACATCATTTTTCGTGATAGATTCATATTCCTCATTCATCGCATCCTTCCATACTTGGTGTTTTACCGCTTCTTCAAATGTACATGGCTCAGATTGAACAATAGTGCTCATAGCAACTAAGTACCCTTGATACCTATTCGGCTTCTTGCTTTCACAGAATGTCCCTCTTGGAGCAATATGTCTCTCACCATCTTCGAGAGTATTTTTGAGCCACAAAAGTCTTTTCCTTGAGGTAGAGGGATCACGAGGTGGTGGATCAATGGGATCCATCGGGTTTTCAACATTGGGTATAGGTCCATCTGTAGCAATGTTGCGAAAATCGTTATTGTGATTAATTCGGTGAGGGGAAAAAATCGTAAAATACAAAAATATTCATTTTTTTAATATCTAAAGCATCTATAACATAAAATAGATACATTGACACATAAATATGATAAAAGAACTAATATATAAGATGTGTAATATCATTTCTAGTGCTACATCACACATAACTGTGAATCATGTCTTGAATAGTAAGTCCTGACTCCTGAGTCCCAACTCAGCCTCAAAATATCAACAAAAATATAATAATGTATCCCATATCATGAGTCATAATGTCATATACAATGAAATGAACCAAATAACTAATACTATTGATTTCCTTTGCCAAATGCAATAACTTTCTCTTTCCCTCTAGATGTAGATGCCGATGGAGTTGGCAATGGACTCTGCTGTGCTCTAGAAGTTGAAGAACTAGGAGCTACAGGAGGTAGACCACGTCCTCTACTGGTGGCAGGGGTAGCCCGGGTAGGTGGTGTCACCTCCTCCTCCTCCTCCCCCTCTACCCCTTCTACTACTTCCTGCTCTAACCAATCATTGGCAGACTCCATGAGAGGCCTCTCGGCCTCAACCCTCCATGCAACAGTGGTGTCAATTCCATCCAATGAGATGGCCTCCATATTAGGTATCCTCTCAAGTTGCTTCACTCACAATCGAAGATTGTAGTAGATGTAGGCTATGTCATTAAGTCGCTGGGACTCCAACCTGTACAAGGATCATAAAATAATAATTATAAAAAAGATATTGCTTAATGAATTCAAAAAATTAATTGAAAATTTGCAATATTTTAAGTTTTAAGTTTAACTTGTTGCGTTTCTTGTTGTGTATTTTTTTAAATACACTTCAGTTGCGCTCGCATCCTAAGAAGCTATATGTTTGGCTGAGGATTCGAATGGCAAGTTTTTCCAGATGGGGTACCCTAGCACCATAGATTCTCCACCATGCATCTACAACAAAATTACAATTAAAATTTTAAATAAACATAAGACAAAAAATGAAATTTGAAAGTTGAACCAAAGTATGAAATTATGAACTTGAAGAGACAATGAAATTTGAAACAAACTAAAAAATACCTGGAATTTTAGTCGTCCCATCTCAAAGCCAAATGTGTCACCTGCCATCCTGTATATCTCCATTTCTTTGGAGATTTCTGCACGTTCTGCTGGAGATCACACCATCCTTTGAACACAGGTTAAGAATCCATCCATGATCTCAGCATCAAATACGAACCCACATGAGTAAGAAAATGCGGGGTTCAAGTAGATCCCTGCAGCATGAATAGGACGATGGAGTGTGTAGTTCCATCGTTCATCAGTCACTTCCCATAGGAGGAGTTGTTTCTGAAACCCCTCATCTCCCTTATCATCATAGTAGGTCCAAATGGATTCTTTGGCGCTGTCCATGGCCTCATACAAATAGCCCATTGCGAAGTTCTCACCATCAACTAATCAAAGAACTTTTACCAAAGGTTCAATAATGGTGCACACCTTCCGCACTCCCGCCCAGAAGTCTTTCTGGTATGAAACTAATCTACATATGGCCTCTCCCTCTGGTTTGCGGCTCATTGTCAAAGCACGCCACTCCTCTAAAAGAAACATTCTCTTCACATCCCACATAGAATTCAAGAGGGATTGAAGAGATATGAAACTGGTGGCAAACCGTGTAATGACGGGGCACACCGACTCCTTATTGTTGGTGAATTTTCTCATCAAGCTAAGCACAGATGTATGATTATATATAAATTTCGTAATGCTTTTTAATGAGTCAACAATATCTTTGACAAATGAATTTTTTCCTATGTCCTCCAACATCAAATCAATACAATGTGTAACACAAGGTGTCAAAAATAAAGTAGGATGCCTCTCCATAAGTATCCTGCCAGCAACAACATAATTTGCAGCATTGAATATGAACCCACATGAGTAAGAAAATGCGGGGTTCAGGTAGATCCCTGCATCATGAATGGGACGATGGAATGTGTTGTTCCATCGTTCATCAATCACTTCCCATAGGAGGAGTTGTTTCTGAAACCCATCATCTCCCTTATCATCATAGTAGGCCCGAATGGATTTTTTGGTCCTGTTCATGGCCTCATACAAGTAGCTCATTGCGGGCTTTTCATCATCAACTAATCGAAGAACTTTTACCAAAGGTTCAATAACGGTGCACACCTTCTGCACTCCCGCCCAGAAGTCTTCCTGGTATGAAACTAATCTGCATATGGTCTCTCCCTCTGGTTTGCGGTTCATTGTCAAAGTATGCTACTCCTCTAAAAGAAACATTCTTTTCACATCCCACATAGAATTCAAGAGGGATTGAAGAGATATGAAACTGGTGGCAAATCGTGTTATGGCGGGGCACACCAACTCCTTGTTGTTGGTGAATTTTCTCATCAAGCTAAGCACATATGTATGATTATATATAAATTTTGTAATTCTTTTTGATGAGTCAACAATATTTTTGACAAAGGAAGCTTTTCCTATGTCCTCCAACATCAAATCAATACAATGTGCAGCACAAGGTGTCCAAAATAAAGTAGGATGCCTCTCCATAAGCATCCTGCCAGCAACAACATAATTTGCAGCATTGTCCGTTATTACTTGGACAACATGTTCTGCACCTACCTCCAAAATAAACACATCTAGCAAATCACATAAAGTTTTTGCATCTTTGATATGTGAAGATGCATTAATGGATTTCATAAACATTGTCCCCTTGGGACAACTAACCAAGAAGTTTATAAGGGTTCTCCCCTTTTGATCGGTCCAACCATCTAACATCACAGTGCATCTTGTTTGTGTCCATGATGTCCTAACTCCTCCAATCTTTTGGTGCAATCAACCTTTTCATTTTGAAGAATCCAACCTCTAAAGTCATCATAAGAAGGGATTTTGTACCCTGGGCCAACAGTTGCAATAGCATCAACAGCAGGCTGGAAAAATGGATTATTCTTTGCAACATTGAAAGGAATATCACTCCAAAGGAGAAATTTGCCCAACAACTTGTCAGCTTGTTCTTTTTCATTTTTTTTTAAGCATTGAAGTGATAGATGGTTGTGAACCAGGTGTGGTTCTAGGAATAAAAAATGATAAGGTAGCTACCGGGTTGGTTGTAGATATTGATGCTGAAGTAGAACCAGTGCCACTTCCATGTTCACTTGAGCCTAACACCCTCTCTACTAGTTGCTTCTTCATTTCTACTTTGGCCATTCTTTCGTGCCCTAATTCTTCCAATGATCTCATGGCTCTTCGGATGATTTTTGCATTTGTATTTGTGCAACGCCTTACATCAAATCCAAGGATTTGTGTAAGGTGATACTTCAATCTATAAACCCCCCTGACATATGATGCCCACACAACTTGCAAGTCAATTTCATTATATCAAACCCTCCATCAGGTTCACCAAATTCCCACAGAGGGTCCAATTTCCTTGGTATGTTTGTAACTTGGTTGAATTCTTGAGGTTTAATATAAGATGAAGTTTGAACTTTGAAGTTAAACCTATGGCACAATAATAATTGCATGTTACAAAAATTTTAAAAAATTACATACATGACACAACACATTGAATTTTTGACAATTTAACAAACAAAAAAACTTCAACTCAATCCAAAATGAACTCTTTTCACTCTATGCATCAAAAATGAAAAAAAAACACCATCAAACCCACTCAAAAATCTTTAATAAACAATGGGTTATAGAAACCGAAGTAAAAACAAGAAAAAAACCAAAACAAAATGGCCAAATTTAGTGCTCATACCTGGAAACTACGGTTTGTTGGAGAAATTTGATCCAAAGACGAAGTTCTCTTGCTTGGGATGCTAAAACCTCCAAGCTTCCTCCTTCTCTGCCCTAGTAGACACCTTCCAGGGTTCCTCTCCTTTTCAGCGCTCAATCCACCAGGGTTTTTCTCCTCTTCAGCTCCCAATCCACCAGTGTTTTTCTCCTCCTCAGCTCCCAATCCACGTCGCTGCCGTTGTCTATTCAAAATATTTTTTTTTGATATTTTGTCCCTGTTTGCCTTATAAAACCTGCTGTCCGCCACCCCCATGATAATATCAGATCGAATTGCGATTATTACAAATTAATTGCAATAATTTGAAATTAGCGTGATAATTTTGCAATTTTTTGAGGGTTTTTTGTTTTGTTTTATTTTTGTTTTTGTTTTGTTTTTTGTTTTTTTTGTTCGGTTTAATGTATTAATTGGGCAATAATATCGGCATTTTCAAAAAATCGCGATTTTTTATTGTGATCGTGATAATATCGCGATTTTTGCAACACTGATCTGTAGGAGGTTCATCCTGTTTTTTCGCAACATCATCATTATTATCCTTCCTTGGAATGGGGAGATCTTGAGACTTTCCAAGGGCAGTGTCTTCATCGGAGGTGACGTCATGCCTAATTTCCACATCACTTTGTCCAGGCATATAGATTCTATATGCCTTTGATTTTTCACTGTATCCCACAAATATACTTCTCTTCCCAGATGCTTTTAACTTGTTTCTTTTCTCTTAGGCACATGAAATACACGGGACAACCAAATATTCTAAAATGAGAAACATCAGGTTTCTTACCAGTGAAAACTTTTTCAGGTGTCTTGAAATCCAGTGCTTGATGCGGGCTCCTATTTTGAACATACACGACAATGTTGGTAGCTTCTCCCCATAAGAACTTCAGTAGGCCTTGGTCATGGAGCATAACACGAGCGGCTTCTATGATTGTTTGATTATTCCTTTCAACAACACCATTTTGCTTATGAGTGTATGGAACAATTGTCTCCCTCTTAATGCCAACCTCTCTGTAAAAGTCATTGAATTAATTTGATTCATATTTAGTTCCATTGTCGGTCCTCAATATTTTCATCTTTTTTCCCTGTTTGATTTTCCACCAAGGCTTTGAAAGAACGAAACCATTTGAACACTTCATCCTTCTTCTTTAAGAAATAGATCCACGTTTTGCGAGAAAAGTCATCCACAAAAATTTTGTAGTATAATTATCCTCCCAATGATGTTACGGGCAACATACGAGATTGGTCAGAATGGATCAATTGAAGAATATCAAAAGTTTGGACTTTAACTTGAAGGGAATGGTCCCCTTGTAAGTTTGCTGGTTGCACAACCCTGACAAACTTCTTCATGGTTCATGTTGAACTTAGGCATACTTATGACCATCTTCCTTACCCCAAAGGTGAGCAAATCTTTGGTGCCATAATTTAGATTGAAGAGAGGTATTGCAAGTTAAGGCTCCCAAATTACTTCCTCCAACTTGATAGAGACCTTCAACCCTCAATCCAAGTGTAAAAGCATCTTTAGGGTTTCTTTGCCAAATATGTACCTTTCCATCAATGAATGCTACCTTGAAGCCTTTATCTTCAATTGCAAAAATAAACACCAGGTTCTTCTTCAAATCGGGCACATACAACACTTTTTGTAGATGAATGGTTTGACCTTGATTCAAGTGAAGAGTGACAATACCTATTTCTTTCACAGGATAGGTGTCATTATCTCCAAGTATGATTTCCAAATTAGTCTTCTTTTCAACCAAATTTGAGAGGGCCTCCTTGTACCTAGTGAAGTGCTTTGAGGCTCCACTATCAATCAACCAATGATCCAAAGTATCTGGAGGAGAGGTAGTAGATAAAGCGGAAATAAGATAAAATTCTTTACTTGGAATTTCTTGTCCTTTTGGGAGGTCAACCAGTTCCATCTCGAGCAGCTGGAGCATTCCTCTTTCCTTTATTGTTGAACTTGTTGTTCCTTTGGTTGCCATTGCCTTTGTAGTTGTTGTTGTCATCATCCCTTGGAGTATCCTTCTTGTGAGAACACTCTCTTGCATAATGGCCAAACCTGTTGCAATTGTAGCACCTTCCTTTTCTTCCTTCTCTGATTCCTTGCTTGAATCTTGTTTTCCTGGACCAACATTATTTTTCCTCTTAGCATGAGCAGAGAAAACATTAGGTTCATGTCCATTTGAAGGCTTGTCTTTCTCCATCATCCTCGGCTCTTTTTGAGTGCATCTAGCCAATAATTCATCAAAACTAGGAATCTTGTTATTGTTGAGAATGGTGGTGTTAAACACATCCCATGCTCTTGTAAGACCTCCGAGAGCGATGAGAGTGAGTTCCCTGTCAGCAACAACTTCTCCAATAGATAGAAGGTCATTCTTGATTTCTGTAATCCTCATGAAGTAGGATTGGATAAACTCCCCTTTATCCATCTTGATATACTTCAACTTGTTCTTGAGAAAGAGGATTTGAGTTGCGTTGTTCACTTTGAACATCCCAACTAGTTTAATTATACATCTCCTTAGATGTTCCTAAATCAGAAATATAAGCAACCAAATGCTTTTGAATGGAGACTATAATAAGTCTTTTAGCTTTGACCTCACCTTTCTTGTATTTTTTCTTTGTAGCAGCAGGTGCATTTGAAGGAGGCACCACCACTTTTCCCTTCACATAGTCCATGGCATCATGATCTTCCAAAGTCAAGTCCAAAGTCATATTCTATGAATGATAGTCAGGTTTGTCCTTGAGCTTATTCTCGGATTTGAAGTAAGATGTAGAAGCCATTGAAGCTAAATCAATAGTCTTGACCAATAAATTTTTCTTAGTGATTGCTTTTTTCTCTCTTGCTTGGGTTTTGTCTTCACTTGTGCTCTGATACCATTTGACCAATAGATTTTTCTTAGTGATTACTTTTCTCTCTCTTGCTTGGGCTTTGTCTTCACTTGTGCTCTGATACCATGTTAAATTTAGTTAACAATGGTGTGATTGAGAAGTGTACATAAAAGAACCTCAAGGTTTTGAGGTTCATAGAAGAGAACCTCTCGTCTGCAGATTGAAGAAAGCCTTGTATGGACTTAAGCAAGCACCTAGAGCTTGGTACTCTCGAATTGATAGCTACTTGACAAGACTTGGGTTCGCCAAAAGTGATGCTGATCCAAACCTATATATTAAAGTTGAGAAGAATGAACCTGTGATTCTATTATTGTATTTTGAAGACTTATTTCTGACAGGTATGGAGCACCTCATTGTTCGGCGTAAGAGGGTGTTGGCCTCCGAAGTTGATATATGGAGGATCTTGGTTTGATGCACTATTATTTGGGGCTAGAAGTATGGAAGAAGCCTGTTGAAATCTTCCTTGGTCAAGGAAATATGTTATCAAGATCCTGCAAAAGTTTGAGATGATGGATTGTAAATCGATGGCAACTCCCATGGTGACAAATCTAAGAAAGTTGAGAGTCTGAGTCAAATTTGGTAGATCCATCCATGTATCGAAAGCTGATTGGTTCACTGATGTATTTGGTTAATACTAGGTCGGACATTTGCTTTGTAGTAAATACTCTAAGCCAGTTCCAAGTGGAATTGAGACATGATCATTGGATTGCAGCAAAGCATGTATTGAGATATTTGCGTGGTACAATTGATTATGGTTTGAGATATGTCTCAAATGGTGATATACAACTGCAGGGTTATATAGATGTAGATTGGGCAGGGAGTGCTGAAGACAAAAAGAGTACATCCGGAGGTTGCTTCAGTTTGGGCTTCACTATGATTTCGTGGATGAGTAGGAAGCAAACATCTATCGCACTTAACACTTTTTGAGGCAAAGTATATAGTATGGCTTTGGGAGTTACTCACAAGACTATTTGATCAGGTGCTAGAACCGACTGTGATATATTGTGACAATCAAAGCTGTGTTAAGTTGATAGATAATCCAATTTTCCATGACAATTTGAAGTACATCGAGATCAAGTGCCAATTCATTCATGACATAGTGCAGAAGGGAGCAATGAAGCTCCAATATGTTTCTATTGATGAGCAGATAGTTGATATTCTTACAAAGCCTCTGTCCAGAGCGAAGTTTGTATACTTCAGGGACAAGCTTGGACTTGTTGAGAATGCCTCTCTCAGTGAGAGGGAGTGCTGATGAGATAGCATCATGGATTGACATTCTCCCTGTGTCAAGTATATTGACTGGAATTAGGAAGAATGGTATGATAGAGGAAAGTCATTCTACCCGTGTCTAGTACGTTGACCCAAATGAGGAAGAATGGTCTTAGAGCATCAGGCCCTGAATTACTTAGTTGGAGTGTGGCCTTTGGAGATTCACCATGTGTCAAAGATATTTACTCAATTGATGGTGAACCAAGACTAGTCTTGATACCATGTGTCAAGTACTAACCCAAATTATGGTGACTAGTTGATGCTAAATGATGTACCATGTGTCTAAAGTACTGACCAAGATGATGGTGAGGATATACCATAGGTATGATGTACCAACGTGAATTATTGTAACTTGTTGATGCTGTTAACTTACTGTGTGTCAAAGTTGTTTGACCCGATAATGGTAATTGATTGATGCTACTGGTTTACCATGTGTCACATTTGTTGACCCGATTATGGTAATTGATGATGATTTATTATAACCTTTTCTTAGAGAAATTTGTCAACAAAAGAACATTTGTCTAGTCATTATGAATACCTCCCTAGCTAAGAGGGAGTGTTGAATTTTCGTAGCTATGGTCAGTCTTCATAATTTATATTTTAGCTCTTGAAATATATAATGTAATTTAAGACATGTTCTTCATGTCATTTTCATTGATTAGCCATTGAAAGAATTATTATAAGACATGTTCTTCATGTCATATTTAAAAGAGAAAATTTTGAAATTTGAATTTTTGGCTCCAAACTTGTCAAGTTGACCCTCCCTCAAGTCAAGTCAGTCCTAGTGAAGAGACACACCCATTAGAGCATTCGACCTCCTCCACAAACATCATTCGACCTCACATAAGACAAGTAATAATTTGGGCATCTCAGCGAAGAAGAAAAAGGACGAAGTAGGATGAAGAAGGACGAGTTCTTCTTTAGCATTTATATCTCTCTCTTGACTTCGCACCTGTGAACTTTTGAGCAGTTTCTGGGCAGGAGGTCGAATTTTTGGGCAGACTATTCTGGGCAACAAGGCTGAAATTCTAGGCAGATTATTCTGGGCAGCAACGCTGGAATTCTAGGCAGATTATTCTGGGCAGCAGGGCCAAGTTTCTAGGCATATTTTGGGCGGTTGAATTTCAGCCTAGGCAGATCAAAGAGGGTTGAAGTTGAAGGGCAGAAGTTTGACTTGACAAGAGGGTTGCTTGATGAGGTTTGACCATGGCATTGTTGGTCAGTTTGACCTTATAGTTGATTAGCTGCATTAGGTGTTTCTCTTGTTGAACTAAAGAATTTCTCTGAGGAAAAGGTTGTTGGGTTTTTCCCCAAGTGGGGTTTCCCAGGGTAAATCTGGTGTTCTCTTTGTGCACTGTCCTTGTGCTTTTATGGTTGAATTTCTGAAGTGTAATTGCTTAATGATAAACTGAATTGTTAAAAGAAGATCTGCATCATTAGCAGTAATCATCAGTATTTTAGAAATTTGTGCTTGTATCTATTGCACTTGAAAAATCAACAAGGTGACGGTGGTTAATCTCTTTTCTGCCATAAGACCAAGGTTACCTAGTTCGGCTTTGCACTTGGCCTACTAGATTTTGTGGTAACAATGTAGACAGAAACCTGAGATAAATCTTTATATGCATGCTCCTCTTTTCTCTCACAAATACCACATGCAACATCTTGATACTGTGACTTTTTGGAACTCAATTTATTTTTCTAATTTCTTGATGGTACTTATATCAACAAATGAAATTATATTAATGTTGACAAGTAAGCAAAAGTTGGAATTGTTTTATGGCCTCACAAATGAAGAAGGAATAATGATGCAACAAAATACACCTTTTTGGCAATCCATTTATCAGAATCTGGTGCTCGATTGCTTGCATCTCTTATCACGGCCATCAAGGCTTTGCCAATACCTTCTTCCATAACCATTAGACCTTTATCACCCTTGAGCCCTTATTTATTGAATACCTTCTTGGATGATATCGTTAGGGAAGCCTCCCTTGTGGGGATAGCATCCACCACTAATTAGCTAGAGAGAGGCCACTGAGGTGACTGTGGTGGTTAATCTTTATGTTTCCTTAAGGCCAAGGTTACCTAGTGTTGCTTTGCACTAGGCCTGTTGGATTTCGCTTTAACATTATAGACATAAACCCGAGATAAATCTTCATACACTTGCTCCTCATTTCTCTCTTACAAATACCACATGCAGCATCTTGATACTGTGACATTTTGGAACTCGATTTATTTTGTTAATTTCTTGATAGTACTTATACCAGCAAACAAAGTTATATTAATGTTGACAAGTAAGCGAAAGTTGGAATTGTTCTATGGCCTTGTTACCCACCACCTTGTGGGTGATATCCCCAGGAGAATTTTTTCTCTATGATGAACCTTAGCCAGCAGCCAGCAACCCCTTGATGCCTCCTACTAGCTCGTTGTGCCTTTTCTTTGCCACTCGAGCCAGCCATGTGGTTCTTCACCCACCTGTATTGATCGTATGTTTGAAGGTGGGCCTCTCAAATCTAAGGGTATGTCTTGTCATTTGATAATTGATGAGTTTACTTAACATGGATTCCTCTGGGTATGGATTGATGGGGGGATTTGGGTGAAAGAGTGGGCTTAGTTTGTACTCTTGTCTCCTTGATCTCTTTTGGTTGTTACCCTTAGATCTTAGCCCCATGGGATCTCCTTTATTGGCCATTTGGTTCTAGGGTGGTACTACTTGGGAAACCCCGACTTTGGGTGTGTGGTCCCACTCCTTTACCCGCACATACTACTCCCTTTCCACTCACTATACCCCCATTCATCGTTTCTCTCACCTGGGTACACATTCCCATTCTGGGTCCACATGGGGCTAGCCTCCCTATCCCCTTTGCCCCCCACCTTGGGTCAAGCTTAGAATGATGCCCCAGAGGTTGAAGCAACTAAAAAAAAAAGAAGAAAAATCATAATTGGCCACATTTAACAGGAAATTGTACAACGAAATGCAAAAGATGGTTGGGACAGAAATAATTAGCACGTGGGCAAAAGCCAACACATGAGCTCTACCCCATCCATGGCCATCACCCTAGTTCCATAGGCCCTAGATGAGCTTCCTCTATCATTTAGGAACCCACGATTGTCCCAACCCCTGGAGGGCAATGAACCACCCTACCTCAAAAGGGGTAATCACTTCTATATTATACACATCATGCTCTTGTCCTTTGAGCCCCAAGCAATTAATTAAAGAAAATTCATAAAAGGCAAAATGCATATAAAGAAGGGTGGAAAACTCAAGGCCGGGGCACCTCATGTACCATGTCTGCTCCCTTCTATACATTATATACCCAGGTGTGGGCTTCCCCTTATCTAGCTACCTCTATGCCCCATTATGTGGCCCAGGGCTGCCCCTCTCATTCTCTTTTCCATCTCATCTATTTGTCACTTGCCACCCCCATTAGAAGGGTGTACCTTGGACATACTATCCCCTCTAAGCGCTGAAACCACCTTATAAGGTACTTGGCTAACCCCCTTTGGAGTTTGGAGACACTAGCACATGCCAAAATCCACTACAGAAAGGCATGCCATTATGAAGTGCCCACTTTGTTATCCATGGTTCGTAAGCTCCTTTACTCGATTACTCTAATGACTGATTGTACTGGAAGCATAGGGGACGCATTAGATCTTATTCAGGATTGCAGGTGGTTTCCATTTGAGTTTGGCTTCCCTATAAGGGATCCTGACCCCTAGAGGTCCACATCGGCACATGTAGGGTGTGCATAGAGAGCCATGGGCCTCCACAACAATAGACAACACTCCACAGATCTTCATGGATGTTCAGACTATTAGCGATCCACTTTTGGGACAATGGTGACATGATTGGTACACTATGCCTAGCAGGCCCCCACAGGAGCCCCACACTCTTGGCAGGTGTCCCAACACTTGTATGATGTCATGGCAACATTCGTTCCACCACCTGGACCATTGCAAAGGATCTATAGACATAACTTATTCATATGGAGATCCATGGGGTCATTGATGTGCTCTCAGACCCACTGAGAGCACCACAGTTCTACTACTTGGAGAACAAGGGGCTACCCCCTTGTCCATCATATTTTGAGGAATTTATCCCTCAATGTGTCACTTTAGGATGTTATTGAGCCTTTGGAGGGCCCTATGACATGCATACATCATTATTTGGCCCCTTGTGAGGCTTGTTTTTACATTATGAGCTAGTATGGTGGGCTTGTCACCATTAGAGGTTATTATTTGCACATTATTTTATCATTAGGGGTCCATAGGCTAATTCGAATTCCTTAAGAGGCTATATATTGATGTTAGATACATTCATTTGTATCATCACTGGACTTGGGATCTCTCTATCTTTAGAGAACTTCGCATTTTTTTCCTTGGTGGATATTTTTTGGAGATAGATGAATTTTGACGGATGGATTTGGGCTATTTATCTTGTCTTGGAGCTTTGTCTTGTAAACAAAATGCTGGTTGGATATACTCTGTAACATTGTAAGTAAATTTTGATGTTATTATTGTTGTTGCTGCATACTGCTAAAATTAGGGCTAGTTGCTGCATGATTGAAATGTGGAATTGAATATGTTTTAGCTAATTTTATGTATGGGCCCATGTTATATGAATGAAATGTCTTAGAGACTATTTGTCTTGATAAGCTTGCATTGTTTGCTTTGAAGTATAAATGCTTGAAGGTCACTTTTATTTTCTCTCTCAACATTGGATGAAGCAGACTTTCTGAGCCTCCTTGATCAAGAAACCAAGTTCTTACTCATCATCATCCTTGACTCCATATCCCCAAGTGAATTAGGCACTGGTCCCTTGAAGGGGTGATCATTTTGACCCTCTTTTTACCAATTTCCCCCTTTTCCCCAAGTCTAGCCCCATTAGGTCACCTAGGGCATCAATTTCCCAAGAATTGACCCAAGGGAAAACTTTGATGTCCTATAGGCTACTGCACTGGCAGGTCCCCTCCCTGTCCTCCAAATTTGAGGCAATTCTAACAGTGGAATCTTCGGGAATCCCAAGCCCTAGCTCTAAGATCGAATTTTGCCTAGGCATCCCCATGGCTAGACCTGAATAGGATCAATTCAACCTTTTGAGGTAAATATTCTTGTTTGGTCCTTTCCCTTCACCTCGTCCAGGATAGGAACATCATTGGTTGCTGTATTCCATCCCCAAACTTGGGCTGGGTCCACTTGGTCCCGTGTAGTCCCATTTCTCAATAAAGATTATTTGTTAAGGACCATTTGGAAATACAAGTTTCCCAAGGATTATAGGGATTGAGAACCTTGTTTATAAGCCTATCCTTTCTCCCTCGACCCTCCAATCCTCCCCCCTTACCCCTGGTGGACCAAGTCCCTTGCTTAAAGAGCAAGCGAGTTCCATTCTTCACTTCATCCTTGGGAAAGGGTTTTCAGGTCACTTCTTACTTATTCATTGGCATATACTTTACAAGTGATCCTACACTACCGGGAGTCCTCCCATCGGTGAAAGTTCGTAAAGAGCAGGGAGACTTAGCTGTGGTGACAATGGGCTAAGCCTCCACCATTGCCCTTAACCTAGCAGTTGCCCTCTTAGGAACCCCTTTAGGTCCCCTGCTGGTTTGAGTGGTAACATTTCTGGCGCTGTTGTCAGGGACACGAGATGTGTATTTTGTTCCTCGTTCCACATATCGACATATCATTATTGGCAACTCCATTGGAAGAACGAAGCCCTAGTTCTTCATTGAACTTTAAGGTCGATGCTTGTAGGGTGAAGAAAGCATTTTTCTAGGCATCTTTAATTTCACCCTGGCGACTCCTACATATGTTTCATGTATACCTCAAATAGGTTGTCATTCTTTCATAAATTTCTCGCTTTGGACATTGCTAGCATCCCTGGACATCCTAATCATGTTGCAGGAAGGATGCTACGTGGGATGCTTGTATTTGATGGTGACCCAAGCTCCGCAATTGACCATGTGGAAAAATTTAATGCACATACTTCAAAGGAGAAAGTGGTCCACTAGGATGTCCTTATGTTGTTATTCTTTAGTTCCCTCTATGGTCATAACTCATGGTTGCAAAATCACGAACCTAGGAGCATCTCATCTATTGAGGAGTTCGTTGATGGTTTTCTTACACATTTTCAAGCATGCCCCGCATTGAGCATTCAAGAGGAAGCCTTCATCGAGAATCATCAAGACCCTAAGAATCTAAGTAATGAATGGGAAGATGAGTCCTCCTTGGGTCCACAAGATGAAAAGTATGATTTAAAGAACACATATGTTGGGAAGGATGACAATGAAGATTACTTCCACATTGAAAAAGGGAAATGGGAAATTGTTGGTCCTCAATTTGATTGTGCTCCCATTTATGACACCGACAAGGAAGATGAGGTTGAGAGTGGTCTCCCCTTTCTCTCAGGCATTATTTATGATGACATATCCATCGATACCCTTGAGAAGAAGGATCATTATTTTCCCTTACATGAAAAGGATGATTTTGAGGAGGAAAAACTCGTTGAATATAATACTTCACCCTCCCCTTTTCCTTATCCTCTTGTTCATCACTTCAAGTCTTCCACAAGTGATTCCCTCTTTTCAAATGATCCCGAGTGACCATGAGCCCTTCCCCCTTTTGAGTATGATGTCAAGGAAGAACCCCTCATTGAATATACTTTATCTCCTTTGACACACCCTTAGATTATGATCACCCCACAACCTCCCCTCTCCAATGTGACCATCACCGTGAGCAACCTATTTGTTGCACTCCTCCCTTCCCTCACCCTTCATTCCCCCCTCATCACGACCTTGTGGCATCTACAAAGCATAAGATTGTAAGCAATGATTGTGATAGGGAGTTCTTGAGAGTGATCTTTTATTCCACCATTGTGTACTTAGAGGGAAAACCCCACACTTTTAGATTGACCTATTCTCCTTCTCCTAGGGCTTCCTTTTACCTCGAATGGAGATCATGTTTTCCCACCTCCCACCCACTTCACCCCCCATCTGATTATGTTCGCATTCGCTTTGGGTTTTGTTTCATGAGTAATCATATTGGCAGGCATATGTATATTGATACGATGATATGTTGGTTGCAATGGCTTTATGGTTACACTTAGCACTAGCATTATCATATGCATGTTAGGGTAGATGCATTGCATAATGATTTCTGCATTAGAACTAACTGCATATGATGTTTCTCATGATAGATTAGATTGCATATTAAAAAATTAATAATAGTATATATGATTTGCATATTTTATTAGTTTATGGGCTAACATTAAGCATGGTTGATCATCAGACACCGTGAAAGACATGCTATCCCGTGGCTTTGATCTTTGACATGTGCAGATAACAAGTCTACGATGACCAAGAGATTGCTGGAGTTCTTGTGACCTCCCATTCAAGCAGCCTCGACCACTTCTACAAGAGATCATGTCCTAGTTGGAGCCAGATGTTACCCACCATCTTGTGGGTGATATCCCCAAGAGAATTTTTACTCCATGATGAGCCTCAGCCGACAGCCAGTAGCCCCTTGATCCCTCCTACTAGCTCGTTGTGCCTTTTCTCTTCCACCTGAGCCAACCATGTGGTTCCTCACCCACCTGTATTGATTGTATGTTTGAAGGTGGGCCTCCCAAATCTAAAGGTATGTCTTGTCATTTGATAATTGAGTATTGAGTTTACTTAAAATGGATACCTTTGGGTATGGATTGATGGGGGGATTTGGCGGAATGAGTGGGCTTAGTTTGTACTCTTATTTGCTTGATCTCTTTTGGTTGTTACCCTTGGATCTTAGTCTCGTGGGATCTCCTTTATTAGCCATTTGTTTTTAGGGTGGTACTACTTGGGAAACCTTGACTTTGGGTGCGTGGTCCCGCTCTTTTACCCTCACATACTACTACCTTTCCACTCACTATAACACCATTCATCATTTCTCCCACCTGGTTCCACATTCCCATTCTGGGTCCACATAGGGCTAGCCTCCCTATCCCCTTTTCGCCCACCTTGGGTCAAGCCTAGAACGATGCCTTGGAGTTTGAAGCAACTAAAAAAAGGAAGAGAAATCATAATTGGCCACATTTAACAGGAAATTGTACCACAAAATGAAAGAGATGGTGGGGACAAAAATAATTAGCACGTGTGCAAAAGCTGACACATGAGCTCTACCCCATCCATGGCCATCACCCTGGTTCCATAGGCCCTAGACGAGCCTCCTATATCATTCAAGAACCCATGATTGTCCCAACAGCTGGAGGGCAATGAACCGCCCTACCTCAAAACTTAGTCACCAGATTCGGCGAATTTCAACCATTAAATTCGAAATTCGGCGAATTTCAATGAGAAACGAACATATTCGTTCGAGTTCGCCGAATTTTATGGCGAACTCGAATTTCAAGCCGAATTCGATTTTTTCTCGAACAAAATCGCCTGACATTCGATGAAATTCGCCTGACGTTCGATTAAATTCGCCTGCAGTTCGATTAAATTCGTTTTTTTTCGCGCGTTTTAGGCTTTAGGTTGCGGGCTGCGGGTTTTATTGCTCGCTGGTTTCATTGTTGCATTGTTTGGTTGTAACTTGTGTGAAGGTTTCATTTCGTTGGCGGTCCAGACTCCATACTCACCACTACCAGACTCCAGTCACAGCAAAGTTGCAAATGACTCTACACTCGTGACTCTACAGCGTCTCGACTCTCAGCTGCCAGCCTGCCGACGCGTATCAGTATCACTGTGCAGTGTGAAGTTCACAAGGGCTCATCGTTCACGGTTCAGCCTTCAGGTAGGAGTTCAAACTTCAAACTTTATGGCGAACTATCAATATGCAGGGTATTGTATTAGTATAATCCAAGCCCACATTATTGTGCACCAATAACCTCCGCAACGGCACCATTTATCCTGAAATTATATGAATAATTGGCATCCATGCAATAATCTCTCGATCAACGATGTTGAAGACGGGATTTTTTTTGGCGTAATGGCAATCACCACAAGTTGAAATAAATTAACAGGCGTCCCATTAATGACAAATACAAATCCATGTTTCATGTTTTGGTGACAGAAGTTTTTCCTTCTGTTTCTCCAGACTCCATGTCCCTCAAAATAAATCTATTGCTGGGCAGATATCCTGATTCCATTTCTGTAATGAGTTTATCAACTTTGCATAATTTTCCTGTGTTTGTTAGCATCAATTGTCTCCTACAATGAAAAAATGCACCTGTTTATTGACTTCAATCCAGCTGCAACCTGGATTCTTCTTTACACTTTTGTCTTTCATCTTTTTTTGCACTCTTTCAATGTCATTCCATCTGCCAGCAATTGCATACATATTTGATAGCAGAACATAGGTTGCTGCATGTTTTGGTTCCAACTCGAAAAGGAGTTCTGCCACACGTTCTCCTAGCTCTATATTGCTATGGCTTTTACAAGCACCAAGTAAAGACAACTAAGAAACTGTAGATGATATGGAAGTAACTTACTAAGGGGTCTATCTCTTAACTATTACCCTTGAAGTCTTGTTCCTTGAATAAAATAAAATAGAAGAGGCATTGCAAACAGAAGTTGGTGGCAAATTGTTACTAACTTACTGCATGATGCATCCAAATTCCATTTGCCAGACTGCCAGTAAAACTGTAAATTAAAAAGTGCTGGTAAGAACATTTAGCAGTATAACTGTGCCATCAAAACAGCAGCCAATATAACACCTGTTCAGGGATCAAGGTTCTGTGTGTACGCCAGCCTGTAACAAATGTTGGACTTGGAATTTGCCCAGAAAACAATTCATTGCATTATATTTACATAGATCTATATATTCGTGTAATAGCTACAGCCTACAGCCTACAGGCCTGTGAGCCTAAATCTTGAAACATACTGATACAAAAACATAAATATGTGTGCAAACTGCAAAGTGTTTTTAATCACTTTTCCTTTTTCTAAATTCTAACTAACGAAAATGTAATTTCAAAAAAAATTGCAGACATTTCAGACATTGCAGTGCCAGACATTTCAGACTTCTAAATTCCAATGGCACCCCCAAAATCAACTGCTGTAGCTTGGAATTTTGTCCAAAAAGATGGTTTTAATCTTTCATGTCAGCTGTGTGGACATAATTTCACTGGCACTTTGACTAGAGCAGTGGATCACCTTCTCGGTATTAGCAATGGAAGTGGAGGTGGTGTTGAAGCCTGCACTAAGATCACCGATGAACAAAAAGCCACAGTGGAGAAAGACCATTCCAATTCACAGATGCAAAAGCAGAAAAGGGTGAATAAGAGGCAGCGAATTGAGAGGGAGATTGCCATGTCTTCCTCCAACACCATTAATTCAGTTTCAAACATTGGTGGATCAAGTTCTACAGCTCCTCAAGCAAAAACAGGTGGGCCGAAAACATTAAATCAATTTTGGAAACCTGTTGAGAAACAGGAAGTTGATGATGCTGTTGCTGAGTATTTTTATGCATGTGCAATTCCCTTTAATGTGGCGAGGAGTCCATATTTTAAAAATGTAATTAAAAAGCCCATTGATTTTGGGAAGGGCTATGTTCCTCCTGGATTTGAAGCTTTAAGGACAACTTTGCTAAAGAGAGTAAAAGACAGAGTGACAGGAAAGTTGGCTGATATTAAAGAGTCCTGGAAGCTTACAGGATGCACAATTTTGAGTGGTGGTTGGTCAGATTTGTGTCATCGCCCATTGATCAATGTGCTTGTTTATTGTCCTCAAGGGGTACTTTTCTTGAAGGCAGTGAATGCAATGGATCGAGTGAAGACATCAGAATTTATTTTTGGAATTTTGGATGAAGCGATTCAAGAGGTTGGGGTGGAAAATGTTGTCCATGTTGTTACAGATAATGTATCAAATTGTGTTGGTGCAGGGAAGCTGATTATGGAAAAATATAATCAGATTTATTGGACCCCTTGTGCAGCTCATTGCTTGGATTTAATGTTGCATGACTTAGCCAAATTTCCTTGGGTCAACGAAACAATCCAAAGAGCCAAAACAATTTCAAACTTCATCATCAACCATCGTCTCACTTTGAGCATATATAGGAAGAATGCATCAAAAGAGTTGTTGAGGCCTTGTGATACAAGGTTTGCCACTTTTTATATTACTCTGAAAAGAGTTGTTGAGGAAAAAGCGAGCCTAAGAGCTGTTTTTTGCAACACTGAGTGGGAGAGATCTACCCTCTCAAAAGAAACTAAGGGGTAAAATGTTGAACAAATAGTGCTCAATAATGGCTTTTGGGAAAATGCAAACAAGGTTTTAAAAATTTGTGGCCCAATTGTTAATGTGCTCCGCATGGTTGATGGTGACAAACCTTGTATGGGTTTTGTTTATGAAAGCCTTGATCGTTGCAAAGAGGCCATTGCAACTGCTTTTGATAATGTGGAAGCTGATTACAAGGAGATATGGGATTTAATTGATCATAGATGGAAGATGATGCATAGTCCATTACACGCAGCAACATGCTATTTGGACCCTAGATTGTTTGGGTTACCAAGACATAGGGACGAAGAAATCATGAATGGACTTATCCAGTCTATTGAGAAGCTAAATCCAGATCCAGAGATTGCAGGTTTGATCAGAAGTCAGTTGAGAGCATACAGGTTAGAAGAAGGATTATTTGGAACAAAATCAGCAAAGTATGATAGGAGCAGAAGTGATCCAACACTATGGTGGGAATTTTATGGTTCAGGGGCACCAGAATTGCAAAATTTTGCAATTCGTATCTTAAGCCAGGGAACAAGTGCATCAGCATGTGAAAGGAATTGGAGTTCCTTTGACCACATTCATTCCAAAAAAAGAAATAGATTGTCATCTGGAAAATTAGAAGATCTTGTTTATGTTCGTAGTAACTTGCAGTTGGCATTGAAGAATGTGGCTAAAGAGTCATCCAATTCTTCTACTCCGTGGATCGATCCTGTTCCAAATGCAACAATGGATGATGCTGATTTGTACATTGATAGTGACATAAACACTGACAGGGAATTCACAGATGAATCTGGTGCTGAAGCATCTAGCGGATTCACATCTCATACTGCTCTTGATGACATAGAACTTTTTGATATAACAAGTGGGCAACATGAACATCAAGAATAAAACTTGTGTTCCTGTTTTAGATTTCTAGTTTAGTTTTTGCATGAACAATTTTCTAAAACTGCCAAGCTACTTTAAACTTTAAACTTTAAACCGTCTTTGTATCTTATAAATTACAATGCAGAGTTTTTCATTGAACTGCCAAAAGAATATCTATTTGTATGTGTTAGTGGATGTATTCATGTATCATGTGTCATATGGACAATGAAAATTCTTTAAAACTGTTTTTGTATATTTTTTATGCCAATCTATCTTTAAAAGATTGAATTATTTTAAGATTCAGATGTATTTTATTTTTTGAACAGTTATGAATGGTTGCTCACAGGACTTGCTGCCATACCATTTCTCATATGCATATCTATCTTTAATATACATTTT
This sequence comes from Pinus tabuliformis, assembly GCA_031772625.1. NCBI lineage: Eukaryota > Viridiplantae > Streptophyta > Pinopsida > Pinales > Pinaceae > Pinus > Pinus tabuliformis. The sequence continues at coordinate 217,518,438 of CM062820.1, read as the reverse complement.
TTTTTTCGAATTTCTATATGTCGAATTTTATCGACAAAATTTTAGTTGCCGAACTTTATTTGAATTTCATGGTCGCCGAACTCGAACTCGAACTCGAACCTGGTTACTAAGCCTCAAAAGGGGTAATCACTGCTATGTTATACACATCATGCTCTTGTCCTTTGTGCCCCGAGTAGTTAATTAAAGAAAAGTCATAAAAGGCAAAAGGCATATAAAGAAGGGTGGAAAAATCAAGGCCGGGGCATCTCAGGTACCACGACTGCTCCCTCCTATAAATTATATACCGAGGTGTGGGCTTCCCCTTATCTAACTACCCCTATGCCCCATTATATGGCTAGGACTGCCCCTCTCATTCCCTATTCCATCTAACCTATTTGTCACTTGCCACCCCGATTAGAAGGGTGTACCTTGGACATACTATCCCCTCTAAGGGCTAAAACCACCTAATAAGGTACCTGGCTAACCCCCTTTGGGGTTTGGAGACACTAGCACATGCCAAAGCCCACTATGGAAGGGCATGCCATTATGAAGTGCCCACTTTGTTATCCATAGTTTGTAAGCTCCTTTACTTAATTCTTCTAATGACTGGTTGTATTGGAAGCCTAGGGGATGCATTGGATCTTATTCAGGATTGCAGGTGGTTTCCATTTGGGTTTGGCTTCCCTATATGGAATCCTGACCCTAGAGGTCCACATTGGCTCATGTAGGGTGTGCATAGAGAGCCATGGGCCTCCATAACAACAGAGAACACTCCACAGATCTTCATGGATGTTCAAAGACTACTAGCGATCCACTTTTGGGACGATGGTGACATGATTGGTACACTATGCCCAGCAGGCCCCCACAGGGGCCCCACACTCTTGGTAGGTGTCCTAGCGCTTGTACGATGTCATGGCAGCATTCATTCCACCAATTGGACCATTGGAGAGGATCTACAAACATCTCCGGTTCATATGGAGACCCATGGGGTCATTGATGTGCCCTCAAACGCATTGAGAGCACCACAGGTCTACTACTTGGAGAACAAGGGGCCACCTCCTTGTCCATCATATTCCGAGGAATCTATTCCTCAATGTGGCACTTTAGGATGTTATTGAGCCTTTGAAAGGCCCTACGACATGCATACATCATTATTTGGCCGCTTGTGAGGCTTGTTTTAACATTATGAGCTAGTGTGGTGGGCTTGTCACCATTAGGGATTATTATTTGCAGATTATTTTATTATTAGGGGCCCATAGGCTAAAATTAGGGCTAGTTGTTGCATGATTGAAATGTGGAATTGAGCATGTTTTAGCTAATTTAATGTATGGGCTAATGTTATATGAATGAAATGTCCTAGAGATTATTTGTCTCGATAAGCTTGCATTCTTTGCTTTGAAGTATAAATGCTTGAAGGTGACTTTTCTTTTCTTTCTCTCAACATTGGATGAAGCTGACTTTTTGAGCCTCCTTGATCAAGAAACCAAGTTCTTACTCATCATCATCCTTGACTCTATATCCCCAAGTGAATTAGGCACTGGTCCCATGAAGGGGTGATCATTTTGACCCCCTTTTTACCATTTCCCCCTTTCCCCAAGTCTAGTCCCATTAGGTCACCTAGGGCAACAATTTATGGGGAATTGACCCAAGGGAAAACTTCGATCTCCTATAAGCTACTGCATTGGTGGGTCCCCTCCCTCTCCTGCAAATTTGAGGCAATTCTAACGGTGGAATCTCCGGGAATCCCAAGCCCTAGCTCTAGGATTGAATTTTGCTTAGGCATCCCCAAGGCTAGACCTCAATAGGATCAATTCAACCTTTTGAAGTAAATTTTCTTGTTTGGTACTTTCCCCTCAGGTCGTCCAAGATAGGAACATCATTAGTTGTTGTATTCCATCTCCGAACTTGGGCTGGGTCCACTTGGCCTTGTGTGGTCCCACTTCTCAATAAAGATTATTTGTCAAGGACCATTTGGAAATCCAAGTTTCCCAAGGATTATAGGGATTGAAAACCTTGTTTATAAGCCTATCCTTTCTCCCTCAACCCTCAACCCTCACCCCTTACCCCCCATGGACCAAGTCCCTTGCTTAAAGAGCAAGCAAGTTCCATTCTTCACTCCATCCTTGGGAAAGGGTTTTCAGGGTCACTTCTCACCTATTCATTGACATATACTTTACAAGTGATCCCTACACTACTAGGAGTCCTCCCATCGGTGAAAGTCCGTAGAGAGAAGGGAAACTTAGCTGTGGTGACAGTTGGTTAAGCCTCCACCGTTGTCCTTAACCTAGCAGTTGCTCTCTTAAGACCCCCTTTAGGTCCCTTGCTGGTTTGAGAGGTAACATGCCTCGCAAACGAAGAAAGATAATGATGCAACAAAATGCATGTTTTTGGCAATCCATTATTAGAATTTTGTGCAACAAATTGTTTCTAATTTTTAACTTATTGATCTGTGTCGTTTCCCTTTTTTTGAGGTCACAGATCAATTAAGAGACCCCCCAAATCCCACAGTAGTCAATATCTCTGAGTAGGGAATACTTCCAGCTTAGAACAAGTGATTGATCATCAGCTTTAAGTCATTATTGTTCCAGAAACAGATTGGAAAGAGGTGCAATTTGTTGCATTTTCATTTAAATTACAAATTCCTACTTTTGGGTGCTACATATCAAGAAATGAAATTGCAATTATGTTGACAAATATGCAGAATACGAAATTGTTATAGTGGTAAATGCCCATAATTGCAATGTGCCTATGTGTAAGACTGAAAGTTATCTCAAATGTTTGCTTGAAAGTCATGGCCTTTAATACATCACTATGAAAGTTTATATTCCTAACGTCAAGTGGGTAGTCTAGACCAGGAATCTCTCACCACAAGTTATTAATTTCACTGGCTAGCTTTTGAATCTTAGAGTTGATAGTGTTGTGGGTCAAGCAAATGTTTGGGCTTTTGATAGTATTTCATGTCCTGCCTATTGACATGATATGGAATTTGCCAATGTATTTCCAAGAGAAATATGTGACAGTGCAAACATCATAAGTGGTGTATTTTAGTTTACTTGGTTGCTCTGAGCATGTTCTCCATTTTCACCTTCAGGAATTCAAGCTGTTCGTTGCTTGGCTTTTGCTGGAGGAAAGGTGCACTTGTATGGTGAAGCTCTTCATGCAAGGATGACAAGTTGTTTATGGAGACATGACGGAAGAGAGGGTGCACTTGTGTGAGGGACATCTGAATGCAAGGATGGGGAGCTGCTTATGAAGACATGATTGAAGAGATGGTTCCACATGAGTAAGGTGCATGAACGATGCATGTTATATTTTGGAAGGGTGCAGATTCCACTGCATGCAAGGTGCATGTGGACCTTGGGAGTTACATGCATGCATGGCACACTATTCTAGGAAAGATTCTTGCATGCATGGCACACTTTCTGGGAGGCATACATGGCATAATATTCTAGGAGGCATCTAGAGATCTTTTTGGTGTGTTTTGGATGAGCTAGATGGCACACTATTTTGGGAGGCATACATGGCACAGTGTTCTAGGAGGCATCCAGAGATCTTTTTGGGGTGTTTTGGATGAGCTAGAGAGTGAAGTTTCATTTTTTTGTGGAGCAGACGGCGTGTTATAGCAGTGGCTATAGGAGTTCATTTAGTCTCAGTGGAAGGGTTATGCTACAGATTGAGCTAGGGTAGTATAGTGATTCTGCTAGTGTGTGATAGTATGTTTTTTGAGTGAGAAGCTTGTATGTGATACAATGCTGTGTAATTTCTTTTTCTATAGACAATAGCTAAGTCACATGGTTCAGGTTTGATGACAATTAAGTTCGAATTTTGACTTTAGGTTTAGCTATGTAAGGTTTATTGTCGCTAGTCATTGGTGGGATCTTCAAGCTGCAACTTGCAAGCTTGCAATGGGGTGTTGGAAAATGTAACTAGGTCCTGTTATCACCCCAAGAAACTCTCCTAGGTTGTATATCAGAGATGCTCGGGAACATTACAAACTCAACAAAAATGTTGGAAAATGGTGGATGGATGTAAGGAATGATGCATATTTAAGCCAGATAACCACTTCTACTATGCTTAACCCCAGACATGGGTGAACACCCCCAGACTACAAGGCTTTAGACCACCAATTACTCACAGTTTAAGGAATAGGTGAACATGGAGAATACTGACCACACCAGCAGATGCACAAGACCATGTGATGGCCGGTTGCAACCAGTAGAAAGGTCTGTAAATCTATTTCCTAATGCACAGATAGGATGACAGCTCTCTGGCATTAAAACAACAGAAACCTGCATACACATTCAATGATGCACACTAGATTCTAACACAGAGGTGGGATGACAACCCCTCTAATGCTAAACATCAAGAGCACCTGAAAAATGCATGACAGGCACAGCCTGGAACAAAGAAGAAGTGGAAAGTGAGCAATTAACAACAAAAGAAACTTGCATTAGCTGAAAATGAAGACCAGACGTTGCAAGTATCACAGTGGTTACAGTCTCCAGAAGTTGAACTTTACATCAAAATAACATTCATCAACCTTCATTACATCTTGTTTCTGGGTATATATAGAGTTTGTTTACAAAATTGCTCTGCTGTTCTATGCGTGGAGGGGTCATAATGGACCACCAACCACATTTACAATCAGATATGGGCCTGTGCTACGATCTGCTGCTTTATTAAAGCAATTTGACATTCTCTGGTACTTAGGTGTACTCCTTGAGCAGATGGCGTGTTGTATGAATGAATTTCCATAATTGTTGAAGGCGTTTAATTGCTCGAGGCTGTACTTTCCTTCCTTGGCCGTGCTGTCTCTTGAATGAGGTAGTTGAAGATTAACTGCGCAGAGTGCTGGTGGGTAGTTGATTGCTGTTATCCTTCGTCCCTTGGAAGCGTAGTATAGGCCAAACACACGAAAACTGCGTGGAAAATGAGTGAAGGGCTGGGAATGAATGCTAGTCGTTAGATGGAACAGACGGACGACTGAGATCTCTTGGCGGGCGACGTCGGGAAGAAACGGAGGCGCGACTGATTGTAAGCCGTCAGATCTGGCAGATGGACGGTAGAGATCGGATTATATGGGCTATCGGAAGGTATACGTGCGGGGAGATTGTAGGCTGTTGGATCTCGGGTGGGGAGATCCAATAGTCATTGGGCGATAAAGTTGCGCGATGATTAGCGAGCGAAAGGACGTACGTATGGGCGGTAAGCGGTTTCCTCGCACCGCTCATGGGAGGCAGGTGGTATTTGTATGCGGGGGCACGATCCAATACAATTGTGACGCGTGGCTGGTGGGTCTGGCAGGAAACTGCTTTCCCCGTGGGCTATCGAGCGTGCGGCTTTTGGCGGCGGGCGTAGCGTATATCGTTGGATCGTGTGGGAGGTACGATCGGACGGTGGAAAAAGATAAAGGGTTAACAAGAATGATGTGATTGGGAAAGCCGCGGGCTGGGGATTTTTCGTATGCGTGCAGTTATAACGGTTAAGACCTTAGCGCCGGGGGTTTGGGGAATATGGGTTTGTGGAGAAATTTAGAGGAAAACGGAGTTATCGGGAGGTATAAGAGTGTAAGCGGAGTGATGAGGAAAGGGTAGGTTATGGTGCACGGTCACGTTATCAGGGTTTTATAACGTTTAAACCCAGCACCCAGGAGCTAAGGAGATATGGCCTTTATACTAAATATTGGTGTAAAACAGGGATAGCGGGTTTTTATGGGGTTATAGGGAAAATGAAGGAGAAGAGGGAAAAAACTGCTGCGAGCCCTTTGCAACCAAAACTAGCACTGCCCAGCCTATTTTTTATCCATCAAATGTTGTTGAACATAGTAGAGCTAACACTGGTTCCTTCTGGGGATGAGATCCTCCCTATGAGGTCTCAAGAACTTGCAGATCAATGCCTTTCCAGTTGAACACCAATTAGCCAAAATTCCTAATGTTTCATTGGGCATGGAGTCTACTTTGCCTACACAAAACTGATAAAAACAAAATATTTACAACTTTTAAGGCCAAAGACCTTAAACAACATAATTCTTCAGAAAACGCCCATTAACTGGGCCATCAAAAACTGCTTCTCCTCCCATACTTTTCAGTATGAAGGTGTTGTTCCCTTGAATCTGTGAAATAATAAAAGGGCCTGTCCAGAAAGCATCAAATTTCCCATGATTGCCTTTCTTTTCTTTCAATGCATCCCACTTCAAAACCAAGTCACCAACCTGAAAATTATCTGTTTTTGCCTTCTTGTCAAAAGCTTCCTTGATCTTTTTTTGATGTGCTGCAACCTTTTCAACCAGCTGTTCTCTAATCTGATGTACCTTTGCTAAATCAGTGATCCTCTTTGCCATGTCTTCTTCTTCATTTTGTTCTGTTTGAAGGAATTTTGTCACAGGGAGACTTAGCTGAATTGGGAATACAACATCAGTGCCATATACCAGCTTGAAAGGAGAATTCCCTGTGGATTTCTTTATGGTCACTCTGTCAGCCCACAGTGCATACTTGAGCTTAGAATCCCAATTCTTTTTATTGTCCTCTAACAGCTTCTTAATTATCCTCATCAGGGTTTATTAGAGGATTCTGTTAGAGCATTACCTTGAGGGTAATATGAGGTGGAATGAGCCAATTTAATACCCATTGAATCACACATATCCACCAATTCTTTTGCCCTGAAGGTCGCTGCATTATCAGTGACTAATTTATGTGGACAACCAAATCTGGTAAAGATATTTTCAATTAAAAACTTCATGACCACATTGTGATCAGCCTTCCTGGTAGGGACTGTTTCAGTCCACTTGGTAAAATAATCAGTGGCTACTAATATCCATCTGTGCTGGCCACTGGAATGTGGATTGATCTCTCCAATGAAATCCAAACCCCACTGCTGAAAAGGTCCTTTTGCAAGTATTGGTTTTAAAGGCAGAGACTTCAATTGCTGTTTTCCTTCAAATCTTTGGCACCTGTCACAAGATTTAACAAATAAAAATACATTAGAAAATAAGGAGGGCTAGTAATACCCAGCTCTGAGGATCTTGTGGGCTGTAGTCTTCCAATAATGATGCCCTCCACACATGTTGGAATGCAATTGCTGCATGACTTCTATTGATTGTTCTTTGTCCAGACACCTCAAAAGCACTCCAGATGGATCCCTTCAGTAAAGCAGATTTTCATGAATACAATATTTTGCTGCCCTAAGTTTTAAAGTTCTGGCTTGACTTGTGCTTAAGCCTGAAGGGATTCCTAGCTTCAGCAAGAAATTAATTATTGCAGAATACCAATTACAAGAAGCTAGATTTTCGACCATTAACTGCTTTTTCTTTGGTTCAGCTGCTTCCTCTTCTTCATTTGTCTGACCAATTTCTGCAATTGTGCTTAGGAAATCAATATCTAATGATCTGCAATTTTCTTCAGCTAACAATCTGGCAAGACCCTGACCTCTGACCAGCTTGGTGGGCTTCAGTTCTATATTAAATTCAATTAGCTTTGCAATCCATTTAGCCCTTCTTCCATCAGCATCAGGTTGTGTTAAGACATCTTTTATTGCAACAGAGGGTACATATGCAATTATCTTGGAATGCAAGATATAAATTCTGAAAGTTTTCAAGGATTTGATAAGGGCATATGCTTGTTTTTCAATAATGTTATACCTCAGCTCAACATCCCTTAAGTTTTTGTTGAAAAATGCCACCGGATGCTCTAAACCTTCTTCATCTGACTGCAATAGAATTGCTGCAATGGTATCTTCAGAGGCAAATGAAAATATATGAAACTCCTTGCTGTAATCTGGACTTATAAGTGGGAGCTTCCATAATAGCTTCTTTAATAGACTCAAATGATTTTCTTGCTGCATCAGTCCATCTGACCTCTGCGCCTTTCTTTAACATGGAGGTAACATGCTTCACCAATTCTGCAAAATTTGGAATAAACCTCCTCACAAAATTTATTTTGCCCAGAAAGGACTGGATATCTTTCTTCGATCTTGGGACAGACAAAGTCTGTATTGCTTTTACTCTTTCTGGGTCAATTCGGACACCTGCAGTAGAAACAACATGTCCTAACAGCTTGCCTTTTTCTAAAGCAAATTGTGATTTTTTAGGATTGACTGAAATCCCAAACCTTCTGCACTTTAGAAACACTTTTTTCAAATGCTGCAAATGATTTTGATGGCTGCTGGAGTATACTGTTATGTTATCAAGGTAGATAAGGACAAATTCATCATTTTCTCCCACAAATGCTATATCCATAGCTTTCTGAAATGTTGCTCCAGCATTCATCAATCCAAAAGGCATCTTGGCATACATAAAAGTGCCCCAAGGAGTGGTAAATGCAGTTTTCTCTTGGTCATCTGGGTGCACAACAATCTGATTAAAGTCTGAAAATCCATCAAGGAAAGACATTACTTTGGCTCCTAAGACCTTTTGCAGCAAATGCTCCATCTTTGGTAGAGGATAGTTGTCTTTCTTAGAGCATTTGTTTAAGTTTCTGAAATCAACACACAATCTGATTTCTCCACTTTTCTTCCTCACCACTACTAGATTTGCTACCCATTTGGAATATCTAAGAGGAACTATAATCTTGGCAGCCAGCAATTTTTTAATTTCTTTTTCAATTAGAGGAAGAAGCATAGGATTTATTGGTCTCAGCTTCTGGTTAAAAGGTATAGTATCCTTCTCTAAAGGGATTTTATGCTGAATAATCTTTTTGTCATTTGTTTTCAGATCAGTATACTCCCAGGCAAACACATCAGCAAATTGCTTCATTAATTTGCAGTATTCAGAACATTGGTCAGCAGACAGATGAGTGGACAAATTTATATATCTAGGCTGACTTGGACTCCCTATATCATGCTTACAGATTGCAGATTGGTTTTCTTTCTGGGCAGCCTTGTAAGGCACATCATTTTGGTCAAACAGTCTTTCTAGAGGAATTAAACCCTTAGGAATATGATTGCTGGGAAGCTGGACAATGCTATTTTTACCGATTTTGTTTATAAGCTGGGACTGGGGGTTTTCTTCCAAGGCTTCATTTTCTTGGTCAATTTGCATTTCAGAAAATTCATCAATGACCTGCAAAAACCTATTTATCTTATCATCATCTTCAAAAACCTTCCAATGTTGGACATTATCAGGCAAGGATGGCCTGTACTTCATTTGGACTTCATAAACTAGTCTGGGAGGCATGGGAGGAATAAACAGACTAGCGGACACAACAAGGGAATCAACAAGCTGATTTTTGGCTCTAGGAATATATGAAATACATAAATAATCAAAAGAATCCCTGATTCTCCATACCTCGTCTCTGTATGCTTTCAGCCTTGGGTGCTTTGCCTGAAATGTTTTATTTACTTGTTGAATGATCAGATCAGTATCTCTAAACACCTTTATGTTCCTGATTTCTCTGCCTTTTGCTGCATTAAGGCCCAATATCAGAGCTTCATACTCTGCTATATTGTTTGTGACTTGAAAAGCCAGCTTGAAACACAGATGTGTGCTTTTTTGTTCTGGAGATATCAGCACCACCCCTGCTCCTGCAATCTCCCTGGAACATGCTCCATCAAAGAACATCTCCCAAACCTGACTTCCTTGCTCTTCTTCAGCCTGAATTGTTGTTTTCCTGAGCTGCATTGAGGCCTTCTGAGACTCTTCTATTTGGAGAATACATGCTCCAAAATCAGTGTCCACAACATATATGGGATGATTAGTAGGATTCTTCTCATCACTGATGATATATGCCAACTGTGCTTCTCTGTACAATCTCTTGCTTTCTCCTCCAAAAATTGGGACAATGGCATAAGATAGATCATTCTGTAATGTCCCACCTAATCTCTTAATCCATCCTCTAGACGGCAGCATGCCAAACTTAGGAGGGACATTTGCTACCACAATATCCATCATCATACTCTTCATGGGCAACTGAGTTAAGGTAATGGCCAGGTCTTTAATCAATCCTAGACATTTCACTTTCCTTGAATCAAAAGAGAATAAATCATGATAAGGTCTGGTGATGTCAAGGCCTAACTCTTCCATGACAGCTTTAGGCATCAGATTGTGGCTGGCCGCTGTGTCTAACAGGCAATTGTGGAGGATTTTGTCATGAAAGGTCAAGGAGGCATAAAAAGATAGAGAATTATTATCAGCAGGTTCAATCATGGGACTAAGCACAATGGCAGGCTTGTCATCTTGCAAATTGACAGAGTCAGTGGAGGCTTGTGTGGTTTCCAGCTTAAGGGCCTCAAGGATAGGCTTTCTAAACACTCCACTCTTGACCAACTTTATCAGCGGCACAAATATTTTTAATTTTTGGACTTCTGACTCAAAGCTGAAAGAAGAAGATAACTTATCATAACCTTTTACCTCTTGAACTGCTGCTTTTAGGATGACTGGGTCAGCTGCTGGTCTTCTCTGTCTGATATTCTGTGACTTTGTTTGGACAGAGGCTCTTTGGGCAGGATTCTCTTTGACAGTTTTTGCATTTGACCTCGGGTTATATCTTTGTTGCTCCTATGTTTGTAGGACAATTTCTCTATCCCATTCTTGACTGTCTTGTTCCTGCAGCAATGATTCTTCATAAGCAGCCAAAGTCAAAAATGCAGCGCTGCCTTTATCTTCCATGCAGTGAATTTCATCCTCATCTTCAAATTTTTCCTCCTCCATGACTACATTTTGGAAAGGAGCTTTAACTTTCTGTTCTTCTTTTGATTCTTCACCCCTCTGAATAATTTGCAACTGTTCATTTGCTCTTCTAAATGGATTTGAATTTCTTGGAGCAAATGTGTTTTGTTGCCTTGTTTTTCCTGAATTTTGCTCAACCTTTAGCTTAGAAATTTCAGCAGCCAATGACTCTATCATCTTAGTCATTTTGTCTAATTTAGGCTCTGAAGATGAAGCAGAAGAAGTAGAAGCCTGACCTCTCTGCCTCCTTCTGTCAGCTTGACTTTTTAGCTTTTCTGCAACCATGATATTAGACTCTACTTCTAGGGCTGCATCCTGCATGTCTGCCAGAGTAGCACATCTCCTTTCTCTCAACAATAGGCAGAAATCAGAGTCAAAAGCATTGGCATAAGTGAGTTTGGCAGAGGTGGGGGTAGGCTTTACCTCAACTGGTATCTTACTATACATACGATTGAATCTTTTATTAAAATCAGGCAATGATTCCCCATTTTCCCTCTTCAGGTTACCAAACTCAGTATGATAATACAACAAGTCCTTTTTATCTCCCCAGTGCTTAAAAAATGCATCATCTAAGGCTTCAATATCAACAATAGATCTAGGGGCTAGTTCTCTGAACCACTTCCTGGCCTCTACATCAAAGCTCTGGACAAAAACTCTCATCCATACGTCATTTTCACTTATATCTAAGTTATCAACATAACTGTAAAAAGCTTCTAGGTGTTCTTCTGCTGTTACTCTCTCTGTGCCAGTGAACTTATGCATATATTTTTGATATTCTCCCACAGGCATAGGATTCAAAGGGACAGGCAAGACCAAAGGTCCATATCTGGCAGCTACAATTCTTTCTATTTTCGTGGGTGCTTGCTAGCCTGCCATGATAGGGATATGTGGAAGGATACTAGTAGATTGAATGGTAGGAAGTAATGTAATGGATGACAGAGACAAAGGGATGCTTTGGACTGCATGGGAAGGTTTCTTTGGACTGAGATTCAAAGGGGAACTAGATGGACAAGGGGTTGTATTAGTCTCTGAAGGAATTTCCTTATTAACAGTGCTGAGCTCTAGATCTTCAAACTGTATATCTTAAGCTATAACTTTATCTTTTAGAGATGCATGAGTTTTCTTAGGCTTACCTGATCCTGATGCCCCTTTCTGTGATGCTTTCTTCGATTTGATAGTCCTCTCAGGGTCAAGCATTGGTTCAGCTGGTGATTTTTGAGGATTTCTACGAGTATGTCTCACAAACTGAGCCAAAACTTCAATGTGGAGTCGCCAAAGGTTGGTCTTCCTCCAGTGGAGTCGCCAGATAGATGATTACAACCAGAAATGTGCCCAGACCTTGTCTATCATCAAAATCTGGAACTGTGTCGTTCTCCCAGGGAAGCTGAGCTTCATTCTCCTCTCCCCGACAACAACGCCAATTAATGTTATCACCCCAAGAAACTCTCCTAGGTTGTATATCAGAGATGCTCGGGAACATTACAAACTCAACCAAAATGTTGGAAAATGGTGGATGAATGTAAGGAATGATGCATATTCAAGCCAGATAACCACTTCTACTATGCTTAACCCCAGACATGGGTGAACACCCCTAGACTACAAGGCTTTAGACCACCAATTACTCACAGTTTAAGGAATAGGTGAACATGGAGAATACTGACCACACCAGCAGATGCACAAGACCATGTGATGGCTGGCTGCAACCAGTAGAAAGGTCTGTAAATCTATTTCTAATGCACAGACAGGATGACAACTCTTTGGCATTAAAACAACAGAAACCTGCATACACATTCAATGATACACACTAGATTCTAACACAGAGGTGGGATGACAGCCCCTCTAATGCTAAACATCAAGAGCACATGAAAAATGCATAACAGGCACAACTTGGAACAAAGAAGAAGTGGAAAGTGAGCAATTAACAACAAAAGAAGTTTGCATTAGCTGAAAATGAAGACCAGACGCTGCAGGTATCACAGTAGTTACAGTCTCCAGAAGTTGAACTTTACATCAAAATAACGTTCATCAACCTTCATTACATCTTGTTTCTGGGTATATATAGAGTTTGTTTACAAAACTGCTCTGCTATTCTATGCGTGGAGGGGTCATAATGGACCACCAACCACATTTACAATCAGATATGGGCCTGTGCTACGATCTGCTGCTTTATTAAAACAATTTGACACTCTGGTACTTAGGTGTACTCCTTGAGTAGGTGGCGTGTTGTATGAATGAATTTCCATAACTGCTGAAGGCGTTTAACTGCTCGAGGCTGTACTTTCTTTCCTAGGCCGTGCTGTCTCTTGAATGAGGTAGTTGAAGATTAACTGCGTAGAGTGTTGGTGGGTAGTTGATCGCTGTTATCCTTCGTCCCTTGGAAGCATAGTATAGGCCAAACACACGAAAACTGCATGGAAAATGAACGAAGGGCTGGGAATGAATGCTAGCCGTTGGATGGAACAGATGGACGGCTGAGATCTTTTGGCGGGTGGCGTCAGGAAGAAACGGAGGCACGACTGATTGTAAGCCGTCAAATCTGGCAGATGGACAGCGGAGATCGGATTATATGGGCTATCGGAAGGTATATGCGCGGGGAGATCCAACGGTCATCGGGCGATGAAGTTGCGCGATGATTAGCGAGCGGAAGGACGTACGTATGGGCGGTAAGCGGTTTCCCCGCACCGCTCACGGGAGGCACGTGGTATTCGTATGCGGGGGCACGATCCAATACAATTTTGACGCGTCGCTGGTGGGTCTGGCAGGAAACCGCTTTCCTCGCGGGCTATCGAGCGTGCGGCTTTCGGCGGCGGGCATAGCGTATATCGTTGGATCGTGCGGGAGGTACGATTGGACGGTGGAAAAAGATAAAGGGTTAATAGGAGTGATGTGACCGGGAAAGCCGCGGGCCGGGGACTTTTTCGTATGCGCGTGGTTATAACGGTTAAGACCTTAGCGTCGGGGGTTTGGGGAATATGGGTTTGTGGAGAAATTTAGAGGAAAACGGAGTTATCGAGAGGTATAAGAGTGTAAGCGGAGTGATGAGGAAAGGGTGGGTTATGGTGCGCGGTCACGTTATCAGGGTTTTATAACGTTTAAACCCAACACCTAGGAGCTAAGGAGATACGGCCTTTATACTAAATATTGGTGTAAAACAGAGATAGCGGGGTTTTATGGGGTTATAGGGAAAATGAAGGAGAAGAGGGAAAAAACTGCTGCGAGCCCTTTGCAACCAAACCCAGCACTGCCCAACCTGTTTTTTATCCATCAAATGTTGAAGAACATAGCAGAGCTAACAGGTCCGATCTTCATAATGACCGTTGTACCCATGTCATTGTATATTTTATGTAAAATAAAAAGAAGAAAAGAAGAGTTTTTATTTTTACTTATTACTATTTTATTAGTTAAGCATGTTCTTCATGCTTCGAGGATTTGTTGGGTCAAAGAGTCGAAGTCCTATTTGCACTTGCAAAGAAAAAGGAATTTTTTTTTTTAAATGTGATTTGGGTCAAAAACCCCTCTAGATGCCAAGTTGGCCTACCTGTCAAGTCGGCTTTGCCCCAAAGGACATGTCTGTTCAAACCCCTTTGGATCAGTATAAATAGAAGGAAAATGAAGCTCATTTGAATATACACACTTGGATGATTGTGGTCTGAAATATTGTAGAAAAGAAGTGGAGGGCCGAAGTCTGAAGAAAGGAGTTTTTCTTGAGCTGGAATTTGTGGAAGTTCTGCCTTGGTACATCTCTTGTTGTTGGTCTCTTGATGATGGATTTGTTGTGCAGAAAGGAGGTTGACTTGGCATCTAGAGGTTGAAGTTTTCTGTGGTCATGGATCTTGGATATCTCCTTTTTGATCTGATTCTATAAGAAGAGAATTTTCTGGGTTTTCCACTTGGAGGGGTTTTGCCTTGGCTTGGAGCCTATATCTTGTGTTCTTTTGTTTTTGTGATCTTCATGTTCATGTTATGGTAATTGTTTGATGAAAGAATCAGAATAAAGATTAATAAGAAGCCAACTAAATTAACAAGCAATTGCTATGAAAGAGAAATCTAAATTAATGTACAAGCCTCCCGATTTCTCAACATGGGGGGAGGGTTGAGCGGAGTTTTTTTTTGCTCTCTTTCCTCAAATGTAAGGTCATGGTGGTGGCTTGGGCTTACAGCCAGTGATGAGGGAGGCTTGAGTGGAAGGTTTACAGGTAGCGGTGACTTAGCAAAGGAGGCCCAAGCGAAGGGTTTGCATGCAATGGTGATAGAGGCCTTTGTGGAGGTTTTACATGCAGCAGAGAAATGGAGAAATGCACATTGGGAGAGGGCTTGTCTTTGAGGTTCGACGAACCTAGATGAATCTCAATTTATTTAAAGGTTCGTTGAATTCCGAACCTGAAGGTTCAGGTTTGGCGAACCCTGTGACTTAGGTTAATAGCAAGAATGTGATCGCTGCTACATATTTTTTGTATGCTGCCTTGACTTTTCAGATTGTCGTTTATGTGGATCTAACCTTTGGTCTTACTCTGGTTTGATCGAACTTCAGGATATGCAGTGTTTACATGATTGATTTGACCTTACAATGCTTTGTTTAAGAAGATATGCTGTTTTGTTAGGTGTTTCCTTATTTTCATTGGTTAGTTATTTATTAGACTCATTTCAATCTGTTTATTACAGTGTCCTACCCCCCAACTTTTCCCTAATCCATAACTTGTTATTCCAATGGGTTTGTTACAACACACTATCCGATTTACCTTGTCTATGTAAACATGACAGGAAGAGATTGTGTATAAAATTTAGTGTCGTTTGTTTTGTTTGTTTTTCAGAAGCTGATCTTTGCATGTATGACATAAGGCCTGCTTTTGAGTCTAATAAATATCATTTTCTAACAGAGACATTGCCTTACATTATCTCAGATGAGTTTTTGGCTTGAGAAACATTACTAATGTCTTCAAGAGCTAGCTAATGTGTTTTTTTATCAAATGCTTTTCAATTCTATTAATATACATAAATAAGGCACATGCATTCTATACAAAAAAAAGTGGTCGTGAAAAAACCACCATGAGGCCACAATAAATTCATAACAATGCATGGTACCTGACATAGAAGGCAATAAACACAAGCAAGGAGGCAGTTTGGCCAGAGCAATGAGTATATCTAGAAGTTGTTATGACAAAACCTACTGTGGGAAGAGGACTTCATTTTCAGGAGGAGGGCCCTATCTATTGGTTGCTGACTCAAGATCAGTAACAATAGGTTCCCATTCACAGTTCCCTTGCATAGGGTTTTTAGGACACTCAGGTTCAAATATGGCAAAAGGGATGGTCAAAAATTTATTGAACATGGGGAACTACAGGGACCTAGTGAGGGACCAAGTCCTTTGCCTTTCTTGGTGCCGTCTTATTGCTTGCCATGCCTTGTGTTGAGGTCAACAACAACCTGATTCTCTGGGAAGCATAGAACAAGCATGCTTGTGCCTTTCAGGAAGTACTCTGCACATGGTTCATGATGCACTGGTCCAATAACCCTTTAGCTCGCACAATTGTGCCACTTCAAATTCCACCTTTCGTGTCTGTACTTGAATCTGTAGAAATAGATGGGCCAAATTAGGGAACCAGTGTGCCAGGTAAACACTGTTGTGTTGTGCATTTGTGAAAACACATTCATTCTTTGTTTTCCAAAGATCATATAAAATATCAATGCTAATCTAAGATACAGGATATGTGGTAGACACCTTCACCCCCTTTATCCATGTATCTACGTGTTGGACATGTGGATACACAAGATACAAGGTTGCGCTATTCAAACATGCTTTGGATCAGTATTTTGTGTTGGACACGTATCCGATGTTTGTCTGATATGTAGTGTCAGTGTTCCTACATGTCTGACACATCGTTGCTAAAAACAGAGCACTAAAGTGCATTTTTAGGATTAGGCCCAACAAAATGTGCTGTAAAGGCACGATGATCCCAAAAATCATCAACCATTTGAGAAAGGAGGCAATATTGTTTGGAGGTTAACCTATCTCTTTAGAATCTTGGCATTTTGTGTAAGGTAAATCTGCATTTGGTTTTCTGAGTTTTGTTACAGCTGGGTGTTCTTTCACCAAAACCATGACTCACTCATCAAAGGTTTCTGCTCAAGAGAAGTGGGAAAGTGTTTATGTTGGTGGTCCTCTTCCCTTTCCACACCCAAGTTACATCTTGTTATATGTGTTTGATCATTTAATGTAGCCCTATTTTCTAAATGTTTAAAACAGTTAAATATGTATGACTATATAGTATATCTTCATTTCTATAATTTTTAAAATTATTATGTTTTTCTTGGAAAATAAATCCCAGGGAAACCCCCAGGCACTTCACTCCAAGGATGGTATGCAGCATAAAGTGGGCTGTGTAAACTATTGTACACTGACCCATCCACGACATTGAGTGAGGCCCATGCAGGCAGAGGCAGCCAGCCTGGGGACTTGACCCTGAGACCTTCTGCATGTTATTCACAGATCTCAACCACTCAAGTTAACTCACCAGGCTTTTTATAATTATATATCTATATCTATTTATTATTTCTGTATCCTGTATCCTATATACCCTGTTTTGTTGTTGGAGAGGGGGGGAAACAAAAATCTTCTGATACACAGAAATATACATATAAATATTTTATTAAAAAGATGAATTTACAGATGATGATTGATTACAATGGGGTTTCTGGCTTATATACCGCCATGGCACCCTTTGGGAAAGGGCATGATCTTATGATTGTGCCCTTTCGTCTAACTAAACCTAAAATTAAACAATAAACCTAAAATTAACTAGTTTTTTACATAACATTGCCTTCCTCTCGAAAGAATGCTTTGTCCTCAAAGCATACGCAACGACGGATGTTGTTGACAAGGTGCTTCATTCTCCCAAGAAGCGTCTTCTTTGGTAAGTCCTTCCACTTGATTATATATTCCAAGATGATCAAGGTCCCACATTTTAAAAGGTCTTGGAATAATCTTGCAATTTCCGTTTTTTGGTGATGTGGATATCGGTATGGCTTGATGTTGACGGGGTCTGATCTTACCTTGACTTCAATTGTATGCTCAATTTCCCTATTAGGCGGCATCTTCATAGGTAGGTCTTGAATTACTTTTTCATGATTCCGAATTAGATCTTGTATCTTTGGTGACTCTTCACTGGGCATATTTGTAGATAACATTTCTAATTGGTGACATTGTACTACATAAGCAGGTGCTCCTTTTCGACTCAACTTCATCATCTGAGATGATGATACAACTTGATTTTCTGGTGCTTGGAATCCGTGTAGTTTGTACTTCTGACCTCCCCATTTGAATTTTATAAATTGTACTTGATGGTTGGCGGCATAAGTACCTAAAGTTCGTAGCCATTGGATACCTAAGACTACATCTACTCCTAACGGTATCGTGAAGAATGGAGACTCTAGATTAAAGCCTTGAATCTGCAAATTGACCTTATGGCATTTCCCTACCTTTTCAATCTTCTTACCATTAGCTACCATCACTTTCATGTTTGGTAAGGGAAATGAAAAAATATTGAGTCTCCTTGCCATGGTTGCATCTAAAAAATTGTGTGTGCTACCCGAGTCGATGAGAACCACTACGTTGTTCTTCTTTATGTGTCCTTTTAACTTTAAAGTTTGAGGTTGTGATATACCTGTCATAGCTGATAATGACACTTGCGGAATACTTCCGTCATCTAATTCTGGTGAGAATTCTGGGGCGTCTTCTGTGTCTTCTATGTCATAATCTTCACTGTTTGAATCATTGGTTGCTTCACAATTATATAGGTTCTTTGGTTTTTTTCCTTTAGCACATCTATGTTTGGGGTCCCATTTCTCACCACAGCGTTTACATTTACCCTCTTTTATCCTTTGTATTTCCACATTAGATTTTTCATCTTCACGACAATGTGGTGGAACATATCTTGTATTATTTGAGTCCACATACTGGGGTATCCTTTGTCTTGCATAAGTTTTTTCCGCTTTTGACCAAAATATTGGTTCGGATTTCTTTTCGGCTGTTTTTGCTTTTCGTCTTGCTACTTCTATAGATGTAATGTCATGCATCTCAAGTTCTGCTTGTAAATGGGTTTTGAGTCCCGAGATGTATGACTGAATTAGACAAGATTCTGATAACCCAGGTACTCGTGTTACTAAGGTCTCCCATTCTTGAGTGTATTCGTCCACACTTCCTTTTTGTCGTAATTTGATGAGTTTTGAAAAGAACTCTTCTTCCTTTACACCTTGGAATCTTTTAAAGAATGCATCTTTAAATTTCCTCCAGCTAATGACGCGTGTTGTCTTTTTCCACCACATATACCAGTTATATGCTTCTCCCTCCATTTTCATGGATGCATGCCTGAGCTTTTCGTCATCGTCATTGATGTCATATATTTCAAAGTATTCTTCTGCTTTATTTATCCATGCAACATTGTTTTTTTCGTTTCCATTGAATTTAGGCATCTCAACTTTTGCCCTTCGCTGGTATGTTGCTAATGGTTGAGTGAAAAAAGGGTGTTGATTGGTAAAGTTATCCCAGAGTTGCTTGTTTGTAAAGGCTATGTTACTTGCTTCTTGGTGGGGTGTTGCTGATTTTTTTGGGGATTCAACTTTTTCATGAGAGTCTGTTGACTTTGTTGAATCTGACGAGATGTGTTCTTGATTCTCTTCACCTTCTTTTAGTAGTTGTTCGGGTGTACAATTCGACCTTTTACACAGAATTTTCAGCATTGTTAAGACCTCTCTGATGCTTGCTTCTGTTTGGACATGGTAATTTTCCATCTTTATTTCTATTCTATTTGTCATATCGTGAAGATTTTTGATTTTGTCAACTTGCTCCCCAAGCTTGATCTGGAATTCATTTAATCTTTTATTGACTTCATCGTGGTTGCTATTGATCTTATGCTCCGAGTCCAACAATTTTTTTTGGAAATCCGCCATTGTCATTGTCGACATTGAGCGGGTTTGCGGGGGCGTGTATTTACTTGCCAGCTAAAATATTTTTCCTCTCCTTTTTTTTTTTAAATTAACTAAAATAAGTTTTATACATATAACTTTTAATTAATTAAAATAATTTTAATTAATTAAATTAACTTATATGTATGTATGTATATATATATATAATTTTTAATTAATTAAAATAAATTTAATTAATTAAATTATATATATTATATATAATATATAATATAATTATATATATGTTGTATATATTATATATAGATTACTGCTATATATATTTCACGTTATAATTATATATTTTACTTTATACATAAATAACGTTATATATGTTCTTAGTCACCAGGTTCGAGTTCGGCGACCATGAAATTCGAATAAAGTTCGGCAACTAAATTTCTGTCGATAAAATTCGACATATAGAAATTCGAAAAAAAAATGTATACTAAAGATAGATATGCATATGAGAAATGGTATGGCAGCAAGTCCTGTGAGCAACCATTCATAACTGTTCAAAAAATAAAATACATCTGAATCTTAAAATAATTCAATCTTTTAAAGATAGATTGGCATAAAAAATATACAAAAACAGTTTTAAAGAATTTTCATTGTCCATATGACACATGATACATGAATACATCCACTAACACATACAAATAGATATTCTTTTGGCAGTTCAATGAAAAACTCTGCATTATAATTTATAAGATACAAAGACGGTTTAAAGTTTAAACTTTAAAGTAGCTTGGCAGTTTTAGAAAATTGTTCATGCAAAAACTAAACTAGAAATCTAAAACAGGAACACAAGTTTTATTCTTGATGTTCCTGTTGCCCACTTGTTATATCAAAAAGTTCTATGTCATCAAGAGCAGTATGAGATGTGAATCCGCTAGATGCTTCAGCACCAGATTCATCAGTGAATTCCCTGTCAGTGTTTATGTCACTATCAATGTACAAATCAACATCATCCATTGTTGCATTTGGAACAGGATCGATCCACGGAGTAGAAGAATTGGATGACTCTTTAACCACATTCTTCAATGCCAACTGCAAGTTACTATGAACATAAACAAGATCTTCTAATTTTCCAGATGACAATCTATTTCTTTTTTTGGAATGAATGTGGTCAAAGGAACTCCAATTCCTTTCACATGCCGATGCACTTGTTCCCTGGCTTAAGATACGAATTGCAAAATTTTGCAATTCTGGTGCCCCTGAACCATAAAATTCCCACCATAGTGCTGGATCACTTCTGCTCCTATCATACTTTGCTGATTTTGTTCCAAATAATCCTTCTTCTAACCTCTATGCTCTCAATTGACTTCTGATCAAACTTGCAACTCTGGATCTGGATTTAGCTTCTCAATAGAATGGATAAGTCCATTCATGATTTCTTCGTCCCTATGTCTTGGTAACCCAAACAATCTAGGGTCCAAATAGCATGCTGCTGCGTGTAATGGACTATGCATCATCTTCCATCTATGATCAATTAAATCCCATATCTCCTTGTAATCAGCTTCCACATTATCAAAAGCAGTTGCAATGGCCTCTTTGCAATGATCAAGGCTTTCATAAACAAAACCCATACAAGGTTTGTCACCATCAACCATGCGAAGCACATTAACAATTGGGCCACAAATTTTTAAAACCTTGTTTGCATTTTCCCAAAAGCCATTATTGAGCACTATTTGTTCAACATTTTTCCCCTTAGTTTCTTTTGAGAGGGTAGATCTCTCCCACTCAGTGTTGCAAAAAACAGCTCTTAGGCTCGCTTTTTCCTCAACAACTTTTTTCAGAGTAATATAAAAAGTGGCAAACCTTGTATCACAAGGCCTCAACAACTCTTTTGATGCATTCTTCCTGTATATGCTCAAAGTGCGATGATGGTTGATGATGAAGTTTGAAATTGTTTTGGCTCTTCGGATTGTTTCATTGACCCAAGGAAATTTGGCTAAGTCATGCAACATTAAATCCAAGCAATGAGCTGCACAAGGGGTCCAATAAATCTGATTATATTTTTCCATAATCAGCTTCCCTGCACCAACACAATTTGATGCATTATCTGTAACAACATGGACAACATTTTCCACCCCAACCTTTTGAATCGCTTCATCCAAAATTCCAAAAATAAATTCTGATGTCTTCACTCGATCCATTGCATTCACTGCCTTCAAGAAATGTACCCCTTGAGGACAATAAACAAGCACATTGATCAATGGGCGATGACACAAATCTGACCAACCATCACTCAAAATTGTGCATCCTGTAAGCTTCTAGGACTCTTTAATATCAGCCAACTTTCTTGTCACTCTGTCTTTCGCTCTCTTTAGCAAAGTTGTCCTTAAAGCTTCAGATCCAGGAGGAACATAGCCCTTCCCAAAATCAATGGCGTTTTTAATTACATTTTTAAAATATGTACTCCTCGCCACATTAAAGGGAATTGCACATGCATAAAAATACTCAGCAACAGCATCATCAACTTCCTGTTTCTTAACAGGTTTCTAGAATTGATTTAATGTTTTCAGCCCACCTGTTTTTGCTTGAGGAGCTGTAGAACTTGATCCACCAATTTTTGAAACTGAATCAATGGTGTTGGAGGAAGACATGGCAATCTCTCTCTCAATTCGCTGCCTCTTATTCACTCTTTTCTGCTTTTGCATCTGTGAATTGGAATGGTCTTTCTCCACTGTGGCTTTTTGTTCATCGGTGATCTTAGTGCAGGCTTCAACACCACCTCCACTTCCATTGCTAATACCGAGAAGGTGATCCACTGCTCTAGTCAAAGTGCCAGTGAAATTATGTTCACACAGCTGACATGAAAGATTAAAACCATCTTTTTGGACAAAATTCCAAGCTACAGCAGTTGATTTTGGGGGTGCCATTGGAATTTAGATGTCTGAAATGTCTGGCACTGCAATGTCTGAAATGTCTGCAATTTTTTTTGAAATTACATTTTCGTTAGTTAGAATTTAGAAAAAGGAAAAGTGATTAAAAACACTTTGCAGTTTGCACACATATTTATGCTTTTGTATCAGTATGTTTCAAGATTTAGGCTCACAGGCCTGTAGGCTGTAGGCTGTAGCTATTACACGAATATATAGATCTATGTAAATATAATGCAGTGAATTGTTTTCTGGGCAAATTCCAAGTCCAGCATTTGTTACAGGCTGGCGTACACACAGAACCTTGATTCCTGAACAGGTGTTATATTGGCTGCTGTTTTGATGGCACAGTTATACTGCTAAATGTTCTTATCAACACTTTTTAATTTACAGTTTTACTGGCAGTCTGGCAATTGGAATTTGGATGCATCATGCAGTAAGTTAGTAACAATTTGCCACCAACTTCTGTTTGCAATGCCTCTTCTATTTTATTTTATTCAAGGAACAAGACTTCAAGGGTAATAGTTAGGAGATAGACCCCTTACTAAGTTACTTCCATATCATCTACAGTTTCTTAGTTGTCTTTACTTGGTGCCTGTAAAAGCCATAGCAATATAGAGCTAGGAGAACGTGTGGCAGAACTCCTTTTCGAGTTGGAACCAAAAAATGCAGCAACCTATGTTCTGCTATCAAATATGTATGCAATTGCTGGCAGATGGAATGACATTGAAAGAGTGCGAAAAAAGATGAAAGACAAAAGTGTAAAGAAGAATCCAGGTTGCAGCTGGATTGAAGTCAATAAACAGGTGCATTTTTTCATTGTAGGAGACAATTGATGCTAACAAACACAGGAAAATTATGCAAAGTTGATAAACTCATTACAGAAATGGAATCAGGATATCTGCCCAGCAATAGATTTATTTTGAGGGACATGGAGTCTGGAGAAACAGAAGGAAAAACTTCTGTCACCAAAACATGAAACATGGATTTGTATTTGTCATTAATGGGACGCCTGTTAATTTATTTCAGCTTGTGGTGATTGCCATTACGCCAAAAAAAATCTCGTCTTCAACATCGTTGATCGAGAGATTATTGCATGGATGCCAATTATTCATATAATTTTAGGATAAATGGTGCCGTTGCGGAGGTTATTGGTGCACAATAATGTGGGCTTGGATTATACTAATACAGTACCCTGCATATTGATAGTTCGCCATAAAGTTTGAAGTTTGAACTCCTACCTGAAGGCTGAACCGTGAACGATGAGCCCTTGTGAACTTCACACTGCACAATGATACTGATACGCGTCGGCAGGCTGGCAGCTGAGAGTCGAGACGCTGTAGAGTCACGAGTGTAGAGTCGTTTGCAACTTTGCTGTGACTGGAGTCTGGTAGTGGTGAGTATGGAGTCTGGACCGCCAACGAAATGAAACCCTTCGCACAAGTTACAACCAAACAATGCAACAATGAAACCGGCGAGCAATAAAACCCGCGGGCCGCAACCTAAAGCCTAAAACGCGCGGAAAAAAAAAGAATTTAATCGAACGTCAGGCGAATTTCATTGAATGTTAGGCGATTTTGTTCGAGAAAAAATCGAATCCGGCTTGAAATTCGAGTTCGCCATAAAATTCGGCGAACTCGAACGAATATGTTCGTTTCTCATTGAAATTCTTCGAATTTCAAATTTAATGGTTGAAATTCGCCGAATCTGGTGACTAAGTATATGTTTGAATATATATATTGGATGATATATATCTAATGTTATAATTATATATGTAACGTTATAAACGTATTATTTATTTTTAACGCGGACAGTCACCAACTACGGACAGTCACGTCGATTCTTTTAACTGTTCAGAAAAACTTATAGAATTTTTTTTGACTGGTCGCTATATGTGATAATCGAGCCAGGCGAGCGAGGGACGAGTCACGTCGTTAAGGTGGAGAGGTGTGCCTGTTGTGGAAACTCGGCGTTCACCAGGGACACGATGGCTGCAGAAAAAAACGACTGGCGGAAGGGCTGAAGCGTGTGATGGGTAAGATTGGACAGCAGATTGCAGAGGATGGGGGTTTTAACGTATGTGCAGGAGCAGTGTGGGGGCGTGAGTGAATGCGGGGGCCAAGGAAATTGATGTACAGTGACTCGCGAAGACGAGTGAGCCTAGTATGATAGGCACAGTGAGCTGTGCAGCTATCTGCCGAGAAAAGAACCGCTCTGATACCAATGAAACAAAAATCTTCTGATACGCAGAAATATACATATAAATATTTTATTAAAAATATGAATTTACAGATGATGATTGATTACAATGGGGTTTCTGGCTTATATACCGCCATGGCACCCTTTGGGAAAGGGCATGATCTTATGATCGTGCCCTTTCGTCTAACTAAACCTAAAATTAAACAATAAACCTAAAATTAACTAGTTTTTTACATAACAGGGGGGGGGGGGGGTTCTATGTACCTGTATTGGATACTCAAACCCCTGTCCCTGCAGGCTGTGTGACTTAGATTCTAATCCGTTGCCATGCTGTATGAAATTCCACAGCCCATGGGAAAGAATCTCCTAAGAGTGCAGACATCTAGGGGATGCTTAATCTGAGCAATTGGTGATAGAGTTGATAGCCCACTTGTTGACAGAGCCTGGGTATATCTGCAGTACCTGAAAAGATGGTTCATGGTTTCATATTTGCCATATAGAGGACGCTTGGGCTGGGGGGAGCCCTATTTATTTCAGTTGCTTGCTAATAGCAGGCCTCCATGAATCAGAGACCAGGCAAAGCAAGTGTTTTTAATTGGTAAACCCATGTTTTCTCTTTTATCTTTACCCTCTAGATTTTGTTAAGTTTGGCATCCAACCTTAGCCTAAATGATAACCACTTCATTTCTTGAATACTTTGTTTCCATATCCAGCCCTTCCTCCAACCTTGTGGCCATGACAGACCAAGCTTCAGAAAAAGGATTTTCTGGAATTAGATTCTGGACCTTTTTTTAATATAATTCTGTCAGCCATGATAGGTTTCAATTTTCTTTTTAAGTCTTCCCAGCAAATGTTCTATCTTCGCTGTGATCTCTTACATGTCACCTTTTATGTCGTAAACTCTCTAGAAAGACTACCAATGCATTTCTGATCACATTTTGAGAGAAGCTGAGGCAAAAGCATTTTTGTAAATGGGTTATTTGTAGGAATTAGAGCTCTAATTTGTTTTGAATATAACAGTTCCCAACATATATATTTGTCTGCATTGTTTCTGATGAACTGTGTTGCAAGTTTAATTTATTTCTATTGTGCAGATCTAAATGTTTTTCTCTTTTGCAGGTCATTATCTAGAAGTGATCTGAGAAAAGTTGCTCTTTTTCGATGTCCAAGTCATGAAAAGAGAGTTATCATTGCGGTAAAGAGATTACGCACTTTTATCAGTAGCAGGGAGGACATTGTAAGTTTTTGTAGTCTAATTTTCCTTGAATTGCTGCCTCCACTTGTTTTGTATTTGTAAGTTTGTAACATTGTTGTTTGAATTACTCTTTGCTGGTACTTTATAACGTTAAATTTTTATTTTCTTGAAGTATTTCCATTTATTTATGCATGGTTTACACTAGTTTTTAATCACATCAAAATTTGAATCATTGATTGTGATTCTCTGTTTGAATATGGTTAGGATGGCCCCCCCAGTGACCTGGAGAACACCTGCAATGGTCTGTCTGTAAAGCTTAGATTGGATGATGTTGTAAGATTGCTCTGCACATATGGTTTAATTGCTGAAAAAAGTGAGCAACTTATTCCAGATGATGTAAAACAATCTATTGTTAATTTGCTGGTAGAAATTATTGATTTCAGTAGCTGCTCAGGGAATGTTGAGCAGGGTCTTTTATAATGCAAGAGTAAACAGTGCAGGATTAAAATGTTTATGTAAAGGTGTATTTGTTACTGAAATATTAAGCTGTGTTTGGAAAAGCAGTCCGAGTCAACTCTGACCTGGACAACACGGCTGAGTTGACCAGTGACTGTATTGACTTGAACTATTGCTTGGCTCGGAGGGCCAGTTTGGTAGCTAACCTGCGAAGTCAAAGCATGACTAAGACAATTTGGTACCAAACCAGCCCTACTTGGCCGAGTTTGTCCCAACTCAACTGCGTAGGTACTGGACCCCATCAACATGCAAAATTCAGTTTTATTTAAAAGGTTTTGATAAAAAAACGCTGTTCTTAAAGTAAAAGTTGACATTATACTTCAATTTTTACTTAAATTTTTAACATTACAATTAATTGTTTTAGGATGTTTAAGAGCGGTTCCAACCTCAACAGACTTCATACGGAAAATGTAGAATTTTATATCCCATTCAAAGTCATAAACAGTTTTCAAGATTTCAAAAATGGTACGATTGCAACATTTTCGTTGCTTTCTATCACATATAAAGGTATGGGATTGACATTTAATCAAGATCACCAAGCCCTTTATGTACCTCAATGTTGGTGCTATTGATTGTTGGAATCCTTTGTCATGGCCTTGGCAAAAATGTACTTCACTCAGACCAAAATCATTGATTAGGCATGTTAAGATTTTTTAACCATATTATAAGTAGATTAGATAGTTTCATCGAAATTGGGTGGTGTTGATTGATGTCCCTATAGGATCGGGGTAGAGGCAAAGGTTAGACAAGAGACAAAGGCTGATTCTAATGAATGAGGATCCCAACATAAGCGATGGTGGAATGTTGCTTGTCATATACGTTTGCCATTGCTCATTTATTCATAATGCTTTCTTTCAAAGCTTCAGTAATTATTTGGAATCATGGGTTGGAATCTTTAAAATATAAAATTTCCATTAAAATTTAAATATTCTATGTAATTTTTAGTAAACCGAGTTATTGAAATCAGATCAGTCTAAAGTCAATCTGAGTCCAAGTCCGAGTTCATGTTGACCCTCGACTGATTCCAACTTTGAGTCTGAGTGTAAAAACACTGTTATTAAGGTTATTGAGGAGCACTGAGTTGAATTATTATTATTATTATTCTGAAAACACTCTATATATTACTTCATTGAACAAATAAGCACAATAGAGTTCTAGATAGTTACAAGAAATAGACAAGGGAACTAGGAAGGTTTCATACCATGAACGTTAGAAAGGCCAGCATATAGTCCTTGGGCGCCATGGAGAAGGACTTGACATCATTGCAGAAAGCTTGCTGGTAAACTCACAGGACTAGAGCCAAGCCCTACTTGAAACTCTGCAAAACTCCAAGAAAGGGAATAAAGAACCTCATAGAAAGTAACTTTATGATGGTGTTACCATAGAAAACCAATTGCAACCAAATACACTGAAAGTGAAAGTAATTTGCAGCTATTTATAGCCATCCAAGTGTCCCCCAAGAGGGGCCATTACCAGGGAAGCAATGCTACAAACAGAGGCTGAAATTAGCCTGAAACCACGACCAAAAAACTTGGGCAAACTGACATTTTCAACAAACAGGTTGCATTGTCTCCTTACCACACATTACACAGGTTGAACTAGTAATGCCAACTTGTGCAACTTACTCTTGACAATGATGTCGTGATGAAGCAATAACCAACCTCAGTTTTTTTGTTTAAAGGAGGCATGATCCTTCCAAATGGATTGACACCACTACAGTCATCTCTCCACCCGATATCCAAGCCCCCACCTTTTATTTAAGCGGAGCCCTGTTTTAGAGGAGTGTGGCACCAACTCATAAACGACTGTCTTGTAGATAGAAATAGGCTTCCTATGCTTTCTGCAATCCCTCCAGATAGTATTTTCCCCACTATCTCTGGAGTTTATATAAATAGTATTCCGGAATCATATGACAAAGTCTCATTGAGAACAACCTCATCCACACCAGAAAGTTTTTGAGCATGGCTAAAAGTCTTCCATATATTCCATTTCCGAGTGTTTGAATTCCATAGGTCCTTCCAAAAATAGGCCTTTCTGAGTGACTAGGGCAATTCACTTACCACCCTACCATATCCCGGGAAAAATTCTTCCCTTTGGACCCTGGAGATGCGTGGGAGCACACCAAGAGCAGAAATTCATGTAATATGCCATGTTATGCCCTAGTGGTAATGAGCTTATCCATTAACCTTGGTAGGCTAGCACAACACCTTTATCAAGGAGAGATCAAACAATAATTTGGGGAGTGTCATCTACTACTAGACAACAATGGCACGGTTCTTCACCAATTCAAGCTCTAGACCTCAGGTCAACATTTTTGTACATATCAAGATTAGCTTATTGAGAACTGCCACCCATTCTTTGTGCAATATTCATCTAGTCTTTAAAATTTAACAATGGAGATATAACACCCCCTAGATCTTAAGCTGAAGATTTATTATTATTATTATTATTCACCTCCACCCTAAAGACTTTTCTAATTTTTAGTTTCGTGATAAAGTAAATCCTCTATGATATTAAAATAATATTAATTAATGGTAATTTTAAAGTTGAACTAATACGATTATCGGGTTATAAGGTTTTACCTAGGCTTGGCCTTGAATCTGGTGAAGGTATGAGGCTCTTGAAGGAATAAGGATTGCACATCTTTATTGCGCTCCCCCTCGAACATGACCGTGACGTGTGCCTCCTCTCATAGCATGAATTCTCTTGGTAGGCATGTTGCCACTATTCAATTTTCTAAGATCATACATATCTTGTAAAGATGTTGCCTCTATTATTGGCATTGGGTAGGCATGTCACCATGACCCTTCCCATTAAAAACATAGGCCTAACCCCCTCAACGCATCTCATGCCCTTGGCTTATAACATGGCCAACTAACTTGCATTGTAAACGTTGTGTACACATCAAATATATTTGATCAATCCATCATCACTAATCATAAACAAGTTAAGCAATATTATTGGGTACCCATCGTGGGGCCTATGTAGTTTGGTTCTCATTTTATAGTTCTCATATGTACACATGCCTCATTAAACTAGATGATTTGTTATGTGCAATATTGATGATTAGCATAGTCTCATAAATGACATATTTAAGCATTAACAATTAAGTTGGGGGCCCCTTTTTTGAGTTCCTTGTATGCATGGTCACCTTTCTACATCTCGCACATCATCAATTAGAACAACATTGTTTGTTTGCATCATATCATGTACAATATTGTGATTCACTTCATAAGTAATAATGTTGAATAACATTCAATTCAGATATCACACATCAACAAACCATGATACAAATGAATCATATATATATATATATATATGTTGGAAGAATAATTTGTTATTGATGTCAAAGTATGACTTCATGAAGATAATAATGCAATAGACTCAAAGAGCACATTAAGCCTTTTCCAATGAGCTATATTATGCCTCCTCGCTCTTTTCTAACGAGGAGAAATGATTTTTTTTAAGTGGAGAAATCAAATTTTGCCCCCCTCTTCAAGTTGATCCACCCTGAGATCAAGTTGGTCCCCTATAGACATGACAATTCAATGAGGGTTCAACTAGTATAAATAAGGGACTATTTCAACCTCATTTGACCATTCGTCCAAGCAAAATATAAGGAGTTCGGTCTGGAGCAAGAAGAAATATAAGTTCATATCTCATGAACCTTATAGCGCATTGAAGAAGATAGACCTGGGTTTATGGTTTCTGGTTTATAAGGGTCATGGGATATGGTTTTGGTAACATTATGATATGTTCTTAAAGTCTATTGATCAAGCATTATTGGAAGATCTTGTGGTCAATATTTTTTGAGGCATTCTATTGTTAAACTTTGATCTTCTTGTGGCTAAATATCGGCCTCAATTATGTGACTTTAGATCTGTGATAAGACACAAATATGCGGTGATTTCATACTACAATTTCAGCCCTCTATGGAGAGACTCGACCTTTTGAGGTTTGATTCAACTTTGTAATTCAATCCTCTTGGATCCCAAACACTGTGTCTTTCAGTTTTTCGGTTTCCTTAATTGTAGCACAATTTACTATTTTTGGTAGTTTTTTGGGCCCTGAACTTACGGAGCCATTTTGAGGCCCTAAACGACGTTTTTAGGGAAAATAGAGACACCGTAAACGTACCAAGTTGGCTTGCTAGTTTATTTTCAACCTTCTCTTTGAGATCTTTGAAACGAGGTATTATGATAACCAAACGAAGATCGTATGCGAAAGTTACGACTCCGGGAAGTTGATGTACCAATTTACCCAAACGAGGCCCACAGTGTTGGCCCTTCATCTCCTAGGGTTAGGTTTTTGGATGTTTAAGGTTTTTAATTGTTTCTCAATAATAAATAGGCCTTTGAGCTTCATTGTAACATAGTTTAGAGGCATGTAGCTTCCACATCTTTTCTCAGAGATAAGCTACCATCGCTTGAGCTATTTTATTTTCATTCTGTTTGTAAGCATAGTTCAATATTTTTTTATTAATGAAATGAAGTGCTTTTTTGCCGCATCTCTGTATTTATGATTATATCTGTAAGTTGTTGCGTTCTTGTTTAGGTTCAGATCAGTGGTATTAGAGCGGTTTGCTCTTTCTCTGTTTTTCTTTGCATGTCCCCAATGAGGTCAGGGTATATGGAGTTAGGGCTTGATCTGGTTGAACCGTTGCAAGAGCGGCCTCGCAAAACTCGATGACCTCCCATGGCGGAAGAAAAGAAAGATGAGGGGACAAGAGATCCTTTCAAAATGTTGCTTGAGGAAGCCCTCGAGCGACAAAGGGATGTGATGATGGATAACTTTGCCCAGATCATTTGACGACTACCCACATGCGATGCATTTTCATCCAGCAACCACTCCTTTCAAAGTACAAGTTAACTTTGATATTCCCATATTTGAAGGCCTGATAGATGCAAACGCTGTAGATAAATGGTTAAATTTATTGGAATGATATTTTTCAATTCATGACTTTTCCAATCAGGAAAAGATTACTTTTGCACTTCTCAAAGCCGCCACACACGTCAAGGACTGGTGGGAAACCTACGATGAACAAAAAGACGAGAGTGAACCCTCGCTGTTTTTAGTCGCACCCACTTGGGATTCTTTTTGAGACACCATCAAGGAACAATATTATCCTGTCGGGAGCTATGAAGATAAATACATAAAATGGACCACGCTATGACAGGGAAGGGATCAATACGTGTCAGAGTTCACAAATATTTTCCATATCTTTCGCATGAAGCTGGGTATCAAGGGTATTGAGTGGCATTTGGTGCTCAAGTACCATGACTGTCTACACGAGTACATCCAGAATGAGATGGAGTTCCTGGACATTTCCTCACTCGGCATGACGTATCGGTACGCTGTTAAGATTGAGCAAAAGTTTAAACAAAAGAAGTGGGACTTTGGATATGCGAATCAAAAGCAAGGAAAAGGCACCTCCAAACCACAGAACGAAGGACCAAGCCAAGGTGGGGCTACTTAAGATAGCTCGCTGAAGCCGCAAGCAAAGAACAACACCACGAAGACAAAGAAGGACACAGGAAAATTGTGTGAGTTCCATAAGAGCTCCACTCACAATACAAGTGAGTGTCGGGCCAAGCAGTCATTGGTGGCCGAGCTGAAGGCTTCTGAATCAAACGTATGTTTTGACTCTGAATTAGAACCCGATAAGGGAATTGACAAAGGGAAGCAGATCATTGATGCGGAACCCAGTGCCACCGTGGCCACCACCAAGATCCAGAAGATTGAGCTTGAAAATCCAGAGGAGGGGGAACGCCTCTTCCACTCACAAATGTGGGTGAAGGGTTCTCCGTTGCAGTTCATTGTCGACAACAAGAGCCAAAAGAACCTCATTTTAACAAAGGTTGTGAAGTAGCTGTGCCTAAAGACTACAACACATCCACAACTGTACACCATCGGGTGGCTTCACCAAGGACGAGATCTTTGCGTCAGCGAACAGTGCCTCCTTCCCTACAGCGTCAGGCCCTTCACAGACGAGGTACTGTGTGATGTTGCTCCTCTTGAAGTTTGTGATGTGTTGTTAGGACACCATACTTGTGGAAGCGACATGCTGTATGTGAGTCTAGACCTCGTTCTGTGATTGTTACCTTGGCCGACAAGTTGTACATGATATTGAAGGTAGCCCTGCCTACCACCATCTCTTTGATCACTGCAAAGCAATGCAGTAAGATCATTCCCCAGACCAGGAAATTTGTTTTCCTTGTGATTCACCTTTATGGCAAGAAGAAGATTGTGGCCACGGCTTCCAGGCAGGGCTCCTCTGCACAACAACAACAGATGGACAAGGTTGTGGAAGAGTACAAGGATATTTTTGCCTCACCTATAGGGGTACCTCTGCACTGTCAAGTCAAGCATTCCTCCGATCTGACCCCGGGTGCGCCACTGCCAATGGGTCGATCTATTGGTGCTCTGTTCTAGAGAACGATGAGATCATGAGGTAGATTTAGGAACTACTATAGAAAGGGCACATCATGCCAAGCTCATCACCTAGTGGGAGCCCGATTGTATTAGTACAGAAGAAGGATGGGACTTGGATGCTCTGTATTGACTACCGGGCATTGAACAAGATCACTGTCCATAATAGGTACCTAATCCCACAGATTGATGACCTTTTTGACTAGCTCAAGGGGGCCAAATATTTTAGCAAGATTGACTTGAAGTCAGGTTATCACCAGGGGCTTATCGAACCCTCTGATGTGTGGAAAACTACCTTCAAATCCAATGAGGGCCTTTTCGAATAGTTGGTCATGTTGTTCGGATTGACGAACGCCCCTGCAACCTTCATGACACTGATGGACGACATCTTGCGACCCTTCACGAATGCATTCGTGGTGGTATATTTAGATGACATCTTGATCCTCAGTAGAGTTGGGACGAACACCTCCACCATATTTGATAGGTCCTTCAAACCATACGACAACACAAGATGTGTGCTAACTTGGAGAAATGCACCTTTGCCCTGACCCAGGTTCAATATTTGGGGTACGTAATTGATGAGTAGGGTGTACATGTGGACCCATCCAAGATACAAGTCATTTGGGATTGGCTAGCCCAAACCACACTAACAGAGCTCCGCAACTTTTTGGGTCTTGCCAACTTTTATTGTAGGTTCGTGTTGGGGTTCTCTCATATCACTTGGCCTTTAAGTCAAGTCACCAAGGGCAGAGCAAAAGCAAAGTTTTTTGGTCTGAAACCCAACAACAAGCGTTCTCCGAGTTGAAGAATCATCTTTGTTCTGCACCAGTGCTCACATTACTAGACTTGCAATAACCATTTGAGATTGAGACAAATTCTTCTGACTATGCTATTGGTGCGGTTCTTACTCAGCATGGGCATCTATTGGCTTACCATAGTGAGACACTTTCAGACACAGTTCGAAGGTACCCCACTTATGACAAAGAAATATATCCCATTGTGCAGACCTGCCATCAATAGAAGCATTACATTCTTGGGAAGGAAACGATCATCCACACAGACCATCGACTTCTATAGTTCATACAGACACAAGGGAAGTTGCAGGGCAATCGCCATCAGAAATGGTCCACCGACCTGCAACAATTCTAGTTGAACATTAAGTATAAGAAGGGCATCACCAATAATGTCGCTGATTGCCTTAGCCGACCAACAGTCATGGTGTTGATCATTGTTCTCAACTCCTGTGGGCACGAGACATCGGGGTGGCCGTATTTTTACAAGAGCGATCCAGAATTCAACAGCACATACCAGACACTCTTGGAAGGGAAGCAAGTTCCAAATTTCCACCTTCATGATGCATTGTTATGCCACCTGGGACACATTTGTGTTCCTTCAAGCGAGCGTGCCAAGATGATTTGGGAGGCGCACTATATTTCGGAGTAGAGAAAACAATGGTGGTATTGCAGAAGTATTTTTATTGGCCAAAACTTCATCATGATGTTGGGAAGTAAATTAGATCTTGCATCACCTGCGCCATTGCCAAACCAACCATAAAGAAGCAAGGCCTGTATATTCTTCTACCTACTCCTAGTTGGCCTTCAGCGAGCGTGCCAAGAGGATTTGGGAGGCACACTACTTTTCGGAGTAGAGAAAACAATGGTAGTATTGCATAAGAGAAGCAAGGCCTGTATATTCTTCTACCTACTCCTAGTTGGCCTTGAGCGAGCGTGCCAAGATGATTTGGGAGGCGCACTACACTTCGGAGTAGAGAAAACAATGGTAGTATTGCATAAGTACTTTTATTGGCCAAAACTTCGTTAGGATGTTGGGAAGTAAATTAGATCTTGCATCACAACAATGTAAACTTTGAAATTAGAATGAAACTGTTACCTGTTTCATAGAGATAGCAAAAATTTGACCCGATTTTGAAAAGGGGCGATGCAGAACACATTTTTTTTAGAACATAGTTTTTGGCACTTTAAATAATTGATACGATTATTTGTTTCGTAGGGGTAGTAAAAATGTGACCAGATTTTGAAACGTCGTGATGCAAAATACAATTCTTTTCTTTTGGAGCATATTTTTGACAATTTAAATTTTCTTATGTATCAAATATAAATATTTGTTTTTAAATGTTAGTGATTTTCATGCTGATTTTGAAACGTGTTGATACAGTGTATTTTTTTTAGAGGACTTATTTTTCACACTTTAAAATTTATTATGTTCATTTATTTTTTTAAATTATGATTACTTAATGAATTTTCGAGTTGTTTTATTTTTTATTTTTTTTAAAATGTTGATTACTTAAAAAAACATATATATATATATATATATATATATATATATAAAGACAAAAAATAAATAAAAAAAATGTTAAAAAAAAAAATTAACCATAAAAGAATTTGGAAAAAAAATATAAAATTAAGTCAAAATAGAAAAAAAAGAAAAAAAAACATTAAAAAATAAAAATTAAAAACAAACTAGATTAAAAATAATAGAAAATTAACCAATAGTAAAATTAATATAAAAACATTTAAAAAAAAAACTAAAAAACAAAAATAAACTCAAATTTAGAAAATAAAAACAAAAAAAATATAAAAATTTTAAAAATATATGTGTTTTCATTTTTCATTTATATATATATATATATATATTTAAACCAATTTTATTTATTTATTTTTCCCTTGTAAATAAATATTAACAAATTAAAAAAAAAATTAAACCATTTTTTTTTTCAAAAAAGCAAATTATTAAATTTTTTTAATTTTTTTAAACAAGTTTTTATTTATTTATTTATTTATTTTTTTCCGGGGAAAATAGAGTTCGTAATTTCTATTAAAAAGAAAATAATAGAGATTACATGTTGTAGATGCCAAAGCATATGCAGAAGCGTGGTAAAAAACCACTTACAATAACCAATACTTCTGGGAAGTATGCAGATACAGCCCTCAGTCAGGGCCTCCAGAAACAAGGCAAGTATAGCCCACAGGGGGCATCCAGTGACAGGGTATGTATCCCCAACAGGAGTCAACCCAAACAAACTAATAATAACAGAAAATAAAAACAGTAAAAAACGATAGCTCCATCGAATGGTAAATCAGGAGTAAACCCCTGCCCAAAGAAGCTATAATAAACAGATACAATGGCTCCAGAGAAGAGCGCTGAAGATCTCCAAAGAAACCATAAGAAAATACCACCAGATACAGCCATTGGAGACGGCACGAATCAGTGCAGAGCAAGACTCCACGCCATAGATCCCTCAACGCATCCAATGACTGCCGAGGTAGCCAGCGAGAAACCAAAAAAAGAAACACACACCTCAGCAAGGGAACCCATCAGGTCTCAACCAGAGCAGAGGCGTTTCGGGTCTGGGGGCAAAGGCGGCTGGGGCAGCGACCTCGCCCCCTCAAGGCTTAACTGTGCCCCCGCCTCCTCACCACGGCTCAGAACAAACAACGACGGACCACCAAAACAGAGCCGGAGATGAGCCCAAAACTGCCGGAAACCAGAAGAGGTAGGACGCACACCGCAGCCTCCCCAAACAGAGCACAAGGCGGGGAACTCTGACAATGAAAAAAGCTGAGCAGTGCACGCCTAAACTGGGACGGCAGACGAAGTGAAATCTGTGCCTCGCAGTGGAAATCACGCCGCGAAAGAAGAGTGCCGCCGGTGGGAAGGGAAACAGAGGCCGAAAGAAACCTCACCACCGGCAACCGGAACCGATGAGCAGCAAGCCCCACCCGATGAAGCAACCCCCTGCACAGAATAAGCCGCACGACGGGAAGGAGCACCCAGGAGAGGTGGAAGAGCGGTCCGAAAGCCTCACCAGAGGCAGGCCCTGCCGCCGCAGGCGCGAAAAACAGCGGCTCAGAGCCGAGTAAACCCTAGCAGCAGCCGCAGCCGGTTGCCCTCACCTCCTTTCCTCGAGGTCACAAGTTTTTATTTATTTATTTAAAACAAAATTATAATTAAAAAATTTAAACAAATATTTTTTTTTTAATTTTTTTTTATTAAAAAAATATTATTAAAAAAAAAATTACAGGTGGCCATAATTTTTTAATAACTTGGGAGAACGAAGAATCTAAGGTCCCTAACATAGATGGCTTTACGTTATGGTCTACTTGGAACAAGCGATCCTCCCGTAGAGGCATTGGGGGAATAGCTTGTTACATTAAGAAGAACATCTCCTCCCATGCTAGAATTTATAAAAACGACCCTCACAACCATGCTAGGATTTATAAAAACGACCCTCACAACCAATATAGTTGGATAGAGATTAGAGACATTAATAACAAAAAGTCCTACATAGCAATATGTTATTTTCCCCCCATCAATTCTAACTTCTATAAGAAGAAGAATCTAGATAAAACTAACCCTTACAATGGTTTAGAAAATGATATTTCTAGCCTAAGGAATGACAGTAATATCCTTTTAATAGGTGACTTTAATGTTCGAACTTCAAACAACCAAGCTATTATTCTAAGCAATCATTCCAACCCTAATCCTCTTTGGTTAGATGAAGACCCTACTCTGGCTAGTAGGTACAAAGGGAGCTCTGAAGACCTCGGGGAAAATTTGTTTGGGTCGGAGCTAGTCAAGCTCTGTAGTGCTCAGGATCTCATAATTTGCAACGGTCTAAAGAAGTGGCCTAATTCCAGCAAGATGACATGCATCCATGGACTTGGTAGCAACGTGGTAAACTACATTATTTCCGATCTCCCATTATACAACGAAATAATAAATTTTGACATCTTAAATGACCACGAACCTGACTCTGATCATAGGCTTTTATTTATAACTCTCAATTTTGTCATGCATAGAGTTCCCACAGAAAATAATACTTACAACCAAAAGAACTTAATATTTGATAGAAATAAAAATGATCTCTTTCTAAATGAATTAAAAACTAATTTGCTTCCTTTATCTAGTGTAGACAACATAGAAGACCTCTATCATAATTTTACTACAACCCTTTCATATTCTATTAACAAGTTCTCAATTGAAGTTTTAAATAATAAAAGAAATAGCAAAACCAATCCATGGTATGACAAAGATTGTAAAAGTGCGAGGAGAGCAATTAAGGAAGTTGTTGATGAATCTCTTAAAATGGACAAGATAAAAATATATAAAGCCCTAACTAAAAGGAAAAAGAGGCAGTACATTCGTCAAAGACGAGAATCTCTGACACCTCTCTAAGGTAGCTCCTAAGAAATTTTGGAGGCAAATTCTGACTAGGAAGACTAAAGATAATAATAAAATTGCTCTTCACAATTGGAATCCCTATTTTAAAAAGCTTTATGAATCTCCAAATGTCATGGATAATTTGGAAACCTTGCTCACAACAAAAGAAGTTTTCTCTTTAGAAGACATTAAGTTTGGGGTTAATCGCCTCGCTAATGGGAAAGCTAAGGACATTGAAGGTTACCAGGCGGAAATCTTAAAAAGTGGAGGTCCTGTCCTCATCCCCTACATCCACAAACTTTTCAATCAAGCAGTCAAGCAAGGGTTCCCTAAACTTTGGACTGAGAGCCTCATTATCCCTATTTTTAAAAGTGGGGATACAAATAACCCCTCTAATTATCAAACAATTATGATCAGCCCTCTCTTAGCCAAGTTATATGGTAGTATTTTGGAAAAGAAGTTAAGCATATGGCTTGAAAGTAACGGTAAGCAGGCTAAAGGCCAAGCCGGTTTCAGAAGGCATCACTCAACAATAGATCACCTCGTTACGCTTAGGATCATTGCGGATGAATGTCGTAATGATAAATCCAATTTATTTTGTTGCTTTGTGGACTTTAGAAAGACTTTCAATACGGTTCC
Organism: Pinus tabuliformis; assembly: GCA_031772625.1. Classification (NCBI taxonomy): domain Eukaryota; kingdom Viridiplantae; phylum Streptophyta; class Pinopsida; order Pinales; family Pinaceae; genus Pinus; species Pinus tabuliformis. Next base: position 217,479,800 of record CM062820.1, on the reverse strand, counting down.
TAGATACAACCTTTGGAATAGATTAGAAGAGCTAAAGGTTTTTCTCGAGTTGAGAGCTGTCGCTATAAGGTTATACGAGAATGTAATTGCTAAGCTAAAGAGCAATGAGGGGTGGTCGAAAGATATTAAGTGTAACATCGGAGTTAAACAAGGTTGCCCCCTCTCCCCTACCCTATTTGGCATTTACATCGATAAGCTCGAAGGCTATTTAGAGGAAGCAGGATGTGATGGCACGATCTTTGCTGGGATAGTCGTCATCCTTCTTTTCTATGCTGACGATATTGTTCTTTTGGCAAAGTGCCCATTTGATCTTGATAAGCAACTCAGGCTTCTTAAGGGTTTCTGCTCTACCATGGGTATAACTGTTAACACTGACAAAACAAAAGTTATGATTATCAAATCCAAGAAGGAAACTTACGCTAATTTTATGTATGACAATAATAACTTGGAGGAAGTGTATTCTTACAAGTACCTAGGAATTGATATTCATCACAAGCTCAATTGTAACCATAACATTGAGAAAATGATTAATGGGGGTGGAAAGCTTATTTTGGTCTTGAAAATAATTGTAAAACAACAAACCTTGTAATGCGGGATAAAAAATTCCTCTTTGAAACTTTAGTCACTCTTGTTATCTTATATGGCTGTGAGGTTTGGGGTTGCATCATCTCCAGAGAATCATGGAGAAAGATTGAGCAAATCCAAAAGCGTTTTATAACTTATAACCTGAAAATTAAAAGTAATACACCTTATCCTATTCTCCTTATAGAAGCAGCTATTTCCCCTTTTGAGAGCTTAGCTATGATTAGGTTTCTGCTGTACAAGCACAAACTCAATAACATAGACGATCATAGACTTCCTAAGCTAGCTTTAAATTCTAGCCAAAACCACCTAAGGCTCAATCGGGGGTGGCATAAAGACACAAGGGCTTGGTTAAACTATTGGGAGATCAACGAGAATGATGCATTGCAAAACATAAATAACATTAAAGATATTGTTATTTCTAAGTTCAAAGAAAAAATGTGGTGTGAGAAAGATTTAGCGGCTAAAAGAAAATTAAGTTATTATAAGAAGGTCATCAACCCCACCCTAGAAGATCAAAAGTATCTCTCTATTTTAACTAGCTCAAAGAAATAAATTAATATAGCAAAGATTAGAACGAATTCTCATGAGCTCCATAGTGAAACAGGTCATTGGGCAGTTCCTAAAACGCCATGGATGGAAAGGCTGCCATATATGTGAGAATAGGGACATCGAGGATAAAAACCACTTCCTCTTAGAGTGCCCTGTGTACAACCACATTAGATCTCAGTTTCACAATCTTTGTTACAATACTGACCTTCCTAGCCTTTTACAATGTCAAAATTATAGTGAGCTCGGGAGGCTTCTCCCCAAGCTTTCTGAGCATAGGAACAAAATCTTAAATCAAAATAAATAATTTGTTTCTTTAGGTCCGATATACCAATGTTTGGTCTTAGCGGACGTTAACCATAATTATCATCATCATCATCATACATATTTAAAAAAAATAAAAAAATGGTTTAAATAAAAAAATGGTTTAAATTTTTTTGTTTTTTAAATAAAAACAAATGGTTTAAGAAACAAAATTATTATTATTTTTTTTAATTTTATATATATATATTTTAATAAAAAACGTAAGTTTAACAAAAAAAAAATTTGATTCTTTTTTTTGAAAATCAAAAATACATATTTCACATATATATTTTTAAAATTTTCATATATATATATATGTTTTTTTTGAGTTTTTTTTTGTTTTTTAAGCTTAATTTTACTTTTTTTTAAAAATGATTTTGTTTTGTTTTGTTTTTTTTAACTTAATTTTATATTTATATTTTTTTAATTTTGTTTTTTTGTTTTATTTTGTTTTTGTTTTTGTTTGTTTTTGCCAAATTTTTTATGGTTTATGAGATAATTTTTTTAATATTTTTATATATATGTATTTTAAGTAACCAACATTTTAATCTTAATTTTAGTAGTTTTTGATTTCTCTATTTTGTTAATTTTTATTTTATTTTATTTATTTTTAAAATCTAGTTTGTTTTTAATTTTCTATTTTTTTTAGTTTTTTGTTAATGTTTTTTAATTTTTTCTATTTTTACCTACTTAATTTTATAGTTTATTTTATTTTTTTTTCTATGTTTTTGTTTTTTGTTTTATTTTGCCAATTTTTTATGGTTTACAAGATTTTATTTTTATTTTTTTCATTTTTTTTAAAATATGTTTTTTGTTACTATTTATTTGTTTATAATTTTTAAATTGTTGTTGTTGTTGTTTTTTTTTTTATTGTTTTTTTTTTTTTTTTAGTATATACTTTAATTTTATTTTTTATTTTTGTGTTTTTTCATTGTTTTAATTTTTAATTTTATTTTATGTTTTCATTATTTTTTTTGAAATTTTAATGTTTTTTAGGGTCATAATAAAATATTTTATGCCATTATTTCGAAATGTTGAAATATTACCCTTGAAAAAAAAAGTGTTATTCAAACATCAACACTTTTTGTTTTGAGGGTGTTTTTTGGACAATTTTTGCACAAAAAATTGGTTTTCATTGCCATTTTTAAAACATGTTCAAAATTTAACCTAGAAAAAAAAAGTGTTATTCCAACATCAACACTTTTCGTATTTAGCACTGTTTTTGATGTTTTTAAAGGGTTTTTTGACCAGAGTTCCCGTTTTGAGTTTATAGTTCTCATTTCAAAGTTTACATTGTTTCACTTGCGTCATTGCCAAACCAACCATAAAGAAGCAAGGCATGTATATTCTTCTACCTACTCCTAGTCGGCCTTGAGAATCTGTCTCCATGGATTACATGTCGGGCCTTCCTTTTACTAAGCACGACAACGATTGCGTTTTTGTGGTCGTCGACAGATTCTCTAAGATGGCCATCATGGCGGCCTGTAAGAAGAGTATCACAACAGATGCCACTGCTAAGATCTTCTTTGAGTGAGTGTGGGTACACTTTGGGATCCCACAGTTCATTGTCTCAGATCGGGACAACATATTCCTGAGTGTATTTTGGTTAAGTCTCTAGTCGATGCTGGATACAAAACTTACTAAGTCCACGACTTTCCATCCCCAAACTGATGGCCAAACAAAGGTTGTCAACAAGATGATCGTACACATTCTACGCATGTACAACTCGAAGCATCCACGCACATGGGATGAAAGCCTCTCCTATGTCCAACACAACTACAACATAGCTCTCCACAACCCTTTTCAGCTAGGGTTGGGATTTCAACCATTACGTACCATTGATGTGGCCATACCATTTGTAGCTACTTAGGCAAATTCGGCTCATGTCCAGTCTGAAGCCGACAAGGGTAACAACTTCATTGAGCGCATTATTATGCTCTTGACTTGTGAGAAGATACCAGAATACCAAATATGCGAAGAAATATACCCAGAACACAAAACAATGAGAATTAACAGCATGTATTTTATTATTCAGAAAGGAAAGCAATGTTCACTTACCTCTTCGAGGGGGAAACCTCCAATAGAGCTGGGCTTAATTACAAAATAAGACACGACATTCCTTAAGGGGAGTCTCTATCCTTTATATAGGATTCATACATGCAATACCATGGGTCAGTACCATGGTTCTCATTAATACCATCTATTTAATACCATGGCCCATTTGCAACTAACTGTGGTCCCTTCTTTAAATGCGGGTCAACCACTTACAATTATTAATATGGGTTTTATTGACTCTTTAACTAACTATAACTATGACTCGACCTTATTACATAAATAAGGGGGTTAGGGTTGGACCCTAACATGCCCTCCCCCATAAAAATAGCCTTGTCCTCAAGGCTGAAGCTGTGGAAACTGTTGAAGAATAGTGGCTGGTTCCCAGGTCGCATCTTCTGGAGAGGTGTCTTTCCACTTGACGAGGACTTCCTTGATCGTGCGGCCGCGCAGGTGCCGTTCTCGTGTGTCAAGAACCTGTTCAGGTTGGAGCCAGATTGAACCTTCTTCATCCAATTTCGATAGACTGGTTTGAATTTTGCAATGGTTCCCAACCACTTTCTTGAGGCATGAGACATGGAAGACGGGATGGATTTTTGCAGTGGGTGGCAAGGCTAGCTTGTAGGCTACTTCTCCGATGCGCTGAAGTATTTGATACGGTCCGTAGAATTTTAGAGATAATTTCTGACAACCCTTGTTTTTGAGTGATGTTTGCTTATATGGTTGTAGCCTCAAGAATACCCGCACCCCTTCTTGAAATTTGCGCTCTGAACGATGTTGGTCTGCTTGTTGCTTCATGCAATTTTGAGCTTGATGGAGATTCTCTTTGAGGTGGGCCAGCATGGTTGCACAGTTCTGTAGGAGTTGATCCACTGCTTGTACCTTCGAGCATCCCTGGATATAAGAAGTAGGTGAAGGAGGGAGTTGACCATAAATTGCTTCATATGGAGTCATTTTGGTGGTGGCATGATAGTTAGTGTTATACCACCATTCGGCTAGAGGTAACCTCTGTACCCATAGATGTTGCTTTTTTGAAGTGAAACACCTGAGGTAGGTCTCCAGACATTTGTTGACTATTTTAGTTTGACCATCAGTTTGGGGATGATAGGAAGTACTGAGTTGTAGTTAGGTACCTTGTTGCCTGAAGAGTTCCTGCCAAAAGTTACTGGTGAAGGTTGGGTTACGGTTAGACACTATGGAAGTGGGCATGCCATGTAATTTGAAGATCTAGTCCATGAAAGATTGAGCCACCAAAGTTGGTGTAAAAGGGTGGGGTAAGGCGCAAAAATGAGCATACTTAGAAAGTCTGTCTACAACCACCATGATGACTGACTTGTTGCCTGACTTTGGAAGACCCGTAATGAAATCCATAGAAACCTCGTCTAGATTGAGGCAGGGATGGGCAATGGCTGTAATGTTCTTGGGGATTTGACTATTTCTCCTTTGTGACGCTGACACACATCACACTCAGCTACAAAAGTAAGAATGTCATTTTTCATTCCTGTCCAAAAGAATGAACGTCGAGTGTGAGCATAAGTCTTCTGAAAGCCTGAATGGCCTGCAGTGGGAGATGAGTGCAACTCTGCCAAAATGCGACTTTTGAGTGTGGATGTTGGTGATATCACTACTTTGTCCTTGTAGTGAAGAATCTGATTCTGCCAAGAGTAGCCCGCTGTGGAATTTGGATCCGCCTACAATTTATTAATGAGTTGGGAGAGCAAAGGATGTGAAAACCATTCCTTGCGAGCCTCTTCAATCCACTCTGGAATGGGAAGAGAGATTGCTAGCAGGGTGCTTTCCTCCTCAAATTGGCGTGATAAAGCATCCGCTACGACATTTTCGCGCCCTTTCTTGTAAATTATCTCATAATCATATCCCAACATTTTGGCTAGCCATTTATTTTGTTGTGGCGAGGATAGGCGTTGCTCCAAAAAATATTTAAGGCTTTGATGGTCTGTGCGGATTTGGAAACGCCGCCCCAATAAGTATGGTCGCCAGGTATCCACTACATGTAAGATGGCCATCATCTCCTCATAGGTAGATTGTCCCAGATTTGTCCCACTTAGTTGTTGGCTAGTGAAGGCCAAGGGTCAACCTTCCTACATTAAGACAGCCCCAATACCCGTACCTGAAGCATCACATTCAATCACAAAAGATTTGGTGAAGTCGGGTAGTGCCAATACAGGAGTGGAACACATGGCATGTTTGAGAGCTATAAATGCCTGTTGCACTTCATCATTCCAGAGGAATGAATTTTTCTTGAGAAGGTGAGTGAGGGGTCTAGCAATGCGACCATAATTGCGGACAAATTTGTGATAGTAGCCGGTGAGACCCAAAAATCCTCTCAAGCTCTTCAAGGTCTTTGGTTGAGGCCAATCCTGCATTGCCTAGATCTTTTTGGGATCCACCCTGACACCTTCACGCCCCACAATGTGGCCCAAATACTCAACTTCTTCCATGCCAAAAGAGCACTTGGACAATTTGACAAATAATTTATGCTTCCGGAGCAGTTGCAAGAGCATATTTACATGTTGAAGATGTTTTTCCCAGGTGAGGCTGTAGATGAGGATGTCATCAAAGAAAACAAGGACAAATTTTCTAAGATATGGTTTGAGCAGGTGATTCATGAGTCTCTGAAACGTGGATGGAGCATTATAGAGACCAAATGGCATGACCAGGAATTCATAATGGCCTTCATGAGTTCGAAAAGCAGTCTTTGGAATGTCTAGTTCTTTCATGCGAATTTGGTGATAGCCCAAGCAAGGGTCGAGCTTAGTAAAGAATTGAGCCCCATTTAGTTCATCCAACAAATCATCAACAACCAGGATGGGAAGTTTATCTTTGACTGTTAGCTTGTTGAGGGCCCTGAAGTCTGGACACATACGCCTTTCCCCATCTTTTTTGAGCACCATGACCACAAGCGATGAATAAGGACTAATGCTAGGACGAATGACACCAGCTTCCAGGAGTTCCTTGATGATTTTTTCAATTTCATTATTTTGGGCGAAAGGATATCTATATGGGCACACATTTGGTGGTTGTGCCCCTGGGACCAAAGTAATGCTATGATCATGTTCCCCTCTCGAGGGTGGAAGCTCATGAGGCTTGTCAAAGACCTGCAAATGGTTGTTTAAGACCTGTTGCATCTCAGGATGAATATGAAGGGAAGTGGGTTCGAAGGCCTGGATGGCATTAAATTGGGCTATAACTCCATGGTGGCCCTTTTTTAACAATTTTTCCATCCTATGCAAGCTGATGATAGAAGGAACACCTGCCTGGAGTCTGCGGAGGGTATGTGTGTAGTTATTCTGCTTAAAGCTCATATATAACTCCTGGAAATCCATTGTAATTGGGCCGAGTGTGCGGAGCCATTTAGCACCCAAGATAATGTCACACCCACCCATATTGATGGAAAACATGTGGGTCTTTAGGTGATAATCCCCCATTTGAAGTTTGAAATTTTCACAGCGGCCTTCACATTTCATTGCCCCCCCAATAGCAATCTGGACCTAAAAATTAGAGACTGCTATGACAAAACAATGCACTGCTTCAACGACTCTTTGATAGATAAAGTTATGCGTGCTGCCACTATCAATGAAGACTACTACAGGGCGATGTTTAATAAAACCTCTGATTTTGAGAGTTTGGGGAGACGAAATTCCTGCCAAAGCATGAAGCGAGATAACTGGTTCTTCAGGTGTAGTTGGGAGCTCATTGTTCGACTGGTTGTCCTCATCTTCCTCCTCTAGTCCGTCAAATGGTGGGGCTTCCTCAGATGAACTATGATCAGTAGCATCAATTTCAAAGAATTTGGGTTCCTTGCATTTATGCCCCAGGGAGTATTTCTCATCACACTAGTAACACGATCTTTGCTTTCTTCTTTCTGCCATTTCTGCTGGTGACACCTTTTGAACTTTAAGTGTTTGGGTAGTGCTCGGAGCCTAGGTGGGGCGTGCCTTGGCTATAAATTTGGACGAGTCGACTAGGCTGCTAACGCGCGTTTTACTTCACGAGCTATCTTGCAAGTTTCCAGCCATGAGACTGGGTGTTGCAGTCGGACGTGGGCTTGTATGGCATCTTTAAGACCATTGAAAAAACATTCCAAATAGAATTCATCTGCTAGACCTCCTGTGTGGAAGGCTAATGCTTCAAAGTCTTTAATATATTCTTGCACTTTGCCTGTTTGTCGGAGCTCAGTAAGACGACCCAAAAAGTTAGATTCATGGTCAAAGCGATTAGAAAGGGCTTTTGAGAATATCTGCCAAGTCATTGACATTGCATAGCAGCGTTTATGCCACTGCCACCATTGCCATATTTCTTGGTCTAAGTACATGCTTACCACACTTAGCTTAGTCGCATCATATCTGATGTGATTCAATGTGAAATATTGCTCCATTTGTGCTAGCCATATGGTCGGATGAGAGCCATCAAATTTATACATGTCCAACTTAGGTGGTCGAGGCTGGGACTGTTGGTGATTTCCATAGAAGTGAAGAGAATGGCTAGACTCGCCCTCAAGGTTTTCTTTAAAATCATATGCCTCCGATTGTTCCCTCGACTTGCCCTTTGTGATTGTGTCATTTAAGGTCTGGATATGCTTCGTTAATGCCTCCAACTTTTGTTCAAGGGTGATAATCTTCTCATTGGCCATAGCTTGAGCTCTGGTTTGTACCATGCACAGATCCGGTGCACTTGTCATTACTGTGAAAAAAGAAATTTGGGACCACCCGAAATTTTGACGCTAACAAGTGAATGGTACCACCTTGCTCAGCCCGTCGACCTGATTCTTATGGGCTAAGTCTCCTATAAGCGTCCCGGGAGGGTCTCATTTTTTTTTTTGGGTTCTTACTCTGAAAGGAGTTTTACTTCTCGCTTAGGAATACTGCAGTAGCCGATTCCTAGAAAAGTTAACTGTACCCAATGTCTTGCGAGAATCATGCCCAGGTATAGGAGCCACACAAATAGTCAGTTCTGTCGGTGAAATCCTCAACTGTAGAGTATGAGTAGGAATGTGGCAGTGATCGAACCCTTGCTGCTAGATCTGAATGGCGGATCTGATTGTTGCCATTGCTGCAGAACCCAAACTGCCAGATCTGAATGGCGAATCTGATAGATCTGATTGGCGGATCTAATAGATCTGATTGGCGGATCTGATTGTTGCGACTGCTACAGAACCCAAACTGCTAGATCTGAATGGCAGATCTGATAGATCTGATTGGCGGATTTGATAGATCTGAATGGCGGAATTGATTGTTGTAGCTGCGACATAACCCAATCTGCTAGATCTGATCTGGCAAAGATGATGCGTGATTTAGAGAGAGACAAGGGAACTATGGTCTCAAGGAGTGTCAGGTGCTACAGATTGCAATATACATAAGGGTCCGACAGTAGTACTCGGCCCAATCTTTCAGGACACTAACCAAGGAGGATCAACCGTACCCTTAGTCGTACAACCCGACTACCCTATTGTACGCGCGAGTAATCTCCCCGAGTGTTGTTCTCGGTGTACTGTAGCAGCAAGATGGCTGATGGTTTATTTATGGCGAGGTTTCAAGAGAGTCTAGGGGGCTTCCAATATACCCATAGGGTATTTGGAAGACAGTCCGTGCACAGTTTTGTCTAATGCGCTACTACTCGAAGGGGTACCCACAAGGGTTACAATGGAGTCCAACAAGTGTGATCACCTCTTGTATTTCCTGCGTGCATGCCTCCCCAAATCCGTAGGTTTATGCGCTCAACGACAGATCCTGTGGTTTAAAAACGCCGGAACATGTCTCTAGCAAAAAAAAATTATGCTAAAAATGGAGATCCCACCGGCCCTGGAAAGTGCTCTGATACCATTTGTTATGCTCTTGACCTGCAAGAAGATACCAAAATACCAAATATGTGAAGAAATATCGTAGAACACAGAACAATAAGAATTAACAACATGTATTTTATTATTGAGAAAGGAAAGCAATGTTCACTTGCCTCTTCGAGGGGGCAACCTCCAATAGAGCTGGGCTCAATTACAAAATAAGACACGATGCTCCTCAAGGGGAGTCTCTATCATTTATATAGGATTCATACATGCAATACCATGGGTTAGTACCATGGTTCTTATTAATACCATCTATCTAATACCATGGCCCATTTGCAACTAACTGTGGTCCCTTCTTTAAATGCGGGTCAACCATTTACAATTATTAATATGGGCTTTATTGACTCTTTAACTAATTATAACTATGACTTGACCTTATTACATAAATAAGGGGGTTAGGGTTGGACCCTAACACACATTCAATACATCCGCCAGCAGGTCCATGATATATTGGAAAGAGTCAACGCTAAGTACAAGCAACGCCATGATCAACATCGGGTGCCGCATAAGTTCCAGGTGGGTGACAAAGTTTGGCTACATTTGCAGAAGGAGCGCTTCGCTGGACCCCACTGCAAGCTTCGCCCGCTCTGATATGGGCCATAGACAATCACCAACGCTGTAGGGGACAATGCCTTCGAGCTTAGCATTCCATTGTTCCTTGGTCCGCATCCAATGTTCAATGTAGATTGCCTTTGGCCATACTTTCCACCATTATTGGACACATCCGATGTTGCAAAACAACTCACACCAATAGAGCTAAATCCAGACTACATGGAATAGGCCAGCACTGATCGGATCATGGACACGCAAATCAAGGACACTTGCCAACAGAAGATCCAACTATATCAGGTTGTCAAAGCTGACCAACTCCTTCACCAAGTCAAGTGGCTCACCAGGGACCAAGTTCGGCGAAAGTTTCCCCATCTCATGGAGGCACTCAACACAATGGGGACCATTGCTTCCTAAGGGGGGAGGAATGATCCAGGTGGATATTGGTGGCCACTCGCCTATTCCATTTGGACCCCCAACACTGTCTCTTTCAGTTTTTCGGTTTCCTTAATTATAGCACAATTTACTATTTTTGGTAGTTTTTTGGGTCCTGAACTTTCAGAGCCGTTTTAAGGTCCTAAACGATGGTTTTAGGGAAAACAAAGAGATTGTAAATGTCCCAAACTGGCTTTACAATCCATTTTCGGCTTTCTCTTTGAGATCTTCAAAATGAGGTATTATGATAGCCAAATGAAAATCGTATGTCAAAGTTACGACCTTGAGAAGTTGATGTACCAATTTAACCAAACAGGGCCCACAATTTTAGCGCTTCATCTCCTAGGGTTAGGTTTTTGAATGTTTAGTGTTTTCCATTGTTTCTCAATAATAAATAGGCTTTTAAGTCTCATTGTAACACAGTTCAGAGGCATGTAGCCACCACATCTCTTCTTAGATATAAGCTACCATCACCTGAACTATCTTATTTCCATTCTGTTTGTAAGCATAGTTCAATATTTTTCTATTAATGAAATGAAGTGTTTTTTTGCTACATCTCTATATTTATGATTATATCTGTGAGTTGTTGCGTTTCTGTTTAAGTTCAGATCATCGACCTTCCTTAGAGCAGACTTCGGCCTTAATTTTGTGACTTTGGACCTGTGACAAGGCACAAATCTGTGGTGATTTCATACTACAATTTCAACCTTCTATGGAAAGACTCGACCTTTTGAGGTTTGATTCGGCTCTGTAATTCGACTCTTTGTGACAGCGTTTGGACCTAAGGCAAGAGCAAAATTTTGCTTGAGGAAGGGACAATATTCAACCTCCTTTAGAACAAAACTTGTCTTGTGTTTTTGACCATATTTGGAGGCAACTTGGGATCAATTGTTGAGCAAACCTTGTATCAATTTAAGAGAAACCTTTGGATCAAATTTTTGAGTAGACTTAGCACAGATTTGGAAGTATGTTTAAGAGAAAATTTTGGACAAATTTAAAGCAGCCTCTTATAGCAACCTTTTGGAATAGACTTGGAGAGTTTTTTGAAGCCTTCTTGAAGATCTTTATGAAGCAACTTTTGGAGCATTTTTGAAGTCTCGCTAGAGGAGATTTTTGGAGCAACCTATAAAGTGTATTTGAATCAAATTTGAAATTGACCTTGAGCCATGATCAAAAAACTCTTTTATGATCAAAAAACTCTTTTGAAGCAGTTAAAGGTTGGAACCTTGTTGAAACATTGAACAACTTGGAGCCTGGTTTTTTGTGAAAGAGAGTTAGAGTTCTCATTTTGACCAAGTTGGTGCTTGGATTTGTTTAAAGTTTGAGCCTTGAAGAAGTTAGATTTTGTTGTACAAGTTGGAGCTTGAGTTTTTGTAAAAAAATTTGGAGTTCCCATTATCTTCATCAATAAAATTATTTTTTGTTTTATTCTAGTTTAACCTGTGATAATAATCTTAACTGGCATAATATAAGAATTGAAAGAAACATTAATTCACCCTTTCTCATTATTTTCAAATATATATATATATATATATATATAAAATTAAAATCATGGATATCAATGAGCACATAGACTACATTAATAATCATCATTATGAAAGCATAACAAGCATACAATTTTAACAATCACCAACGTAACGCCTCGTTCACCCCGTAACTGCCAACTGCCATCTTTGAAGTCAAACACATAATCATAGTCAAGGAAATGAGTCACTACATTTTCATCTCACGTAACTTGTCTTTTATAGCATGACTAACATACATCACAAATCCAACCAATATGTCACATAATAGTGCAATAGAAACCACCTTTGATTTTCACTTATAGAGATATATGAACAACGTGACGTATTTAAAAGAGCTAAGGAACTTGATGTCTTAATAAGAATAAATAATGAAGTATTTAAAAAGCCTAAGAAAGTTTATCATAATGTCTTAATAAGTATCAATATTCCGAATTAAGATCAAGTGGATTATCTCTCATCTAATCATATTCTATATGGCTTATCTCTCATCTAATCATATTCTATATATTAGAATACTTCAAGAGATGGAGAAAGGGAGATTGTCAATGGAAATTGAATCATTTATAATTGATGAAATTTTATGTAATTTATTGTTTAAGTTGTTCATTGGGATGATATACCCATATTGTTTAGGTTTACACAATAAATTATTAGTGCGACCTAATTCCACTTCTAGATGATATTACTAAATTGAGAGATGACATTTTAATGTTTTTGTGACATAATGTTATTTGTCACTATGAATCATACGAGGAATTATTCATTATAATGTTTAACATCTTTCAATGATTTTGTGTAATTCCTTATTCTTAAACTAATAATTAGAGATACAAAACCAAATGAGTAAATTTTGTTCAAATTTTCAATTCTGATAGACATGAGTAACCTATAATCTCATGAAAATCGGGATTTAAATAGGTTAATGGCATGGTTGATGTTGAGATTAGATCTTAAGCATAAAAATGAATATGGTGTTGTCTACTAAGATGTCAAAAATATTATGATGGGTGGCTTGAGGAGCTTGACAAATATAACAATTAAGTAAAATGGGAATTGTTGGAAAAACAATAGTAATTCCAACCACCACCATTAACGTTGCGTCTAGCTTCTTCTAGAATTCGGTGGAGCTAGATAGCTTCCTGGAGAAGCCACTGACTCCAGAAAGACTCTAGAAAGTTCTTTATTGTGTATAAAAACCTGTTCAGCCATCGAATGAAGACAAGTTCTGTGTTTATGTGTTTAACTGTGTGATCTCTGATTTGGTATCAGAGCTCAGGTGAGGTGAGTTGTGTTGAGAGTTTGTTGCTGCAAGTGTTGCGGCTGTGAGAGTTCTTTTGCAGGTAGAGCTGGTGTGAACTTGCAGTCCGCCTGGAGAGGTTTGTTTGTGTGTAATCGCAGTAGCAGTGCAACTGATGCGAGGATCAAACACCGACTGAGTGTTGTTAACTGCAGATCGTGTGTAAGTTTTTTTTTGCTGCCATAAAGTTTTTTTTTGCTACCGTAAAGTTGTGTGTAAGAACCCGTTGCTTTGAACTTGTGCGTAAGACTGTGCTGGTGCAGAGGAGTGGTTCGTTGGAGGGAGCCAAACCGCTGAAAACATCTGTTCAAGTTGGGAAAGGCCGCCAATCTGCCAGGTCTGTGCAAGGTCACCGATTTCAACGTGCCTATCTCTCCTAATGTTGACTGTTCCAAGGTTCATTAATGAAGCCTGATGGCAATCAAATGTTGGCTGGTGGTGTTTATTTTAGTGCTTTACTCTTAAAAGTAGCATGCTATTAATGATCATTTGTAGTGGCGATGCACTGTTTGTACCTATTGGAGTCGCTCATGTGAAAGCTTGTTATGTGAGTTTATATGATATAATACATTAAAATAAATAAAAATACCAGCAGCTTTTAATTTTGTGTTTAAAAAAAAAAACGGTGGTTGTTAAGGAGTATGAACATAAATCTTTAGAAGCTCTTAAGCCAGAGTTGAAGTCAAGCATTGAAAAGGGCATTGCTTTTGCAAACAAGTAAGCACCAGTTGGTAGTGCCATTTGAAGGCATTCCATTTAACTTGAATTATAGGACAAATAAGATGAACAGCATGCACTACAACTTTAGGGCGCTGTCGTTTTTGCAAATAGGCATAGATTTTGCAAATTGATACCAGCTCTTAAAAAAAAAAAAAAAAAAAAAGAAGAAAGAAGAAGGCAGCCATATTATCCAATAATATTGGATAAAATTTTGCTTGAGGATTTATATTTGTAAAAAATTAGTAATTTTTGGTGATTGGTAAGGTGAAAATAAGTAACATGGCTAATATATTGGCAGAATCTTATTTATTTGAATCTAACAAGTTAGATGGTGAAAATTATGCAAATTGGAAGTTTAAGTTGCAGACTTTGATGGAAGTCAACAATACATGGGCAATTGTGTCTGGAGCTGAAGTTAAGCTAGTGTCCCCTCAAGCCACAGATGCTGCAATTCAAGATTGGGAGCGACGGGAAAACATAGCAAATGTGCTTTTGCGGATGACGGTTAAGGACAACATTATTCCACACATTAGAGAGTGCAAAACATCCAAGGAGATATGGGACACTTTCAGAAATTTGTATGAGACGAAGACTACAAATCGAATATTGTATTTAAAGAGTAAGCTTCTTTCAATTAAGATGGAAGAAAATGAAAGTGTTAGTGATTTTATTTCTAGAATTAAAGGTCTAAATGATAAATTAGGTGACATTGGTGAATCAGTGTCTAGTACAGACTTGGTTACTGTGACATTAAATGGAATGCTTGATGAATATCAAATGTTTATCACTAGTCTTTCAGCTAGAGAGAAGGCTCCTACTTTTGATGAGTTGGCAGGTATACTTATGCAGGAAGAAGAGCGGAGAAGAAGCCTTAAACAGAAATCTCCCAATTCAGATTTGGCATTGATGGCCAAAGAGAAGCAGTCCTTCAAAGGCAAACAGTGGGAGAAAAATAAAGGCAAAAAGCCACAGGTAAAATCATTTCAAGGTACCCCTTTACCAAAGACAAATGCCAAATCAAGTAGAGATGATGTGTGTTATTACTATGGAAAATCTGGTCATTTTGCTAAGAATTGCATGAAAAGGAGGTCTGATCAATTTAAACAAAGAAGGCATTCAGGAAATTATGTTGATAGAGATGAAGCAATTAGTCAAGATGTTAGCAATCTTAAATTTTTTGTGTCCAATGCAGCTTTATCAGTAGAAACTGATGATGATAATGCTTGGTTTATAGATTCTGGTGCATCAATCCATATGTCATGCAAAAGAGATTGATTTGATACTTATCATGAGATTAATAATGGCGGACACATCTATTTAGGAGATAATAGATCACATGAAATTAAAGGATATGGTAATATAAGTGTTATGATGCCTAATGGACAAGAAAATCAAATTCAAAATGTGGTGTATGTTCCAGGATTAAAGAAGAACTTAATTTCAGTCTCTACTATCATAAATCAACATTTAAAAGTTGAATTTGTGAAATCACATTGTCTGGTAAAGGATGTGCAGGACAACTACAAGGGCTTTGCAAAAGGAATGAGAGTTGGAGGCTTATACAAGTTGGATGTAATGAAGAATGGGTATCAAGCTTTGGCATCAACTGGCATGTCAACTATAGAACTTTGGCATCAAAGGTATGGACACTTAAATCATAATGACCTAATGTTACTATAAAAGAAACTGATGGTAGAAAGTCTTCCAATTATTAAGGGTGAACACTTTGAATGTGAAGGTTGTGCACTAGGAAAACAACATAGGGAAGAATTTCTTGTGCATAAAAATAGAAGAAAACGTGAAATACTTGAACTAGTGCATACTGATGTATGTGGTCCAATGCAAACTAAGTCACTTGGTGGAGCATATTACTTTCTTATATTTATTGATGATAGCACTAGATACACCTGGGTATACTTTATAAGAAACAAAAGTGACGTGTTTGAATACTTTAAAGAATTCAAGAGTATGGTTGAAAAGCAAACAGGAAAGAGCATTAAAATTCTTCGATCAGATAAAGGTGGTGAATACACTTCAGGAGCTTTTATCAAATATTGTAAACAAAATGGAATTATGCAACAATTTACAGTACCACATACACCTCAACAAAATGGAGTAGCTGAAAGAAAGAATAGAACATTAGTTGAATGTGCTCGAAGTATGTTAAAAAGTAAAGGACTTTCTAATAGTTTTTGGGCTGAAGCCATTAATACAGCTGTATATCTTAAAAATAGAAGCCCTACTAAGTATCTTGAGCACAAAACACCATTTGAAGCATTGTATGGTTTTAAACCTAAAGTTAGTCATTTAAGGATATTTGGATGCAAGGCCTTTGCTCATATTCCTAAAGAGGATAGGAGAAAGTTAGATGCCAAAGCCATCAAATGTATTTTTATTGGATATTGCACTGATAAAAAAGCATATAAAATGTATGATCCAAGTACTCACAAGGTCTTTGCAAGTAGAGATGTTATATTTCATGAGCATGTAAATAAACAAATAAAAGAAGATGAACATAATACATGGTAGTCTTCTTATGAAAGCTTTAAGGAAGAAGAAGAAGTTGTGGAATCAACCCAAGAACTAGAACACATGGACATTCCAAAAGACACATCAAGGAATCAAAGTCCACAAAGTGATGAAGGCACTCCACAAAGAAGAAAAGGAGAAGGTACTCCACAAAGTAATGAACCTCTAAGAAGGTCAACACGACAGATTCAAGCCCCCATCAGGTATAAAGATTATGCCTTAATGTCTCAAGTAATCACTGTTTTTGAGCCCTTAAATTATGAACAAGCCAAATATCATAAATAATGGATGGAAGCTATGAAAGAAGAATATGACTCTATAATAAAAAATGAAACTTGGGAATTAACAAAATTACCTGAAAATAAAGTCCCTATAGGATCAAAATGGTTGTACAAGACAAAATTTAATGCAAATGGTAGCATAGACAAGTATAAGGCAAGATTGGTTGCAAAAGGTTATTCACAAAAAGAAGGTATAGATTATGAAGATACCTTTGCTCCGGTTGCAAAAATGAATACAATCAGAATAATGATAGCATTGGCAACTAAATATGATTGGAAGCTACATCAATTAGATGTAAAGTCAGCTTTTCTAAATGGTGACTTAAAAGAAGAGATTTATCTTGTTCAACCAGAAGGATTTGTAAAAAAGGGTCAAGAACATCTTGTATGCAAGTTAAAAAAGGCCTTATATGGACTAAAACAGGCCCCCAAATATTGGTATGAGAAAATCGACAAATTCTTCTTTCAACAAGGATTTAAAAGGAGTAAAAATGATCCTAATTTGTATGTCAAGACAGACAGAAATGGGGATATAGTATTACTTTCTATATATGTTGATGATCTAATAATAACAGGGAGTGCTGATAAATTAATTACAGATATAAAAATGAAGTTATCACAGGAATTTGAGATGAAGGATCTTGGTGAGATGCACTATTGTCTAGGTCTTGAAGTATGGAGAAATGATGGAAGAACCTTAATCACACAAAGCAAATATACAAATGAAGTACTAAAGAGATTTCATATGAATGAATGTAAAGCAGTGAGTACTCCATTGGAACAAAATATCAAATTAAGAAGTGATGATGGAACAAAAGAGGTGAATGGAACATTGTATCGACAATTAGTGGGAAGTCTGAATTATCTCACTACCACTAGATCAAACATTGCTTATGCAGTAAGCATACTTAGTCAATTCATGGCCAAGCGTCATGAAAGCCATTGGATAGTTGCAAAAAGGGTCCTTCGATACTTAAAGGGAACTATCAATTTTGGTATTGAATATACTAATACTTGTAATGTTGAATTGACAGGTCATTCTGATTCTGACTGGGCTGGAAATCCAGATGACAGGAAATCCACCATTGGATATGTCTTCAACATAGGATCGAGAGCTATATCATGGAACCGTAAGAAATAGGCAACAGTTTCCTTGTCATCAACTGAAGCAGAATACAAAGCATTATGTAGTGGCACCTATGAAGCTATATGGCTCAGAAGAATACTTGAAGATGTTGGTGAAGGTCAACAAGAACCTACAGTGATCATATGTGATAATCAAAGCACCATCAAATTGGGGAACAATCCTGTATGTCATGCAAGGTCAAAACATATAGACACACAATATCATTTTGTAAGAGAAAAGGTCCAATCAAAAGAAATTTCTCTTATACACTGTAACACAAATGAGAATGTAGCTGACATATTCACTAAGCCTCTTGGAAAGGCAAAATTTGAGTTTTGTAGAAGTAAGTTATGTGTTGTAGAAAATCAAGATTATATTGTAAGCCTAACTGAGACTTAGACCAGTAGACATGTCAATTAAGAGTATGTTTACAGTGTCTATTTGTCATATGGTTGGAATTAAGGGGGAGTGTTGGAAAAACAATAGTAATTCCAACCACCACCATTAATGCTGCGTTTAGCTTCTTTTAGAATTCGGCGGAGCTGGATAGCTTCCTAGAGAAGCCACCGACTTCAGAAAAACTCTAGAAAGTTCTTTATTGTGTATAAAAACCTGTTCAGCCATCAAATGAAGACAAGTTCTGTGTTTATGTGTTTAACTGTGTAATCTCTGATTGGAATATGTTGTTGAAGTAATTTATGTCACTGGTAAATAGTGAGCATTCAACATTCATGCTACAACTTGGAGTACTTTGAATCATAAATTAATTTATACACTTAAGATGGGAAATATGATATGGCACTCTAAAAGGTTGCGTAATGGGTTGAGATTAGTTTATAACACTATTTTGAATCGTAAATTAATTTATAATACTTAAGATGGGAAATATGATATGGCACTCTAAAAAGTTGTGTAAAAGGTTGAGATAAAATTAATTTATGTCACTGGTAAATAGTGAGCATTCAACATTCATGCTACAACTTGGAGTACTTTGAATCATAAATTAATTTATACGCTTAAGATGGGAAATATGATATGGCACTCTAAAAGGTTGCGTAATGGGTTGAGATTAGTTTATAACACTGTTTTGAATCGTAAATTAATTTATAATACTTATGATATGGCACTCTAAAAAGTTGCGTAAAGGGTTGAGATTAATTTATAAATTTGTGAAAAGGGTTGAGATTAGTTTTTAATGTGATGTAATCCATTTATATTTTATTTGGAAGGAAACAAATATTGATTTGTATTAATAAAACGTTGGATTTTGGACCAGGTCCCTTGCATATTCATAGAGTTTCATCTGAGCATTGCTTTCAGAAGTCCAAGAAGTAAGAGATTAGTTCTGTGAATACTTTTATCCACTACTCTAAATAGATGTCAGCTATAGTCACGGCAAAAAGGCTCCTAATAATTTCCTATATTTACATACTAATCAGAAGGTTCAAAAATTTGCATGGTTAACTGTTAGTGTATATTCTTGGTACACTGGACTCTCCATGTGGCAGAGGCTCTATTCTATCCAACTGTCCCAGTTTCTTGAGAGTCTTTGATCTTCTTTTTCTCCGGCTCCTTGTTGAATTCCACCGCATCTTCGCAGAGCAGAAGGCCATTGCCTTCAATTTTTGCCACCCTGACCACCAAAGCTATCAGCGTTGAGCGAATTTCTACCTTAATTTGTTCCAGCTGACCAATGTTGAAGTGCATGCTTTGTGTTCATCATCAATTGAAAGGTGTTTCTTTCTTGCTCCTCCACTGAAGATTTCTTCTCTAGAGTAGCCAAAAGCCCCTCGATCAATTTTGTTAGTGTGGCAAGCAACCTGTTGGTCTTGACTCGTTCCTCTTGCAACAGATCTTCCATATTCGTCATTGTACTATGATTGTGTTTCACATATTGAGCTTTGCAGAGGAGGGGCCGCTGGAATTCATAGTTATGGGCACTCAACAACAGAAAGATGCAGGGCATCCACACATCATAGAACCTTATATAACCACGCCACCTCTAATCACGTTGCCCAGAGGCATTGAAATGTGAAGTTGCTAAATACATACCCAGATCTTGGCCAGCTCCACGGAATGCCAAGCCTTTGCTACAGAGAAATGGTAATAATAGCATTAACCTGCACAGGAGTGAATGCAATTTGAAAATTGAGGCGCTTCTCACATGTAAGAACAGATTGCTTCCCGACTACATTGAGGCCCTGTGCCACTTGTGATCCCGACGTGACTCGTCGGGACGTGAGATGTTAATGTCGATTAGACAAAGGTTCGATTTCTTCAAAATTTGTGACCAAAAAATTAATACAGGCTACTTTGTCTTATGCTTGTGCTCCGGTAGATGAACATTAATACATAATTTTGATGTAATGATTACATAGATGAAATCCGCCTGGAGTTTTAAAACCAATATTCGATTGTGCAGGCCATTTAATTTGAAATTAAAACCATAGCATTTATATTTTGTAATCATGGAAATAAGAAACCTTCCATGATCTAATTCCAATTTTTCTTGTTCCAAGAGTACTCCCTTATTTGTTAATGAATCTGTCATTATGTTCTGATGTTGATTCTATTTGCTCGAATGGCGTATTACCAACACTGAGTCACCATAATGTTAGTAGCATTAATGGAATTATGGAGTTTTAAGGGTGAAAATTATATGTTAATTTTACTAAAAAGTATATAGAAATTTAAATAAAGTAGTCATGGGTTTATCATGTGGTAAAGGTTGGTAAAGATTATTAGAAAGATCTTAAAAATGGTATTGGTATGTGTTTTAGCTTGTTTTTAAGTAAATAATTGGTTTTTATATATTGTTAAAGTTTATATGTTATTGTTTTTCATTATTATTAATAATGGAAATGATAATACTTTAAAGAAAATTCACAAGCATGTTAATTTGATTATAATGTGAAAATTTGATATTGTAATAATAAACTAGATATTTAATGAAATAATTATTGTTATGTCACTGCTTACGCAGTGACATTTATGATCCTTATTAATCTAGTTTGCACTGTGATTTTTTTTTTCGAATTTCTTAAGTTAACTATAGCTTTTGATCTTTTTATGAGTGATGACATTAGCTCGCCACATCCCTTGTTACTGAATTCGAGAATTAATGTCATACTATATAGTTACCATTAAATACTGCAAACCCTATTGTATATTCCAACACTTTATAGTACATGATGACATTAATTATTTATTTACTTGCTAATATTTTCCTTCGAGTCATCATTCTCAAACTTCCCTGGGAACAAATCGGAGGTTGGCTCCGACTATGAAGTCGGAGATCAGACTTGCTCTCGTGTCTTCCACTTCACATACTCCGAATATGTGTGGCACCCCACTACCTTGACCAGAACACTAATATGGCCCACTTGAGATTATTTATTTTGCATTTTGGTTAAACTTTTTTCTTCATGTATTTAGAATCAATTCAAATATTTTTACAGAAATAACTCTAACATAAAACTTGAATTATTATAAAACTAGGTTTGTCAGACCTCACATTGTGGGCCGCTAGTCGGCCAGTCGGTTCCAAAGGAGCAATCGGGCTTGTTATTTAAGTTGAATAATGATGATAGGTCCCAACTCCTGATCTGGAGTGGGACCCGTGAATGATTTTAGTCTACACGTGTTTCCTTTAACCCATCATGAATTGGTCTTTTTAGGTTTGTTATTGTTTCACGGATTGATGGTTCTAGTAGTTCTCACTATGGCATCTTCTACTCGAGCCCAAGGGCCATGTTAAGCTCTCCTTTACAGAGGTTTGGATGGAAAAAATGCTTTTACAAATCTATAGAGCAACAATACTCGACAAATTCGATTTGTATCACTGTGTATTCTTGGAAAACATGGCTAGCTTCCATTGTTGCTTAACCAACAGAAAAACGAATTGCTCCATCAATGTGTGCTTCAATCGGATTTGCCATGGCTTAATCAACAGGTTCAATCGCTACAACCTCTGCTGCTACGACTTCTAGTTATGCTATTGGATTTGGATCTGAGTCTTCCATACCACCTTAGGCCAGGACATGAGACATATTTTCTGATTGGACTGATTAAGATTCTTTGTGCGTTAGCGAATATTATCAATTGCGAATACGCTTGCAGTGAGTACACCTATTGGATTTTTTGACTGGTCTAATTGTTATACAATTTATAACAATTAAATAATTTCTATGATGTTAAATTGGGATTGGTATCGAGTTGAGCATCTACTCATTCTATTTCTTGTGTATCGGGAGAGTCAGAATCTACACGACGACCTTCGCTATGAGGTCAAATGAATATGGGAATGGTGGAATTACGACAACCACCTTTGATGAAGCCCTTCGAGTTCGGGCATATTTTTCTCCTTATGGCCAGTGAAGCAATTCTCATAAGTCTTAGAACCAATGCACGATCTTACTTACAATGCACCTGCTTTTGATAACTTGATTAGGTGGCACATCACCCCAAGCTTGAGATGAAGAAAGTGGTCCAAAAGTGTTAATTTCACGTTGAAAGGTAGAATTGTTCTAAAAATGCTCTTCAACCATTGGAAAAGATCCCTCTCTAGAAAAAACCTTTCCCTCCTTTCCACATGCGTACTGCTGGAACAAAAAGCAAACCGACAAAGTTGGATTACTTACGTTATTATTACTGGCTCTATATTTTAACCCCCGGCTGCTGCTCGTCCAAGAAAACAATGAACAATTTCAAGAGAGAGATATCTTTCTTTATCTATATTTCTTACTTCTACTCCCCTACATGGCTAAAGTTACCCGCTTTCTCCTTCTATGATAATTCAAAAACTCCACACAAACTCCACACAATTTTTTTATTATTTAGAAATAAAAAGAAATAATAAAAAATCAATAAATTAAATATAATTTATTATGATGTTAATAATAATATATAGTTCAAGTGGGTCTAATGGTTAAGAGCATGTGTTTTCTCTTAAGAGGTCACAGGTTCAAAACCAGAGGGGGTAAAGTATGTACTTAGCAGTCAAATCGTTGTGTATAAGTGGGTCCCTTGTCCCACAAACAAGGTGGTCTCATACACCAATTTGGTGTCTAGCTTGGCTGTGACCTTAAAAATAGATAATAATAATAATAATATTTATAAATATTTAGAAAACATTGATCTAATAAATATATTGAATAAGTTTAAAAATTAAAAGCATAAAAATAAATATCCCAATTAAAAAATAAATCTATATTACTTCATAAAATACAAATTTATGAACTTATGACCTCATAAATTTAAAAATTTATCACCTCATAAATTTCATCATTTATGAACACTACAATTATAGCTATCATTGAATTAACAAGGTGGTCTCATACACCAATTTGGTGTCTAGCTTGGCTGTGACCTTAAAAATAGATAATAATAATAATAATATTTATAAATATTTAGAAAACATTGATCTAATAAATATATTGAATAAGTTTAAAAATTAAAAGCATAAAAATAAATATCCCAATTAAAAAATAAATCTATATTACTTCATAAAATACAAATTTATGAACTTATGACCTCATAAATTTAAAAATTTATCACCTCATAAATTTCATCATTTATGAACACTACAATTATAGCTATCATTGAATTAAATGAAAATTTCTCCAAAAAATGATGTGTTCTATTTTCCATGTACTAAATCCAATACTTATGTACCAATGATACTACACATTTCAAATTCCATTTAGTACTCCTATTCCAGAAATCACAACAAAAAAATTGTGCCTATCATTGAATTAAATGAAAATTTCTTCAAAAAAATGATGTGTTATATTTTCCATGTACTAAATCCAATGCTTATGTACCAATGATACTACACATTTCAAATTCCATTTGGTACTCCTATTCCAGAAATCACATCAAAAAAATTGTGGATCTCCATGCTTTACATTTAAGCACATTTGAAATTAATATTAACAAAAAAATGAAATGCAACAATTAACAAGTTGTGGATCTGTTTCAGTTTAGTGAGATTTTAAGAGTGTGTATTGAAGGGTGAAATCTTTTCCACAATGGTGTATTTGTTAAGTTTCAACGAAATTTATCATCCAACCTTTTTTTAATATTTTAATTATTAAATTTAAAATTTTAATTATTAAATTTAAATAAATTTTAAAGCATAAATTTAATTTATAAACTATTTTAATTATTAAAATATAAAATTAATTTATAGTTTAAATAATAAAAGTTAAAATCAGATATGTAATTTTTTTTTTTTTAAATATGTAAAAAAAGAATATGGTTAATTATTAAAAAAATGTTGCTATATATTTTATTAAGATTTTTTTAGTCTAAATATTTTAGAATATTAACATTTAATTATTAAATGGAAAATTAATATTTTTTACTTATATATAATAAAATTAAATATTTTTTTGGACATGCATGAAATATTGTTAAATAAGTCAAGTACAACAAAACTAATAACTAGAAGTAATGAATGAAATATTAGTTTTATAACATTATTAGAACTTTCAAGTCACTGATTTGGAGAAGTTGCAAAAAATAAAGTAAGATGCAATTTTGCTTATTAATTTAAAAGCAAAAGTAATAATATTTTTACGTTAAAGTTTTAGTATGTTTGGAAAATAAAATTTTATTAACAAATAATTAGAAGGAAATAAAATTTTTTTATTAAATTTTTTGAAATAAATAGCTTTTATTACAAACTTTAAAATAATATTAATTTTTATTAAATATATTGTTAATAAATTTTATTAATAAAAAGTCCTTTTATTTTAAATAATTTTATTTTCACAGATATTATTTCATTTTATTAAAATAAATTCACACAATTCATATATGCAAATAAGCAACGACATGCCACCAGGTGGCTCTGGTTTAGAATTAATGTTTAATAATTAGGAATATCTAGAGTAATGTTAAAACAATCTATTTGCTTGTTGACCACTATTAGTTTAGCATTGACCAATGCAAATTACAATGTTTAAATTGGAAAAATAAATATTTATTTTTCAATATTATTAAAAATTATTTTTCAAACATTTGATTGGACCATCACTTGATGGACTTATTTCAACCTTTGTCCAATGTAATGCCATGTGGATAACTACCTCTCATATTTTGTGCCATAATCCCTAGCTACAATTGCAGTATTCATACCATGATTTCCAAATACTTGTGCATTGATTTGTGGTTGTTAAGCTTTGTAGGAAAAATGTAAATGTGTAAACTTAGTTGTAAAAATGTAAATGTGTAGACTACTTAGTGGTTACTACCCAAGAGGAAATTAATTTTGCATCAAGAGGCAACTAATTTTTCCACTTCATATATTGATTTATTAGTCCCTACCAAGACAAGACTATAGCGATTGATTTTATGAGTGACCATTATTAATTTAGCATTAACCAATGCAAGTTATAATGTTTAACTTTGAAAAATAAATATTATTTTTCAGTATTATTACAAAATTATATTTCAACACATACACATTTCAAATTTCTATTCTTCTTGTGATATCCATTTCTCCTAACTCTACCAAGTTTCTATACATTACATCACAAGTTCAAATTTGATTTCTAACTTGAGTGGGGGGGACTAGGTTACATGTTTACTACCAACAAAAACTTATGCAAGCTCTTGCACATGAAAAGGCAATTAATTTCTCCACTTCATATATCAATTTGTTTGTCCTTGATTAGGCAGAATTATAGCAATTGATTTTCCCATTGACCATTATTAGTTTAGCGTTGACAAATGCGAGTTATATTCTCGACTTCATATATCGATTTATTAGTCCTTTCCAACGAAAAACTATAGCAATTGATTTTCCCATTGATCACTTTGAAAAGTATTTTCCCATTTACCTAAATATTTTTCCATCGTAACTTTGAAAAATAAATATTTATTTTTCAATAATATTAGAAAACAATTTTTCAACACATACCAATTTCAAATTCTAGTTTGCTTGGTAGGGACAAAGTTGTGACACTTGTTAATATTGTGTTGAGATCTTACCTATTTTTTTTTTTGTTAAGCTCGGCAGGTAAATTCCATTTTCTATTATATAATTAACAAGTTTACACCACACAGATTAACTAGGTGGCTTCAACTTGCCCCGAGGGGAAACCAAGTCTGTTGGCCACCGATTAGCGTTATAAGCCATCCAAAAACAAAATTGTTTCAGTCTTTCTAGCCAGGCTAGATATGTCTCTGTCTCATGTCCAGATACTACATAACTGTAAAAACTAACATTTATAACATAAAAATTAAAAACTAACCGCATAAACCAAAATTATGCATGGGAGTAGTCTAGTCCTTTTGTTCCTTTGAGGCAGATGCGATGGGAGCAATATCTTTAGTAGTAGCCCCTAACATACCATACAACTCTAGAATGCAAGGGATGTGGTGGTCGATTCTGTCCATCCTGACATCCTGTTTGTGCAGCTGAAAGAGAATTTTCTCCATGTGTTTCTTGTTATTCGCCAGTCCCTAGACTGTCACTGCCATGCCCACACAAATTTGCACCATTGCCTTACCGAGTAGACTCTTCATTAACCAGTACAGGTAAAGTGTTTGCTTAAACTGTGTGATTCTCCCTCGAGTATTCCCTGGATCTAGAACAAGAGTCCTCCAATTGTCCATCTCTTCCTCTGTCTCGCTTTCTTACTTTACCTCCTCTTCCCATTCTTCCATCAGCTTTTGAATGCTAGCATCTGTCCCGTCATAGTAGGTCGCTGCTGTTTCAACGATGAGATGCTATACAGATTTACGACCCCTGCGAGTTTCCGTCGTACTCGGCCCCTTGTCTATCTTCCTCTCCTTCCGCGCCCACGTCCTCTTGTTGCTCAAGCCATAACCTGTTTGGCAAAGCACTAAGTTAGATTCAAATTAAAACTTTTCTTAACACACCGCCTTGCCCCAACATGACTTTTCTCTCCTCCATACCTCACCGCATATGTGCCTGGGTGGCCCAAAGCCTGCAGATCCCAGAGGGGGGGTCTCTGACTCTTACCCCGAGGCCCGTCGTTGTTCCCACCCCCCTTATTATGGATTATATGTCGGTTTTCCCGCTCTGTCTCAAGCTGAGTCCACGGGCCCTTCCTGAATCTGGCAAGACACCTGCAGTGGTTCCATATTCCAGCTCTCTTAGCCCAAAGAGGAATGGTTTTGCCTCTTGGGTCCCTCCGGCAAGTATTCCACACAGGGTTCCTGGCTTTGCCTTCAATGCCATGCGGGTTCCAGCTATCCTAGTGGTTTCTCTGCAAACTAATACTATGGTTGCAACCCCATGCCCTTGCCCTCATCTTTTCCCTACCTCTCTCTATAGCCCCCCACCCCTCTTGAATTGCAGTGCCTCTATCCAGTTTCCCCTTGGCCTTAATTACAAAGTGTAAACCCTCATAGCCCCGCAACTTGCTTTTTCCCCCCCTTGCAGCCATGGTTCTGACCCATTTGGGAGAAAATATGTATGCAAAACCAGGCCATGGAAATCAATTGCCTTCCCCATTGCCACCAACAACATTCAATTCCCCATTGCTTCAGACTCTTACCCCACCTCTCCCCCCAGCAGAACCCCAACCAGAACATAGATTCAATGCTAAGGCAAGGCCAAATTACATACCCGGTTTTTGCAGGTGTCCGTCCGCGACCAAGGGTCCTCACTTGCCGTCGACCTTCCACTGCTCTGTATCGCCACCCTTCTCCACAACCTTTCCCACCTGCACTGCATGTCGAATGGCCTCGCCTACTCCACCATCCTGCCTTATTTCCCTCCTCGCCACCTTGCCCACTTTCCTAAGAGGCATTCATGCCGAAGGACACCGCACCCCCTGCCTTGAGCATGTGGGGGGTGGTGGTAATTAGTGCCCGGGTACTACGCATATCTACACCCAGCCTGGCCTGACTGACAGTGACCCGCATCTTGATTGGGGGAGATCTTACCCATTTTTATTTAATATTGATAATTTAGATATAATTGTAGTAAGTTATTGATTTGTCAATTGGGTTTAGCCTACCCAGTTGTGAGTGTTGAATTTTCTTAAGAGAAATTGATCTTCTAATCTAGTAATTACTTTCCAATTATTTCTTAATCAAGTCATCTTATGTCACATATATCATTAAGAAATTATACATAGAATATCTCAACAATAATGCAGGAATGACAGTAGGATAATAAAGAGACAACCAAGCACAAAAGAGACACAAATTTACCATGGGAAAACACAACCTTTGGAAAAAATCAACAACCTTTTCTTAGGAGAAATTGTTCAATTCAAAAAAATGTACAATCTAATTTTTCTAGTCAAGCTTGGTCAAACAGACCAATGAAATCAACACAAGTCAATCTTGTTCAAACAAGTTGAAATTAGGTCTTCCTGAACCTACCCAGAAATCGATCAACCTTAGTCAAATAGACCGAAACTCAGCCTCTTGTAGCTGCTTAGAAACTCGGTCAACTTGCTCAAAAATTTGGTTAAACTACCCAAAACTGCAACCCACATGTGTGAGGTCAAACTAGTCAAATGTTGGTCAAACTTAGCTGCTAAGAAATTTTGGCCTCTTCCTTAGTCTTCTTTACATGTGTGAGAGATAATGTGAGTTGTTTTTGTGAGTGAGAAAATGAGGTGATCAAATTCCCTTTTTATAGAGATTTAGGATTGCCCAAATGGTGTCCTATTGTTGGGACAACTTGTACTTTTGGAGGCAAATTTAAATTTAAAATTAAAATTAAATTTCTTCTTTTAATTATCTTTTAGGGCCAACTTGAGTAGATGGAGAATACCTCTTGCAGTTACCTAAAAATCAACACTCCCTCTTAGCTAGGGAGGTATTCACCTTGACTTCCTTAGATGTCCACTTTGTTGAAAAATTTCTCCATCCCAAGAAAAGATTGAGTAAGCCCTCTATGTTAATATATCCATCCACTTCATGTTCTATTCCATAATTATGTGGAAAGCATCCCGCATCATCACCATGCATAGGATATAATTACCCACTAGCCAAATATTCTTTGCAAAGGATATAGTCGCCCACTAGCCAAATACCCTTTTGTGATATGGTCAGGTACCCCATAACCAGAGTAAACACAAGACTAGCCTTGGGTCACCAACTATCCAAATCGTCACTTAGAACTAGGTAGTATCCCTGACCAATGGTGAAACCCTAGGCCAATTTACCATTCCCTCATGTCATCACATGATACTTGAATGGTAAAAACACTTGCCTGATGTTATGGGGCACTTACTCTACCCACTAGCCAAGTAACCCTTGGAAATATGGCCGGAACCTTCTGACCTATGGAGCACTCTAGGCCTTAATGCTCTTTCGGCCAATATCCCTGGCCACATTACATGACACCTGGTCAATACCCTTGACCTAGGGAGAATGTCTGTTCTTGATGCTACAACGTCAACACTCCTTTTGACCAAGGGAAGCATTCTCAACCACTCCAAGCTTATGCCTGAAGTGGATAAACTTCATTTGGGACAGAGGCTTTGTGAGAATGTCAACAACCTGCTCATTTATTGAAATTGGAGCCTCATTGCTCCCTTATGTACAATGTATTGGATGCAGTGATACTTGATCTCAATGTGTTTCGAATTGTCATCATGGTCGTCTCTAGTACCTAATCAAAAAATCTTGCGAGAAACTTCCAAATCTACATTGCTTCACAACTTACTAAACTA
Source organism: Pinus tabuliformis (assembly GCA_031772625.1). Lineage (NCBI taxonomy): Eukaryota > Viridiplantae > Streptophyta > Pinopsida > Pinales > Pinaceae > Pinus > Pinus tabuliformis. Next base: position 217,450,325 of record CM062820.1, on the reverse strand, counting down.
GTTGCAATATACTCTACTTCTATAGTGCTGAGTGTGACAAATGTCTACTTGCTACTCATCCAAGACATCATAGCAGAACTCAAACTGAAGTAACATCTTCGTGTGCTATTCTTGTTTTCAACACTCCCTTCCCAATCAGAATTTGGGTATCCTTGAAGTTATACTTCACCTTTGAGACATATCTTAATGAATATCTAATTGTGCCATGACAATACCTCAACACCTGTTGTGCGCATGCCTCAACTCAACTATAAACTAACCGGATTCCTTCACTAGATCCATCACCACAACTGCTTTTCAGTCACCTTGCTTGGGTTCTCCTTTTGACACTGAAACAGATCCTGCTGTGGCAATCTTAATTTCTCCCTCTGCCACTGTTTCTTCCTAGTCAAAGAAGCATATCTACTGTGTGTCATGGTCTACTCATAAAAGGCATACTGCTCTTAGAGACCTCCCATCTATGAGCATCTAGTATGATAATCTCAATCCCATTACATCCACTTGGACGACTGGTACTTCCACTTTGTCTGATTGACTGTACATCGTGGGATCCACCAAATATGAATCAAATCCTCTTAGATTCTTCAAATTAGTCACCATGGGAGTGTCCATGGACTTGCAATCAATCATCCCAAATCTGTGAAGGATATCAATAGTATACTTTCCTTGACCAAGGAAGTAATGAATCAAATCTAGATGCATCATCTCGAACTCAAAGGTTAACTCCCTCTGAAGATGGGTTTCCTGAGGTAATCCCGATTGCTTCCTCTATCACGGAAGCAAACCCTACTGCCACTACTACTCCCTTTTTTATGTGATTCCTTTTTCTCTCGTTAGAAATAAGTCAAATAATAATAAGATCAACCTTGTAGTAAAGGTTGGGATCAACATTACACTTGGTTAAACCAAGGATCATTAGATATCCACTAATCCAAGAATACCAAGTATGAGTTTTATACAAATATTTCTTCAGTTTGCAGACACAAGACTCCTTCTCATGTACCTCAAATCCTTGAGGTTGTTCTATGTACACTTCTTCCCAAATCACTCCATTGAGGAAAGTGGTCTTTAATCCATCTGATGTAACCTGCAACCCATAACAAAAGAAATAGAAAAATAGTTCTAATAGAAGTGTACTTGACGACTAGAGAAAATTCCTCTTCATAGTCCTCTCCCTCTTTCTGGGAGAACTCTCTTGTCACGAATTGTAAAAATTGGCAACTAGGTCCAAATTCCACCTTAGGACAACACATATGATGGAGATAATTATTTCATTGGATTCCTCTTTCGGATATGTACAATTTTGATATAAAAATCATCTCATTCTGACAAGCAGAAATGGAATTATGAATTTATTTCTCCTATGGACAAATTGTCAAGGTCGGCTCCAGTCGAATGTAGGCTCATGAAGCCCAACATATGTGAATTTTCATGCTCAATGAAGTATAGAAATAGGAGAGATATTTCCCTCATTTGGACATCATCTCATCACATCTTCTTCTCTCTCTTGATTGGGTCATACAACATTGGAAGCTTCTCTCTTCTTTGCACATGTGGCAACTCTCCTTCTCTCTCTACTTTGCATGTGTGGCAGGAGGTCAAATTTTTCTAGATAGAATAGGTTAAAATTTTAGAACATTGACCAACGTTGACCAAGGGGAGTTTGACTAGTGGTGACCTCATTTTTTGGGCCATAATTCTGATTTTTCTAGGTCGCATTTATTGGCACAAAAGTTAATGCATTTGGAGTGGTTTTACTAGCGTTGACTTCAGGTTTGAACGCATAAAATTACAATAGTCTTTCTCTCTCCTTTGACTGGGTTTGACAGAAGAATTTTGAGCTGATTTGAAGGCCAAATTGAACTATTGTTTGAGGATGTTTTGGGGCAACTTTGACCATTGTTGAATTTCTGGTTAGGGCTGATTTGACTGCTGTTTTGGCAGATCTATTTTGGGCTTGCATTTGTACTCTCTCTCTTTTGAAATATTGAAGAATAATAAGAAGATTTGATCAAAGGGTTTCCCCATATTAGGGTTTGTCCTTGACATCCACCACATCTTGTGTCCTCTTGTCTTGGCTTGTCTTATGCATATGATTTTATGTTCTATCTACATTTACTGTCAATGTTTGTAAGTTAATGTGATTGCTACTGGATATAATTGGATATTTCATTGGGTTGCTAAAGGAACATTAAAGTAAATTGTCTTAAGCATGGAACATACCATTTTTATCTAAAATTAACATGGTATTAGAGTTGAGGTGAAGACAAAGCCCAAGCAAGAGTGAAAGAAAAGCAATCACTAAATGAAGCTGTTGGACAAGGACTTGGAACTAGTACCAATGATGACTACATCCTTCTTCAAATCCGAGGACAAGCTTAAGGACATGTCTGACTATAATGCATGGAAGATGAATTTGGAAGAAAATAATGCCATGGACTATGTCAAAGGAATAATAACCGAGCCTCCTTCAAGAGCATTCATTGATGTTCAAATCAAGTACAAGAAAGGTGAGGTAAAATGTAAGAAGATTATTGTTGATTCTATTCATAAGCCTTTGGTTGCATATATTTGTGATTTGGAAACATCTAAGGAAATGTATGAAAGGCTGGTTGGGATGTTCAAAGTGAACAATGCAAATCAAATTCTCTTTCTCAAGAACAAGTTGAAAGACATCAAGATGGATAGAGGAGAATCCATCCAATTCTACTTCATGAGGATCATTGAGATCAAGAATGATCTCCTATCTACTGGAGAAGTCACTAGTGACTGATAAATCTCTCTTATTGCACTTGGGGGCCCTATAAGAGATTGGGATGTGTTCAACACCACCATTTTCAACAATTACAGGATTCTGAGATATGAGGAACTATTGACTAGATGCACTTAAGAAGAAATAAGGATGATGGAACAAGACACGCCCTTCAATGGAAACAATCCTACTTCCTTCTCTTCTCATTCTAGAAGAAGGAACAATGCTGGTCCAAGGAATCAAGGACAAGGGTTCAAGTAGGGATTCATAGAAGGAAGAAAAGGAAGGTACTTCAATTGTAACAAGTTTGGCCACTTTGCTAGAGAGTGTCCTCACAAGAAGGATACTCCACGAGATGATGACAACAATAACAACAACTTCAAGGGAAATGGAAATCGAAGGAACAATAGGTTCAATAACAAAGGAAAAATGAATGCTCTTGCTGCTTGAAATGGAGGTGGTCGTCCTCCCAAGAGTTGAGAAACTCTAGGTATGATGAAGTTAATGTTGCAAAGCAAAATTATTTTTATATTATTTCTGCCCTCCCCATCGCCTCTCCTCTGAATACATTGGACCATTGGTTGATTGATAGTGGTGCCTCAAGGCACTTCACTGGGTACAAATAATCTCTCTCAAACTTGGTTGAGAATGTGACAAATATGGAGATTATGCTTGGGGATAATTCTACTTATCTCGTGAAAGGAATTGGGACCGTGACTCTTCACTTAAATCATGGTCAAAACCTTCACCTACAAGAAGTGCTATATGTACCTGACTTGAAAAAGAATCTGGTTTCTATTTCTATGATGGAAGACAAAGGTTTTAAGGTGTCATTCGTTGATGGGAAGGTTCATCTTTCGCAAAGGAATCCAAGAGATTCATTCACTCTAAGATTCAGGGTTGAAGGTCTATACCAGGTTGGAGGAAGTCCGTTGGGAGCAAGGATCTGTGACACCTATCTTCAATTCGAATTATGTCATCGAAGATTTGCTCACCTTCATTTCAAAGCCTTAATCGATGTAGCGGAAATGGTCACAGGGATGCCCGAATTCAACTTGAACCATGAAGGTGTTTGTCAAGGATGTGAATTTGGAAAACATACAAGGGGACCATTCCCCTCAAGTGAGACTTAAACCACTGATATTATTCGATTGGTCCATTTTGATCTATGAGGTATGTTTCTCGTGACATATTTGGGTGGATATTTATATTATGCTATTTTTGTGGATAACTTCTCTTGCAAAACATGGATCTATCTCTTAAAGAAGAAGAGCGAAGTTTTTAAATGGTTCCTCTACTTCAAAGCCTTGGTCGAGAATCAAATAGGGAAGAAGATCAAAATTCTGAGGACCGATAATGGGATCGAATATGAGTCTAATGAATTCAAAGACTATTGTAAAGAAGCCGACATTAAGAGGGAGACTACAACTGCTTATACTCCTGAACAAAATTGTGTTGCCGCAAGGAAGAATCGTACTATCATTGAAGCCACTTGGTCTATGCTTCATGATCAAGGTCTTCCGAAGTTTTATGAGGAGAAGTTGCCAACACCACTGTGTATGTCCAAAACCAATGCTCACATCAAGATTTGGACTTCAAGACACCCAAACAAGTATTCACCGGTAAGAAACCTGATGTTTCTCATTTCATAATTTTTAGATGTCCCATATACTTTCATGTGTCGAAAGAGAAAAGAAGCAAACTTGATGCATCTGGGAAGAAACGAACATTTGTAGGCTACAGTGAAACTTCGAAGGAATATAGAATCTATGTGCCTGGTCAAAGGGAAGTGGAATTAAATCACGATGTCATTTTCGATGAAATTCTGCACTTATAAATATTTGAGATCTTCTTATTCCTAGGAAGGCCAATGACGATGCTGATGCAGAAAAGCAGGATGAATCTCTGTCTGATGAACTAATGCCCGATGTTGAAGGTCCGATGGATCCCATTGATCCACCTCCTATTGATCCCTCTACTACAAGGAAGAGGCCTTTGTGGCTCAAATATACTCTTGAAGATGCCGAGAAACACATTTCACTGAGAAGGACATTCCATGAAAGAAAGAAGATGAATAGGTGCCAAGGGTACTGTTGTAGTGGCTACAACCACCCTCCAAAATTTTTCTTTAGCTTCGTTTTGGAGCCTCCCTTCCAACCTTCAAAACAACTTGTCTTGCTTCATCAGGTTCAAAAGCTTCAGTGTTTTTCTCGCACAAAGGCAGCCTGTCGATCACAGCTTGATGCTTTCCCCTCACAGGCTGTTCACCCAAACTTGGTCCAGCTGCAGGCTGAGCAGCTTTCCCAAGAAAATTACGCATTTCTGGAGGGCAACCAACCTTCCCTCCAAAAATTGCACAATCTTGTCTGGCAACCTGCTAGGCTCCAAGATTACGCAATTCTGCCAGTCGACACTCCCAGAAGGAATTGCACAATTTTCCCCAACAGGGCTGCTCAGCCCAGAATTTGCGCAAATCTAGGCAGCAGTCAGCTGCTTTGCCCAAAAATTGCACAAATATCCTGGGCAGCTAGCCTAGCTCCCAGCCAAAAATGCGCATTTTCTCCCAGCAGTCGAGTAGTCTCTTGCATGTGCAACTGAGTTGGCGGGTTCCCTCTGGGACCGAGAAAAACTGACTTGCATGCATGGGCTGCTTCTCCCAAGGAAACATGAAAGGGCATCCCTTGTTTCAGGGATCTTTTTCTAGTAGTTGGAGGTTACATGCAAGGATCATTTCAGAAACCTCCCACCAAGTGTCGCTTTTCCTAGATTTGTGGCATGCGCATCACAACCTCAATGTTATAAAAAATCATCAACCGGATGATGCAGATCTCATTCCTCACATCAACCTTGCAGCTCTAACATCCCACATCACATCTAGGAGCTGTCGACACATTCAACTCAGCTGTTTTGGGGTAAGCTTGCTTCCCATGCCTTATGTTGCATTTTTGTTTCTTTTTGTGTTTTTGCTTGTGTAAGTACCGTTTGCTTGATTTCAGTGAGTGTCTGCTGTCGTTTACATGTATATTAGCTTGTCCTAGCACTATTTCAGTTTTCGTTGCTATCTCACTGCTATCGCATGCATGAAACTGTTTTTCATGAATGGTCGCCGATTCGACGACTCGCCTCACCCACATGCATGTTGTTCCATTTTCAGAATCGGTCATTCATCGTTTGCATGCATGATCATTCACTTATGCTTACACTCATTATCACCATGCATTCACACTCACATTCACTTTCAGTTTCCCGTTGGCGAGTCTGGGCAACCTTGACCCCGACTCTGCCTCACCAAGAGCCTCATCAAGACAACATTATGCAATCCTGAGAGGGAAGGCTCTGTCTTCCACTCAGGAAATGTGCATTTCTGCTCAGTGACTGTCCCCCAGGACCGTTTTGCGCATTTATGAGGGACAGTGACTGCTGGCCCAAAAAATTGCGCAATGCAATCACTGAGCCTACAACCATTGCCAACTGAGATTGTGCATTGCGCAATTATAACAATCAGCAGTGAGACTGGACTATGCTTTACGCAGTTCCAACAGTGATTCAGTCTCCAAGCATCCCAGACTGTGCCTTGCGTAGTCTTGGCAGTTAGTCTCCCGACCTCCCAGACGAAATTGCGCAACCTTCATGATCAGTCACACAGGTATGTTGCAAGTTAGTTCTCAAGTTTATTTTGGTTTTCGACTGACAAATTTCTTGCCATGAGTGTTGCCATGTCTCTAGGTATTGCAGGTGTTCATATGCCTCTTAGCAGTGTAGGTAAAATGGTTTCCAAGAGAGCAGAGTCGAAGACACCGTTCAGAGCACACCTGGAGATGCAGTCGATCAAATGTCTATGAGCTTGCCTACTCATGAAGATATCAAGTTGTTCGTAGACAAGAACATCAAGATATCACATCAAGAAACATCGTGAACAACAACTGAAGGCAGCATATCGAATGCAAGGAATACAACGAATGTAGCGAACACAATGAATGCAAGAGGGAGGTTGTTGACAACACAGAGGTGGAACAAAGTTTCAAGATCAAGCAGATCCACCGATAATGAAAGCAACTTTGGAGACTCTGTCTATGAGGTGATGGCACGACATAAAGATTGCGCGAAGATAGAGAATGGAACAAAGAATGGAACAGAGAAGGAGTTTCATGTGCTGAAGCAGCAACTCAGGAAGAACATGACACTGAACACACAGATGAATGAGTTGCAACAGGAATAGGAACAATAGTGGGCGCAACATGTACTCACGGATGAAACTGCACCCGTACAAGTTAAAAGATCCATCCCAACAGTTGACACGAAGAAGACATGGTGAGTAGTGTTGTTGATTGCATGTGAGCGATTCAATAGCATGCAAGTCATTATGCGCACACATGCAATCCAACCCATTCAACACACTCACGAAGGCGAAGAAAAGAAGAAAGTCCAACTGGAGCTGAACATGTACTTTGACAAGTTGATGCACATGACCACCAATACACACTTGAAGATCAACATGGACACTATGCATCAGTGTGTTTTCGGTTCAGTGCACCCAAGAAGATCATGCACATGTTAGCAGATGAGTTGGATGAAGGGGCTGAACTAATGCACGGTTGCAACGGAGGCAAGAGTTCGCTTCAGCAAGATGTCACCATGAGGTGCATGCACACCATCATAGATGACCAAGCTTGGAATCAGCTCACCACCTTCACCATCAAAAGCATGTCAAAGAGTTGGTCTCATCACAATGGACTGAGTGTCAGTGATGTCTTGCATGGCTTGCTCAAGCCATGTTGTCTCACATGAGTACATGTGCATTGTAATGTTGAGTCATGTCAAGTGTAAGTCAAGTGTCAATAGTTGGACATAACATTCATAGAGTAGGTGAAGAGTCATGAGGGTAGTTGAACGGTCACAAAGGGGAATGTCAAGGGTCACCCCACCCTTTGCTATAAATAGTCCCTCATAACTCATTGTAAGGGCTTTTGGTCAGCCAAGCTTCTGATAAGACTATCTTGGAGAAAGCTTGGACAGTATTGTAACGTGCCTTGGCTTCTCCACTGCACAAAGCTAGTACATCTCTTTGGAGGAGCAGGCGGATGTGGCTGTAACATTCCACTGTTGGGGCTAACAGGTTTACATGGATGTATTGTATGATTGGGACTTAGACTTATTTATATAATAAGAGCCAACACATTTTCATGCATATGTTGTTATTTTAGTTTGACTGCTCTGGTTTCTTAGCAATATATGTTGCTTAACTTATGTAGTTGTGTATGAACTGCTTCGTATGTGATTATATGAATCTTGTTGTAGATATACTGTTGGTTTAACCATCACTTTGGATTGTCAAATGATTTTCTTTCCAGCTTGTGATGCATCTTCGATTGTGTGTTCCCTTCTCAGCTGAGTACTGCTACAGGTTGTTAAGGGGCACACTCATCTCACCCCCCATGTGTTAGAACCTCTCATTCACCTTCCTTGACTCACTACAACAGTCACACCCTTGCTACTGACAGAGTTATCTTACTTGCCTTTGTGCGACATCGCGATCAAGGAATTACCTTACGACCCACTGCTGAGACTCCTACACCAAACGATTTGAGGTCTCATTGGGACTTCTTACCGGGGAGATCCCCTTGACATGTTTGCGGGTACAACACTGTCAACAAGTACTTATCTTCCATGAGTACTATTGTATAATATAAGCCTTGTACATTCAAAGAAGTCATGAAGCAATAGGTTTGGAAGGATGTGATGAATGAAGAGTATGAATCAATAATGAAGAATGATGTTTGGGATGTGGTTCCTAGACCCAAGGATAAGTCCGTGGTCACTTCGAAATGGATCTACAAAATCAAACATGGAGATGATGGGAGTGTTGAGAAATTCAAGGCCAGATTTGTAGCTCGAGGCTTCTCTTAAAAGAAAGGAGTAGACTATGATGAGATATTTGCACCGGTTTCTCAATATACCACCATCCATTTGATCATAGCCCTTGCTGCCTTGCAAAGATGGAGCCTTCATCAGATGGATATAAAAAATGCCTTCTTGCATGGTTCGCTTAAGGAAGAAGTATATGTGGAACAACCTGAGGAGTTCGAGGTTCAAGATCATGAGACACATGTATGTAGGTTGAAGAAATATCTATATGGATTGAAGCAAGCCCCTATGGCTTGGTATGAGAAGATCGATAGCTATTCTTATGAAGCTAGGATTTACGAGAAGTGATGTTGACCCGAACCTATACTTTAAGGATGAAAAGGAAAGACGTATCATTCTGATCCTTTATGTGGATGATCTCTTTCTCACTAGTGACGACCCTCTCATTCATCAATGCAAGAGAGAGTTGGCTTTTGAGTTCAAGATGAAGGACCTAGGACTAATGCATTATTTCCTAGGTTTTGAGGTCTAGAAAAAGGCAGGTGAGATTTTCCTTTCTCAAGGAAAATATATTGTGAAGCTACTTGAGAGATGTGGGATGGTAGATTGCAAGTTTGTGACTACTCCGATGGAACTCAACTTTAAGAAGTTATGTGGAAGTGTTGTTGGACCCGAATTGACGAACCCTACTGAATATCGTCAACTTGTGGGGGCATTGATGTTCTTGGTCAACTCCTGTCCTAACATATGATTCGTTGTGAACATGTTGAGTCAATATATGGTCGAGCCTCATCACATTCATTGAATTGTTGCCAAGAATATTTTGAGATATCCCCAGGGAACTATCCACTATGGACTGAGATATACTACCCGGGATTTGAGGCTACATGGATATTCAGATGCTGACTGGGCTGGAAGTGTGGTGGACCGTAGGAGAACGTATGGGTGCTGCTTATCTTTGAGGTCTTCTTCTATATCTTTGATGAGCAGGAAGCAAAAATCGGTTGCACTAAGCACCGTCGAGGCCGAATACATTGATGCGAGTATGACTCGTTGTGGAGTAGTCTAGTTGAGGAAGCTCTTCAATGGGCTATTTGAACATGTACTAAATATGATCGTGATCTTATGCGACAACCAAAATGGGATTCGTTTATCAGAGAATCCCTTGTTCCACGACTGCTCCAAGCACATTGATATCAGGTACCATTTTATTCGGGATATGGTACAACGGGAAGCAATTAGGCTCCAACACATCAGGACAGATGAGCATGTTGTAGACATTCTCACAAAGCCTCTTGGGGAGGTCAAAATCTTAACCTTCTGAGAGAGACTTTTGGAGTCGTGGAACGACCCTCTTATGTGGGTCTCGTATGAGTTAGACACAGAGCTCTGGGAGCTTCTGGGAGCATGGGGTACTTCTTGGAGCTAGCTATGAGTGACAATAGGGTGAGTGGTTCAGCTTCCCCTAATGGTGCGCTAGATACATGGAAAGTGGTTCACCTTCCCCTACCCAGACACATGCATGTAGGGTGAGTAGTTCACCTTCCCCTATGGTTGACATATGCATAGGATGAGTGGTTCACCTTCTACTGCTGATGCTCCAACACACATCCTACCCATAGAGTCTAAGAATCATGGGAAGTACCTCTCATCTGGCCAACGAGTTGGGAAAAGCTGGTTAGGGACCATAGCACTATCGATGGACGTATCATGTACTTCCATACTCCCTATGACTAGGATGCATGGTGTTTGTTGGGTCTTGAAAATGTTATTGATTTCCATTACACTTTCACTATTATGTCCATTATATCACCTCCATTTCACTACTATGTCACTACATTCATCCCACTTTCATTATCATTGGGCCACATTTATGTTTTTCCAAACTTTATTAATTCTTAGCCTTTTTAAGTGAATTTGTGGTTAAAAATTAGAAAATAATGTGCATATGCTTATACCTAACAAGTGGGTTGACATTGTTGACATGTATAGGTCAAAAGGAGGCTTCTAGAAGACCTTTATGTGGCACCCTAAGGCCAAATTCGAATTTGAGTGGAGAGAATCATGGGATCATGATGATATGTGTCACATCTCCTAATTGTATTAAAACTCTAAGAAGACATGTGTCTTATCAGTTCCTATTTTGATTAGGACTCTAGAGGTAGAGGGAGAGATTCGTGAACTCTCATTAATGAGATGGCTTCTCATCTTTTTGTATAAATAGGAGATCTCTCTCCTTCATTTGTTAGCTTGTTAGTTTGTTAGTTTTAGCTTAACTTGGCTTTTTAGTTCTTTAGCTTGGAGTTTGTAGTTCTTCTTTGATGGCTTTGGAAAGCTTTGGAGAGTTTTGTTGTACTTTGTAATTTTGAAGAATTTGAATAAAGCTTTGATGTTCTCAACATGGAAGGAGATGTGAAGTAGATGTCATGGAGCACATTAGAATGTAAGGTAGAGTAGATTTTATTTTGTAATTTTGTTTTTATTTCATTTATGTATGTCATTTTATTGCTTTCAAGTTTGATAGTCTAGATTTTCCATTCATGCAATTTTAATTCATGCAAGTGTGTTCAACCAGTTGATTGTAGATTAGTTTTTCTTTACATGTTTTTGCATCAAATAGTGACATGAGATTTGCCTCTCTGCTGAACTTTTTCTTAAGCTTTTCAATTTCAGTTATGCTTTGATTTCAGTCTTATTTATTTGCTGTTGTTAGTTAGTTTAGATATCAAATTCTTCATGTCATTTGACGTTATCTCCAGAGCCATGGCTTAACCCCAAAAAGCTACTTGGCGAGCTATCGGATTATGAGTGAAGTGATTTGATTTTACTTTCATCTCTGTAATTAGATATCAGGTTCTTCATGTTATTGACGTTATCTCCAGAGCCATGGCTTAACCCTGAAAAGCTACTTGGCGAGCTATCAGATTATAAGTGAAGTGACTTGATTTTACTTTCATTTGCAAGTAGGTAATTTAGATATCAGGTTCTTCATGTTATTGAAATTATCTCTAGAGCCATGGCTTAACCCCGAAAAGCTACTTGGCGAGCTATTGGATTATAAGTGAAGTGACTTGATTTTACTTTCATTTGCAAGTAGGTAATTTAGATATCAATTCTTCATGTTATTGACGTTATCTCCAGAGCCATGGCTTAACCCCAAAAAGCTACTTGGCGAGCTATCGGATTATAAGTGAAGTAACTTGATTTTACTTTCATTTGCAAGTAGGCAATTTATATATCAATTCTTCATGTTATTGACGTTATCTCCAGAGCCATGGCTTAACCCGGAAAAGCTACTTGGCGAGCTATCGGATTATAAGTGAAGTAAATTGATCTTGCTTTCGTTAGTCTGCAATTTTTGGTTTGTTTGAGTGCAATAGTTTAGATTTTATTTCTGTAATTAGATGGGCAGCAAAGACAGTGATTTCATGATCAATATTTCATCTTTTGTTTGATTTAAGTAGCTGCATATTTACATTCTTGTTCAAGTATTAATTTTATCAATAGCATGTTTTGAGATCTTTTGAAGTGCTAAGTATTGGAAGTTACCATAAGGGACCTTGTTTTGAAATCTACATCCATATTTGACCTTTAAAAGTATTTTTAAGACTTTAGAATAGGATTTCCATTTGCATTCAACACTTTAGGAAACCAACAAGAACAAAACCCCAAAAACAACATAAACTATAAAACAACGAAGTAAGAAAAATGTTAACTAAGCACATATGGTGCACCACACTTCATCAGTTTACGATACCCGGATTGATAATTTATGTAGAGCAATTTAAGACGTTAAATTGACTAGACATTTTTGGCGCCGTTGCCGGGGAAGTGTAATTAGGAGACATTATTTCTTACATCTAAATTTTTTTTAATAATTCTTGAGTATGCTTTCCTCCTACACTTTGTGTGATCTGGAGGATCAGAAAAAGGATTGTTATGTAAAAAAAAAATTTAATAATTTCTTGAGTATGCTCTCCTCCTGCACTTTGTGTGATCTGGAGGATCAGAAAAAAGATTGTTATGTAAAAAAAAAAAAGAGACAAAATAAACTTCATCATTTCAATTGATTCAATAATAAAAAGAAAAGAAAAGAAATAAAAAAAATGAAACCCAACTGCTTTGATAGGTTCAACTGTCCAAGATTGACTGGTTATGGTTTGTAGTGGTCCTTAAAACACTGTGTCCTGTTTTAATAAGATTCTGCAAATTAGCTGCGGAATGCAGCCTGATTCCGCAACTAATTGTGAATTCCGCAGCTAATTTCAAGGTTTAGCAGGTTACAGGCATCCAATGAAGAAACTGACCACATGGGCATCTCCGAAATTGTCCCGACATGGATCCTATCCTAGTCACCCAACCCAGATTGATAAAAAATCAGCTTAAGACCTCAGTCAAAGTCCTGTTTTTAGCATGTTTTCCTTGAAGTCTTTGCTGCCTGAAATTGAAAATCATTAATCCTTCTTATAAAAATTTACAATTTCAGAGAGAGAAAATAAAAATAAAAATAATCAATGGCTATCCCCAATTCTAGTCTCCACTGTGGCCTCAATAGAAAATCTGCATTCCTGCTTAAGCTTTGGCCTTAAAACAAACCTGCAAAAACATTTAAAAAATAAAAAATAAAAACCTGCAATAGCCTCCTCTAGATGTTTGCCTGACTCTCAGTAGCAGCAGCCCAGGCGGGGAGTTGCTACTGATATTAGGGAAGATGCAGGACCTTTATGCTGCAGCAATTGTTTCTGTTGTTTATTCTGATCTTAATCCAGTCATCGATGAAGCAGCAGAGGCTATTTCTCTGTGCTGAAAATTGCAAAACAAATCCAACAGCCTCATGCGCATCATAATCAACGATAGTTGAACATCACATGCTTTGAAATGAGATAGAGAAGCAGCAGCGCTTACCATCCGTCTTCTCCTCAATACGCAATAAGATTTGTGTATTGTTCTTTTATCTCTGTGCATTCGTTTTTTTTTTACCGTCAGCATAATCAATTTGTGGACCGTTCACTCTCGCTCCGTGAAGGTGGACCACCATTAGTGACAAGCACAACTAAGGAAATTACACAGCAAATCAAACCAGAAGGCCGAATGCAACAATTCGTAAAAATGCAGAACAGTAAAAATGTTAATTTAGGAAAACGCAAAACAATAAAAAATGTCAAACTTCAATTGCACGATCCGACCAAACGGAGATGAATTTGGGAAAAATAAAACATGGGTTTTTTTGGCAATAGGGTCAATTAGATAACCCAGAAATCGTTTTAAGAAATTCGTGGCGGTTTGAGAGAATTTCTCGGTTCTTTGAAGCCTCTTTTTGCTTGCCGCGTGAAGAAAAACAGAATTTGAATTAATAAACTGGTTGTTTGATTTAATTCGATTGTCTGGGGAAGGGAATTCCAATTTGGAGACCTAGTATGTGCTGACAATTTAACATGATTACATGTCTCCCACCTTTTAAATGCCACCTATTTGTAAACAACAATCCTAATTGGATATGGCTCTTCACAACCAACTGATAGACGTAACACCTGTTAACAACAATCTTAATTGGATACGGCTCTTCGCAGCCAACCGATAGACGTGGCATGGAGCTTCTTGGCATTCGATGCAAAGGCCATTCGAAAACCCACTCACATTCTGTTCATGTCTATTTCTCGTGAGTTAAACCCAAAATTGCCTCTAATTAAATTGGTTGCCTGGAACTGCCAGAGAGGAAGAAGAAGTATCAAAGTGGAATGAATTCCATGTGGGTAGTTGTGTTGTTTGTTTTTAGAATCATAGCTTGGATATTCTTGGGAGTTGTCTTAAAACATGAGTTATGGCTCAGTATATGCATGCTTGAACCAAAAACAGCTAAACTCTATCAAAGGAAATGTAAAAGACCATGGCTATCTCATTCAGCAACTATGGAATTTTGGGAAATGGTTTCTTGAGAATTGTCAAATCCAAAACAAGTTCGAGTGTTGCAGTAGTTGGTCTACAGAATAATCCTCTGTACATACAAAAAAAATAAATAAATTTGGTTGGTTGTCTTTTAGCTATAGAATGCAACCTGATTCCACAGCTAACTAGCAATTCCACAGCCATTTTCATACTTCTATAGGTTATAGGTGTCAAGAGACGAAACAAACCACATGGGTAGCTGGGAAAATGTCAGTACATGGATGGTGTCCTATTCATTTGATCCAAGTCGATGAAAAAGACCCTGGTCAAAGGGAAGTCAAGGTGTATGTTATCACTAAGTCGCCACACTAAGTTGCCGCATGTCAAGAAAAAAAATTTGAATCAATGAAATGAATGAGTTGTTTGCTCACTTTTCTGAAGGTATTGATTAATTTTGGACTGATGATGAAAAATGAATGATTAACTTTTTATTCAAGATTTTTAGCTACAGAAATTGTGCACATTCCGCAGCTAAAGTCCAATTTCGCAGCTGTTCTCCAGCTAAAAAAACCTCATTGTTCAAATCAACCTAACTTTCTCATACAAAATCAGATTTTGATGATTCAAGTATCGTTGGAAAGATCTCAACAAGATCTACACAATGAGAAATCCATCATTAGAGTTTGAAATGGTAAATAATGAAATAAATTGCTGAAAAGAAGCAACATTCAACTTGGGGCACCAATTCCAAAACATGTATAAATTCTTTTGATTTTTCTTTTAAGAACTTGTTTCATTAATACAAATTCTTAGTTTTGTGTGTAAATATCATAACTAGAGAGATTGATCACCTCTCTCCTTTGATAATCTTACATTCCATTGCAAAAGAAGTATTAGTTTTTTTGCAGGTTTTAGGAGGAAGGACAAATGAATACAAGAGAATGGTGTCTCTCTAAGAGACCAATTTGTTTCATAAGAGGATGATCAACAACAAAGAGGAAATACACTGATGCAAAATCAGATCCAAACACTTGAAAAACTTTCAGATACTATTGTCTCCATCACATCTATACCTCATAATAAACCATTCACTTCATTTCACTTCATATTTTCTATTTACATTCACATACACTTTCCATCTCTTTTTGTCCATTCATAACCCACAAATAAAAGTAAGAGGCTCATTCACATGCTTGTTGCCCATTACCATTTCTGCTCTCCATTACCATCTTCCATTTTCATCTTCCCTTTCCTGTAATTTTCATTCTGCAAATAAGCCCTGCTTCAATGAAAATTATTGAGTCCATAGTCCTTTGAGTCTAATTTCTTTGTAAAAACACCTTGAGGCTTGCATGCCTTAATGGCAAGTCCTCATGCTGACAAACAATGGGAATACATTAATGTCCCTTGTTCATTAGATCTTCTAGGTGACTCGACATCGACAAAACTATTCATATTTAGCAAGATGTATTTGGGCATCTTGACTCTCATTATCATCAATGGTGAGAGTTCTCGTGTTGACTAGTGGCATTCATTAATGGCCACTAAGTCAACAATTTCCTGCTATATTCGACATCAGAACATCTTTTCACATAGTAGGAATTGTGCCAATGAGTTTTGAAGACATGAAGACTATTATCTTCAGTATTTTGGAGCAGATTCAACAACTTTTAGTAGAAGCAATAAAAAGTCATCTTAACTCTTTATCCATGACTCTTCTTGTTCAGCCACTTGAAGAAGAATATGATCATAATTTTGCAGCCACCACACATACAACTCATCCATTCCAAAGGGTAAGTTAAGGTACGTCATTTTCTAACTTTTGACCATAGAATTCCATAAAAAGCTAGAATGATAATTGTTGGAAAAACATTTCTCTTCCTCATTTCATAAAATTGCCAATACCATCAGTTGGGGGGGGGGATACATTCATCTTCATATTTTTCCATGTCCATTCAGGAGCCCACATACTTCCAATATATATTAACTATTACATTGTTATTATGAGCATACAATGGCTTTTCCAAAAAAAGTGCTTAAAGGATAAATTGGATACAAACAAAATCATGGTTGTCACACAAGAACCAACCATCATGCAATCCAATAAAGATATACTTTGCAACAATAACCAAAATATCATTATGCAAAGTTCAAAGATCAAAATAGAATGCAAAAAAAAATAAAAAATAAAAAATGGTTGTAACATAAGAACCAACCATGTTGCAATTCAAGTAAAGCACTTTGCAAAAATATGAATTTATCAAATGATATCATGCAAAGTTAAGCCAAAGCTCAAGGATCAAAAGAGTTAATGTAATCTATATTGCATGAGGACATGCAATAACTTCAGTTGGGATATATGTTGGGTCTTGAAAATGTTATTCATTTCCATTACACTTTCACTATTATGTCCATTATATCACCTCCATTTCATTACTATGTCACTACATTCATTCCACTTTCATTATCATTGGGCCACATTTATGTTTTTCTAAACTTTATTAATTCTTAGCCTTTTTAAGTGAATTTGTGGTTAAAAATTAGAAAATAATGTGCATATGCTTATACCTAACAAGTGGGTTGAGATTGTTGACATGTGCAGGTCAAAAGGAGGCTTCTAGAAGACCTTTATGTGGCACCCTAAGAGCAAATTCGAATTTGAGTGGAGAGAATTATGGGATCATGACGATATGTGTCACATCTTCTAATTGTATTGAAACTCTAAGAAGACATGTGTCTTATCAGTTCCTATTTTGATTAGGACTCTAGAGGTAGAGGGAGAGATTCATGGACTCTCATTAATGAGATGGCTTCTCATCTTTTTGTATAAATAGGAGATCTATCCATTCATTTGTTAGCTTGTTAGTCTTAGCTTAGCTTGGCTTTTTAGTTCTTTAGTGTGGAGTTTTAGTTCTTCTTTGATGGCTTTGGAAAGCTTTGGAGAGCTTTGTTGTACTTTGTAATTTTGAATAATTTGAATAAAGCTTTGATGTTCTCAACATGGAAGGAGATGTGAAGTAGATGTCATGGAGCACATTAGAATGTAAGGTAGAGTAGATTTTATTTTGTAATTTTTCTTTTATTTCATTTATGTATGTCATTTTATTGCTTTCAAGTTTGATAGTCTAGATTTTCCATTTATGCAATTTTGATTCATGCAAGTGTGTTCAACCGGTTGATTGTAGATTAGTTTTTCTTTACATGTTTTTGCATCAAATAGTGACATGAGATTTGCCTCTCTGCTGAACTTTTTCTTAAGCTTTTCAATTTCAGTTATGCTTTGATTTCAGTCTTATTTATTTGCTGTTGTTAGTTAGTTTAGATATCAAATTCTTCATGTCATTTGATGTTATATCCAGAGCCATGGCTTAACCCGAAAAGCTACTTGGCGAGCTATCGGATTATGAGTGAAGTGATTTGATTTTACTTTCATCTCTGCAATTAGATATCAGGTTCTTCATGTTATTGACGTTATCTCCAGAGCCATGGCTTAACCCTGAAAAGCTACTTGGCGAGCTATCGGATTATAAGTGAAGTGACTTGATTTTACTTTCATTTGCAAGTAGGTAATTTAGATATCGGGTTCTTCATGTTATTGACGTTATCTCTAGAGCCATGGCTTAACCCCGAAAAGCTACTTAGCGAGCTATCGGATTATAAGTGAAGTGACTTGATTTTACTTTCATTTGCAAGTAGGTAATTTAGATATCGGGTTCTTCATGTTATTGACGTTATCTCCAAAGCCATGGCTTAACCCCGAAAAGCTACTTGGCGAGCTATCGGATTATAAGTGAAGTAACTTGATTTTACTTTCATTTGCAAGTAGGTAATTTAGATATCAATTCTTCATGTTATTGACGTTATCTCCAGAGCCATGGCTTAACCCGGAAAAGCTACTTGGCAAGCTATCGGATTATAAGTGAAGTAAATTGATCTTGCTTTCGTTAGTCTGCAATTTTTGGTTTGTTTGAGTGCAATAGTTTAGATTTTATTTCTGTAATTAGATGGGCAACAAAGACAGTGATTTCATTATCAGTATTTCATCTTTTGTTTGATTTAAGTAGCTGCATATTTACATTCTTGTTCAAGTATTAATTTTATCAATAGCATGTTTTGAGATCTTTTGAAGTGCTAATTTTTGGAAGTTACCATAAGGGACATAAACCTTGTTTTGAAATCTACATCCATACTTGACCTTTAAAAGTATTCTTAAGACCTTAGAATAGGATTTCCATTTGCATTAAACACTTTAGGAAACCAACAAGAACAAAACCCAAAAAACAACATAAACTATAAAACAACGAAGTAAGAAAAATGTTAACGAAGCACATATGGTGCACCACACTTCATCAGTTTATGATACCCGGATTGATAATTTATGTAGAGCAATTTAAGATGTTAAATTGACTAGACAATGTTCAACAACTTGATCTAGGATCAAGGACTAACTTTAGTCAGTGGAGAGTGGTATGGTACACTCTTGATCACTTATTCTTCATAATTTCTTCATGGTTGCTCCTTAGCAGAGCATAGTAGTAATGGCATGATGGTACAGGATGACAGGTTGACATGATGATGGATTGGCAAGTGGAATTCTCCCCAGTTTAGAGGGAGTGTTAAAATTGGAAACTAGGGCTAAATTCCACTTTAGGATAACTCATATTATGGAGATGATTATTGCATTGGATTCCTCTTTCAAAGAGGTATAATTTTGATATAAAAATCGTCTTGTTCTGATAAGCAAAAATGGAATCATGAATTTATTTCTCTTATGGACAAATTGTCAAGGTCGGCTCCAGTCAAATGTAGGCTCATGAAGCCCAACAAGTGTGTCTTTTCATCCTCCACGAAGTATATAAATAGGAGATACCTTTCCCTCATTTGGACATCATCTCATCACATCTTCTTCTCTCTCTTGATTGGGTCATACAACATTGGAGGCTTCTCTCTTCTTCTTCTCACGTGTGGCAGCTCTCCTTCTCTCTCTACTTCGCACGTGTGGTAGGAGGCCAAGTTTTTCTAGGTAGAACAGGTCGAAATTTCAGAGTGTTCATCAATGTTGACCAAGGGGAGTTTGACTAACGTTGACCTCAATTTTTGGGCCATAATTCCAACTTTTCTAGGTCGCATTTATTGGCACATAAATCGAGGTATTTGGAGTGGTTTGACTAGCGTTGACTTCAGGTTTGACTGCAGAAAACTACAACAATATTTCTCTCTCCTTTGACTAGGTTTGACAAAATAATTTTGAGCTGATTTGAAGGCCAAATTGGACTGTTTTTTGGAGGATGTTTTGGGGCAACTTTGACCATCATTGACTTTCTGGTTAGGGCTGATTTGACTGATATTTTGGTAGATCATTTTTGGGCTTATATTTGTACTCTCTCTCTCTACTGAACTATTGAAGAATAATAAAAAATATTTGATTAAAGGGTTTCCCCACATTGCGGTTTGTCCTTGGCATCCGCCACATCTTGTTCTTCTTGTCTTGGCTTGCCTTATGCATATGATTTTATGTTCTATCTGCATTTACTGTCAATGTTTGTAAGTTAATGTTATTGCTACTGGATATAATTGGATTTTTCATTGGGCTTCTATAGGAACTTTGAATTAAATTGTCTTAAGCATAAAACATACCATTGTTATCTAAAATTAACACCAATCTTTCTTTGTACTTCTCTATGTTGCCATCTACCACATGCTTGATCTTGTAGATCCACCTGGAGGTCACTATTGACTTCCTCTTAGGTCTTGGCACAATTTCACACATCATTCTTCATGATGGACTTCCTCCGTCATGCCATCATTTCATACTACCTAACTATCTGCTCCCTTTACACTAGGATCTCTTCTGGTCATCTGACATGGTTCTAGATATCTACACAATTTCTCCCTCTCGAACACAAATCACTTTCTCTAAGTATATGCTCACCCCTGGGAGAATCATTTTGCCACAAATTTTGCTTTGTTCTTCTGGATGCTTCCATATACTACCAAAGCCTTGGAAGCCTTCACAATGTACCCACAAACCTCATTAGGAGGCCATGGAATAAATGACTATAACTAAGCAAAAAAAAGATACAAAGATAAGAGGCTAACAAATAAAGATAATAATCAAAGAAGAAAGATATGAAGCACTTATCTTTTGATATGAGGATTTTAGGGAATTGTTAACTCCCTCTTGATCCTTGCCTTCTTGAGAAAAGCATTGAAATCAATAAACAATCTCATTAAACTAGAAATTATCGTCCTCATCCTTACCATCAACTACTAATACATGTTGCTTTCCTTTCCTTCCTTGCATGAATTGTATGAATTATGGTTTTGTCATTCTTTCATCGATTTTCAATACTCTAGGTCTAGCTCTATGGTTTTATCCACAAACCCTAGGGCTTTTTAAATCATAACCTTCAAGTATTTTCTAGGGTTTACAAACCCTAAGTCTACCAGCTCTTCCAAGAAGGGCTCATACTTTAGCACAAGTGTTATGAATTCTCTTGCTTTATATGAGAGAGTCTTTTTCCTCAGCTCCCTCTGGCTCTAGAGTAACATTCTTGAATCAAATTAAATTTATCATATCTCAAATTCTTGAAAGAAAAACTCTGCCATATACCAATCTATATTGGAATGTAGACCCTAGCAATATATCTCAGCCAATACAATTTTAACTTCAACAACCTATACAAGGTATCTTCTACACATATATATATTTTTTAACTGAAACGGTTAAGTTTTATTGATAGAAAGCTGGTCAGGCATAGCCTAAACGACCATTACAATTTCCAATAATGACTAAAGCACTCTTTCCACTTAAGGAATGATTGCCTTGATCGGAGATTCTGCATTTATGCTGATCATTCCTTCTTGTAGAGAGCATCCAATATTTGCCAATCTGTCCGCGTCTTTGTTTAGTCCTCTGAGAATGTGGCATATTTGAACCGAATGGAAGTCTTTCAGAATTCTGTTTACTCTTGCTAGCTGTTTATTCAGTGCCGGATCCTTGAGTCTTTTCTTTTTTACCATTGTTTTTATCAGCAATTCTGAATCACCTATGATTAGAATTTCGTTTGGGTTTTCTTTTCTGGCAATTTGGCAGGCTTTCCAGAGACTGAGAATTTCAGCTTGATTGTTAGTTTTCAGTCCAAGGCCCCAGCTGAATTCGTCTTTTTTCCCATTCTGAAAGAAGATCACACCTCCTGCTCCTGACCTCCCTGGGTTGCCTTTTGAGGCTCCATCAAAGAAAATAGTACACTTGTCCTGGGATTTCCACCACTTGTGGAAGTTGTCCTCAGATTCACGGATCTGCCATCTTTCCTTGTGGATTGGGCGCTTATTTGCTGAATGTCTGGCCTTTCCTGTGTAATCTTCCAACCACGCTCTTTCTTCACTTCTTAGGGAGTTGTCTTCCTTTACTGTAGAGTGATTAAGAGTTTCTAAGAGGAGCTTCTTTGCCTGTTCCACCACTTTTGCTGCGGGCAGCTCAGTGTTATTGAAAATAATCTCGTTCCGGGCTAACCAGATTTTCCAGCAAACATATTTTGGAGCAGCTATCCACACTTTGTGCCAAATTGATTTGCTGACAGTACGGTGGGGATAGCTGGCATTCCAGGATGTAAACATGGAGGCTATCGTGCTTTGAGTTGGGGGGCTCACATTCAGCCCGGAGAAGAAGATGGACCATACCTCCTTCGCAAAATCACACACTATGAACATATGATTTGCAGTTTCCAGATCTCTTTTGCAGAGGGCGCATCTGTGTGGCCCTGCTATACTCCTTTTGCACAAATTTTCTCCCGTAAGAATTTTGTTGTGAAATAATGTCCAAAAAAAGAAGTTGATTTTAGGGATGCTGAAGCTGTCCCAAATCTGCTTCCACACGGTTTCCTGGTATGGCGAATCTTGTTTGCTTTGCATTTGATAGTATCCTTGGCTTGCTGTGTACACTCCGTTCTTGCCCCAGCCCCAAATGTCTTCATCGTCAATGTGAACTGGAGCAAAGTCAGAGATTGCGTCGTTGAGGGCAGCCAACTGAGCGTTTAATTGTTCTGGAATTCTGGGGAAATTCCATCTCTGCCAATTGCCATTACTATCCCATTCTGATATATCCTCGATTTTCCTGATGCCTTTTGCTCGGAGCCAGTCTCTGATCTCAGCGATCTCCATGTTTTCGATAAGAGGGCGGTGTCCCATTATACAGTCTTTCCATAGCTTGGTTTTTTTCCCATTCCCAGGAATGCGATACAGATGGCTTCTGAAAAACTCTATACCTCTGATGCACAATTTCCAGGCCTGCGTGCCTTTTGGATGTTTCTCCGGCTTGAAGGTCATGATAGTCTGATTTTTGAGGTATTTCTGCTTGAAGATCTGGCTTACTGGATGATTAGGCTCAGCGCAGAGCTGCCATAACAACTTGCAACCCAGAGCCAAGTTTGCGTGCACGGGATCGCGGATTTGAAGACCTCCTTCCGCCATCGGTCTTTTCACAGTTTCCCAACAGATTAGGTGGAATCTATTGGTGTTCCCGCGCCCACCGTTCCACAGAAAGTTGCGCATGAATCTGGAAATTTGTTCTGAAATGAATTTAGGAGCCATCATAAGAGAAGCTTGAAATGTGGGCAAAGCCGAGAGGACAGATTTAATAAGCGTGAGTTTACCGCCTGTAGATAGCCAGAAGCCTCCCCACGCTGCTATCTTCTTTTTGAATTTTGAGATTACTTCCTCCCACAGGTGATTTCTATTGGAGCCCAGCGTTATAGGGAGACCCAAGTATTTGATTTTTTCCCATTCTGTGTGCCCTGTATATCCCAAGTCTTCTGCAATTTTCCCAATTGAATGTTGGTCTGTATTCCAACCGTAGACCGTGCTTTTCTTCTCACTTACCAGTGCACCCGAGATGCTGCAAAATTTCTGTAGAATGGTTCTGAAGGTATTTTCTATTCTTGAAGAGGCCCCCCCCAGCAAGAGTGAGTCATCAGCGAAAAGTGCATGATTCACTGGTTCTATACCTTTCTCGATTCTGATCCCTGGTATACTGCCCTTTTGTTTTTCCAAAGTCAACTTTCTACTTAAAGAATCTGCCATCAGGATGTAGAGAAAGGGTGAAAGGGGACAGCCCTGCCTCAAGCCCCTGGTGGCTAAGAAGAAATTTGCAGGTCTGCCATTTATCATTGGTGCTATCCATATCTTCTCCAGGCAAGCTTTGATTAAGTTGATGAAGTCCTGGCTGAAACCAAAAGATAATAGAACCCTGTACAAAAAAGAGCGATTAACTCTATCAAAGGCATTACACATGTCCAGTTTGATGAGCATACCTTGTTCTTTTCGCAACTGACTGGAGTGCAGAGCTTCCTGTACTTGGATGACGTTATCCAGAATGTGTCGCCCTTTCACAAAACCACCTTGAGCAGGAGAAATTAATTTTTGTAGTAATGGTTTGATTCTATTTGCCAACAACTTGGCCACAATCTTATAGGATGAGTTACATAATGAGATAGGTCTGTATCTATCGAATGAACCTGGGTTTGCTTCCTTTGGAATTAAGGCGAGAAAAGTGGAATTTATGCCGCCTCCGACCTTTGCCTTCCTCATGAAACCTTGAACCATTCTCAGAAGATCAGATTTGATTAACTCCCAGCATATTCTATAAAAGTGAATTGAAAATCCGTCGGGCCCGGGAGCTTTATCTGGCTCCATGGACCAGACTATGTTTGATATTTCTTCTTCCGAGACTGGGCTTAGAAGGGTATCATTGTCATCTGAACTAACTAGCTGAGGAATGTTTGTGAGGAATTCTTCTATATCCTCCTCGCTCCCATCTTTTCCAGCACTAAGAAGGTTTTGGAAATGCTTTACGGCGGCTTCCTTAATTTGTTCAAATCCTCTGCATACCTGTCCACTAGATGTAGTGATTTCTGCAATGTGATTTCGCGAAAGCCGAGCCCTGTATTGTCTATGGAAATATGTAGTATTTCTGTCCCCTGCTTTGAGCCACAAACTACGGGACTTTAATCGCCAGTATTCTTCCTCATTTCTGAAGGAGTTGTATGCTTTCCTTTGGGCGTATTTTTCTTTGTCTAGATCCATGGTTGAAATGTCTTTCTCTTCCAACCCAAGTTGAAGTTCTTCCAACTGATTTGTTGCTTCTTTCCTCTGGCTGGTGGGGGTGTTAGTGGCTTTCTTTATCCATTCTTTTAGTGCCTTCTTGGTGTTCTTCATTTTTTGCTCCCATACAAAGCTTGGGGAGCCTAAGACATCTGTTTTCCATGCTGTTTGTACAGTTTCAAGGAACCCCTCCCTTTCGACCCAGAGAGGGCTGAATCTAAATGGAAGGGGACCGAGATCTTCTTCCTCCTTTATGCGCAAAAGGATTGGCTTGTGATCCGAAGTTAGTTTAGGAAGGATCTTGGAGAAAACTATTCTGTTGTCCATCATGATAGAGCTGCTGGCGAGGAATCTGTCTAGCCTTGCTGAGATATGATGTTCCCCTGTTCTATTATTTGTCCAAGTGTATGCTCCTTTCACCGGCTTAAAGTCTACTAAGTCCCATAACTGAATGAGATTTTCCACAGTGGAGAGGAAGGGATCTCTTGTAGAGGATCCGCCTCGCTTTTCTTTAGGATCTAGGATTATATTCAGATCTCCTCCTATGACAATATTCGTAGGGTTAAGATGCTCTAAGTAATCTGAGAGTGTCTTCCAGCACTCTTTTTTTTCTTCATAATGCACCAGGACATACATGTTAAACAAGTCTAGTTTAGTATTACTTGCTATGTGCCACAGTTCTGTATATATCCAATGTTGGGACTCATGAAATCTGCCTAGAGTGAAGAAATTCCTAGACCAGAATGTGCCTATTCCTCCAGCCGAGCCTCTTGCACTGACTACCTTCCCCGAATCAAATTTCCATTTGGTATTGCTGGTGTTAAGAAGGATCTCCCCTTCTATTTTTGTCTCTTGGAGCATGAGTATGTCTATGGGTTCCATTTTCATTAGATCTTTGATGGCCTCTGCCTTAGTGGGATTTCCCAAACCCCTGCAGTTCCAAGAGACCAGATTCATCATTTACAGCTTGTTGGGGTGGGACCTCCTCCCTTGGGAGCCCTTGGTCTGGTATTCCTTCCAAGTGTCATTTCAATAGTAGCTTGACTTCCGAGGGTTTTTTGCCTTTCTGATTCTTCTTCCCTAGTTTCCTTGTTTGATCTCCTTCCAGCTCGCTTGGATGGCCTTTCAAAGGTCTCATCATCCGAGGAGCCAGCATTTTCTATCTTCTTCTTCTTCTGTTTAATTATATCAGCATATGAAGGGGAAGAGTTATTACTTGGATTCGGATTTGATGTGTTACCTGGAGCTTGAAAGTCGATGTTGTTTAGCTGGGGAGGATCTTCTTGTTCTGTCTCCAGAGGCTCTGAGGGAGGTGTGAGAGATTCGAAGGGGTTTTTGTCCTCCACTGTGCTGATTGCTTCCTTGTTCCCGGTGTTTTGATGGCTTTCGGTTTCTTGCCCTGATTTATTCCCTGTCTCCTTGCCTTTGTTTTTGTTGTTCTGCCTGTTGTTTGCTGTTTTCTTTACTTGCTTCCATTGCTCTCCTTTTTCTCTCTCTGTAGTTTCCTCATTTTTCTTCTTACAGTATCTTGCGAAGTGTCCGTATTCGTGGCAGTATCGACATTTGAAGGGAAGCTGCTCATAGTCGAGCTCTTGGATGTGAGTCCAGTCCACCACCGAGAGCTTAATGGCTTCAGGAAGCCCGATTTCTAGGTCGACCTCTATGCAAATTCGAGCACAGGAGTATTGATCCTTCCTTGGCGCCTGGTCTATATATCTGCCAAGAGCATTTCCGATGGATTGCAGCGAGTTCTGACTCCAACAATGAAGGGGAAGGTGAGGAAGGCGCACCCAAACTGGCACCGCCGTGGGCACATCTTGAGCTGGATCAAAGTCGGGGGACCATTTATTCAAATAGAGTCCTTGAGGGCCCATAAAATATGGCCCATTTCTGAAGATCAGGCTTCTATCTTCCGCATTTTCGAACACGAACACAAAAAAACCCTTGCCCATGAAATAACTTTTTATTCCTTCTTTGACCAGGGGAATCCAGTTACGCTTTACCCAATCTTCGACAGCTTTCGGGGAGGGCCATAACCCTGTAAACTGACCAATAAGGCCTCTTTCGGCGAGATTCAGCGCTGATCTGCAAGTGTCTTCCACCGGCAAAGACACCGTTGGAATGCTTCCCAGTTTTTTGACGAACCTGAGCTGAGGTCCAGAGGGCTGTCGTTTCCCAGTAGCTGCAACGAGAGACCTGAACGCTTCCAGCTCAGGAGGTGGTGAAGGAAAGTCTTCAGAACCGCCGCCATGATCCATGACGAAGAAGGTCGCCCTCGAAAAGGAAACCAACCGATGCTAGGCCACAAACGGAGCCCCCATGCGAGGACAATGCAGCCTCCAGTAGAACCGACGTGTCGCGGCCAGCCAGCAATGTGCTAGTGAAGGCGAACCTAAGAGCCGCGAGTGCCTGTTGCGAACCCTAGAGGAGTTGCAGAGCTGATCTCCAGTACTCAGTTGTGAAAATTAGTCTTCATATCTTCTACACATACTTTTCAAAGACCCTTATTCAACCATATTTCCATATTAGTACAAGGTTCATAACAGTGCTCAACTTCAAGGAAAAACTTTGCTTCAAGACAACAAATCTAAAGGAAAATTTGATACAACACATCACTTCAAGCTGCCAAGCGATTTCAACATAGGTGTATGTATCACACTCAATTTAGCCCCTTTTACTTCACAATCCAGCCTATACTCAACCTACCCTCTAACAACAAACCTTATTCTTTTCCCACATGCCTGAGACACCTCCACATCTCTCGGCCACCAATTTGAGGCTACTCATCCTCTTATGCTCCCCCACTTAGGCCTTTCAACTTTCTTGAACTTGGCCTAAGGCCCTTTCAACCCTATGCAACCAATACTAAGGCCTTCTTGGCACTCTGTTACAGAATTAGGGCTTCAACCATATTCTTAGGAAAATACGTAATTTGAATTGGGTAGCCTCCTCTCCATGTCGAATAGATATATAAACTCAACCTGGTCACACAGAAAAGAAATCTTCCTTCTTCCACACAAAGCATACCTATTTCATAAGGTGATTGCCCTATTTCATCATGTTATCAGTCAATCAATGAATGGTAAAACTACCAATGATCCAATACATCATTTGTAAGGCTTGTAGGCTGCCTCTTTATTGACTAGCATTGTCTCTTTAATGGCTACTCTTTCACCTAGCCTTTGATACCATGTTGAATTTTCTTAAGAGAAATTGATTTTCTAATCTAATAATTACTTTGCAATGATTTCTTAATCAAGCCATCTTATGTCACATATATCATTAAGCAATTATACATAGAAAATATCGACAGTAATGCAATAATGACAGTAGGATCATAAAGAGACAACCAAGCACAAAAGAGACACAAATTTGCCCTGGGAAAACCCAACCTCGAGAAAAATCCTGCAACCTTTACTTAGGAGAAATTGTTTAATTTAACAAAAAGTACAATCCAATTTTTCTAGTTAAGCTTAGTCAAACAGACCAATGAAACCACCACAAGTCAAACAAGCTAAAATTCAACCTTCCTACGCAGAAGTCGGTTAACCTCAATCAAACAGACTGAAATTCAGTCTCCTACAACTGGCTAGAAACTCGGTCAACTTGCTTAGAAATTTAGTCAAAATTCCTAGAATTGTGGCCCACACATGTGAGATCAAAGATGGTCAAATGCTAGTCAAACTCAGCTGTTAAGAAATTTTGTCTTCCTTAGAAATTTTGGACTCTTACTCAATCTTCTTCACATGCATGAGAGATAGAGTGTGAGTTGTTTTTGTGAGTGAGAAAATGAGGTGATCGAATGCCCTTTTTATAGTGATTTAGTGTTACCCAAGTGGTGTGTCCTATCATTGGGTTGACTTGTACTTTTGGAGGCAAATTTAAATTTAAAATTAACTTTAAATTTCTTCTTTCAACTATATTTTAGGGTTATTTGAGTAGTTGGGGAATACCTCCTGCAGTTACCTAAAAATTAATAGTGAGTGTTATTCTCCTCAATCATGTTCAGTTATTGGAGTAACATGTTAAGCTCTTAATGAATAAATTGTTGTAAAATTTTTGAGCCTTGTGTTAACAAAGTCTCAAAATTTTGTGGAATTCAATTTATTTTAGATAGAATTTTGTTGACGATGTTAGAAATCCATCAACCAAGGGGTATCCCTGATGTGAAGTCCTAATTATACCTCACACAATTTGGAATAGGGGCCTCATCTGGAGTATCGACCAGGTTGCCATGTATTCTTATAGATTTTACTTGGTTATAACTATGAACAAGAGAGAGGAATGTGTGTGTGCCTTCGAAAAGCAAGTAAGTGTTCCTGGTGAGTGTTCAGTTGTAAGTGTGTCAAATTTATTCTATTACGAAGGAAAAGAGTAAAGTGAGCCTCTAAGAGAGAGGTAATAGTACCACCCAAGTAGAGAAACTTGTAGACAAGAAGAATCCGTTTGACATCCAACAAAATAGTCCACAAAAGATGCGACGGTCATTACAACCAATGAATGAGAAAGATCTGTCTAGTATCCTGTAGAATAGTCCACAAGGATGGGACAACAATAACAACCATTACAACACATTCTCAATATGATAAGTACTAAAATAACCGAAATAGTTCAACTACTTTAGCATAGATGAAAGCAAACATGAAATACAAACATCCATAGAATAGTCTTACAAATATTCATAATCCATGCATGAAGAACGTGTTGGCCATGAAGGCTTTTGTTATTAAGTAAAAGTTCCAAGACACATGTATACAATGAACATCACTAGCTCTAATAGTGGAGCATTGGAGCCACTCCTTGCTCCTCAAAAGAAGAATCTTGTCTCTCTAATGCCTTGTGGGAGGAGTCAAGGTGAAAATTCCTTTGCTCATACAATGAGAGTGTATATATAATCAAGAAGTGATGCTTCACCTTCCTTGTGACTCTTTGACTACCCTCATGACTATTTGTTTTCCTATGACTTCTTGACTTTACATGACTCTTCATATTCTGAATGTGTTCTTTGGAATTCCACTTTACAATACATTTTGAATAGGTAATTACATAATCCAAAATAATGACATGGCATATGATGACTTGTGACAGGACATGACATGACATTGATGACATGGACTGCATGATGATGTGGTAGTGCCAAGCTGTCCTTCTTGCTTCTTCTTTCTTTGTGTCTTCTTGAAAAGATGGCACATGTTCTTATTATTCCTCCTCCTTATGACTTGAAGATGAGGAATCTTCCATGTGATCTTGATCTTGATCTTCGTTATATTCTAGTGTTCCTTCGTCTTCTCACTTGATGATAATATTACCTCTTCAACTCCATATGTGTCTTCTATCATTTCCTCCTTCTCCATATACTTCTTCACCACCATGCCATAGCATGATAGAGTACCTGCATCTGCAATCCAATCATGACAAGACAACATCAGTCCAAATCCTAGTATAAGATGGTGCATATTGATCCATTGAATGAGTTGGATCTGGGTGACAGGATGGGAAAGAAGCTTAGTAACTATGCAATTGCACAAATCAGGAAGTTAGGGGTGAAGCTTGAGCCTTGATACTTCGGAATGTGCAGTTCAGGTTGGACTGAGGAATAAAATTGTGCAATCTAGGAGCTCAGTGTGACAGATGGAGGGGATGGGCACTGGATCAGCCTATTGCCCAGTTCTAGAGGAGAGAGGAGCCCAGATGATTGCGAAATTACGCAGTTCAAGAGCTCAGGGTTGAGGTTTGATCCTTGAGATTGTGCAATGTGTAGTACTAACTAGCCATGAGAGAGAAATTATGCAGTTTTTGGAGTTAGTGAGAAAGGTTGAAGGGATTTTTCATTGTTTCGGCCAACTACATAATTTTGGAGGCAAAACAGGCCTGGTAATTATGCAGTTGTGTAGTTCAAGAGCTCAGGGTTTGAGCTTGAGCTCAGAGATTGTGCAGTTGGGGCTAGGATGGAGGGTTGGATTGCATAATTCTAGGAGCCAAATGCTCGGTTTAAGTACTAGAACTACGCAGTGCACATTATTGGGAAGCAAGAAATGTGCTTTTTGAAGTGTCAAGGGACAAGGATGCAGCTTGAGGGTTGGAAATACGTAGTGCACAATTGAGTCTATCTCCAATACTCATATTTGTTCATCTCCATCTAAAGATAGGTAGGATGAGTAAAAAACATTTCACAAAATCCATGCTCTAACATAGCTACTGGGCAACTATTTTACAAACTAATTATATAACAAGATACATAGATAGATCATTCCTAATTTTTCAATAGGCCTCAAAGGAAGTACCCAAACTCAATGAGCAAGGACTGTAATCCCAATGCTTTGTTCCATTTGAATTCTTGTTCTCACATTTCTTTCCCAGATTTCCTCCCTCTCATCACTGGCATAGAGCTTAATGTTTGTTTAGTTACCCTTGCATAAGTGAGAGTTCTAATGTCTACCTTTGTTACCCCTAGGCCGAGGGAACATCTTCCCTCACTATCTCTAATCATTGTTCCTCCCATGGATTATTAATTTGTTGTTTCACCATTTTCCCCTTGTATTTCTCCTCAATTTTTCCATTTTCACCTTTTTTATTTTCTGCACTTATCTTCTTCATGTCAATTTTCTAAGGACTTATTGTGGCTCATTTCCCACTCCTCACTCATATATTTATATTACAATACATTAGAGAAATATTTATATTCCATATGATTAATATACATATTTCAGTCCTCGAGGGATTGCTTAGAAAACAAGGCTCATAGTCATTACAAGAAATACTCATTATGAGTCCAACACATTGTCACATGTAGGATTTCCCCCTATCACCTACGCTAAACCTAATTGACTTTCCATGAGAAATATCTTTATATACCATATAAGGGATATACTTATAAGGAATATACTTGTTTTGGTTCTTGGTGGATTGATTAGCACGACTTCAAGCCATTACAAGAAATACTCATTATGAACTTTGTTAGCCCTTTACAAAGCCTTTATTATTCAATGAAATATTCACCAAGATCTTACAAGATTTTATAATCCAATGAAAGATTCGCCATGATTTTACAAGATAATATAATTTGGTGAGATTTGCCAAAAAAATTATATATACATATTATATTATTGATAAAATTGCCTTCCATTTTCCCTATGTATCATGGGGATTCGCCCATTTATTATATATATAAATTTAAGGGGGTTCTTAAAATTTTCCCTAGTTTGGTCTCGCTAGTGAAATACTGACCAAACATCTCTTAAACATCCATGTAAAACTAAATTATGAAGGAAGCACAATATTCATTCAAAAAAAATAAATAAATAAATCATATACTTAACTGCATCTATATTATTGATGATGATGATGATGGTTAATTTCCCCAAACACTTATATGATCTATCAGGCCTTAATAAGGTAAGAATATAACTGTGGCTCTTTAATATTTTATTTCTATGATTAAGAATAAGCTAGAGAAGTGTTCCGAGATCATTATTGTTTTACTAACGTAACAATTCATGAAGGTTGGTAGTGTGGAAAATTTTTAAAAACGAGAGAGGATGTGAGTAAGGGTTGGGAACTCCAAGAGAAAGTGATTTTCATCTTCAACTCTCTTAGTATATTCCTCTATAGGATCATTTATGATGTTTCCCATGGTGTCCAGGGAGTCATAAATATTCTTAAGATAAATATCCTATTCTTTAAGGGGATCAAATTATTTTCTTTCATTTTACAGACAAGAATATTCCTCCAAAATGTTTTGGGCTCAACTTTAGAGTGGTGAAGAAGACACTTTTACCTCTTATTTACATAACATTTTCTTCCTTTTGAGAAGAGCTTTATACATACTCATATTTTCAAGCTTTACAACTCCATTAGGAGCAACTCTCATTTATTTCCTGGAAATCTTACAATCCTTATAATACAAAGGGTTGTAAGTTCTATTGTTCTTTTTACATGATACCTTGGTAGAAAAATTGTTAAAGATTTTGGAGATGATTGTAGTAAAGTTGTGTCAGATGAGATCGATGATATCATTATAATTAAGAGAACTAAATCCCTTGTTTATCTTTTAAGAAGATATCCATTTTACTTTTTTCAAATTCAATGTGACTTTAGATATCACCATTATTTTGCATGTGGCTAGTGTGTATACCAAGGTTTAGGGTTAAAAATAGGGGTTTGTGGTCATAATTAGGCTCGTGGTCATCCAAGAGGTCAAAATTAATTATATGGTTGAGAACTTGTGTATCAAATATTTCATAGTTTATAAGATTATTTCCAAGGCCATGAATGTACAAGTCATCTAGCCAGATGTAGGCCACTTGTTAATCTTGTTACCAGTAATAAGGTCTTGGTAACTACGAAGCTCAATTAGCTCAGTAACAAATAGTTTCATGGTTATTTATTCAAAATTTATTTGGAATTTTCAATCTATGTCACAATCCTCATCAAGCCATAGGGGGTTAGGGTTAGAGTTATTACTTAAAATAAGAGCTTGATAAGTAGCAGTTCTAGCATTGAAATCCCCAAGAAAAAGGATGTTTCCATCATTCCTTAAACTGTGAATATCATATTCTAAGGTAATGATGGGGAAATTATTTTCTAGGTTGTTCTTCTTATAGGACGCGTTGATAGGAGCAGAATAACATATTGTGAGAAAAATCCTATTGGAAACCTTGTCAGACATTTTGATCCAAATGTAGTGGTTAAGGGTGTCAATCTTATGAAGTCAAATATGGGGAGAAATAATATTTTTTACATAACAAGCTATACCAATGAAGCCTCTATGAGATGTTTTACTATCCCAAGCGGACCAAAGAATGAATCCATTTATGTTGGTAAACCTATATTAATCGTGCTCCCATGTTTCAACTAAGTAAAGACGATCAATATCACTTGGGATCCAACTTAACATAGGACCCTTACACTATGGAAAACCACAACAGTTCTAGAACAGGATCGAGAGTGTTCCTAATTCCTATTTATCACTTTTATTTTGGAATCTATCTGTAATAATAATATTCCTATTTATAATTTCCCGTTTGCCTTCCTTTCATGCCTACTTTAAGTTTTGGACCTCTTTGCTTAGTTCAACTTGGTCCTAATTTGTAGTCATTGCAAGTTACCTTAACACGAATTAGTCAATGTTTATGCTCAAAAATATTTCCCACACTTTTTTCTTATGTTAGATAACTTTTTCAAATTTGTCAGTTAATTTTTAGATATTGTTTTACTATTCCTATTGTTTCCTCATTGTTTTTCTCTTTTGGACCATCAATTATAAGGTTCGAGGCTCTTTTGTGGCACTCATGATCTACTTGAATTAATTTGTTCATTTCATATTTTATGGGTTTGATATCTATTTGATTCATTGTGTTGCTTAGGGATGAAGTATTATCTAGTTTTTCTTTTAATTCTTTAATCTTGCCTTTGAGGGTGCAATTTTCTTCAGACATTGGTCATTTTTTGTGTTTTATTTCTTGTATCCTAACTTTCATTCCTTGAATTTTAGTCATGAATGTTGTCATTCTTCCTTTTAACTTGTAGCTATTGTTAAAATTTTTGGATAATTCAATTTTGTGTTTCATAAGCATTGTTGATAAATCTTGTTTACATTGTGTTTCTCTTTCTTCTCTTCACTTTTCTAAATATTCAATGTATTGATAGACGCCCTTAAAAGTAAATTTTATTTTCTTGGTCTCCCTATGATAGAGTTAGGCTTAGAAATATGGGAAGAAGTACTCATAATTGTAACAAATAAAATATTGCAAGGAGAAGAGTGAGTAGGTAAATAAGCTAACGCACCTTGAGTCATAGGTACTAGGGTCCTATATTTGTTTAATTCTAAGAAGAGACATCAATTTTAGGTCAAAGATAGTATTTAATTATGAGACTTCAATTTGAGGCCGTATATAGTTGTCTTAGATGGGAATATGTGACGTCTGTATATATCGCTAGAGATGCAAAGTGTGTATTAGATGCAAAGATGCTAAGTCTATATTAGGTGTGACGATGTAAAGTCTACAGATGCAAAGTTTTTATATACAACCAAAGAGAAGATGTGAAGTCTATATATAAATAAATCTAACACTTCGTGTTTAGATCCTTATAGATGTGAAAAGCCACGGTTATCTTTCCTAAAGGCATACATGCAAAAACACAAATTTTGCGGAGATTGTATAGATAGATGGAGATAGTTATATTAGACGCAGAGATGAGTCGATTATGGTGCAATCATAATAATGTATTTTTATAATAAATTTTGTCTTTTTGCTAATAATTTTTTTATACTATAATGAAATTTTTATAATTAGCATAGGTCCATCTTAATTTAGGATTTATCAAGTGTTGAGAGGGGTCAAATATGTCAGGATAAAAACCTCCTTTTTAGTGATAAAAATGAATGAAGGCTTTCACCTTGATAGATTTGATTCCTTTAATATCTTGGTAGATCTAGAGTTAAAATGAACCTATGCTAGTTTTGAGAAACACACTAATAAAATGTTTTAACTCTAAGAAATTTTTAAAATGTTACATGTGAGGTCCATATTAAACATTGAGGGAATCATAAATCTCCCTCGTACATTGAATTAGAAATAACCTGTTGATGGAATAATAATAATAACTATTTATATATATTAAAAAAATTTAGTGAACAAGCATATTGAAATAATTGATTTATAATCCACATTAAAGTGTTTTTAGTTATTAATATTTTTTATGTGTTACATATCAAATCCGTATTAATAATGGAGTAAATTACACATATCCTTCATAATGAGAAGTTAAAATATAATTAATTTTTTAATTTAACTACTTTATATAAAATTATGCAATTTAATACGACATTGAAATATTCTATTGAGTCCAAGAGGATTGTGGACATTGAATTTTTTTATTTATCAAAAATGTTGATATTTTTTGTTATTGTTACTATTATTAAGTTTTAGTGTAAATTTTATTTTATTACTTTAAAATGTAATATTACGTCTTCCTCATATTGGTTGTAGAGCTTCTCTTGGCATAAAAACCATAGATCTATATTAACTCTTGATCTACGGAGCTCCTAGAGGGATCAAATCTCTCAAGATGCAAAACTCATTTTGAGTGGGGAAAGGTTTTCACCTCCACAGATTTTATTTATCTAGGGTCTTGGTAGATGTGGATTTAAGATGAATCCATGATATTATTAAGAAGAAAAGAAATAAAATCTTTCAACTTCATCCAAGTCCATATTAAACATTGAAAGAAATACAAATATACCTGATACCTTGAAATATAGAGCTGAAATCTTATAATCTTACATCTTACGCTCCCTGGAATTGACATCTACGTCATCCCTTGAATTGAAAGAAATACAAATCTACTTGAAATCTTGAATTATAGAGCTGAAATCTTACATCTTACATCTTACACTCCCTAGAGCTGACATCTACCTCATCCCTTGAATTATAGAGCTGACATCTTACACTCTCTAGAGCATGCCCTCCATCATTTGAGGAACTTTATTCACTGTTTCAGTTTCATTGAGACACCATTTGGGCATTCCTCCACCAACAAGTAATAGCCCTGACAACACTGAATGTCCAATTGAGGTGGTTGCTACAGATTTTGACTTGTAGGCTTAGTTCTACTATGCTCATGGTCATTTTTTAAAAATTGTATAATTCTCTCTCCGGGTGAGTTTGGCTCATTTTTATTATGGTCTCATTTTTTTGTCAAGTATGATCTCACTTGCCTCTTTGTGAAGAGTGAAATTTTGGCTATGATCCAATATCCCTACAGAAAGAATAACCTAGAATCTCCGCAACACGCATGTAAATCTTAGTTTTGAAGGAGATACAATATTTTTTCCACAAAATAAAATAGATAAAAAAAGAAAGAAAGAAATTTGAAAACTCACATACTTGCATGCTTTTGTATTATTATGATGTAGTCATAATAATGTTTTTTTAATACATTTTATGTTTTTTTTCTTAAATATTTCATTTATACTGTCATGAACATTTTATAATTAACATAGGTCCATCTTAAGTTAGGATCTATCAAGTGTTGAGATCTATCAAGAGTTTAGGGGGATCAAATATCTCAATATGAAAACCTCATTTTGAGTAAAAAAAATGAAGAAAGACTTTCACCATGAGAGATTTGATTCCTTTAAGCTCTTGGTATATCTAGAATAAAAATGAACCTATCGTAGTTTTGAGCAACACACTTAACTATAAGAAATGTTTAAATTGTTACATGTGAGGCACATATTAAATATTGAGTGAATTACAAATCTCCATCATAACTTGAATTAGAAATAACCTATTGATTGAATAATAATAAGAGCTCTCTAGCTCATTCTATTTGTATTAAAATCTTTTAGTGAACCTGCATATTGAAATATTTTATTTATAAGCCACATTACACACTTTTTTGTTATTAATATTTTTGAAGCAAAGGCATATCAAATCCATATTAATAATGAAATAAATTAAACATTTCATTCATAATGGAAAGAAAAAATATAATTAATCTTTTAATTTAACTACTTTATATAAAATTATGAAATCTAATATGACATTGAAATATTTGATTGATTCCAAGACGATGGTGGAAATTGAATTTTTTTATTTTTCACAAACATTGGTCTTTTTGGTTGTTACTGTTTTTAAATTTGTTAGTGTAAATATTATTTAATTAATTTGAAATGTAATATTGCCTGACAACATCTCCCTCATATTGGTTTTAGAGCTCCTCTTGGGACAATAATCATAGATCCATCTTAACTTATGATAAGGATCCAATCTCTCAAGATGGGGATCAAATCTCTCAAGATGCAACATTCCTTTTGAGTGAGGAAATGTTTTCACCTCCAAAGATTGAATTTATTTAGGGTCTTAGTTATTTCTCTAGGGTTTTGGTAGATTTGGTTTGATGATGAATTCATGCTAGTTTTGAGAAGTACACTGCAAGAAAATTTTTTAAATGCACCAAAAATTTAAAATGTTACAAGTCAAGTCCATATTAAATATTGAAGGAATTACCAATCTACCTCATACCTTGAATTAGAAAAAATCAATTTAATAAATGCACGTCTTTCTCACAATAAAAATTCAAAATGTAGGAAAAATTCAATTTAAATTACTTTATTTTTCTTTATGTAAAGTTGATATATAATTAGATTATTTAACAGGAACATTGAAATTAAATACTACTTTTTAAATATTTTAGTTTTACTAAACATAGAATGAATTACACATCATGGAATGTCAATGGATTTTACGTGTTATATGTAAACTCTATATTAAGTGGCTAGATAATTCTTTATATCCCTGCTTAAAAAAATATTTTTAACTTTAAAATATTTCATCTTTTAATAAATTTAATTTAAAATTAAAGCCGATTTTGAATGATTTTATTACCATTAATTTTTTGTCATTGTTGTTTTGTTGTTTTTTAGTTAAGCAAAATATTTTTTTTAGTGATAAACTTAACATTATGTAACCACATTTCCTGTTCTTCCCAACACAAAAACTATTAAAATTTCATTCTTAATATTAAAATTGTTATTATAATTTTAATATTATATTTATAATAAAATATTACTTGTATTCACTTTTATGTTGTGATTTATTTACTATTGTTGTTATTTATTTACTACAATAG
Source organism: Pinus tabuliformis (assembly GCA_031772625.1). Lineage (NCBI taxonomy): Eukaryota > Viridiplantae > Streptophyta > Pinopsida > Pinales > Pinaceae > Pinus > Pinus tabuliformis. The sequence goes on along the minus strand of CM062820.1, from coordinate 217,412,086 downwards.
TAAAAATGGGGTGATATATTTTTCACTATAATAAATATGATGAGGTGGGAATAAGCTTGATATATTTTGCCCATGAGTAGATATTTTTTACTTACAAAAAAGAAGCATTGTTCCTATCAAACAAGAGTCATTATATATATAAATTATTTAAATAAATTATCGTCAATTTATTATAAACAGTGAAAAGTAAAACTAGCAATTGCACCAGATGTTGCAAAGGAAACACCATAAGGGATAATTTGACAAGAATCATCACATGTAAAAGATCATTGAAGATAAAGACTAGTAAACGTAGAATATGAATGATTTACATTATGCAAATACTTTTCCCCTCCCATAATAGGCTCTTCCATTTACATTATGCAAATACTTTTCCCCTCCCCTTATAGGCTCCTCTTCTTCCTTGTGTGTATCATCTTTTCATCATTCATTAGTTATTAAAAAAAAAACACATTGTTTGGTCTTAGGTTCATCCTACAATCCTAAGTTGTAGAAATCATAGCATTGACATAAGCATGTATGATATAAAAAAGAAACATTGTTTGGTCTTAGGTTCATCCTACAATCCTAAGTTGTAGAAATCATAGCATTGACATGGGCATGTGTTATACAGTTTCAAAATCCTAATCCCCCTCCTAATCCCTGTTTCCAAACCCTTAATACAACTAAATGATTATTTGAGTTAATATATGGAGCCACTGATATACAAGTGAATGCTCTATGTGAATACCTTGTCTAGTGGATAAATCCTTTTCAAGGTCTTATTTTTCTTTGATATAATGGGGATCTTTTCTTCTAAGTATGATGTAGTGCTTTCCCTGCCAAACACCCCTTGATTAATACTCACATCAATTTTAATCCCCGGTTCCAAACCCTTAATACAACTAAATGATTATTTGAGTTAATATATGCAACCACTAATATATACGTGAATGCTCTATGTGGATACCTTGTCTAGTGGATTACTCCTCTTCAAGGTCTTATTTTTCTTTGATATAATGGGGATCTTTTCTTCTAAGTATGGTGTAGTGCTTTTCTTGCCAAACTCCCCTTAACTAATACCCAAATTTATGTTTTCATATAATGTTGTCCATGAGTGCTCTGGTTGGACTATCATATGCCCAAAACCACAGTGATACATACCCTAATTTAAGTCTTCATTTAATTTTTTTCTCCCTGTTATGACCAACTCAAGCTCAACTCAAGCTCAATCTAATCCTTTATTATTTCTTCCTATTAGCATTTCTTAAATAAATTATCTACTTCATAGTGTCTAATATATTTGCACAAGCATTTACAAAGGGGTCGGGGGAGATATTATGCAATAAAATATTTTTATATCTTATATAATATCTCCATCCACCCCCAACCTCATATATTGCATTATAAATCTATTATAAAGCAGGGTTTTTTCATCTCATCTGTAAGTTCATATATCCTTTGCAACGATAATTCGATCACATTGTAAGTTCATATATCCTTTGCAACGATAATTCGATCACATTGTAAGTTCATATATCCTTTGCAACGATAATACGGTCACATCCACTGATTCAATGTTGTGTTGAAGTCAAGGATCCAAAGGATGTGTTGATCCCTCTACAATAATTCCTTCACACATGTAAATAAAATCTAGCATAGAAAAAAATACATAAAATGTTTGGATGTATCAAGGAATCTATCTTTGAATGCCCTTATGATCTTAACAATATCACCTTCCCTCTATAGAAGTCCCATTAACATTAATATATCTCTTTGTGTAACAACCTTCTATAGTGCAATATGAAATATGAAATATTATATGATTAAATGGAATTTAATCATTGTACAATTAAAATTCTCCTCTAGACATCATAATCAACGAATAGAGAACTTCAATAGAAGCCTATAAGTCACATGATACATAACAAAAATAAAAAATTATTATTTAAAAATTAATTTCGAGATTATTGATTTTCTTAAAAGGCATTCTATTCTTTCTTTTAATTTTTATATAATCACTAATTAATAATTGTTGAAAATCCAAATTTCTTTTCTAATTTATTTCATTTCATTTTCCTTTCATAAATATTTTTTTCCATTTCCTTTCCTAAATCTATTACTTAGGTTAGTAATATAAATTTATGTAAACTTTAAGTTTGAAAATTATTAAAAAATTGTGAATTTGGAAGTTGTATATATCTACTTTCATTAAATGCATCAATTACAAAGATATTATAAATTAAAAATATCCAATCACTTTTTTTTCCCATCAGGAAAAATCGTAATTTCATTAGAAAAGAGGAAATTACATGTTGTAGATGCTATTGCATATGTTGAGCATGATCAAGATCATGAAAAACAGAAAAGTTGCCATTGATCCATGTAGGGGACAACCATAAAACCATAACTGATGTACAAAATAAAGTAACAATATGTAATATGTACCGAGATAGTCTATATATACAAAAAAAGGCTTAAAGCCTGATCAAAAATATATGTATGCATGAATAAAGTAACCATGATATGTTAAATATTCAGATTCATAAAAGGTCTGTGGTAATATTGGAAGAAAGTATTTCCTTCCTGTTCTCTGATCAACCAGATGCCCGGCTCCCCAATCGCAGCCTCTTTGGATAGGCTGTCGGCAGCTCCGTTCTGCTCCCTGTAAATATGTGTGCAAGTGAAAAAATATCCAATCACTTAAGAAATAAAGTTATATCCTTAAAAATAGAAACCTTTTTAATATTACACAAATGAGAAGCAAAAACGTAATTTTTATTTGATGAACTATACATTTTTATACCAATATTTATGAACATAAAACAATGAAAAGTTGGAAGATTTTTTATTTACTATACTTTTTTAGAATTTTTATATAATCACTAATTACTAATTATGGAAAATCCAAATTTCTTTTTAAATTTATTTCATTTCATTTTTTTCTATTTTCCTTTCATAAATATGTTTTTCCATTTTTCTTTCCTAAATCTATTACTTAGGTTAGTAATATAAATTTATCTAAACTTTAAGTTTGAAAATTATTAATCTATTATTTAGGTTAGTAATATAAATTTATCTAAAATTTAAGTTTGAAAATTATTAAAAAGTTGTGAATTTGAAACTTGTATATATTTACTTTCATTAAATTCATCTCAATTACAAATATATTATGAATTAAAAATATCCAATCACTTAAGAAATAAAGTTATATTCTTAAAAATAAAATCTTTTTTAAAATCCTTTTTAATATTACACAAACGAGAAAAGGTTTATTGAAATATATTTTTTTATACTCTCAATATTTGATAAACTAAATATATTATGAATTAAAAATATCCAATCACTCAAGAAATAAAGTTATATTCTTAAAAATAAAAACTTGTTTAATAAAAACCTTTTTAACATTACACAAACGAGAAAAGGTTTATTGAAATATACTATTTTATACTCTCAATATTTGATAAACTTAAAATGCACTACATTAATAGCATCCTACTTTAAAAATAGCTTTTATCCAATAATATTAACAACAACCAATATATTAAAATATATTTTTTTTAATATCAAAATGCAAGGCCAATAAAGAATTTTCTGGCAGTCAATGTTTTCCGTACACTTAATTATTATTTGTATTTTAATGTTTTCAATACACCTTTTTCTTACTAAAATTTCATATATATACAAATAAAGCCTCTAATTTTTTTATTTCAAATCTATAAATATAATTCCAAAATATTTAATAAAATTAATTTAAAATATTCGAAAACAACTTAAAAATTTCTTTGACATACATCACATTTTTAATATCCAATAATGTTAACAACAACCAATATATTAAAATATTTTTTCATAAAAAAATGTAAGCCCAACAAAGAATTTGCTTGCACTCAATATTTTCCTTACACTTAGTTATTATTTATATTTTAATGTTTTCCAAACACCTTTTTCTTACTAACATTTCATATATACAAATAATGTGTCATTTTTTAATTTCAAATTTCAATAATATTTTCATCAATATTTAATATGTAAAATAAAAAGGGGATAAAAGACATGGAGAACACTTGAAAATCAAATTCAAGTGACATATTTGTCCACCTTTCATATGTAAGGAAACATGTGGTTAAGAAAAAGAAAAAACCTTTCAAAGTGGTTAAAAAAATGGAACTTAGGAAACATGTGGTTAAGAAAAGGAAAAAAACTTTCAAAGTGGTTAAAAAAATGGAACTCACTCCAAAAAAAACTCATATCACTGTTTAGATATCAAATATATATATTTTTATATTAAAATGCAAGGCCAATCAGAAATTTACATGCATTCATTACTTTCCTTGCACTTAGTTATTATTTGCATTTCAATGTAAAAATCAAATGTGATATTTTTTAACTTTTTCTCTTTTGTCAATTTTCATATGTAAAAATAAATTGTGTTAAATATTTATTCATAAAAATCAAATATATGATATATTTTTTTGTCTGAAAGATTTCAAATAAAACCCATGTGTCCAGAAGAAAAACCAACCAATCTGATCAATATAACAATCCATTTCATGTATCCATTACTTCATTATAAAAGTGATATACACATTTCTAACGAACAAGGCAAAAGGACTAATAAATCCAAATCTTTGCAATAGAATCATGCCACTCTCGAATTGTTATAACCGAACATACGGACCTCCCACAGATTTCGAGGCATATTGTTTACGATTGACCAATGATCACTGTAAATTAATGAACCATATACGATACTGAAATCTTAATTTTGATTGTTCTTTTACATGAAATTTTAAATGGATCACAATTTCAGCGCACACTGAACCTAGTTGGCCATTCTTCTCCATCTCCAGCATCCAAGTTTCATAAATTATTCCCATTACATATGTAAATAAATACCCAGGTGGCCATTCTTCTCCATCCAAGTTTGATAAATTATTCCCATTATAGATGTAAATAAATAAAAAACTAAAACAGAAAAATATAGGAAATGTATAGCAGTAACAAAGTACTAGCTACAACCAACTCATCCGGATTACACAGTACTCACTGCTCGGCCATTCCAAAGGTTACCACCACTGTATTTTGCAGTCCGAGAGAGACACACATCGCACTGCTCGACCATTCCGAAGGTTACCACCACTGTATTTTTCATTCAGAGAGAGACACAAATATCTAGAGAGGTTCGTATTTCATTTGATCCAGATTACAGTACTCACTTCTCGGCCATTCCTAAGGTTACCACCACTTCTCGGCCATTCCTAAGGTTACCACCACTGTGTTTTGCATTCCAAGAGAGAGACACAACTCACTCCTCGGTCATTCTGAAGGTTACCACCACTGTATTTTGCATTCTGAGAGAGAGACACATCCCACTCCTCGACAATGCTAAGGAGTTACCACCACTGTGTTTTTCATTTAGAGAGAGAGACACATATCTAGAGAGGTTCGTAGACACATATCTAGAGAGGTTCGTATTTCATAGAGAGGTGAAAGAGATGGGTAGGGTTTATTGAGTTAGGTAGGTAGTTAGATAGTAGTTAGTTAGGTAGTTAGATAGTGGATCTAATGGTCTAAAATATTTTAATCATCTAACATTTGATCTGATGGTGCATAAGGGTACACAGTAGCAGCTGAGAGAGTTGTCTTCAGAGGGGAATGCCTTACGACGTAATTAATATTTAAAAAACAATGCAATATTTACATTTTAAGGAATTACAAGGACCCAAAGATTCATTTATTCCGTGTTTGCGGATGGGATGACCGAAAGCATAATGGAAATGAGAACGTCCCATCCCAAAGCTCATACAATTTCTTAAAAAAAGGTTCCAGGGCCAACTTGAGGGTTGATTCAACTATGTTTGACAAATTTGAACAATCCATGCACCAATTGTATTCGCATTAGTACCAATCCTCTAATCACTACATCCCTCCTGATTATTCTATCTTATCATCATGTGGCATTCTTTGATTAAACAACTTCGATTCCATACCTAGAAACGACTCTCGTCCATTTATCCTTGCCACCCACAGCGATTGCGTCATCCTGCTAGCCTCTTTTATGTGATCTTTTAAAACTACTAGGATAGGGCCTGCAAGATGAGTTGTATAGGGGAATCCACTAACATCCAATAGTATGCTTCCATGTGTCTGCAGAGAGAAAGGGTTCTCGCGGCCTACTTTTTCATTTAATTCCTTAATAATTTTTTCTAAGGGTCTTTGTCTTCCTCTTCTCCTTTCTCCACATTGGTTGGTCTGTCTCAAAACTATCGCGGACAAAAATGTTACGGGTTGAGCTATATGGGGGCTCCATAAATGGGCTAATAGAAAAAATTTTGATTGTTATGTTGTTTGCTCCATGTCTTCTGAGAGGGTTGTTTGGCCACTCTAATAACTTGGTTGGAAATTATACAATCTTGGGATTAATCAAAACTATTTGTGGACAATGATTTTCAAATCACAATCATCATAATGCTTAGAAAACCTGTACATAGAATATCTAAGAGATAGTGACTAGAAGCATTCATTTACCAATCCTCAACCCTTATGGTCCACATTCTAGACACCATGACCTTCCATGTTCGTCACATAGGCTATAAGGTGGTAGATCTATTGGAAAACCATGGATGATTGGACTCTCTATAAGTTTTCTCGTCCTATTGGAATCTAGAATTTACACTTACTAGATTCCACCCTTAAATATGAATGTTGGTAGCTAATCGAGAAAGAGATTGATAGCCCAAATGGGGTGGTTATAGGGGAAGGAGTGATCTAGGTCTCTCCAGAAATGCTTAGAATTTAGAAGTGGTTTTGAAAACGCTCAAAAGTCTAAGTTACTAAATTGAAGTGAAACTAGGGTCAGAATGAATATCTCATTACAAGATTTCCAACAGTGCAAATGACACCTCAATCCGAGTTGATATGTGAAAGTTATGGCCAATCAAAGTTTTGGTCAAACTAGGCCCATTGGCAGCCACTAACGAGGTGAAAACTTGATAGATCACGGTGACAGTTTTCGGCGGTTAGAAAAGGAAAATTTGTTGCCTACTTAATTTTTCTAATGACCTTAAAAATATGCTCATGGGTTTTTGAATAACTTAACCTCATATATATATATATATATATATATATATATATATATCTATATATATATATATATATATATATATATATATATATGGGGTGGCGGGCCACTAACCCTACCAACCCCTCATGTATTTTTATAAATGGTCATATGGCCATGTCATTTCAAAGACCATATACATATGGCACCATGTATTAAAATGGGTCGGCAGCGTTTGAACCCGCGCCGGACAGATGGCCAGCCTACCCAATGCAGTGACCCAACCCATATGAAAATTTTAATATGCCACTAGTAGTTAACCATAAACCAAACTCATTACAATGCGCCCAATAAAATAATTGCTAGGTTTTTGAAATTAGAGCAGCGGGTTTTCAATCGAGCCTACTCCCCAACAACCAATTATTTTTAAAAATGCCAACTAATGGGCCAATGACTAAGAAAGTCCCACCATTATGTGGGGGATGAGTTGCACTTGAATATTTATAAAAATGGATCTCCTTCTTGTGTAAGCCTACCTGATTTCTAGTACGAGATATTCCTTTCTCACCTTAGTTGCTCCATCCCCAGCTCAATAATTTCACCACAGGGGGCTCTGGTCAAGTCACCTCATTGAAATTTTTCTAGGTCCTATCACAATGTCCATTATAATTCTTAGTAGCTAAAATATTATTCAAATCATTTGATGCACTTGGCATTTCTAAGGAAAATTTCTCTTGATCCCCCTAACTTTCAGGTGAGAGTTTTATTTATTTATTTTTCAAATCTTTTATTTATGGGCTTATCAACCTTGTACATTTGTCAAAACACTAGATCATGCATAGATCATAGTATCAAGGTTGAAACCACCCTCTATGGAAGCTAGACTCCTGAAACACTATTATACCTCATCTATGTGAAACCACCTCCATCTCGTTGCTCTCGAAGCTTCTCACCCTCTTTGGGAAAAATTCCTTTTTGACACCATCGCGAGTATTATAGAGACCGGAGTGATGCCATCGCTTGATTAACAAGGTGCAGTAGGCGATCATCACGGTTTTGAGCTTCATAAGGGCGATGATTCTCATTTTATGGTTTCATGAGCTATTTCTTCACGAAAAGCTCTAGATATTTTCCAAGCAAAGTTAAAGGAGGGATCTGAGCTGTATACATTGATGAGTGTACTATATAATGATCATGTTTCAGGCACTTTAGGGTATGTCATAGGGAAGTTCAAGAGGCATGAAAAAATACTATGTAAAGCTAGTATGAATATTGTTGCTCTATTTATGATTTCTAATTCAACTTTTATCCCTTGATTCAAAATTGAAATCCATTTATTATATTATCTTTCTCTTTCTCTAATGTTTTATATATTTGAGGCTTCTTTCTTAAGCTCTACTCCCCTCTCAATCTCTAGTTGTAGTCTTGTATCCCCATTTATTCCTTCGCAAGTGGGTGCTTACCTCTTCATGCTAGCCTCCCTTTCTAGGTCACCTTTTACATGAATCCATTCCCTTTTCCTCTTTGTTTCCTTGTTGTTCACTAATTTTTTTTTAATACTCCCTCTTTATTCCCCCTTTCCTTATTACTTTTCCCCCCACCACTCCCGTAGGTGGATCTTTCTCATGAGGTTATTACCCACATTTCTTCCTTTTTTGTGTCCTTCTTAGTATGTAGTACTAGGTCAGAGTCATGCCTTGAAAATGTGTTTGTGTTCGCTCAGGGCCACCTACTATTAGGAGCGATCCTCCATGGACCTCACATTCAGATCCATGCAACAAGAAGTTTCTCGGATGGAAAGGAAAGGGACTCCCATTGATAGTAGCTTTCAAAAATAGAAGTCCTGGTGGGTTTTGCTAACTAGGTGATAGATGTTGCACATACATGTGGGAGGTTTGTATACCATTTATTTGTATTAGCATCTAAATTTTCTTCTAGCTAGATTTATGTAGGATTGTTCTGAGCATAAAGCTAACACCTTAGATTAGCATATGAGATTCATTGAGCATCGTCTGAGAATTCCTCCACCAGCTAGTAGTACACCCGACAACACAGAAAATCCAATTGAGGTGGTTGCTATGTATTTTGACTCCTAGGCTTAGTTTTTCTATGCTCATGGTCATTTTGTTTTTGAATTATATAACGATCTCTCCCAACTAGGCTATCTTGTTTTTAATATGATCTCACTTTCTTTTCAAGTATGATCTCATTTGCCTCTGTGAAGAGTGCAATTTCTTCTATGGTTTGGTCTCCCTAGTGAAATACTGACATGCTTCTATATTATTGATGATGATGATGATGGTTAACGTCCACAAGCTTTGATAAAGTCTATCAGGCCTTAATAAGGCAAGTGGGCAACTAGGTCTCTTTAATATTTTATTTCTATGATTAAAAAGAAGAGAGAAGCATTCCGAGATCATTGTAGTTTCACTCATTTAACAAGTCATGAAGGTTGGTAGTGTGGAAAATGTTTTAAAAAGGAGAGCGGATGTGAGTAAGGGCTAGGCACTCCAAGAGAAAGTGTTTTTCATATTCAACTCTCTTGGTATCATAAAGGGGGCATATTCTTTCATTCCAAGGTGTTTTTTGAAATAACCAACATCCAATTTCACTTTCAAGATCGTGAGAATTAGTTCTTATCTTTGAAATGTTCATTTTATTCTTAGCATTGGTCAAGACGAAAATATAATTCTAGTTAGAAAAAGTGGGGTTGATCACCTCCTTATAATATCTTAGATTCCTTTTTCCCTCTAACGCCTTATCATCCCACATATTATCCTTAAATTTGGAAGTGAGTTTCAAAGATGAACTTTTTTTTAGTTCAAAACCAATGATGAGTCGACTTAAAATTGTTTTTAAACTCACAATAATATTTCCACCCTCCTGTAATCCTTTTCTCAATCTATAGTTCCCGTTGAGATGATGGAGAATGTAAATACCTTAAAATTTGTATGAGGAAACCTTCTCCAAGTAATTGTAATCACAAATGAAATTATCATAGTTTTTCTTTTTACATTTAATTATCATGACTTTAGCCTTGTTAGTATTAATAGTCATACCCATATTGGAGTCGTAATCATGAAGGATTCTAAATTGTTTATCAAGATCATTAGGCCTATCGATAAGAAGAATGATAATGTTATCATACAATAAAAAAGTAATGACTATACCAACGAGCTGGGGTTCATTGAATCTTAGAGCTTCTCAACATTCTTCTATCTTATCAATGTAAATGCCAAAAAGGGAGTGGGTTAGGAGACATCCTTTCTTAACTCCGATATTTCTTTTAGTCACCTAAGAGCAACCCTCGATGGTCTTAAGTGTAGCAATAACATTATTTTGTAACCTAGATACAACAACTCCGATATTGAGAGGAACCATGATCTCTTCGAGCCTTTTCCATAACTTCTCACGAGGGATAGTGTCGAAAGCTTTTCTAAAGTCAACAAAACAACTAAAGATATCAATTTTACTATTGCGACACTCCTCGAGAATGGTACTAAGAGTGAAAAAGTGGCCAATAGTTGAGTGATGCCTCCTAAAACTAGCTTTCCCTTTAGCTCTTTTACCATGAGTTCCAACTCAAATTCTAATCTTCTTTTCCAAAATTAGCCCATATAATTTAGCTAAAATGTGACTAATAATGATAGTCCTATAGTTAAAGGGAATGTTTTCATCCCCTATTTTAAAGATAGGGGCAATAAGGCTTTGTGTCCAAGTCTTAAGGAAGTCGTGTTTCACAGCAAAATTGAGGAGTTTTTGTATGTGAAGGATGATGATAGACCTTCCCATTTTGAAAATTTTAGCTTGATAACCTTCAATATCCCTAAATTTCCCATTAGCAAGGTTTTCAAGCTTGAACTCCATGTCTTCAAAAGAAAATGTATCTTCCTCTAAAGGAGCTTTTATCATGTTTCCCATGGTGTCCAGGGAGTCATAAATATTCTTAAGATAAATATCTAATTCTTTAAGGGGATAAAATTATTTTCTCACATTTTAGGGACAAGAATATTCGTCCAAAACGTTTTGGGCTCAACTTTAGAGAGGTTAAGAAGACACATTTGCCTCTTATTTATATAATATTTCTTTTCCTTTTGATCAGATCTTTTTACATACTCATATTTTCAAGCTTTACAGTTCCATTAGGAGAATCTCTAATTGCTTTCCTAGTAATGTTACAATCCTTATAATACAAAGGATTGTAAGTTCTATTGTTTTTTTTACAAGATATCTTGGTAGAAAATTTGTTAACGATTTTGGAGAGGGTTGTAGTAAAGTTGTGGTAGATGAGATCAATGTTATCATTATAATTAAGAGAACTAAATCCCTTGTTTATCTTTTAAGAAGATTCCATTTTAATTTTGTCAAAGTGAATGTGCCTTTGGATATCACCATTTTTTTACATGTGGCTAGTGCGTATACCAAGGTTTAGGGTTAAGAATAGGGGTTTGTGGTCATAATTAGGCTCGCGGTCATCCATGAGGTTGAGAACTTGTCTATCAAATATTACATATTTCACAAGGCTATTGCCAAGCCCATGAATGTACAAGTCATCTGGCGAGATGTAGGCCACTTATTAATATTGTTACAATAATAAGGTCTTGGGAACGAAAAAGCTCAATTAGCTCATTAACAAATAGGTGCTTGGTTATTTCTTCAAAATTTATTTGGAATTTACAAGCTAAGTCACAATCCTCATCGGGCCATAGGGGGTTAGCATTTGAGTTATTACTTGAAAGAAGAGCTTGATAAGTAGTAGTTCTAGCATTGAAATCCCCAAGAAAAAGAATGTTTACCTCATTCCTTAAACTGTGAGTATCATATTCTAAGGTAATGAAGGGGAAATTATCTTCTAGGTTGTTTTTCTTATAGGAGGAAGAGTAAAAATGTAAGAAAAAATTTGATTTAAATTACTTTATTCTTCTCAATGTAAAAATTATGTTATTTAATAGGAATATTGAAAAAAATTGTTTATGCCCAACAATAAGGTTTTTTTTAAAAATAATATATTTTTTAAAATATTACATCTTCACTAAACATAGAATAAATTACACAAAGGATATAATCAATATTAATTTTGCATGCTGTGTAGACTCTATATTAAATAGCTAGAAAATTCTATATAGCCCTCCTAAAAAATAAATTAATTGCTTTTAACTTTCAATTATTCTATCTCTTAATAAATTTGATATGGATTACGTTATCTTATCATCATTAACTGGCATTCTTCGTGGATTAAACAGCTTCGGGCTTCGGGTCCACTGATCGGGGTTTGTTCGCATCTTTGTGATTACCATTATCGGGAGGGTTTACTGGGGTTGGATTAAGCATGAGCTTAGGGCCCATTCCCGGAAATGGGCGTGATGGCAGATTTTGAAGTGAAGAAGAGGCGGGAATTTGATATGAGCCCAGGTAACTATTCTTTTGCCAAATTGAATAACTCGACCTAAACATGTCCACTGTTGGTCTGTTGTTGCCACCGTCGTCGTGATTGGCATATTCAAATGCTATCGGTTGCTCCACTCCGCCTGCAGCCCTTAATGGATTATTCTGCAATGTACCTTCTCCTGTAAATCCAACCTGTTCAACAAAATAAGAAAAAGAATTGCTGCAACTTCTCCCTTTTAAATCAGATGACACAAGTGTATGACCAATAGGATTCTCATGATTTGGCAAGAGAGGAATAGGTTGGAATTTCATGTCGTAACAGGAGGAGGAGGAATAGGTTGGAATTGCTCTGTTGTTGCCACCGTCGTGATTGGCATATTCAAATGGTATCTGTTGCTCCACTCCTGCTGCAACAATTGGATTAATCTGCAATGTACCTTCTTCTGTAAATGTAACCTGTTCAATAAAATAAGAATAAGAATTGCAGCTTCCTCCTTTTAAATCAGATGACAGAACTGTATGACCAATAGGATTCTCGCGGTTTGTCAAGAGAGGAATAGGTTGGAATATACAGGAGGAGGCATAGAAAAATGGATGCTGCAGTGCTTCCTTAGGCATGGGCCTTCTCTTCCGATCCCACGACAACAAACTGTTTATGAGATCAATGGCCGCGGCACTTGCTGTCGGTAGAAGACACGACAATTGTTTAGTGGAATCAACATTCCCAAACTCTTCTGGAAAGCTGTAACCCTTTAAGTCGGCAAGCAGTAACCCCTCACGCCAACTTCGGGTATCAGGAGAACCAATGACAGAGCAAATGCTATGCAGCTGATGTAGCGCGTTAGAGCCTGTAAATATTGGATAACCAGTGAACAGCTCCGCCATGATAACGCCCATTGCCCAAATGTCATTGGACAAACCATATTCAGTGGATCCAAGCAAAAGTTCGGGTGCTCGATATGGTCGTGTCCCAACATATGATTCCAGTGGCTTATTCCATATTCTAGTAGCCAGCCCGAAATCAGCAATTTTAATAGACGTACCTCCCCTCACTAATAAATTCTGTGGTTTCAGGTCCCTGTGACAATATCTTTCATAAGACATGCTTTGAAGCCCTTTCAAAATCTGGAAGCAAAAGCTTCGCACCTCGTCCTCGGAGAACGAACGACCTCTTCCTCTCCTCTGGAGTTCTGACAGATCGCAGTCCATCAGCTCAAGCACCGCGTACAACGTGGTGCCCTCCAATATGATATCATGCAGGTAAAGTATGTTGGGATGAAACCTCAAATCCGCTAAACATTTCACCTCTGCGCAATCCTCATATCTAGAGAAGTTTCCGTTGAGTCTCTTGATGGTCCAAAATTCGCCCGTAGCCTTATCCACTGCCTTCCAAACCCACTGCCTTCCAAACGGTTCCATGACTTCCTTTTCCCAACTCCTCAACAATAACATAACGATCCATGGCACTCACTCTGAAATTAGAAAACAGTAACAACACTCGCCTTCTGTTCTCTTCACTCTGAAATTAGAAAACAGTAACAGTCTTTCTCTTCTCTTCTCTTCTCTTCTCTTCTCGCCACAGTCAGCCTTCTCTTCTCTTCTCTTCTCTTCTCGCCACCCCAAGTATTAGACTGACCTTCCAACTTTGCTCACTCTGAAATTAGAAAACAGTAACAGTGGCCTTGCCTTCTCTTCTCTCCTCTCGCCTCGCCACGCCAAATATTAGACTGAGGTTCCAACTTTGCTCACAGTTTTCACCTTCGCCTTATCTGCTGCTACCGATTCTATTAAAGTTTAGATCAATTTGGGAAAGACATATGATAAGATAAAAAGAAGAAGGGATCATGTTTTAATACGCTTCCCTCTCCTTCTCGGTACGTCTCTCTCGTACGTCTTTCTAAGGCTTGGGGACGACGTGTAAATCGTGAATATCATAGGATTGGTGTAGTTTTACTGAATACCTTGATTTTTTTGGTGGGTCCACTTAAAAGAAAGTTTAATATAATAAAGATGATAGAATTTTTTTTGGCGGGTACCTTCCGTGGGGTTATGTTGGCTAAGGCTTTTCCCTTCCCTTCCCGTGGGTTATGGTGGCTAAGGCCTTTCCCTTCCCTTCTCGTGGTCTTATGGTGGCTAAGGCTTTTCGCTTCCCTTCCTTGGGGTTATGGTGGCTAAGGTCTTTCCCTTCCTTTCCCTGGGGTTATGGTGGGTAAGGCTTTGGGACGAAGTGTACAGTGTTAAATCGTGAATAGCATAGCGTCTTTGTGATTCTTTATTGGGTTCACTTAAAAGTTTAATAGAATAAAAATGATAAAAATATTTTTAAAATATATATTTTTTACAAAAACTTAGGAATGATGTATGGTTAAAAAAAGGTCGTATACCCCACCCCTCTTTGGGTTACACCGGTGAAATAGTGGGCTTTTATGTCTTTTTTTAAAGATTTTTGGACCATAGGTAAAGTAGGTAAAGTACTAAATTATTAATATCATAGAAGTGGTTGTAGTTTTATCCTAACCATCAAGAGATTTTTGGAGGATATTTTTGTTGTGTCTACTTAAAAGCTAAATATAATAAATATAGTACAATTGTTTGAAGAATATATATGTGTGTGTGTGTGTTTCATATCAAGAATGGAAGGAAAGCATAGTTCATATGCTGATATTTTATATTTATACTAGGTGGATTGTACAAAGAAATGAAAGCCTTTATAGTGAGAATGAGATGATGCTAAAATGAGCCCACTACCTAATGTTTTCTATACTTTCAATATGATTCCCAATGTAGAGATACTTCTTGCTAGTTACAAAGTCAAACTTTAAATGATGCAATAAATGAAACTCATCCACTCGCCCATTAAAAAGTCAAGGGAATGGGGTTATTCCAATGGAGCCATCGAAAGAGGCCTTCTTGGCTACGGAGCAAGGGAACCATTTTCTTATTTTATACTCATTTCATTATCTTTAAAAGGGGATTGAGAAGTCATTTTATTTGGTTCAAAACAAGATTAGGGAGCTATTCTAATATTTTTGTTTAGTCCTTATAACACTAAAATTATTTATATATTTAACTTCAAAGGAATAAGTTCTAAATTTAGTAACTTTTGGTGATTCTCTTATTATCATAACTTAAACCTGTGGAAAAATATAGAATGGAATGATGTTCCAAGTCCACTATTCAAAGAGATTTCAAGAATGAAATATATTACAAAAGCACGTTTTTATTCCATCTATACTAGGAATTTAACATGCAAGTTGACTCCTTATCGAAAGTACTCCAAATGGAAGTTGGGCAATATACACTAAAACAAGAATCTATTCCAAAATCCTTCAAATCTATTTTTTGAAAGTTATGATAAGATTGATAAAAGGGCATTGAGAGATGTTTATGGTATGTGTAAGACCATATTAGAAAAGAACTTACACTTAAAGAGTAGAAGTGATTATTATTTTTGATAAGCATATAAGATTCAGAGAAGGCATGGTAGCCTTGCTACTTATAAATGTATTTTGTTCCCACTCCAAGAGGACATTTGAGTCATGGAGGTAAAGTAACATATTTTTTGTTCATAGGTTGTGAAAGTATTAATAGTTTATAGTCTTGGAAACAGTTCTATATTTTGAGTATCCATTTATCACATAGTATAGAATGCATATGCACATATATAAAATGTTAAACCCTTTTCTTTACGAATATAATTAATAATTATTTAATGATAAAAATAAAAATGTATATTGTAAACGACTCATTGTATATATTTTTTACTAATTAGCGATCTTGACTTAGGATTAATTACTTTTTCTTGTAAAACTTATCATAGCTAAATTATCAACCAATGTTAAGGAAATCCATCATTAGTTTGTGAATGTAGGTTGACATCCCCATTATAACTCATTATCATTGGGTTGAAATTTAATACTTTAATTCTTATTTTTAATATAGTGGAAATCTATATTAAACTTAAAAAAGAAATATATTTATATTAAATTATAAAAAAATAGTTTTTTATACAACCTGTTAAGTAGATGTACAATAAAAAGTACAATTTATTACATTTCCAACTATCAAAGGATTAAAAATGATGACAATGAGAACATATAAATATAATAAATAAGCTATAAATGTTTTTATAATACTTTTAAATGAAAGAGAAAAAACTAAAATTACATATAAAAATTACCCAAAATTTTTAATTAATTAAATATATTTTCTTCATTATATTCCATGGTGGTTAATGAATTACATACTCAAAATATATGGTTGATGTTTCTTGTTCCTTTCTTTCTTCCTCTTCACAATCTATGTAAAATAATTTATTCTTAGCACACTTATGACCTTTAGTGTATTTTCTATCACAACTATAACAAATCCCTTTTGCTCTTTTTTCTTCCAATTGTTGTGGTGTCAACCTTGTAGGTTGTGGAAGTCTAGGAGCAACAACACTTCCATCTTTATAGTTGTGATTGGTAGGCCTCCTTGTTGCCATAATTTTGCTTTCAATTTTTCTTTCCAGCCTCAATGCCTTCTCTAATGAATCAGGTTCCCAAAGGTGAACCTCATGTTGGATGTTATATTTTAATGTCCCTATGAACACATCAATCTAATGCTACTTTGAAATATTTTACCCTTATATTCAATTTTTCGAAGTCCTCAATGTGCTCCACCATTGAAACTTTTTGTTTGGGATTTATTAATTGGCTAAAAAGGTTTTGCTTCTTGTATCATCATAATGTGCTATCATTTCTTCCATAAAAATTGCCCAAGTGACAATTTGTTTAGAAGAGCAAAGCCATCAATACCATACAAACTAATTGGTTTCCAAATATAAAGTCACAATGCATACCTTTTGTGTGTTTTTCACATTATGGAGATCAAAATATTGCTCCATCTGTAGTATCTATGTTACGAGATCTTTCCCATCAAACTTCCTCATATCGATCTTTGGAACATGGTGGGTCTTCAATTCAACGTTAGAGTCTATGAAATCATGACTAACATTTCTTTTGTTCTCATCATGAGTTTTCTCAACTACCTTTTCGACATTAGGAAGTATTTCTTCTAGCAACTTTGCCAAACCTCCTTTCAAACTTTCCATGTCTCTCTTCAAATCGTCAATTTTTACTTCTAAACCATCAATCTTAGCTTCTACGCCATTATTTAAACCATTCATCTTAGCTTCCACACCTTTCTTTAAACCATCCATCTTAGCTTCTACTACTTTTTGTGAGACTGAAATTTGTTGCACTTGGTCTCGTAATTTTGATATATCATGTTTCATTTCTTCCTCTTCTTCATGAGTTATGCTAGATCTTTTAGGTTTCTTACTAGGTGTTTCCATTTTATTTCTTCAAGGCATCAATTCATGATAATTATGCTTCATTATGTCCTTTGAATTCCTTCGAACTAATTTTTCAAACCAAACTTATTCAAAATTTTAAAAAGACTACACACCATTTTTGGCTTTGTAGGCGCTGGATATTGAGTCTGTTGTATCTCTGTAATTTTAGATCTCTAAAGTCTGAAATTTCATCCAGTGATAACCTTATAATTCCTCGTTCCGACCCCACATGTATGATCAAGATTGAATTCTCCAAGAAAGAGTTATTCCAAATCTCCCACGATGGCCTGATTATAAACGAGTTCAGTAGAGCGAACTTGTACGACATGTCACGTGTCATTTTTTCGACATTCGGACTTGAAATCGATACATAGAAGACTACATCTTGTCCTCTTTCTCTACATTATTATGAAATCTCAATCTGATTCTAAAGGAGAATGTTATGACAATTTCCCCAGGTCACCTGTTTGCAATATAATTCGGAAGCCTACAAAAACCCTGAAGTCCTTGGATCATATCTCCGAAAATATAGCAAGACAAGATTTGAAATTCGTACTCGAGGTTGATCACGATTTCTTCTCAAATGGGTTTTAATTTTAGCTTCTGAAACATCGTCGAAAAAACGCTATAGTGAACATTCCATGATGAATTGTTTGAAGTAGCGAAACCATAGAATCCAAAGCTCTAATACCAATTGTTATGCAACAAGCTCACAAAATAGAAGAAAAGATAGATCAACGACTTCAAAATAAGCCTCTCCAAGGGGGAAAACTCCTTTACATTACAGAAATGAACAATTCTTGAATGATACAAATGACAATACCTCCTTTCTATATATAGGAGTCTAAGGGGTCACAATATAGTCAAAACCGACATAACAATAATAATTTACGGGCACAACAATAACAATATGGGTCTTCTATGGGGAACAATAATAACAATATGGGGACAAAATGGGCACAACAATAACAATAAGGGGATACAATGACAATAATAATAAGGGAATATACTAGTATTATAAGGACCTAACATGGAACCCGGTTAGATGGATAAACATATGAAATATATTTCTAGTGGGTTATGGATGTTTGTTGAAATCCTCCTGTATCACAAGTTATTGTTCATCAAAGTTACGTACCCAAAAAGTCAAAATGTAGAGTTAAAGTTGAAACAACAACTAGTTGTTCATAATTTAGCAGTCGGTCGTAGTTGCTAGAGTAGTTTAACTCAAAACCGAGAGGACATGGCCTGGAAGCGCAATAGTGAAATTGTTTTTATTGGCCACTAGTGGATCCCCTTACAACAGCTCATCCCAGTGAGAGTTTCCCCAGATACTTCAAATTTTCACACAAAGGGAATCCTTGGGATGACGTAAGATTGGGAGGAGTTAACATTGGTTGCAAGCATTTAATTGGTGGAGTATAATTGCAATATGTCCCCACTACATATCTCACCTCGGTGGAAGTTCCTTGGATGGTATTAAAACCACACGCAAAGGTAAAAACCAAGATGACATAAGCTTGGGTGGAGGTGGACAGTCCACATAACAATGGAAAAATATCTCGTTGGCATAAGTTTACTGTCATAATTTTTATGTATTGTGGAAATAGAATTAAACTTTTTCGTTTTAGACTAAGAACATGGGGGATTTCATTATATACTGCATCAACTGGCCCAATATTTTATTACATTACTCAAAGATTAGTGTTGGATGAAATTGAACTAGTCCTTATATGCCCAACATGGTATAACAAGAGAGCAGGATGCGAGGGAATCATAAAATGGTAGGATTATTTCTTGCGGACCAAACACTTAATGGGAAATCTAAGGAACTACAAAAGCTAGATATGTGAATTTTTTGAAGGTATGTAATATCACCCCCCCATTTTACTGCAACTATGGTTCAAGAAGGTAAAAAAGAAGAAGGCATTGGACAATTTCAACTATCACTCAATAAATGAAAATTCTTTCTCCAATTTGTTTAGATATAGTAGGGTGTCTTATAATTATTCAACTATAGAATTCACAATTGAATACTTCATGTTTGACCTAAGGAAACTAAAATAAGAGGTCATTGTATGGGATTAGGCTTGCAAGGAAAGAGAAAAGAGAAAATGGCACTATACAATTTCAACTCTCACTGGATCAATGAAAATTCTTTCTCCAATATGGTTAGATTTAGATGGGTTCCCTATGATTTTTCAAGTGCAAAATTCACAATTGAATACTTCATTTTTGCCCCAAAGAAACTAAAATAAGAGGTCATTGTATGGGATCAGACTTGAAAGGGAAGATAAAAGAAGGAGATCAAGGAGCTGGAGATTTGAATCACCCATTTATATAGATTTAATCCATCTATAATAATTTGAGAAGAGGAACTAGAAAATCTTTCAACTCTGGAATGTAAAAAACTCACATATGGATGAGGAGGAAGCAACTTCGTGACTTCATACCCAAGCTCCTTGGCTTGAACATGGGGGAAATAATACAAAGATTTAACATAAGTTCATGGAGCATAAGAGGGTGAAAACATGATATGGGAGATGACTAGGGAAAATGGCTCTCTCATTTGTTCACAGGTAGGTTTGAGTAATTTGGCTATCATTTTTTTCCAAAATTTATTTCAGAAGCCAGAGGGTCCTAGGATTGAAGCAAATTTGAATTTCGATAGAATTTTTTCTTATAACGTTTGATAATGAATCTATTGAGGTTCTTAAGAAGTTAGTTACATAGAAGGAAGTTTTGTAAGTTCTTAAAAATACCAAGAAGGAAAAATTTGTGGGACCTAACTCCTAGACAACTAAATTTTATTTAGAGTTCTTCCCCTCCTAACTCAAGATATGGTTAGTGTCATGGAAGATATTAGAGGGGAAAGAAGAATATCAGGGAAAATCAATGACACATTCATAACATTAATTCCTAAGAAGACCAATGCATAATATTTTATGAATTTCCACCCTATATCTTTAAGTAATTTCCTATACAAGTTGAATTAAAAAATTATAGTTGACTATTTGAAGAAAAAATGATCAAAATGTATTTCTAAAGAACAATTTGGATTATTGAAAAATATATAGATCCTTGATGCTACTACATTAACATAGGGAGGACTACATAGTATCAAGCTCAAGAAGCTCCTAAAGTTAGTGTTGAAATTAGATCCAGTTAAAGATTATGATAGAGTTAATAAGATGTTCATGAGAGTAGCTTTACTACAAATTGGTCTTCCTATTGATATCACAAATTGGATAATGGGATGTGTGACATTATCAAACTTTTGAGTACTAGTAAATGGCATACCAACTTCCTTTTTTATAACATTTAGAGGAATTCAATAAGGATTTCCACTTTCACATTTTCTATCTCTTATTTGTACTTAGATGGATTGGATAATGGAGGTGTGTTTGAAGTATACTTTCACTGTATTATGAAGCTAGATGCATGGAGCTTATTACATAATAATATTCCCACTCTTTCTACCACGCCAACGCAATTATGCTCTAATATATATAAATTTATGAACCCTCACATTTGACTATAGTTGGCTAACTTTTGCGTGGGTGAATCGCACCACGAGGGAATAGAGACCACTAAGGCCTCCTTTCACCCTTGTCAATATACTCTCTTTTCTATGCGTATACTTATATAGCAGTGTTGATTGTAGGGCCATGCTTCCCCCATGATCCATTTCATCAAAGTTTCTGCTAACCAAATAATATCTATATGGGACTAGCTTAGGGCTAGCTCAATAAAGGGTCCTAGAAACCTGTGCCCAAACAAAACATTTGGTGTGGTTCTTTCTTGTGATTGGATCACCTTTCCAAGTCAATTATGTTAACTAATGGAGTTATTGAAAGTCTTAAATTTAAAAACAATCCTTCCTTTCCATATTTTTCCTTTAGATGAGGGAAAAAAATATATTGATTATCATTTAAAGGCTGACAATTACAAAGTTGTAGTTTGGCTTTGGATGGTAAAGAAAGTGGAATATAAGATCAACCATTGGTGCAACCGATGGCTCTTTTTGGGAGGCTAATTGATCCTGGTAAAATAAATTTTCGAAGCAATTCCACTCTATTTGTTGGTCGTTGCTATTGTACCAAGGAAAATTCTAAACATAAATAAAAGTTTATTTTTCTTATTTGGAAAGAGAAAACACATAGAGTGATGCAGTTAGTAGGGACAAAATAGGTCGGTGGAACAAAGAAATTAACTAAATCATCTGTATGATGGCTTTACACAGATAATCATCTTATCACAGATCTATATCTATAGACGACTATCTGATTTATGTACATGTAATGAAAAGTTTATATCTTGAGCATGGGTATGCCTTCCCTCAGCAATTCATGAAAATTCAAAGATATCATGATATTATGTATTGTAATTGATGCAGGTCACCGTCTGCTTTAGATCCTCCTCATCACATCATAAAGCATATCACTCAACATTATCATTTTTGACTTCATGCTTTAGGGGGCATCTGTTACAGATCTATTTGGGAACATCACTCCCGACGATCAAATCAGTGTAAACATGGTCTATCAAACCCTAATTCAGTTGCTACATGCCCTAAACATGCCACCTCATTGAATTCTTTCATCCATGAGAGTTTCCTGACTTCAAACCCTACTGAAGTGCTTCCTTGGGTCATCAGCACACCCCTGGTTAAGGGTGAGTGCTCTGCAGAGCAGATAGCCCCATTCCAGGCTACATTACAGAGCACCTAAGCCCACTCAAGCCTGCACTAGGTGATAATTCTCGAAATCATGAGTATATTCCTCCTTTCTAGAGCCTTCTAGAAGGAACCCAGCTCCTATCCTATCAAGATGAGCTCGACTTAGCATAGTCTGGTATCATCTAATCCTCGATCCTCTCATCCATTTGAACATGGAAACTAATCATCCAATTATGGAAAACCATTCAGTGCCATATTAATCACAAAACCATTTGCATTCATCTATAAATTGGCCTCCCATCATAGAGCCAAGGGGCTTGGATTATAGAGAAATAATGTTGGTTTAGAGACTTGAAATCATTGTCAAAGTAATGTTATGCTACTGGATTGGTGTTGCTATTGGTGTGATGAGGACTTGGACTAAGCTGGATGAGTGACACAAGATCAAACCACATTGGGTGTAACTTCTCCTTCTATCAATCAATAAAGTTGTTTGTTCCTTTTCCAATACTTTTGTCTATATCTATGATGAATGTATGTTCAAATGTTGTTGATTCCATTTGTTTACAATAAATATATCATATGCTTTGATTTTTGTCGTCTTTTGTTTATGTTGGTAGGTACCAATTGAGCGAATTCAGTTTGAGCGAGAGCAACGGGAGCAACTCAAAGGAGATCAAAGGAAGTGAAGGATCACAAGTAGGTTCTTTTATCTTATCTGTTTATTGTAGGAAAAGGTTAAACATCTTTACTTCAATTGTTCTAAGTGTAACTACCCACTTAGGGAAGATATACTTATCCATGGGTATAAATTCCGTATAACAAGGGGTCGATCTTCAGATAGTTGATGGAACTATGGTCACAAAGGACTGTCATGTGCTAGAAATCTCGATATACGAAGGGGTCCAAGAATATTACTCGGCCCAATATTTCAAAGCGCTAACTAAGGAGAATCGAACATACCCTTCGTCATGCTACCTGAATACCCTATTGTATGTGCAAGTAATCTCCCCGAGTGTTGTTCTCAGTGTACTGTAGCAGCAAGACGGTTGACGACTTATTTAAGGTTAGGTTTCAGGTTACCCTAAGGGGGCTTCCGATATACCCAAGGGTACGTGGAAGTGCAGTCTATGTGCGGGTTTGTCTAATGTGCTACTACTCGAAGGGGTACCTACAAGGGTTACAAGGGAGTCCAACAAGCATGACCACCTCTTGTAGTTCCTGTGTGTATGCCTCCCCAAATCCGTAGGTTTATGCGCTCAATGACAGATCCAATGGTTTCAATATGCCGGACCACGTCTCTAGCCTCAAAAAAAAAAAAAATCTGCCAAAATTGGAGGTACAGTTGGCCCTGGAAAGCGCTCTAATACCACGTGTTATACACTTGACCTATGAGAATAACATAATGCCCAAAATACGAAACAATATTACCAAAAACATAGAAATATCACATGAATTGAGACAAGTTGCAAAGATATTTTATTATTCATAAGCATAATGCAATGTTAACTTACTTCTTAGAGGGGGCAACCTCCAACAGAGCAAAGCTCAATTACAATAAAACTCTATGCCTTTTCACGTGCTATCTAAGACTATTTATAGCTTTATGACATCCAAAACTCTAACTACTAGTGGTCCCTTGCATAACATAGGTTCACCACTTTATTTATTAATTATGGCCTATTTATAACTAATTGTGGTCCCTTTTCTATAATACAGGTCAACCACTTACAATTATTATTAATGTAGATAATCGCTTATGGGCTTTATTGACTCAACTAACTAACTATGACTTTGCTGAGGCACCTTAGGATTATTACATAAATAAATGGGTTAGGGTTGGACCCTAACATTTTCCTTGTGACCATTCAAAAAATGTACCACATCACATGGTTTTTATTATTGACAAGTTTGGTCGAATGGCTTGTGACAATATAAAACCAAACATGACCAAATTTGTCCCTTGACACAATTGTAGGTTGGGTGTTGTGTATGAGTCTATTGATCGATTCATTAAGACTCGACCTAGAACCTCTACTGATGATTCTGTATCTTTGGTTCTATTTGATGATACAACAATTCTTGCTCTAGAAATGCAAGAGATTAAAGAATATATAGTGGATGGTCTTCTTCAATATGTTGAAAAGGGGGAAACTAGTTATTCTGTTGGTTTAACATTGACAAAAATAGGTAATTTCTCGAGGGCCTTGTGATCCTAACGTGGAGAAAAAGAAACCAATAATTATTTTCTTTGGCGATGGTGGAAACAATGATGGATTAGAACCTCTTGATTTTGTGATTGAATTGAAGAACACAGAGCCAATGTTGATGTTTCATATAAATCATGTATGGAACGGATCTTGCGTTCTCTATCTTAAAGAGAAGGAAAAATCTGGGAATGGCACATTTTAACTTAGTATTGATAGAATGTGATTAAAACAAAGCTTTGGGATTATAGCAAAATTCTCAGGCCTGACGTTGTATCTTTAATCCGTAGACTTAAAGGTTTGGTGTAATTTACTGCAATTCTAAAATCTATTTTATTCAAGTATCTACAAAGGCCTTTATCGACTCAATTTTTATCATTTTTTTGTTTATTGTAGGGATACAATTCTTGTTATACAAATGACATATTTTAGTTTGTTATAACACATATAACAAAGTCAAAATTTAGTTTGAATATTGTCGCATAGCTTTGACCAATCTTTGCAATTTGCTTTACTCTCTTATCTATAGACTATAGAAAATGAACATTAAAAAATTGTTTTCACAAACAACGGGAATTAACATCTAATGTTTGAAATCATTTTGTACTCCATATAATGAAATCTATGCTTTCAACCTCCCGCTCCCTCCCCCCGTTGTCATTTTTGCAAACAACTTGCAACTGCCTTAATCCTGTCATAATTGAGAAGACCATATATGAAATTACATTTAACTACTATCGATTTTAATGGTATTCATTAAGCAGTGATCCTCATCAATCTTGCAATTTTGCTAATATTGATTTTCTTAATCTTTGATAAAAAAAATAGTATTGTAAAAATGTTTACTTTAAATCATATCCGTTTTACTTAAATTCCAATTCGAAATAGTCCAATTAAACGAACTTAGTTCTTCAGATAAATAATAACAAATTCATTTTGTAAAGTTTTGTTTTTCATAGAGTAGAAAAGCACTTCCTATTGTAGAATTACAACTTATGATATTCTTTTTTTTGCAATTTTTTTGATGTTCTCCAATATAAGTGCAATGAGAATAAGAGTTGCAACTATTAGTCCCAACAACTAAAAAAATTCATACGTCGATATCAATAGCATGTCCATGTTCAATCTTTGCAGTAAATCATTCAAGAAAACGAATAAATAATATTAATTTCACTTTGTAAAGGTTACAATGAGAGCTTTGCATAATGAAGCTCTCATATAAAAAAGCATGAGTATCAAAATCAAATTGCAAAATGTTTCTATTCCAAATGGTTTAGACATTAGCAATTCTGAAATTGAACAATGTAGTTATAATTAACATTGTAAGTGAGGCATGTTCATCGAAGTTTGCAATTTTGTTGTATGCAAGGCTCTTTATGTTTATGCACGTGCATTTGTTCTTCTTCGCGCATGCTTTCTCCGAAGAACCAGCTCCACACAACCACTCCTGCGCAACTTTCTTCACATATCTATTTTCGTAGTTGTGGAATACATTCATAAATAATAATAATAAGAAAAACAACATAACACAAATGCATACTTGTGGAACAATAGGGTGAATTCATAATGCGCAAAAAAACTGTCAAGATTTCATTGTACTAACCTCTGCACTTCGTACGATCTATTAATAATAAAATGGCCATTGGTTTTGTACATGCACAACCACCTCCACACAATTTTTTCTAGGAAGATAACACCAAATAGTACCCCACAACTGACAACTCAAAAACAAAACTAGCGATCCATATCCATATTGCATCCTCATATTAGCACATCATAATAGAAATGAGTCTCAAATTATCTAGTCGACAAATATTCTAGGAAATAGGCTCAATTTGTGATGCAAGGAACAGAAACAGGTCCATTCGCATAAGCACCATTTGGTCTCCAACCTAATCTCTAATTTGTTAATTGTACTTTCTCCACATGTCCTTTGTTTATGACTAACTTCTCTCACTATTCATGTATAGATACGAGCTACTCATTAGTACGCTAGCAAAACCAGCAGAAGCTACAGTAGCAAGGCGCACACCAACACCAATAACACTTCCAACCAAAAATCATAACTTTTTTTCTAATCTAAGACGAATCAATCGAATGATAAATATTGGTCCTTTAAAATCAATATATATACTTGAATTCACCGAATATATATCGAAAAGAGTATTTTATAATATCATAGAAACGAACTTATCGATATCTTTGCAACTAGTTGTGATAATGTCATTGCGTGTGGATTTACTGAATGGATATTAATAACAGTACTTGGCATTGATTAATTCTTGCATGCTAAGTGGAAAACCAAGTTTTTGCATTGGGAATGCGAAGAATTCTTTCAATAGTTTGTATGTTGCATGCTATCATTATGATGATTACAAGATACAATATGTCATAAACATGAATATTAATTTCGCTAAGAAACACTTCAATACACAACACTAAGATTGATAAATGAGATTTGATATTGTATATGGCTCTGGTCTTTTCACACTTACTCTCTGCATCCAAACAAAGCTCTGCACTTTCATACATGTTCAGATAAAAAAGATAGAGTCCAAAGTGCTTAATGCAGAAGAAAATGATTTTGCGATAATGTGGAAAAATAATTATTACTCAGTTCCATATTTTCGAATATTTCTAGTTATAACATTAAACCATATTTCAATGATTCAATAAACTGGAAAAACTATTCGACAATAGTCAGATTCTTCAACCAAATATTAAAGAATAATGTTGAGTTTGCTTTTGTTATTTGGAAAGTATACGTTAGTATCATCTATGCGGAAGAGAAATTGCATATAATTATGTGAAGTACCAAAGTTCCAACAATGAAATCTTGAGAGCTTCTTCAACTATCTATGTAGAAAAATTTGTGTGCAGTTAGTCGTGTGTATATGAACATGGTTGTGCAAATGGAGTTGTGCGGAAGTGGTTATACGTATACAAAATAAGTTGTGTGAGCATAGTTGTGCATGCACAGAGGGGGATGGTAGAAAGAATATTTGATTGGGCTAATCTTATTTCAAATGAACTATTTTCTCAATTAGTGAACTTTACAGATTTAGCGTTGACGTGTGTGAATGCAGAGCTATGTTTGAGTACGAAGTGTTGACAAATCTAGGGGCAGCTAGATTAGGTGATTTCTCTTACTTTGATAATTGCTTGTGACGTAATTTTTATTTAATTTGAGGTACTTGTTATTAGTTTCTTCTTTCACTTGATTATTATTATGTTCTTATCATCAAACAACTACAAAACCAAATAGACAAGAGGACACAAAATGTAGGTTGCTAGCTAGGACCAAAACCTTTCCTCTTTAGAGGAAAACCCACAAGAATTATTTTCTTCTTATAGAATATTCAGATGACAAATTCCAAGACCTAAGACCCAAGAGCAAGACCCCTCCAAGACTAAGTCAAGCCTCCTTCTAATGAGTTTTTCTTCACAAAGCCAACAACAGTCAAACTTGCTTCCCAACTTAAGTTTTCAACCCATACTTTAGATTTCGGTCACACTTCAGTACTGCACTTTTCAGCCTGCCTGTAACTCCTACAATATCGTATGTGTGGGATGTCTTAGAGTAGAATTTTAATCTTTTTCTCCTGCACTCGAGGTGCTTCTACTTCCTTAACAATTCAACTCCATTCCTTGATCCTTTGGCTCCCAAACTTCTGCTTCTTGACAGTTTTGAAATTTCAGTCTAGCTATAATCATAGTGATGCCCTAAACTTGTACGTGTGAAGTGATTTATCCCTAAAAATAATCCTCCAAAACTTCGCTCTTCCTTCATTGGTTTCTCCTTCTCTTTGCTAGGTGTTTCTTGTGTTTCTTTTCCTTGTACGAATTGCTTGAATGGATTTCAAATGAGTCTAAATGCTTCTCTATATAGGCTCCTTATGTAGGTCGAACAACCTTTTTATGAGGCCGACTTCTCACTGTGTAGGCTAACTTGTTTAGCTGTTATGCTGACTTGTCTTGCAGGGAGTCTTATGACACTTTTTACTTATAATAAATTTCTTTGACTTGATACATGATGCCAAAATAGGGTCTTTATATATTACAATGACTTATTTTACTTCTTAACTCAATGAAAAAACCTAGAAGCACTCAATGGGTGCTTGACTTATAAATAAAATAATCTTGAGCATGAAACCCATGCTACAAAAATAATAATAATAATTTCCTTTTTCTTTTTCTCTTTATATCAAATGCATAAAATCATGATTACATAAGACATTATGAAGACCGAACCTAGTTATAATTTTCAACACTTCTTCTTAACTAGGGAGGTATTCATATTCCATACAAGGTACTTGGACATTCTCATACTCAAGAATTCTGATAAGGAGTTAGATTAGTAAGTCATCTTGTAAGTTATTTATTCATCTTATCTCAGTGCATCTCATCATATCAACCAGCATTATCATATAGCAAGGCATTGACTAACAACTCTATTTCTTCACAAGAATAGAGCACAATGTTGAGGAGACAAAGACTAAGAGACAACTTCACCATTGTCTCTCAAGGCACGTGTTCACAAGGTATGTCCTTCTAGGAACATTCCCATCTTATATTAAAACATCCTCGTGGAATTTCCTCTTCGACTACTCTTACCTATTAGATGCCCTACCTCGTCCTCAAAGAGTATCAAAATCAATATCAGATGCTTACCCAATCCTCCATTCTTTCTTCACAACATGAATACAAGAATGATGTGTCTATCTCTCCCTCTCAACTATGGAGGATCTATTCATTCCTATAAAAGGAATATACCCAAACTCCCTCTTGACAAGGGACTTGCCCAAGCTCCCTCATAAGAAGGGACTTGTTACCAACAACAACTCTCATTGGTGGAAATCATGGTACTATCAACTACTTGTAGGTCTCCTCCTTTTTGCATCATGTCATGAACTACAACTTGTTCATCATGGAGCCATCTTCTTCGTAGGGCATCAACCATCTTCTCTATCACTTTCCCTTAATGAAACATCAATAGTCATGTCATGCTTTACTTCATCATAAAGTGATCTTCTAGTCCACATGTGGCTATCCTTCATGCAACTACCTCTTCCAAATCATCATGCTTCTAGGATCTTTCATCCAATCTCATGAATACTAGTTGTAGGTGACTTTCTACAATTCTCTTCTGGTAGCCTTGTTACAACCCAACTAGATGTTTTCAAAAATTGAAATGAACATCAAATCAAAGTTACCTCTTTATGATGGCATTTTCATCATGACATTTTTTTTTCTGCAACATCAACATCCTTTCGCATACTATATGAATCCATCTTTAATTCATGCCTTACCAAGGTTCTCCAACATACATATCAGAGTCTTCATACCTTCTCTATGGAGATGTCATAGCTAATCCGTCTTTTCAGTAGATGTTGATTATTTATCTTATCTTACGTGGCTATAGATACATCTTTCACAAACTCTTCATTCACCTTCTTCACGTGATTCTTTCCTCATAAGAACCATAGTTTCTAACCACCTCACATTTTCTTCATGAGATCATATTATGTTAATTTCATCTTTGACAATATGTAGAAGAGTTCAAGGCACATTATCTACATGTCTTCATGCATCATTCCAATGGAAGAGTTTATTATTCTTTCATCATGCTCGTGAGATAGATCATTTTAACTATTTTATTTACAACAATATGATGACATTATATATCAAATATATATACCTCTTCTTCATTTTGATCATATCGACTTCCTTTCAGCGTCTTCATTTCCTTGCTTGAAGATGAAAGTACTTCAACCAACTTAACATGTTGCACTCCTTTGTCAACATACCATCATCCTTCTAAACAATGGATCCCACACAAGGTGGAATGTAGACTATCTACGAGATAATTGCTTCATCTAAATAGATGCGAACCTGCTAATTAATATTCCAATGGAGGATCTTGATGATCCTCATTTTGCAAATGCTTCTTCCTAACAATGATGATGCATGAATACCTCTTTATCTTTTATCTTACAAGATTACTTACTCCAACCATATGTACTGCTATTATGATCGAATTTCTATGCTTCCAATGAAGAGGCCATGAGTTACTTCCTTTCTATCATGATGATTGATTCAACCATATAGAATTCTACTTTGGTTATTGATGCTTCTATGATGATGTCATCTCAATCTCTGTTGCAATGCATCCTATCATGCTTATGAAGTTTTCCATCATAATTGCAACCTTCTATAATCTGAAAAGAACCAAGTATATAATATATCTTAATCATAGTAGAGGTCTTTCGCTTCCTCCTTCTTTGTCTTCTTCTTTTTAGGTTTTTCCATTTCTTCGACGACATGGGCTTCATTTCTTTCTTTTCTCTTCTTATTGTCCTTCTTAAGTTTAGGGCAATTCATTTTGAAATGCCCATATTCATTACATTCATTCATTGGATCTTTGACATATCAATTCTCTTTTGAAACCTCTTTTGAGGCTCAAACTTCCCAAATTATCCTTTCTTCCTTGTCGATGTTGCATATGCTTGAGTTTGTTCATTTGACCCAACATTGTTCTTTGCTTTTAAATGTAGATTCTTCAATCCTACATAATGACCATAGGTCACTGAATGGAGTGGTTTCCTTCTTCCCATAAATGTTTGACACAAAGTTGCCCCATTCATCAAGTGCATTGCGTACAATGGTGGTCATTCATGATCAGACATTACTTCTCCAAGTTCTTGTAGTTGATCTTTAATCTAAGATATCTTCATGAAATATGAATTTATCCCTTCTTCCCTTGTGATTTTCATCTTATATAGTTTGGTTCTTAAAGATATTATTTCTCTTGTAGTGCTTACATAAAATAACTCCACTAATTTATCATGGATTTCCTTCTTTGTATTCAACTTTGCAACATAAGGGATGAGAGAATCCTTGATTGAATCTATGAGGATCATTTGTGCCCTTATTTATCCTTTCATGTATTTTGATAGTGGTTGGGATTTCTCTTGAGATGGTTTGGTGATGGATTCATTTACATATTCAATAACTTCATTCTCCATGAGAATTAAATCAATTCTCTTCTTCCATGCAAGGTAGTTCGAGGTCCCAACCAATTTATTGTTCTCCTTGCATAATGAAGTCATTTGATTTGTAGATTGAGACATAAAATATAGAATACTTACTTGTCAAGTGAAGATTCTCCTTTGATGATGCTATCTTCAACTTGATGCCTTCTTTATGATGTGGAAAATTGAAGATGCGTTCTTGATGATGATTGCTTCCTTGATGATGTCTTCCTTCTTCAAAGATAACAATACTTCTATTTCTAGATGATAGGAGATGTCTTTCTTCAAGTATGCTCAAGATGTGATCCTTTCTTCAATGAGAGAGAGATCACCTTGATTTCTTTGGTGATGATGGAAATGCTTCTTCTTGCTTCCTTTGGATGTAGAAATGTAGAATGTGGAGACTTCAAGATGTTTCAAGTGTAGAATCCTTCTTTGAATGGAGGTAGGGTCTTTGAGGTATTATTCTTCAATTGGATGATCTTCAAGTTACCTCTTCATCTTGTTGTTGTCACGTGAGCTCTAATTCCATGCTAAGAAATATAGGGGTAGCTAGATTAGGTGATTTCTCTTAATTTGATAATTGCTTGTGATGTTATTTTTACTTAACTTGATGTATTTTTTATTAGCTTCTTCTTTCACTTAATTATTATTATGTTCTTATCATCAAACAACTACCAAACTATGAAGATCAAATAGACAAGAAGACACAAAATGTAGGATGCTAGCCAAGGCCAAAACCTCTCCTCTTTAGAGGAAAACCCACAAGAATTCTTCTCTTCTTATAGAATGCTCAGATGACGAATTCCAAGACCTAAGCCCCAAGACCAAGTCAAGCCTCCTTCTGAGGAGTTTTTCTTCAAAAATTCAATGCCAATCAAACTTTCTTCCCAACTTCCGTTTTCGGCCCTTACTTTAAATTTTGGTCATTGCTTTAGTACTACACTTTTCAACCTGCCTGTAACTCCTGCAATCTAGCACATGTGGGATGTCTTAGGGTAGAATTTTAATCTTTTTCTCCTTCGCTTGAGGTGCTTCTACTTCCTTAACAATTCAGTTCCTTTCCTTAATCCTTTGGCTCCCAAACTTCTACTTCTTGATAGTTCTAAAATTTCAGTCTAGCTTCAGTCACAATGATGCCCTAAACTTGCATGTGTGAAGTGATTTAGCCGTAAAAAAATTCCTCCAAAACTTCACTCTTCCTTCCTTGGTTTCTCCTTCTCTTTGCTAGGTGTTTCTTGTCTTTCTTTTCCTTGTTTGATTGCTAGGCTGACTTGTCTTAGAGGGAGTCTTATGACACTTTTGACTTATAAAAAAATTCTTTGACTTCATAAATGATGTCCAAATAGGCTCTTTACATATTACAATTACATATTTGACTTCTTAACTCAATGACAAAACCTAGAAGCACTGAATGGGTGCTTGACTTATAAATAAAATAATATTGAGCATGAAACCCATGCTATAATAATAATAATAATAATTTTCTTTTTATTTGTACATCAAATACATAAAATTAGGATGACATAAGACATTGTGAAGACTAAACCTAGTTACACCTTTCAACACGAAGAGTGAGTGTGGGAAAGAAACACATTATTGAATACAGAAGTAGCTTTCCAAAGATGGTTGTGCATATCCAACAACAAATGCATGTGCGACAAAGCTTTGATTGTGCCCAAAGCTTTGTCCAATATTTATCAAAATAACAAATATACACCTCTCTTTTTGGATTGTTATTTAGTAATGTATTTAACAAACATTGCTTCCTCCTCACAACATCAGGGGCCCACATAAATTAATAACAGTTTTAAATGTCCATGATTTATTGTTGTGTCAATAAAACAATTAATTAAGGATCTTCATTACAAGATTAAATGTAAACCATTTTGGCATTTTTCTGGCTGATTAATCTTGCATTTTCCGCACCTTTGCTTCTAAGCTAGCCATAGTATTATCCATTGTTGTTTATCTGATTATTAGTTAGACATAACCGGCAATATGTATAGAACATTACCAAAGCCATGGAATCATTGTGTGCTAATGTTAAGTGATCGTGTCTGTACACGATATTTCTGTATGATGTATAATAATGTACATGATCACAATGAACTCGTATTTATTTTATTTTGTACATCCCTTTTATTTAGTACATGATATAGATACTCGTATCGATAAACATGTTCATTTATAATATTCTTTAAAAAATAACGGTTCAAAAGTATCTCTCTTTAAATTAACAAACATTAAAATTTTAAATAACTTAAAAGATAAAAGAAATCTCTAAGGGTGCATTCTCATTTTTACAAACAAATTGGTAGCCTTTGAATTTTTAGACGTGGCAGCTAGTTATGGACTCTGAGCTCCCCGCATTTTAGATTTAGGCATCTGAGGCCAAACTAAGAAAGGAAATAATTTTCGAATTTCGATATTTATTTTACTGGCTACTATTAATGCTCACTTTGAAATTTTCAATTGTTATTTATTGAAAGTGTTAAATGTGTTGATAAATCTATAAATCATATATGAATCTGACAATGGATAAGAAAAAATGGCAGTAAGGACAACTAGCATTGCACTATTAAATCATGATTAATAACTTTAGTAAATGAAAACCTTTGTCAGAAATAATGAGAAAATGTATATGCATCTAGCTGGAACACGTTATGGAAATTAGCTTTGTACAGTGATCTTGAAAATTGTGTATCAAAGTGCTTGTAAATAAAGCTCCCTTCAACACCTTTTGTATTACAATATCAAAATAAAACAAATCATCTATGATTTAGTGGTGGGGGCCAACTCAATTCATGATAGAAATAACCAAGCACGTCTATGCATAATATTTATTTACAATTGTTTACAATTCTTGTTGGCGGTTTCAAAGTTAATTGTCATAATTGTCATGAGTTTTTTTTATTACTACATATATGCACTTAGTTGTTTCAAAAACTTGTACGACTATCAAATTGTCCATAAATTTCAACCCAAAATCGTGAATCCAAGAAATTGTTGACAATTTTTGGGCAATTTGAGATGGAAAATACATCAGAAAACCTTTCAAAAGGTAGTACAAATAGAAAACGGCCATATAATCTATCACAAATTTCTATTTGTATGATACATATTTCAATGATATTAAATCAAGAGCAAAATACGTAGTAAGTGGACAAGATGGTTTTGCAATATAGATACTTATTTCCATTACTGCTCGTAAATGTTCGCTTTGATATTTTTATTTATTATTTATTAAGAGTGTTGTATGTGGTAGTTTCCATGCGAAGAATAACAACAACGTGTAATTGGGACTGGAGCAGCAAATTATGAATGTACACGACATTGGAAACAAATATAAATAACGAATAAATGAACCAACCTATTTTCACTTATACAATCAACCAAGTGGGATTTGAATCTTCCAATAGAAAAGAAGAGAAACACAGACATTTTCCCTAGCGAATACTTTCATGCGCTCACATGTGAGTGGATTCAGAGTTATTCAACAGTTGATTTTCTCAATTGCTCAGGTTCTTTCACAATTTTCTCTACAACATATTTCTTTTTCTGTACAATTGTTTAGGGATTTGTATTTTCTCATTTCACCCTTTATGAACACATGAACTATAGCAAAAGTTTCAACACATGCAGTAGTCATTGCATCTTATCAAATCTATCACATGCAACACACATTCCTTTTTATCAATTCACTATTGCTTTCTATTTTGCCTTTGGTATTTGCAATTATTTTTCCTTAATAACCTAAATTGTATTCAAACAAAGAACCAATGCAATTTTTCATGTCATAATTTGCAAACAAATAATGCCTCTAAATCTTTGTCTAATTCAAAATATGTTTACACAACACATAATTTATTAAATTTGCAAATAATCAAGTATCAAATATTGACAATGGATGCCCAAAGAGTAGCTAAAGCAAAACAAAAGCAAAAACAAAAATCCCTAAATCTTACATAACAATCTTCACCTTCCACACCAATTATTGGTGCAACGTCATCCATGACTCTAGGAAAGAGAAAAAATCTCGGTTCTGGAAAATTATTGGTGACTTAACAAATCGTCAAGATGAGCAAGATAATTTTCACAAATTCTTTCCAGACCAAACACATACAGTTCAAACAACCAAGTCCAAAAGTGTCATAAATAGAGAAAGCATTCAACATGCTATAGACGTAGAAAGTGATAGCAGTGTACCACCTAATTGGGTTGCTACTCATTTAACAGAGAATCATAAGATAATGGAGAAAATTGTAGAAGAGGACATTATTTTTGATGAAAGTATTCTGACATTTCAAAACACAAAATATGACAAGGCCAACCAAACATTGAGAGTTGAAAACATAGAAATAGAAAATAAAAAGATTATTCGTCAACAACACATGGGTATTGATCTGTCTGTCGTTGACATGATGGGGTTCATGGTATGGCATCAATCTACCAATGATGTAATTACTCAACATCTGACCAATGTGCTTGCAGAAAATAACATGTTGAAAAGGAAATTAAAAGAACTACAAGACATTGCAAATCCAGCTCCTCTGTTAATGACTCCACTTGTAGTACAATTACCTTCATTGTCAAGTTTTGTTGTTGTAATACTGCAAACATTTAACAAGTCTGCAAATTTGTTTAATGCTGTGAAGGCACATACCCTTGAGAACATATGCCAAAGATTAGAAATGATTGATGATGCATGGCAATCAATTTTCGATTTAACATGTTTGCAAGAGAAAATGACAATATTTATGGACTTGGTTAATAGTAATCTTGAAGAAGACAATAAATTTTTTAACAATAAATTAATTACTTTTAAGCAGAGGCTATAACTACTGTCTAGTTTCAAAAAGTAAAATAACAGCTACCAGATATTAAACGAGTGAAGCAATTGGAAGTTGGATGGGTTGAGAGGATCAATACACTTGAGAATATCAATTATGCTTGTAGTGACCTATCCAATAGGAGAGGTGATGCCTATCTCAGGGCAATGAATATTATAAAAGGCTTAGATGCAGTTTGCGCATGCTACTAGATTCTGAGTTAATTTCAGACGACATGTTACAAACTGAATTAGAGTAGAAAAAACAGAAAATGTATTAAGAAACCAGCTCAAGAAAAGATAGAAAAGATAGATCAACGCCTTAGAATTCAGCCTCTTCGAGGGGGCAACCTCCTTTACATTACATAAATGAACAATTCTTTGATGATTCAAATGAGAAAACCTCCTTTCTATATATAGGAGTCTAAGGAGTCACAATATAATCCAGCCGACCTAACAATAATAATATAAAGCCACAAAAATAACAATAGAGGGATTCTATGGGGCACAGAAATAACAATATGGGGGTAATAGGGGCACAAAAATATAAATAAGGGGTATAACTATAATAGTAATGGGGTAATCACTAGTATTATAGGGACCCAACATGCCCCTCTCCTTCAAAAAAGTGTTGTCCTCAACGCTTGAGTAATTTTGGATACTTCTGCATAAAATTCTCATCCTCCCATGTGGAATCTTCAGCCGATAAGTTCTTCCACTTGATAAGATACTCTGAAATTGATCGATTTCGTAGCTGTCGAGTTCTTGTTTCTGTGACTGCTTCCGGTTCCAATATAATTTTTCCTTCCTCGTCAAGTTCTGGCAATATTGTTTGAATTGGGAGCTTGTCGCCTATAACCTTCTTTAAACATGAAACATGGAAAACTGGGTGCAATCGAGAAGCTGCAGGAAGCTCCAATTTGTATGCCATAGTACCAATCTTTTGCAACACCTTGTACGGACCATAATACTTTGGTGATAATTTATTATCCTTCTTAGCTTGCTTTAGGGACATTTGCTTATATGGTTGTAGCCGTAGGAATACCCAATCACCTACATCAAAACTTCTTTCACTGCGATGTTGATCTGCCTGTTGTTTCATTCTATTTTGTGCCAACACGAGGTTATCCTTTAAGAGTTGGAGGACTTGTTGTTGATGTTCGATGTGATGTTCCACTGCCTGAACCTTAGAATTTTCTCTTAAATATGATGTGATGGATGGTGGTTGATACCCATAAAGTGCCATAAATGGGGTCATTTTTGTTGCTGTATGGAAGGAAGTGTTATACCACCATTCAGCCAGAGGCAACCATTTGACCCATTGTGTCTGTTTATCAGATACAAAGCAACGAAGATATCCTTCCAAACATTTTTTTACTATCTCAGTTTGCCCATCAGATTGAGGATGATAAGATGAGCTATGAGCTAACTGAGTACCAAGACAAGAAAATAATTATGTCCAAAAATTTCCAGTGAAAATGGGATCTCTGTCACTTACAATAATCTTTGGGTTTCCATGTAGCTTTTGAACTGTTTCCATAAATGCAGTAGAAACTGTACTGGCTTTAAATGGATGTGATAATGCACAAAAGTGTGCATACTTGGTAAGTCTGTCAACTACCACCATGATGACACTCTTTCCCTCAGACTTGGGTAAACCTGTGATAAAATCCATTGAAACCTCCTCCCAACGTTGGCTTGGAATGGATAAAGGTTGTAATAGACCCGGTGTCTTAATTGTTTCAACTTTATTTTGTTGGCAAACCAAACATTCTGCCACAAACTTTTGAATATCTGATTTAAGGCCATCCCAAAAAAATTCCTTCTTAACCCTGTGGTAAGTTTTTAAAAATCCTGAGTGCCCTCCTAAGGGAGAAGTGTGCAATTCCATAAGAATCTTTTGTTTTAGCTGGGAATTCTTACAGAGGTATAAGCGATCTTTGTACCATAACGAATCATTTTGCCAGCTAAATGTATCAGAAGTACTGGAATC
Source organism: Pinus tabuliformis (assembly GCA_031772625.1). Classification (NCBI taxonomy): domain Eukaryota; kingdom Viridiplantae; phylum Streptophyta; class Pinopsida; order Pinales; family Pinaceae; genus Pinus; species Pinus tabuliformis. The sequence continues at coordinate 217,373,578 of CM062820.1, read as the reverse complement.
TTGTTGTAGCTTTCGAATAAGTGCCCACACTTCTTCGTCATTCTTCCATTCCTCCCTTGCTTCATTTATCCAATCTGGTTGGATAATAGAAATGGCACACAACAATGCTTCCACATCCTCATCCTTTCTTGAGAGTGCATCTGCCACCACATTTTGCTTCCCTTTTTTGTAGATGATTTCAAAGTCATAACCCAACATCTTTGTGACCCACTTTTGTTGCTCTTCAGAGGATAATCTTTGTTCTAAAAAGTATTTAAGGCTATCATGATCCGTTTTTACCTTGAAGTGTCTTCCCATTAGGTAGGGTCGCCATTTCTTAAGTGCATGGAGTATTGCCAACATTTCCTTCTCATAAATAGCTTTGCTTAAAAACTTTCCCTTGATTGGACGACTTTCAAAAGCAATGGGTCTTTCATCTTGCATTAGAACAGCACCAATTCCATTTCCTGAAGCATCACATTCCACAATAAAGGTTTTTGTGAAGTCCGGTGTAGCTAAGACCGGTGCTTGGCACATTGCCTCTTTAAGATGTTCAAAGGCCTTTGTTGCTTCCGGAGTCCATGAAAATGAATCTTTCTTCAATAATGTTGTTAGAGGTGCTGCTATTCTCCCATAATTCTTAACAAACTTGCGATAATACCCTGTCAACCCAAGAAATCCTCGCAGATGCTTTATGGATGTGGGGATTTTCCATTCCTTAATGGCTTTAATTTTGCTAGGGTCTACCTTAACTCCTTCATGAGATACAATATGACCCAAATATTCCACCTCCTGGACTCCAAAGAAACATTTGGATCTTTTTGCATATAATTGTTTCTCCTCCAATAGTTGTAGCACCTTGTCAACATGTTCAACATGATCCTTCCAAGACTTGCTGTAGATTAGTATATCATCAAAAAATACTAACACAAATTTTCTAAGGAATGGTTTGAAAATTGAATTCATCAAACCTTGAAATGTTGAAGGTGCATTGGTAAGGCCAAAAGGCATGACCAAAAATTCATAATGACCCTCATGAGTTCTAAATGTTGTTTTCGGAATGTCTTCAATCTTCATTCTGATTTGATGATATCCTGAACGAAGATCCAACTTGGTGAAGTAAATTGATCCATGCAATTCATCCAGTAATTCATCAATGACAGGAATGGGGAACTTATCTTTAATAGTGAGCTTGTTGAGCTCCCTATAATCCGGACACATGCGCCATGATCCATCCTTCTTGTGCACCAATACTACTGGAGCTGAGAAAGAACTTTGACTCGGTTGAATTATACCAGCCTCTAGCATTTCTGCAACCATACGTTCAATTTCACTTTTTTGGACATAGGGATATCTGTACGGCCTGATGTTTGGAGGAACACTTCCTGGAATCAGATGAATAGCATGATCATGATCACGCATAGGTGGGAGACCTTTGGGAGTCTCAAATACCTTGGAATGATTGTCCAGGACTTTTTGGAGATCTGGAGAAATAGATGATTCCAATGTGGAAACATCTAGCGAACATAATTGTGCAATTACACCTCTTTGCTCCTTTTTTAGAAGCTTTGTCATGCCATTAGAGCTGATTATCTTTCCTGGTTTCCCTGCAATACCCCTTAATTCAACTTCCTTTCCTTCCGTAGAAAATTTGATGAAAAGTTCTTGAAAATTAAAAGCTATTGTACCCAAGGATTGTAGCCATTGGACTCCTAGTACAACATCAGCACCTCCCATTGGAATGGAAAGCATTGGGCTAGTCAATACATATTCTCCCATGGATAGCTTGATATTATGGCACTTTCCAGAGCAATTTATTGTTCCTCCATTTGCAATCATCACTTGACACTCTGGTGCTGGATATAGGAAGCAATTCAATTCTTTTGCTACCCTACAATGAATAAAATTGTGGGTGCTTCCTGAATCAATCAACACTATTACCTTTTTCTTCTTGATTTGTCCTTCTATCTTGATGGTTTGAGGAGTGGTAATTCCCGCCAATGCATTACAAGATATGGTCGGATTTATTTGTTCTTCATCTAGGCTTTGTTCCTGGAATATATCCTCTTCTTTTGACCTTTCTTGCTCCTTTTCTTCTTCCTCTTCACAATCTATGTAGAATAATTTCTTCTCAGCACACTTATGACCTTTTGTGTATTTGCTATCACAATTGTAACAAAGCCCTTTTGCTCTTTTTTCTTCCAATTGTTGTGGTGTCAACCTTGTAGGTTGTGGAAGACTAGGGGCAACAACACTTCCGTCTTTATAGTTGTGAGTGGTATGCTTCCTAGTTGCCATAATTTTGCTTTCCATTTTTCTTGCTAACCTGAATGCCTTCTCTAATGAATCAGGTTCCCAAAGGCGAACATCATGTTGGATATTATCCTTTAAAGACCCTATGAACACATCAATCCTATGCTCCTCTGGAATATATTTTACCCTTATGTTCAATTTTTGGAACTCCTCAATGTGCTCCATTATTGAACCCTTTTGTTTGAGACTTATCAATTGGCTAAAAAAGGTGTTGCTTTTTGTATCCTCATAATGTGCTATCAATTCTTCCGTAAAAATTGCCCAAGTGATAAATTGTTTACGAGAACAAAGCCATTGATACCATACAAACTGATTTGGTTCCAAATATACAGTTGCCATACGTACCTTTTGTGCGTTTTGCACATTATTGAGATCGAAGAATTGCTCCATCTGTAATATCCATGTGGCAGGATCCTTGCCATCAAACTTCCTCATATCGATTTTTGGAATATGGTGATTCTTCGATCCAACATTAGCGTCTATGGAATTGTTGGTATCATCCCAAGACCCCTTTTTCCTCCTAAAAACATATCATTTACCCATTCCTTTTCATCATATATTCCTTAGAATCCTTGAAAATTAATTATTAATAGTCTTATAGTTATTAAAATGCATTGAAATTGATTTAGGAATTTTATGTTGAAGAATTAGAAGTTTTTGGTGAAATGGTTACAGGAAGTTCCAACATCCTGTAATTAGCTCATTGTTTGACATGTGGCACAACAGCTGGACTAGAGCGAAAGGCATGGATGAAAAATAGAATGTCCAAGGATGGACAAACACCTATCATACAGCCGGATCGACCCTCCTACATACGCGGTCAACTCAAGTCAAATCATGGCACACTGGCGACAAAGGCAGAAACAACAGCTCATTCTAATTTGATTTAGTTTTTGTTCTTTTTGAAATCAGTTAGGATAGAAACATTTTGAAAAGCTCGATGTAATAAAAGCGGCAACAGCCAAATTCCGAATGTACATTCATTATCGAAATGACATGGTTGTGCTAGACATATGTAAATACAGTCCGAGTAATGGATGTAATGGTTAATCGTTGTATCATTCTGAAACAGAGTTTTTAAACTTAATACTAAGAACCCAGTTGCAGTTACGACTTGTGTCTAGTGCATTGATTTGATATTCGGTCGAATATAGTCCAGTGTACCTCTGGAACGCGGACGGGCCCTGCGCTCAACCGGTATACTGTTCTTTTCATTTTATTTGCACTTAGGTTATCGTGTGGTTTGCACAGTAGTTACGATTGATTGGATTTCGATTTCAATAGGTATTCTATGGTTTGCATAGCAGTTACAATTAATTTGTTTCAATTTCCATAGCTCTTGATTTCCATCGAATGTATATGGTTTGTGTTTATGGTAATGCTGAACAGTCATCACTGAGATCTGGAAGTGCGTCCTGTAAGGGATTCGATCCCTGTGTTGTCCTTTAAAAGCACTGTCATAAACTTTGTTTTCATTTCACAATCCATTTATGATCTCTGTATATTTTGATATTGTATAAATATTAGTGAATACTGGGTGTTTACTGAACAAGAGTTTTATGTGTAATGTCTTTGTAAGGAGATTGAGATCATTGTTGCAGTGATACACAGTGTTTAGTTTCAGTGTGTAATTTGGTAAATGCATTTAATGATAGCATTGTACTCAGGTATATTAGCAGAGTGACCTGAGTGTTTGGATGATAGGTGACATACCCCAGTCTTCCGTAAAGAAGCCCTGTGACCTACATCATAACCACTTAGCCAACAATCCTTTATGTCTATATACTTTAGACGCATGCCTCTAAGCTTACGCATCCTGGTCGATAATTAATATAGTCTAGTCTAGTACCCTAGCTAGAACACTACATTTTGGCGTCGTTGCCGGGGAGGCGTACTTAAAGGATTCAGACAAAAAGAGAAAAATTTCAACACACAAAAATAAACAAAAACACAGTTAGAAATCATGTTCATTTATGCCTAGATTTAGAGACAGTCAAGGGAGATTTGTAAAAACCCCCCACCATCTAAAAACTAACCCATCATCATCAGGAGCAGACTCTCTAGGGAATAAAACACCAGCTGAAGAAGTTATCCAGACATTGGCAGAAAAATTTTATTCAGGACAGAAACTTACTCTTATTGAGAGGGAAACTTTATTCACACATAAATCGCAGAAGAAGCACTTTCCTAGACCTTCCACACAAGGAGAAAGTAGTACAGTTACCGAACAATCTTCCTTCCTCCTTTTTCCACCAAGTGACACTGACATAGAGAGACCAATTAGAATGGCTGAGGAAGGATCTAGATCAGTACCACGCCAAGGAGATGAAGAGGAGTCAACTTTTAAGTTCCCTATACATGAACCACAGGAGGATGAGGAGATCAAAATGAAAAACATACCCCCATCTGTCCTACCAAATTTCTATGGTATGGCTTCGGAGGATCTGGACTCATTCTTGTTCGAGTTTGACATTGTATGTCGAACTTATGGCTATACAGATGATGCCCATAGGCTTAGATTGTTCCCAGCCACATTAAAGGCATCAGCCTTAAAATGGTTCATGGGGCTTGGTGAGCATGCTATAGTTGATTGGGACGGTATGAGGAGAATATTTCTTAGGAAATATCAGCCTTATTGCAGATCCAAAGACTCTAAAGATGATATCTTTAGAATGAGTCAGCAAGAGGATGAAACCTTAGAGGAATATTTAGAACGGTTTGTCTACAACTTACAAAAATCTAAACACCGAACTATGCCTCCTGATCTGGTCCGCACAATATTCTTGAAAGGTATCCGAGAGGAATACATGGATGATCTCAACTTAATGGGCAAAGGTGACATTTCTGCCTTACCCTTTGAAGAAATCGCTGAGTTGTGCGAAAAGTATTCAAGGAGTAAAGCTAAAATGGGAAAGAGAAGTCTGTCATCAAGGGTCACAAAAACTGCCTCTGCAAGTGTCACTAGGGCCGAAATAGGGAATCTTTTAGAAGAGTTTAAAACAGATATGTTAAGCACTCTAGGGAACCAAATTGACACTTTAAAAGCCAAGAAGAAACAAGAAGATGAAGATCATATCATGGCTTTCTTCTGCCCAAAATGCCGAAAGAAACATGCATTAAGAGATTGCCCTCTAGAAAATATCCAAGTTTGTGATTTCTGTACTAAACATCATGATATGTTTAACTGTCCTAAAGTTAAAATTTTGCAGAACTGTAATATGGCAGCCAATACAGAGATGGAAAACGTGTATTACATGGGCACAAAGCGACCATGGCAGCCAAGGCCAGCAACCCAAGGTATGTTTCCAAATCAAAATTTGCAATTTCCTATGAATGATCAAATGTATGCACAAAACTCATGGAATGTACCCATGCCATGGCAGCCCCAAAACCAACCACAACACCAATGGAGACCGTCTCAACAGTACTCCCAATCTTATCATACATATCCTCAATCATACCCATCTTACTCACAACCATATCAACAATACCAACAGGCGTATCCATCACATTCTCAACCATATCAGCAGTATCCTCAGCAAGTTGTCTATCAGCCCCAACCTCCTCAACAAGCACTGCCTGCTCCTCCACCAATAAATGCACCACAACTGCAATTTCCAGCTAACTCACAACCTCCCAGACCCACTCAAATTCCTGCTCAAACTGTCCCAAATCCGAATAATAGAGCAGAGAGGCCAGCCTATAATGTAGAGGAAGGAACCTCATATTCCACACTGCCTTTGCAAAACATTAATTTGAGGTCTGGTAGGGTGCTCCACAAGGATTCTCCAATAACAGATAAGCAAGAAGAAAACTCAGAAAAGGAAAATGAAATGACAAATCAAACAAAACCAAACAGTGCTACCAAAGACAAATAGATGCAACCACTGCATCCACCTTTTCCAGACCGATTGGTCCAAGTAAAACCACCACTGTCTACACCACAATTTGATGTCTTAGATGAACTTAAAAATGTCTACATAAAAATCCCACTGCTGCAAGCTATAAAAGACATTCCTATCTATACCAAAGCCATCAAAGACATGTGCCTCAAGAAGCCTGCTAGGAAAAGAATTGATCCTCAAACCATTCATGTTTTAGGAAATTTACCAGGCCTTATGACCAATACCATCTCCATGGAGAAGTATGTTGATCCTGGCATTCCCAAAGTGACCACCATCATTAACAACATACGGATTCCAAACACTTTGATAGATCTTGGAGCCGCAATCAATGTCATGACTCTTGAAACCATGAGAACACTCCAGCTCATGAATTTGCAACATACCACGATTGTTCTAGAACTAGCTGATAGGTCCAAAGTCATTCCTGAAGGGATTTTGGAAGACATCATTGTCTCACTGGACTCTTGGGAGTATCCAGTGGATTTCCTAGTCCTTCAACCCAAATCCAATTTAGGAGGACACCCTATCATCCTAGGTAGACCATGGTTAGCGACTGCTGATGCATTTATAGGATGTCGATCAGGCAACATGATCATTTCAAGGGGGACCGAAAGAAAACAACTCACCCTTTATCCATCGGCACAATCACCAGCAGTAACACATAATTTGTGGCTTGATGATAAATTTAATGATAAAGAAGAAGTACAACCTGTTTTTAGCATTGACCAAATCTATGATTTCCAGGAAGACAATAATGATTTGGTAGAATTATTCCTTTCTCAACCTGATATGTCTGAAAATTTGAGAAATGAACAATATCATGCTGCAGATTTACTTCTGGCTCAAAACTTTCAAGAAACATGCTCTATCCAATCCTTGCAAACTACATTTCACGACATTTTTCCAGTTCAATCCATCACCAATACACAGAGTCAGATCATAGAGATCAGTCCAGGGAAAACTCTGAACATAGGCAATCACCTAGACTCATCTCAGCAAGAGAAATTGATTCGACTCTTGAGAAAATACCAAAAAGCCTTTGCTTGGGACTACACCGATATGCATGGGATTCACCCCGACACATGCACTCACCATATCTATACAGATAGCACCATTAAACCAGTGAGGCAACCACAAAGAAGAATGAACCCCATGCTCCAAGATATTGTCAGAGAGGAGTTGCAAAAACTTTTGAGAGTTAATTTTATATATCCTATTTCTGACAGTCAGTGGGTATCCCCATTGGTTATAGTGCCCAAGAAAAATGGTAAGTGGCGCATTTGTGTTGATTACAGACAGCTGAACAAAGCAACGCTCAAAGATTACTTCCCACTGCCATTTAGTGACCAAGTGTTAGACACCCTAGCTGGCAAATCATCATTTTCTTTTCTTGATGGTTTCAGTGGCTACAACCAGATCAGGATAGCCTCTGAAGACCAGGACAAAACCACATTCACCTGTCCTTGGGGCACCTATGCCTACAATGTTTTGCCATTTGGACTTTGTAACGCTCCAGCTACATTTCAGAGAGCTGTGTTAGCTATTTTCGCTGATTTAATTCATGATTGTGTTGAAGTCTACATGGATGATTTTTCAGTATATGGCAATTCATTTGAACATGCATTAGAAAATCTTGAGAGAGTTTTGAAAAGATGTATTGAAGCTAACCTATCCCTCAGCAATGAAAAGTGTTTTATGATGTTAAACGAAGGGATAGTGTTAGGCCACTATATTTCTTTTCAGGGCATCCAGGTTGACCCAGCCAAGATCCAGATCATTGCTGATTTGCCAATTCCACAGAATCAAAGAGAGGTAAGAAGTTTCCTTGGGTATGCAAGCTATTACCGCAAATTTATTGAAAATTTTAGTAAGATAGCTTTACCTTTGTTTAAACTTCTAACCAAAGATGTACTTTTCAACTGGACTGAGAACTGCCAACAAGCATTCGAACAGCTCAAAAAGAAACTATCTACCGCACCAGTCTTGAGAGGGCCTAATTGGAGCCTACCATTTCATATCTTTACAGATGCATCCAACACTGCAGTAGGTGCATCCTTAGGCCAAAAAGAGGAATCTTGTACTTATGCCATTTATTTCATTAGTAAAAATCTAACACCTGCAGAGTTAAACTACACAGTTACAGAAAAGGAAACACTTGCCATCATTTATGCTGTGAATAAATTCCGACATTACATAACTGGTTATGAGGTCTTTGTACATACTGATCATTCGGCCATTAGACATTTAATGAATAAACCAATAACTAGTGGTAGAGTTACCAGATGGTTACTATTGTTACAGGAATTTAACATCACAGTGTTAGATAGACCAGGCAAAGAGAACTAGGTGGCAGATTTTCTCTCTAGACTGCAAAATCCAGGTGAGGTTGTTCCAGTTGAAGATTCTTTTCCAGATGAAAACTTATTTGCAATTTCCATAGTAACTCCTTGGTATGCTGATTTGGCCAATTATTTGTCTACAGGAAGGACACCTCCACACTTTACTGCAAAGGAACGGAAGAGACTAGTCAAACAAAGTGCTAGATATTCATGGCTTAATGGCAATTTATTTTACATTGGTTATGACATGATTATTAGGAGATGTGTAAGAAATGATGAGGTCATTGATATTTTAAAATCTTGCCATGATGAACCGTGTGGTGGGCATTTTGCAGCGAAGCGGACAGCATTCAAAGTTCTTACTCTTGGATACTACTGGCCATCCATTTTCAAGGATGCCAAGAAGTATGTAAAGAGTTGTGACAGCTGCCAAAGAATGGGCAGGCCCACAGCTACCGATGAGATGCCCCTTCAGCCCCAAGTTCACTTAGAGCCATTTGATAAGTGGGCTCTAGACTTTATAGGACCCATTAACCCAACCTCCAATGGTAAGAAGTACATCTTAGTATGTACTGATTACGTCACAAAGTGGGCTGAAGCAAAAGCACTGGTGAGAGCAACCGAACACACAGTAGTCAATTTCCTTTTTGAGGAGATTTTTGTGAGGTATGGAGTACCAAGGGAAACTGTGACTGATCAAGGTACTCAATTCACATCAAATTTAGTGAAGGACATCACAGACAAATACCAAATCAAGCATAGGAAAAGTACCCCTTACCATCCACAGGCCAATGGGCAGGTGGAATCCACAAACAAAACCTTGGAAGGAATCATTACTAAAATTGTTGCAATGAACAGGAAAAACTGGGAAGAGAAGCTCAGAGATGCACTCTGGGCTTACAGGATTACCTGGAAAGATACTACAGGATTTACACCATATCAGTTGGTGTACGGTAAAGAGGTAATGCTTCCTATTGAGTTCCAAATACATACTTTTAAACTGGCTGTAGATTTACAAATTGATTTGGACCAAGCACAAAAAGAAAGAATTCAGCAGTTGAATCAGCTGGATGAGATGAGGCAGCAAGCAGAGGAAACCAAAATCCTCATGCAAAAACAAAGGAAGCAGTGGCATGATGCACATATTAAGAAGAAGCAGTTTAAGGAAGGTGACTGGGCTTTACTTTTTGACTCAAAATTCAGAGATCATAAAGCCAAGTTCACCACCCATTGGATGGGCCCCTATGAAATTGTTCAGACTTATGACAATGGTTCAGTCAAGCTCAAAACTATTGATGGAGAAGGTCACTCCTTCACAGTCAATGGTCATCGCCTGAAACTATACACCAAGCCCATCAGCAAGTAAGATTTTCTCCATACACTATCTCAGCAAAGAGAGGTTGAGGTACTGCAGCCCTCAGCTGCAGTATCACTGCCTTAGTTTCATTTCCTTTCAATTTCAGAGTTAAAAAGAAATATAAAAAAAATTAATCTGAAACAAAAGCTAAAATATATATATATATAAAATAATAATAAAAAAAATAATGGGTTAGATGTGAAAACCAGTCTCTGGCACACTCTAACCTCGAATTCCTACTTGAAAACCAATTCGTTGGCGGGTATGAATTCTCTTTCTTTTGTTCACTGTTTGATTTATCAGCTGAATCATGACTTGAGGACAAGTCAAAATTTTAGTTGGGGGGAGAGGCATCAGCACTTTGTTCTTTTATCTCTCCATTGTAAATTCTTAAATATTTCTTATCCTATATCTTCACTGTAAATTTCCAAAGCAGCTTGTTCCAGTATTCCAGACTTCAATAAATAAGTTGTTTTGTCAATGTTTTATCTCAGAGGGACCTGGTTATAAACATTATGCAGGGGGACCTGTTCTGTCCAGACAACTATGCTACCAACAGTAATGGGACCTGTTAAGACATTCAGAAGGGACCTGTTAAAGAAATTGACACCAAGGGCTACTTCAACAGAATTTCATCAAGTTTCTACAAGGATTTGGGCACCAAGACTCCATCAAATGCCCAAGCTCAGTGAACTTGTATCAATATAAGGAGCTGCATGAACATTTTCAAATTTTTCTCAAGGGACCTGTTACATTCAATCTTTCTCAAGGGACCTGTTATATTTTCAAATTTTTCTCAAAGGACCTGTGCATTCAATCTTCCTTAGAGGACCTATTACAACAAGCAAAAGAACAGTCAAAAAGGGACTAGCTACTCAGCATGTCAATACAACAATGACCAACAAAAGAGTAATATGTTTCTTGTTCTTAAACATTTGATTTCTTAGATTGATTTTTAATGTAACTTTGATGACTATGAACTGTTATGATTGATTTCAAGGACACCTACATTTCCTATCATCCCTTATTCCACTGATTCTCATCATTCTCATACATCAACCTATTCATACTTCTAAAACCCATTACCAGCACATCAACCTTGTCATACATCCTACAATCATACCAACATCCTCCATCCGACCGAATACCAACTGGAATAGGACACGTGGCGGATTATGCTTTTAAATACAAGGGAAAGAGACAAATGTAAAGCGGCCTATCTATTTCATTCCACATAGCCAAATCATGACTCCACCACCCAACGTACCCAATGATTCAAGGGACTCCCCGAAACCATACCCAGCATTATATATATACGCTCCCAACGCTCTTGTGGTGACATCTATGTAAGCGTACAACACTCCGCTGTTCTAAAATGAATGAATATGCTTTGAAGTGAGTACAGCCGGTTATCCCACCATCATTTTCGCATTTGATTCCCATAACTTTCAAAGTATAATCAGGAGCAGTGAGCGCCGGAAGAAGTATTATCATTTAGGTTCGATTATTATCATTTGGGTTCGATTTACTCAGTGAGGAATGGGAGCAGTGAGCGCCGAAAGAGGAAAGTATAACCACTCTGTTGCGACTTCCACCACAGTCATAATACAGTCGACCGACCGAGCATCATATTGAAGATTAAGGGAAGCGATATATCAGGTAACAAATTTGAAATTTCTTTGTTGAAATTGTAGAAACATAAACAGAGAAGGGTTAGAGCACGACCCTCTGACACCATGACTAATAGGGTCGAACCGAGTGTGTTCGACAGTTCACAATATCATGAGGATTGCATTGAAATTCTCAGAGAAATACAGTGGTTACCATTTCTAGAGAAATTTCATGGAAGCAATGAGGAGATTACCAAGCAATTTGCTTTCACCTTCAATGGAGAAAAAGCCCTGATAGGTAACTTCTCATTCAGGGTTTCAGAGGATACTATAGCTCGGGCAATAGGGATTAGTCCAGAAGGGGAGAAGTATTTTAAAACCAAGCAATTTAAAGAGAAATCGTGGACACAGTTTATGTCTAGATCTAGAGTCTCATCAGTGAACTGGAAGAAGGGTGTTCCAAGAAGTTGGTTGATGCATCCCTGGGATGAGATGGTCTACATCCTTCAAAAATTCATAACCTGTGAAGGCCGTTACAGTATTGTCTATCTATACCACATTAAACTACTCCTCCACTTGAAGAAACAATGTGTTATCAGTATACCATATTTTCTGTTACAAAGCTTAACCAAGATGTCCAAGACTATCCAGAAGCAGAAGGGGAATGAAGACAAGAGCCTGTATCACTTTGGCTTAATTAAAATTCTTATTGAGCATGAATTGCAGAGAAGAGGGAAACCATGGAAAGAATTCCTCACTGTTAATCAAATTAGAGATGAAGAAGATAAAGAAGAAGTGCAAGAGGACTCAGGGTTCATGAAGGACATTGATGAAGAAATCCCAGTATCCAAAGCCAGCAAGGCACCTCTACCTGTGGGCAGCATAAGGACCAGGAACATGAGAAAGGAAGATGCTAAGAGGGCCGAAAAAGATAAAATTTTCACCACTTACTCACGAAGAACAAGGAGGACACCAAAAGCCCAGTTGCAAGAAGACCAGCTTGAATCCAATGCACCTGCACAAATGGATGTTGAGAGTGGTGACCACTCACTACCAGGACCAGAAGTTGATATAGAGGTAGAAAGCAATAACAAGCAGGAAAAATGTTCACCACCTCCCATTAAGAGACAGAAGAAATTGGAAAAACAAATTGAAGAATTAAAGGAAGAGCTCATGGAGGCTAATATGTTAGAAAAAGTTATCAAGAGAGAAAATGAAATGCTCCGGGCGCAGAGTAAAGAAACTCAGAAGAAGAATGAAAAGTTAAAGGAGAGAATCAGTGAACTGGAGGCTGAGCAAATGGAGATTTCTAACTGGGCCACTAGGTGGTACAATCAGAAGAAGACCCTCAAAGAAAAATACAAAAGGTTAAAGCAGGAGCTCAAGGGTCAGAAAGATAACCAGGTGAAAAAGAATGTGGACACATTGCTCAAGGCAGCAGAGATCCAGTCAGGGACAGAGTTCAAGGGAAGCACTTCGGGGATAGCATGAGGACATGCTAATTCCTTAAGTCGGGGAGAGATGTTGGTATCATCCCAAGACCCCTTTTTCCTCCTAAAAACATATCATTTACCCATTCCTTTTCATCATATATTCCTTAGAATCCTTGAAAATTAATCATTAATAGTCTTATAGTTATTAAAATGCATTGAAATTGATTTAGGAATTTTATGTTGAAGAATTAGAATTTTTTGGTGAAATGGTTACAGGAAGTTCCAACATCCTGTAATTAGCTCATTGTTTGACATGTGGCACAACAGCTGGACTAGAGCGAAAGGCATGGATGAAAAATAGAATGTCCAAGGATGGACAAACACCTATCATACAGCCGGATCGACCCTCCTACATACGCAGTCAACTCAGGTCAAAGCATGGCACACTGGCGACAAAGGCAGAAACAGCAGCTCATTCTAATTTGATTTAGTTTTTGTTCTTTTTGAAATCAGTTAGGATAGAAACATTTTGAAAAGCTCGATGTAATAAAAGCGGCAACAGCCAAATTCCGAATGTACATTCATTATCGAAATGACATGGTTGTGCTAGACATATGTAAATACAGTCCGAGTAATGGATGTAATGGTTAATCGTTGTATCATTCTGAAACAGAGTTTTTAAACTTAATACTAAGAACCCAGTTGCAGTTACAACTTGTGTCTATTGCATTGATTTGATATTCGGTCGAATATAGTCAAGTGTACCTCTGGAACGCGGACGGGCCCTGCACTCAACCGGTATACTGTTCTTTTCATTTTATTTGCACTTAGGTTATCGTGTGGTTTGCACAGTAGTTACGATTGATTGGATTTCGATTTCAATAGGTATTCTATGGTTTGCATAGCAGTTACAATTAATTGGTTTCGATTTCTATAGCTCTTGATTTCCATCGAATGTATATGGTTTGCGTTTATGGTAATGCTGAACAGTCATCACTGAGATCTGGAAGTGCGTCCTGTAAGGGATTCGATCCCTGTGTTGTCCTTTAAAAGCACTGTCATAAACTTTGTTTTCATTTCACAATCCATTTATGATCTCTGTATATTTTGATATTGTATAAATATTAGTGAATATTGGGTGTTTACTGAACAAGGGTTTTATGTGTAATGTCTTTGTAAGGAGATTGAGATCATTGTTGCAGTGATACACAGTGTTTAGTTTCAGTGTGTAATTTGGTAAATGCATTTAATGATAGCATTGTAATCAGGTATATTAGCAGAGTGACCTGAGTGTTTGGATGATAGGTGACATACCCCAGTCTTCCGTAAAGAAGCCCTGTGACCTACATCATAACCACTTAGCCAACAATCCTTTATGTCTATATACTTTAGACGCATGCCTCTAAGCTTACGCATCCTGGTCGATAATTAATATAGTCTAGTCTAGTACCCTAGCTAGAACACTACAGGAATCATGATTAACATTTCTTTTGTTCTCATCATGAATTTCCTTTACTACCTTTTCACCATTAGTAAGTATTTCTTGTAGAAAATTTGTCAAATCTGTCTTCAAATCTGCCATGCCTGTCTTCAAATTTGTGTTCAAATCTATCTTCAAATTTTCCATCTTAGCTTCCACGCCATTTATCTTAGCATCTGTTAACTTTTGTGAGCGTGACATTTGTTGCACTTGTTCTTGTAATTTTGATATATCATGTAGCATTTCTTCATCTTCTTCATGAGTAATGCTAGAGCTTTCAGGTTCCTTACTAGGTGTTTGCATTTTCTTTCCTTGGGGCATCAGTTACCAATAATAATGCTCTACTATGCCCTTTGAATTCCTTCAAAATAAATTTTCAAACCAAGCTTAAGCAAAAATTTAAAAAAATCTACACACCTTTTTTCACTTTGTAGGAGCTCGATATTGCCTCTGATGTATCTCTGTATTTTCCAATCATCTAGTTCTGAATTTGTGACCTGTAGTAGCTCTCTGTGTCCTCTTTCCAATTCCACCAATCTGATCCAAATTGGATTCTCCAAGAAAGAGTTATGCACAATCTCCCAAGATGACTTGATTATAGACCTTTCCAGAAGAGCGAAGTTGTATGAAGTGCCACGTGTACAATTTTCGATATTTGGTTCTACAAAAGATATACAAGAAACTACAGTCCGTCCTCTTTCTGTACCTTCTTACGAAATTTCAATCTGATTCCCAGAGAGAAAGTTATGACAATTTTCCCCAGGTCACCTGTTTTGAATGTAATTCAGGAGTCTGCAAAAAGACCAACTTCCTCAGATCATATCTCCAAAAATATCACGTGAAAAGTTCTTAAATTAGGACCCAAGGTTTAGCGCGATTTCTTCTCAAATGGGTTTTTTTTGTGACTTCTGAAACGTCACAGAAAAAAAGTTATAGCGAAAATGCCACGATGACCTGTTTCTAGCTGCGAAACCCTAGAATCCAAAGCTCTGATACCAAATGTTATGAAACCAGCTCAAGAAAAGATAGAAAAGATAGATCAACGCCTTAGAATTCAGCCTCTTCGAGGGGGCAACCTCCTTTACATTACATAAATGAACAATTCTTTGATGATTCAAATGACAAAACCTCCTTTCTATATGTAGGAGTCTAAGGAGTCACAATATAATCCAGCCGACCTAACAATAATAATATAAAGCCACAAAAATAACAATAGAGGGATTCTATGGGGCACAGAAATAACAATATGGGGGTAATAGGGGCACAACAATATAAATAAGGGGTATAACTATATTAGTAATGGGGTAATCACTAGTATTATAGGGACCCAACAAAATGACAGCAGATTTTGATAACATCATTGATTTTACTATAGAACATGTTGACACATGGTTAATTATTTTTTCCAAGGTTAATAAGTGGAATGTTGAATTGATTGTCGGGGTGTAGGAAGAAACTAGGGAAATTGAAAAACATATTTTCACTAAAAACGTGAGAATAGGAGTTACAGTTGCCCCTGACAAGGACTACATTAATAAAATGTTGGATGTGTTTCTTCAACGAGACAAGGAGTTGTAATACATCTTACACAAGCATAGTCATGGAAAACGACTTTGAAAAGTGTGAGTATTTTCAAATTGTTCAACATTCAATTTTTAGGTGAGCCAATATAAGAGAATATGTTATGTTATTGATTATATACAAATTGTTGTTTTGTGGCTGCAGATGTTGTACAAGGAAGCAAAACCCCAAATTCCGCTACAACAAATGCATTTATTTTACAATTTTCTTTGCACAATTTCGATTTTGTTCAACAATTTTGTCTTTTAAGACTATATTTTGAATATGACATCGTACAAATATGAGATATGGCCATGGTCATTGACATTTTGTTTTGATCACAATTCTTATTGAATCTGATTCTATATCAATGTTATGATAGTGTTTTCTATAAATTTCTGAAAATATGCTTTCAACTTTTCTATTATATTCAGTCTTATGTTGTTGCTTTAAACGAAATTGAACATTTTGACAATGGTTTGACACCTTAGACATATATCTCTTAATAATAAAATACTAGCACAATGTCTTCAGACCTACACAAATTTCATTTCGCAGAATAATTAATTAGTTATGTTTCTGACACACCCTTTCTGCTTATAGCGAAATAACTCTTAGTATTACACTTATGATATTGTTGAGCTTTGTTTGCTAATCCTATGTTATTTAGTTCCTTGTACATAAATCTCATTGTGCAGAGGTTACACCAAAAAGTTTCGTTGTGCATAGTAAGTTTCTTTCACACAGTGAAAGCTCTACACAAAGTAATATTGTAGGGCCACAATCATTGACATTTTATTCTGAATACAATTCTTACTGAATTTGATTTTGTATCAATGTTATGATAGTGTTTTCTATAAATTTCCAAAAATATGCTTTCATCTTTTCTATTATATTCAATGTTGTGTTGTTGCTTTAAACAAAAATGAAAATTTGACAATGGGTTTTCATCTTATACATGTTGAAAAATGTAACTAGTGTCGGTCTTCATAATTGTATTTGAGTCATAATGTAAGGTATTTTTCAAAAGAAAGAAAAATAATTTGTATTGTAAAAGAAATTGACTTATTAAAACATGGGTTTCATGCTTGGGTCAATGATTAATAAGTCAAAGCCTCCATTGTAGGCTTATAGGTTTTTTTTCAAGAGTCCTTGTCCTTTTCATTATGTAATATACCATTCTTGGGCTTCTTGAGTCAAGAAAAAAAATATTTTAGTATCAAATAAGTCATTTAGGCCTCCTCCACCAAGTTGGACTCAAACTAGACAAGTCGGCCTCATCAAGGGAATTCGACCTCCCACACTATATATTGGGATTTATTCGACCTCATTTGATGCACCAACCAATAAGTTCGATCTGTAGTAGCTAGAAGCAAAAAAGAAGAGTGAAATTCGTAAGAAGGAGAAGGAAACCCTAGCAAAGGGGAAGGAGACACTTTTCTAGCAAGAAGAAGTTGATTTTCTCTCTCCTTGTCTCACATGTGCAAAAAAGATGAAGCTACAGGAGGGCCAAAATTGTAGACTTGAAGTTGGGCTGAAATTTTGAACCAGTAGTGTTGAAATTTTGTCTTTAATGCAGTATTGTTGCAGTTGATCTTTAAAGTTTGGAAGGATTGTTTGAGGATTGACTTGGTGGAGGAGGAAGGTCTTTTTACTTGGTCTAAGTTCTTGGATTGGCTCAAGTTTGATTTGACTCTGCTAGTGGGAGCGTTTGATTGGGTTTTCCCATATATAAGGGTTTTAGCCCTGGCTGAGTGCTTATATCTTGTGTCATTGATCTTCATGTTTTGATTTGATGATTGCTTGATGAAAAGAAGATAAAAGAATAACATAAATAGAAGTTAATAATACTACAAGAATATCACAAGTAATTATCAATATACGAAAATATTTATGCCTTTCTTATTTTCTAACATGGTATCAGAGTTAATGTGAAGGAGGAAAGAAAAAGGCAGCCAGAAGGTATATTGAAAGAAGGGTTAATAAGGAAGGAACAAATGAAGACCATTAAGGAAAGGATCATATAAGAAAAGAAAGGCCTACTAGCTATATAAATAAAAGGAGACATTATAAATTCTATGGCAATCTCAATGAAGATAGAAAACAAGCTAGAAGGAGCCTCCAACTATAGGGCATGGAAGAAGAGGATGGATCTTGTTCTTGCTAAGAATAAAGTTTTGGATTTTGTTCAAGGAAAAGTTAAGAAACCTATATATGATGCAGGAAAGGAAAAATATAGGGAAACTTACATCTTGGCCATGAATCTAATAGTAAATGGAGTGAAGGACAATCTAATACCATACATATCCAATCTAGATTATGTACAAGAAATGCATGAAGCCCTCTCCAAATTGTTTACCATCAAGAATATTGGTCAGATAACTAGTCTTGAAAATGAACTATGAACAATAAATATGACAAAATATGATATCGTATCATCATATTTTGTAAGGATCTCTAGGATAAGATATGAACTTCAAGCTATTGATGAAGTTGTACCAGAGAAAGAACTCGTGATTGTTGCACTTTAGGTCTACCAAAATATAGGAGCTCTTTTGCATCAGGAATTAGCAGTTGGAAAGACACACCAAACTTTAAACAAATTTGGAATGCATGCAATCAAGAAGAAGCTCACATCTCATTAATAACTGATAAAAAGGAGGATGAAGAAAAAAATACTTCAAATGCCTACTCTACTCATCACAAAAAGAAGGGAGTATACAAGAAGTTCAAAGAACCAAATAAGAAGGTTGATCTATCAAAGATTGAATGCTACAATTGTCATAAGATGGAACACTACAAAATTCAATATCCTGAAAATCCAAGGAGTAAGAAGAGAGAAAAATCCAAGGAGTAAGAAGAGAGAAAGAGAGTATGCAAATGTTGCAAATAAAGCTCCACCTAAGAAGAATAAGACTGAAGAATTCGAAGTCAAAGACTTATACTATTAAGTCTTTCCTTACATATCCTTCTAGATTAATGTTTTAAGTTTTTGTAAAGTTTGTCTTTTATGTTTTGATCTAATATATCTTGTTAGAAATTTTTGGATTGTTTAAGTTGTAGGTATCCCTAAGAAAGACTAGATTAAGAGGGATCCTTCACCATTTTACTAAAAGATAAGTATATTTTTCTTTGTTTCATTTTTCATGTTTGGTTTCCTTCTCACATCGAGAGTTGTTTGTATTGTATATTAATAACCTTTTATTTATATTTTCCTTGGTAGGAAAGCTTACAAAATACACAAATGTTATGGAGGAGACTTAAAAGGAAAGACTTGAATCATGAAAGAAGATTTGTTGCAAAAGAAGCCCTTCAAGAATTGATGTCCTACAAGTTTTGTTAAAGAACAACTCAAGGTATGTCTTAGATTAAGAGTTTTGTTGCAAAAGGTTTGCTTTATATTATTGGCATATTTTGTCTAGGGTTTTGAATCATAAAGATTCTTGTTAGGGTGATGAATCATTAGAATTAATCTACCCTTATTATATTGTCTCTTGTCATCTGATCATTCTTGGTGAAACCCTAACCGTTAGGGTTCACTAGAAAACCATAGCCTCTTGATGTTAAGGGTATGTCAATGTTAATAATGAAACCCTAGTATACTTAGGGGTTGTTTATAGAGTCCATAACATATAATGAAATATTATTCATTTGAAGTTTAGGGTTTTGATATTGTCGTGGTAAAAACCCTAGTCCTTTAGGGTTTATTGTTAACATTTAGGTTATTTAATGAAACCCTAGATTTTTAGCATTTGGTGAATTAGGGTTTATGAACAAAACCCTTGTAATAACTAAAGTAAGATCCTAGGAATGAAACCCTAGGTGTATATTCGTCAGTATGATCAAAACCCTAGCCTGGTCAAAATTGTTGTATATCTAACTTCGATGTATTGATGTTTGTATCTTGGGTTTACCTAGTAGATATTGATATGAGATGCTAGTGCATGATAATGAAATCCTAGATATGTATATGCAAGTATGCTAACTTGATTGTTGATTAATGAAATCTAGGGTTTGTAACAAAACCCTAGTAGAATCTATTATGAATTATAGGAAATAATATTGAAACCGTAGATGTATAGTGCTATGATTGGATTGATATCTTGATTGAGTTGCTTTAAGTCTTAATGATGGAGTCTAGGGTTTGTGACAAAACCCTAGCAAGTTGTTGAAGTCTAGAATATAAAAGATATGACCCTTGCTAAATATGAACCTAACTAGGTTTAGGTATTTGATGTCTAAAAATTGAATGTTTTGATGCTTCCATTGTAATGACGTGATTTTGATATAGTTAACTTCATGCTACTATATATTTGTATTTGGTTGTACTTGCTATTAAAGTTTTGCAAGTACATAATCATTAAGATGTTGAAGATGTTCATAATTAAAGATGATAATAATGATGAACATGATGAAAGAAGTTATAAGAATGATGATGATCACGATGACCTTGATGCCATCATAAAGGAATAAAGCCTTGAAAGATTGTATTGTCTCCAATGTTATAAAAGAAGGAAGTTGTTTAGTTGAGAGGGAGCTTTGACATAGGAAAGAGTATATATCCCCAATTAAGAGGGAGGGCATATTATGACAAGCATAGTAAATACCTTGAAGAAAGAAAGAATGAAAATATTTCAAACAAATGTTCATGATTCATGAAGTTGAAAATAAAATATTTGAGAAATATTGAGGTTGTATTTGGTGCTACAGAAGAAATGAAAAAAAGAAAGCTTCCGACAAGTTGAATTTGGATAACATGATGATGATATAAGTAGTGTTGTTTCCCCGAAGACAGTTCTTGGATGTAAGGGAACCAATGCCTGGGACATCTCAAGATTGATGGAAATCATTAAAATCAATGGTCGGAGAGACAGGCTAGAGGGTTTGCAACAAAGCTTCTAATTCTGAAACCCTAGCCTCTAAAACAGAATGGCCAGAAAACTTTGAGGGTTGCAAAACCTTTGGCTTGAAGGAATGATTTGAAGATAAATCAAGAAGATAGAGTTCAACCCAGGAAATTAAGAATATGAATATGAAATTTTGCAGAAAGAATAATGAAAGGCTGAGAAAATGTGGATAAGTTTCCCATATGTGGAGCGCTTCATTGAGGGTTTCAAGTTTAAATATAATGAATACAACTGAGTAAATTAATAAAAGAGATAAACAGAAACAACCAGCTGCATCTTATACTTTCAAAGATAGGAAAATACATAAATGAATGATGAATACAAGAGGAAAAACAATGTCTTCAATTAACCCGAAAGCTAGAATCAAAATTTTTTATCTCAAAGATATTTCATTGTTACAGGTAAGTCATGAATACTAGACTTCAAACCCTTTCAATGTATTGATTCTAGACTTTTATTTCCCCCCTAGACCTAACTAATTAACTACCATAATTAGTTTCAAAAACTAATTCTTGAAACAGTTATAGAAATTATGAGAGATTTTTCAGCGTAAATCACATGATATTTCATTTGTTGACATGTTTGACAAATGAAATATCATGTGATTTACCCCAAAAAATCTCTCATAACTTATTATGGATCACGACAAATAAAATATCATGTGATTTACCCCAAAAAATCTCTCATAACTTATTATGGATCACAAAAACCTCAATTCAACGGTTATAGAATTATTTTTTTTTAATTTAAAATAATTAAAACAAAAAAAATAATATATATATATATATATATACACCATCTCTTTATAAAACAAAACTTCCCCGCTTTAAAATTTTACAATACAATCACCATACATATTATGCTCTTAAATCAAAACAAGGTGGGCGTGGGCCCCAGTGGTGGTTTTGAAAAATCACTTTCTGCCCTCGTGACCACTTATGTTGGTTTGTGGAAAGTTAAATCAAAACAAGGTGGGCGTGGGCCCCAGTGGTGGTTTTGAAAAATCACTCTCCCCTCGTGACCACTTATGTTGGTTTATGGAAAGTAAGAGTAGTGACATCGGGATGAACTCTAGCCCTTGATGTCTTTGATGACAGTTTGAGAAAGTTGCCTATCGACATCACATAAGTCATTAAATTCCTTTAAGCGGCGTGCCATCGAATACCATACCATTGATCTAGGCATGAATGTTATGAACCATTAATTATTTTCTGCACCTGTAGGAAACATAAATATTGAACTCTCCTTGACGAGTCCATCGATTTTAAGAGCATTGATTTTCATATCATAGTGCAAATAACTTAAACAATATATAGTTCTCGCCGACATCCAAAATATTATGTGTCAATTTTCCCTTCACCTCCAGCTTATCTCAGCCACCAATCATCATGAACACATGGGATGGCTCAGTAATTTCCAATATATATTTGTGTTCTGCCAGGTGCTAGGGGAAACAAGATGAATTTAAAGGTGAGAGCTCAAGCTTCATGCCATCGGAACTCGAGTAGTTTTTATAAAATAACCTCCCTATATAAAAGGCCGAGAGCATGAAGGTATTCACAGAAGACAAAAATTCCCCAGAAATAATGTCTTTTTACCAAGTTCAGCTTAAATTTTAAATTTTCACTGTGCATGATCTCGATACAACATATTGGCTCCAACTAGGGATAGTGCTTTGCCTGCAAAGTGCTGAGAACTGCATACCAGTAGCTTTTGTTAAGTATAAAGTCAAACCTCAAGTCTGAAAACTAAAGTTTGAAATCCCTCAAAATCGGTTTCAGCTGGGATTGTTTCCTTTATTCGCGAATTGAAAAACTAAACTGAAAAACTGCCACTGAAAATGAAATGCTCAACCCCTGAGCTTATTTATGTACATATCCTATCTATATACATAGCTGAATTCCTAAAGTGAAATCCACTTTCCAGTGATCCCAGCTCAACATTTGAGTGTTGGACCTAATGCCTCTATGCTCTTGAAAACTAAAAATAAAAATAGGCATAGGCATGCACTACATGAAATCTTCAGACAAGAAATTTGATACATACCTTAGTACTGCTAACTATTGCTAACTAAGGAAATATACCAAGTAGTCAGCTACCAGATCATAAAATTGATGAGAAAAATTTGCAATTGCCTCCCTTTCTTGAACAGTTTCTAAACTACTACTGCAAAAGGTAGCCACAACTACTGCTTGGGTCTTCAAATTTGGGCTTTTCTTGAAGAGGTTGTTGTTGGTCATCTTTTTTCCATTTTCCAGTAAGAAAATCTTCTTGAAAATATGCAACATAATCTTCCTCCTCTGAATTGTATGTATCATAAATAAGACCATCTTCTGAACAACAACAAAAACCCTCATCTGAAAAATAAATATCATAAATAAGAGCACCAATAAAATATACAAAATATGACCTTCGAGGGCTTGTATGCGATTCAATCAACTCCTCTTTTCCCGTAATGAACTTATCAAAAAAGAATGCAAGGATTATCATCTTGAAAAAAAAAAAGTGAAGGTAGATAGGTGAAGATATACAACCAACTCTTGAGTCTTGTCACCTTCAAGAATCGACTCCAAAACTTTATGAGGAAATTTTTTCTAATTTGTTCTCCGGAAGTGACGCCAATTTGATGTTGTCTCTCTGGAGGAAGTTCCTGGATGTAAGGGAACTTGTGCCCGGGACATCTCGAGACTGATGGAAATTGTTAAAATCAGTGGCCGGAGGGACAGGCCATTAGGGCTTGCAATAAAACTTTTAATTCTGAAACCCTAGACTCCAAAACAAAATGGCCAGAAAACTTTGAGGGTTGCAAGATATTTGACTTGAAGGAATGACTTGAAGATAAATCAAGAAGACTGAGTTCAACCCAAGGAATTAAGAATTTGAATTTGAACTTCTACAAAAAGAATCATGACAAACCGAGGAAATGTGGATGAGTTTCGATGTGGAGCACTTCATTAAGGGTTTCTAGTTTAAATAACATAAGTACAACTGAGTAAATTCAAGAAAAAATAAACAGAAACAACCAGCTGCATCTTACACTGTCCAAGAGAGGAAAAAACATAAATGAATGTTGAACACAAGAGGAAAAACAATGCCTGCAATTGGCCCCAAAATTGGAATCAAAACTGCTTCAAGTTCTTTGATTTCAGATAGATTTCATTATTACAAGCAAGTCATGAATACTTACTCTAAACCCTTTCAATGTATTTATTTTGGACTTTTATTTCTGCCCCCTAGACCTGATTAGCTAACTATCGTAATCAGTTTCAAAAACTGATTCTAGGAACATTTATAGAAATTGTTTCTCTTTTTTTAAAAGATTTTAAAATAATTAAAACAAAAATATGATATATATGATATTAAATACAGAGTTGTTTTTAGTGCAACTTTTTGGACTCATACGGAGTTGTTTTTAGTGCAACTTTTTGGACTTTCTGGTGCCGGAATCCATTGGAAAACTTTGAGGTGAAATATTGATTTGCGTTATTTAAACTAGTTTTTTATTGTATATATGGATTCAGCACCCTGGAAAACCCCTAGGGCACTTCGATTGCACGGGATTACCCATCAAACTTGTGATTTCAATAAATTCCTGCCAGGTTTTAGAGAAATTAAACTGAAAAAACCCACCATAAAAGCTTCCAAAAAATCGCACTAAAAACACTCCATTAAATACCATCTCTTTTTAAAACAAAACTTCTGCCGTACATATCAGGCTCTTAAATGAAAACAAGGTGGGTGTGGGGCCCATTGGTGGTTTTGAAAAACCACTTTCTGCCCTCGGGACCATTAGGTTGGTTTCTGGAAAGAAGGAGTAGGGATGTCGGCCCTTGATGTCTTTGATGGGAAGTTTGAGAAAACTGCCTCTCGACATCACATAAGCCATTAAATTCCTTTAAGCAGTGTGCCATCTGATACCGTTGATCTAGGCATGAATGTTATGAACCGATAATTGTTTTCTGCACCTGTAGGAAATATAAATCCCAAAATCCCATTGACCTTTGCACTCGAAATGTGGGAGGACACAAAGTCGATGAGTCCATCGATTTTAAAAGGATCGCTTTTCATATCATAGTGCAAATAACTTAAAACAATTTATATTCCTCACCGATATTGAAAATATTATGTGTTAATTTTCCTTTGACCTCCAGCTTATCTCATCCACCAATCATCATGAACATAGGGGATTGCTATATAATTTCCAATATACCTTTGCGTTCTGCGAGCGCCATGATGAATTTAAAGGCGAGAGATCTGGCTTCATGCCATCGGAACTCGACCTTGAAGAATAAGGATTTTCATATGATCTTTAGCACAAAAAGTCCTTGGAAATATCTATGACTCAAAACCCTTTTTTTTTACTTTGAACTTTAGTGGAAATAAGATTTAGAAGCTGCATTCACTTTTGTCAAATACTCGTTGGCGTTGCTTTAAATATGCATACATGGGATATACCCACATGTAGGTAGTTAGTACTACATGCACTTTATAATCCCTGACACATAGAATTCCCTTTGACACATTATATATATTCCCCACACTTGGCCTGTGAGCTCTAGTTTGGTGGAGATGGGTGAGGTCTACTCGTGATTATGTTTAATATGAGTATTGGACATAAATAAACTTGATAATTTCTTAATAAAGAAAGCTCCAAATCATCCCAATATTTTTAATAAAATAACCTCCTTTGTATAAAAGGCCGAGAGTAAGAAGGTATTCACAAAAGTCCAAATTTTCACTAAAAATGATGTCCTTTTACCAAGTTCGTCTTCAAAAATTTTAAATTTTGACTGTGCATGATCTAGCTACAAGTAGCATCAAAATGATTAAGGACCCTGAAGGTTTGTGTTTACTTGTATATATAGTTGAAGGTTTATTACTGATTCGCGTTGTGATTATGTAGGATCTCTCTGTAAAAAGGTTGAACGTTTGAAGCATGCTTGAATTGGTGGATATATCTAATTAGGAGAGACAAAGCATCTTGTGGAAACAAGATGCTTGAGAGGACATCTGGTCGACCTATGTGTTGATGTCTAAATCTCGAAGTAGGTTGGGTGACATTAGTATTGGAGCTCTGACCTTGGATACACACCTAGATCCTTGGGTTGGTGTTAGATCTTGTTATAGGCCATTTTGTCGCATTAGGTCAATAGGCTTGCAAGCCGGATCAATCCACATATGTGAACATGTTGTCATCATCCTTACACAAATCCATAAGCATGACTTTTCCAAGTGTCTGAGTTTTTGGGTCTAATTTCTAAAAATCAATGCTTTTAAGCCCTAGTGCACCCTTCCCCTTTAGCCACATGCGTTTAGCGCTGGTTTCTCCCTTTTGCACCATTGCTTGTCAACACTAGTTGCTCCTTGATGGGGACGTGTTGATTCTAGAAATTTAGGAAAATTGAAAAGATTTATGAAGCTTCCAGGGGTTGTTTTAACCATTTACCTTGGATAAGAAGCTCGATTCCTATCTGATCCTACCTTGGAGACTTTACCTCTTATCCATTGAGCTCATCCTCCATTCATTAGTGGATCTCAAGCTCATTATAGTAAAACCTAAACTACCATCCCTCTCCTATAAATTTACTGCCATCCATAACATTAGGGTTGGGTTTTGGAGATTGGTCATGCCCTCATGTCGTTGCCTTGAATATAAGAGAGTCGACATCTGAATGCATTAGGGTTATATTAAGGTGTGCTTTGTGATAAGGAAGGACAAGTCAACTTGGGGAAATCTCTACAAGATCAACTACTATTCATGGTTGTAAATCTCTCCTATTTCTATCAATACAAAGAGTATCTTGTTTCCCTATATGTGTTGTCTCATGTTTGCACCCATGTATTTCAATGCCTCGTTGATTAATTGAATAAAGTAATTGAATTATGCTACGTAGATGTTGTGGATACTTGACTTGTTTTGGTTGTATGTATAGGTTCTAATTATGGCAATTGGAGCTATGATTGGAGCTTACAAGCCAGGAGGAAAATAAAGCTTGCGATGGATTTCGAGTAAGCCTCTTTCCCATTCTTTAATTTCTCTAAGGGAAACTCTATATTATTTATTTTCTGTTGTTCTAGACTAGTCCACTAGGTCTAGGGAAGATACTTTTATCCACAATCGTAAATTTCATATAAAAAATTAGCAACTCCACTGAGGATCGTTTCTTTCCCTTAGTGGTTTTCTTGACCTTAGCACTTGTTTCATCTCTTGAATCGACCTTCATTGCCTCACGCAAATCTTGATTGATCTTAGGAAAACCCTTCTCTAAGCTTGATTTAATTTTTATATCGTGATTTGGCCAGATCTACATCAACGCTCCCCCTGGTATGGAGACAAAGCACCCCAACGCACCTTCTCCTTCTCTGCACCGGTGTTGTAGAGCACTTGTGCCCTTTCTGCACTTGCGTTGATCCTTGTAAGATGCAAAAAATTGCTTCTTGTGCCTCTCTTCGATCTACTTTGTTCCAACTAGTTTTCCTTCTGTCCCTAAGTGTGTCTTGGTCTTTGAAAAGCCTTCACCTTGTTTTCTTTTGGTTTTAGTAGCCTTCGATAAGAACTTGTTTGGATTTTAGATGCAGCTTATGTAAACAAGACATAGAAACCCAGGAGCATATCCTAAACTCTTGTCTGATAGCTCAGGAACAGTGGGAAAAGACCAGCAGCCTCTTCGGAAAGATGAACCGTAATCCCCAGGACATAGTTCAAACTATATTCCAATGGGGAAAGGGACAATTTCAAAGTCCGGTCGTGAGAAGAGCTTGGAGCCTGGCTGTAGGATTCAACATATGGACCATCTGGAAAGAGAGAAACAGAAGGATATTCCAAGACAAGATTATCTCTCCGGAGGAGTTATGGAAAAGAACTCAAAATCTAATAAGAGAAACAATCCTATCGGAAACCTGGAACCAGGAAGATTGGGATACTACTGTGGAAGAGGACCGAATTCTACGGAAGTTAAATATGGACCAAGGGATGGTCTATCCTCAGCAGCAAAAACCTCAAAATATACAGAACCAAAGTCCAACTGTGTTCATTCGCCCTCAGGGGGGCTTTATCAAACTTAATTTTGACGGAGCGTCAAAAGGAAATCCGGGACCTGCTGGATACGGCAGGATTTTCAGAGATAGTCAAGGCCAAACCAGGTGGATTTATGCTGACCGAGGAGGCATGATGAGTAATAATGAAGCAGAATTCATGGCTGCCTACCAAGGAATTAAGATTGCAATAAGAAATGGATACATGAAACTAGAAATAGAAGGGGATTCAACTTTAGTTATAGAAACAATAAGAAAATTGAATGATGGGAAAGCATGGGAACAGGTGGCTAAGAGCTGGAGGACGGCGGGCCTCATCCAGGAACTAGCAGAATCAATGAAGCGTATTGAGTACAAGGTTATTCATCATGTTAGGAGAGAAGGCAATAGAGCTGCTGATTACTTGGCGAATTGGGGCTGCAATGAACTGGACGGGAAAGTGGATAGCATATGGCCATCGCAGCTGGAAGGGACTCGTTGGGAGGAATTAAATTCCATCACCAATTAGGACAATAATGACACAGCATAGATATGATAAAGGATACAGACAGACCCCGATCGAGGTGGAGAAAAGGACCCTGTGTAGAGTAATGATGGTGGGCAGTGCGCGTCAGCACAAGCCTCACTCTCGGGCAATCATTTTAAAGGATGCAAAGAGAGCATACAGAGAAGAGAGAACCCCAAGACAAGGTACCAAGCGAATTATGGCGAAAGAAGGGATGGGAAACGGCAGCGATCAGTTGGTGGCGTGCAGGAGAGGTGGCAATAAATCAACGGGAGCAGATGAAGATATCTATGCTAATAAACTAAGGACTTGTAAGGTGGCGAAGGCTGTTGATACCTGGCGTAGAATTCCTGGATACTGTTTCCGAAAAGGGCAAGAGACTATGGCGGAGGGAGGTAGGAAGGCAAGAGTAAACAGTGAAGAGGATGGCAGAAGGATGAGGAAGACGGTTAAGCAGAGGACTCAGGAGGATGACAGCTCTCAGGGGATTAATAACCATCAGAGGTTTAAAGAAGGCGAGGAGAGGATCAGGAGGAAGGAGCAGGAGGGGACGGAAGAAGATGGAATTTACAGAGAAGGAGAGATGAAGAACGGGAAGGATGAATGCAAGGGGAGAGGGAGGTTCGAGGTTGGCCAAGGAAGCCAGGGTAACACCCGTGGTCGCCCTTCCAGAAGAGGTAAGGGCAGAGGTAGCAGGGGTCGAGGGAGAACCGGGCATGCTGGGAGCTATGATCCTGAGACTCAGTCCTCTAATCAATGGAAAAGAGGGCGTCGAACTACGGAACAGATGGCCAAAGCTGCTGAACGCGCGTACAACAATGAGGCCAACGTGGAGATAAGAAGGATTATTGAGAATTTGGAAAATAGAGTTCTGGAGGAGGCCTCTGATCCTGAGATGGAAGATTGGTGCTCTCTTATGCCGGACCCTGGGAACACCAGGGGGCGCCTCTCCCAGTATAAACAGGCTCTGCATATGTATTGGGTGATGAAGTGTTTGCTAGCTAAAGCAATGGAACAGGTTGCGGAAGAAATGACGGAGATAGCGCAAGGGTTCCCGAGCTTGAAAGAGGAAATGAAGAGCCTGCACCTCTCGCTCCTGAAACAGGACAGAAAACTTGAGGATATCCAAAGCATGCTGAAGATGATAACCAAGGTGCATCGCGAGGAAGAGGTTAAACCGGAGATCATGGTAGAATGATTTGTTTTTGTTGTGTTTTCAAATTTTATCAGTTAGGACCAAGAGAATCAGTTTTGTGGGCAGTTTATGGACTGCAACAGTCGATAAGGATATAGCAATAGTTTGTTGGTAGGCTGATGGTTATGTTTTAAACTTGTTACTGCACTTACTTAGTTTTTAAGTTGGCATTATCTGACTTTCGGTGACCTTCATACCCGGTTTCCCTTCGGGCAGGTGGAGGTTACCTGTGTTTGTACATAGTTCTGCTGGTTGTTGATAATAGAAAAGGCCCTACCATAGATTACAAAAAAAAAAAACTTGTTTGGATTTTGTTGTGTTCCTACTAATTAGGTCATTAGTAAACTTTTGCTTGATCATTTACTGCTTGAAATAATTGATATTACAATCATCATTATGTATAGTTTCTTTTATTAATGGTTTAACAAATGTCTTCGTTTTCATTTCATTTGGAAACTAAGAGGATTGAAAAGAAAAAACTCATCATTTTACATTTTGCATTGCATTTAGGGTTTTGTGTCTGAAATTGCAAATTGGAATAGTTGCATTAGGGGAATTGATTTAACAAATTTTGTTTTATGTTGCATCACTCTTTGTTCTCTTCCCTCCCATAGATAGATTTTAATTCAAAGGAAAATTTCATTTTGTCATGTCAGCTTGCATCTTTAGGATATTGAGGTGAAATTTGCAGTGAGCCTTGAAAATTGAAACATAATTCAAGATAAATTTTAAAATTTATTGAATTAATCTTAAGGAGCATTTAAAACATTAACGCAAACATATAGAGGTCTAGGCTAGAGATGTGTTCCAATGTCTATAAACACAGGACTTGTCGTTTTTTGCTAGCATTGTATTCTAGGGGCGAAATCTCGTTCCACGTACGTAAGTGTATCAGATTGTTCTCCACGTACCTTCGGGTATATCAGATGGCGCTCCACACATGAAAAGTATATGGGAACACTCTCATCGTATGGTTACACATTAAACAACACTAATATAGACTACACTTCCATCTACTGTCGAGTATATTTTGGAAGTCCACACTAGGTTGCTATCCTCACCTTAGGTAACCAAGTTAGTTGCCTTGTATGCTGGGATACACTGAACACAACATTCGAGGAGATTGCATGCCCGTACGTAAATCCTGTTTCTCCAAGGTGGTATATTACAATTCACAATTGCTTGGTAAACCCTTTTGCCTATATTACTCTTTTTTATTTATTTTTTGTTGTTAATTTTTTAAAAATTATTAAACCAATGTGGAAGAACAACCCCCTCAACCTCATCGCTCGCAAAGGATGCAAATATTGCCTCCTCTTCCACTTAAGACAACTCCTCAACATCATTAGAAGAACAAAAAGATGTAGACTACCGAATCTAGTACTTCAAGAGCTACTACTTCTAGTCCTCCACCTTAAATAGATCCACCAAAATCATCCCTTCCTATGAATACTGACCCCGAGATCACTTCTTCATTTATTGGTGAGTCTGACATAGTCAAAACAGAAGCACTTGAGATTTCATTACCTTAGGTTATTGGACCTGTCTATATTGAATCTGAGACAACACAACCTAAGGTTATACAACCTGAGGCACTTTAGTTACCTATATATGTTACTTCAGGACCTTCTTCTTCTCTTCCTCTGTCTTAGACCCAACCACAACCTATATATCTTGGACCCGAAGATGAACCACTTCCACCTAGTGTTGTGAGCATTGAAGGGATTTCTCAGGAATAGCATCAACCCTCCTCTCTTATCCATTTGAAAGGGACTCATCTTTACTCTACCCGTCCTTTTCCTTCTCTTCTTACTCCATCACAAGCTCCTTTGTATGGTTCATTTCCTTTCAACTCACCTTGGAGTTTCCCTCGACAATCCTCTCTGGGACAATTAACCATGACTGAATTCGCTATGGTTTCTTAACATGTATCTACTACTATGACTGAGACAACCCATGTTGCAACTTCATCCATGTTTGTAACATCGCCAAAGGCACATTTGTATGGTGGTATGCTTGTCTCGCCTGGTTACCAATCATTGTCTGGTACCTTTTCCGCCGCAGCATCTAGTCCATGGACTTCTCCATGTCATCCTCTTCTAGAATCCTATCTAGCATTTATTTGATGAGCGCTACACAGTCTACTCTTTCTCCTTCATTTACACCTACAATTGAGTATTAGCTTGGTCATTATGTCAATGGGTATGGACACCTACAACAACCCAATCCATTTCATATTGGGAACCCTCCACTTGGGGGGAAGTTGCCTCCATATTCCCCTCCTCTTTCAACAGGGGGCAACCTGTCATCGAAATATTTCCATCTCCTCATCAAATATCACAAGTTAGTGCTCAACCTCATTCGAGTCCTCCACATTCAGGAATGGCTGTCAATTTTTGGCAACCTACATTGCTTGTACAACCTGGTTCAGTTGTGGCCCCATCTCTTATCTCTCAACCACTTCCACATCAATATCATTATGTCTCAAATCCTGATACTCATTTCATGTCATTGACGGGGGATACGTCAAGGCTCTCCTGCGACGGGTCGCTTCTTGTCGACATCAACTCATTATCCAGGAAGTTGACTTAGAAATTCCTTTTGGTACCTTGGAGATTACATATATCAATGGCAAGTTTCCTTGCTCTCGGCGACAAGTTTTCATCATTGGACTTCGAACCAAAGATTTTATGTGGTATTTGAATTCAACTCATTGTTTCACACCACACATATTGTACTACAGTACCTTGAGAGCCATTAACGTCATCTATGGTTTCTCTCGTGTCTGTTAATGACTTACATCATTGGTGGGTAATCATATGGTGTCTACCATGTTCGATTCCAAGTCATTTATTCGCATGGTTAGACTCATACGTTGGACAATCGAGTGAACGAGATAGAAGACCCCATATCTAGTTCCATCCATTTGGGATGCAATTTCAAGATTAATACAATATTATAAAGTATGATGGCTATGATCATATCGACAGTCATCCAAGCATGGTTCCACTCTCTGCTATAAATGGACATATTTTTTTTATCATTGTACATGTAATGTTAGCTTATGTGTTGAGCATGGATATGCTTCCCTCAACAAAAATATCATGATGAAAATGTATTGTAACAGATGATGGTCTTGACCAGATGCTCTTAATCCAAACTTGTCACAAGGTAAAGCACTTCAATCATCAATTACCATTTCTGACTTTTCGCTTTAGGGGGGAATATGTTATAGGCCATTTTGTTGCATTGGGTCAATATGCCCGCAAACCAGATCAAACCACATATGTGAACATGTTGTCATCATCCCTACACAAAGCCCTAAGCATGGCCTTTCCAAATGTCTGAGTTTCTGGGTCTAACTACTTAAAAACAATGCTTTTAAGCCCCAACGTACCCTGCCCCTTTAGCCACCTATGTCCAGCATTGGTTTCTCCCTTCTGCACCAGCACTGGTCAACACTAGTTGCTCCTTGTTTGGGGTGCGTTAATCCTGGGAATTTGGGAGAATTTAAAAGAATTCTGAAGCTTCCTCTTTCATAAGATTCTAGGGGTTGTTTTAACCATTTACCTTCGATAAGAAGCTAAAGTCCTATCTAATCCTACCTTGGAGACTTCACCTCTTATCCATTGAGCTCATCCCACCATCATAAGTGGATCTCAAGCTCATTATGGTAAATCCTAAACTACCATCCCTCTCTTATAAATTTACTGCCATCCATAACATCAGGGTTGGCTTTTGGAGACTAATCATGCCCTCATGATGCTTCCTTGAATCTAAGAGAGTCACCATCTTCATGCATTAGGGTGATATTTAGGTGTGCTTTGTGATAAGGAAGGACAAGTCAACTTGGGGAGATTTCTACAAGATCAACTACTATCCTTGGTTGTAAACTCTCTCCTATTTCTATCAATACAAAGAGTATCTTATTTCCATATATGTTTCGTGTCATGTTTTCACTCATGTATTTCAATGCTTAGTTGATTCATTAAATAGAGTAATTGAATTATGCTATGTAGATGTTGTGGATCCTTGGCTTGTTTGGTGTATGTGTGTGTTCTAATTATAGCATTTGTAGCTACATTTGGATCTTACAAGCGAAGAGGAAAGTAAAGCTTGTGACGGATTCCAAATAAGCATATTTCCCATTCTTCAATTTCTCTAAGGAAAACTCTATACTCTTTGTTTTATGTTGTTCTAGACCATTCCACTAGGTCTAGGGAAGATACTTTTGTCCGCAATCATAAATTCTGCATAACAGAGCTTAGAAGCTTGATGGTACCTAGAGTGGCTAAAACTTGAGTACACCTTAGTCCCACACAATTAGAGTACCTTGGCTAGGTATCTAATCTGTAGCATTACATGTGTTGTGATTCTTCATAGAGCATATCATTTTGGCATCTTCCACGTACCTTTGTATATGTAATTATGAATACCTCCCTAGTTAAGAGGGAGTGTTGAAAAATGTAACTAGTGTTGGTCTTCATAATTGTATTTGAGTCACAATGAAAGAAAAATAAATTTTATTGGAAAATAATATTAAAGCATGGGTTTCATTCTTGGGTTAATGATTAATATGTAAAAGCCTCCATTATAGACTTCTAGGGTTTGTGTTAAGAATCATTGTCCTTGTAATTATGTAATAGGCCCTTCTTGGACTTATTGAGTAAAGAAATAAGTTTATTTTAGTGTCAAATAAGTCATTTAGGCCTCCTCCACCAAGTCGGCCTCAAATTGGACAAGTCGGCCTCATCAAGGGAATTTTACCTCACAAATTCACTATATATTGGGAGCTATTTGACCTCATTTGATGCACCAACCAAGAAGTTTGATCTACAGTAGCTAGAAGTAGAAAGGAAGAGTGAAATTCCCAAGAAGAAGAAGGAAACCTTAGCGAAAGACAAGGAGACACTTGTCTATCAAGAAGAAGTTGATTTTCTCTCTCTTTTTTCTCACACATGCGAAGAAGTTGAACAATAGGAGGGCTAAAATTGTAGACTTGAAGCTAGGCCGAAATTCTAAAGCAGTAGGGTTGAAATTTTGTCTTTGATGCAATATTGATGTTGTATTGTTGCAATTGATATTTGAAGTTTGGAAGGACAGTTTGAGGGTTGACTTGGTGGAGGAGGAAGGTCTTTTGGTTTGGTTTAAGGTCTTGGATTGTCTCAAGTTTGATTTGAATCTGCTAGTGGAAGAGTTTGACTGGGTTTTCCCCTATAGAGGGGTTTTAGCCTTGGTTGAGTGCCTATATCTTGTGTCATTGATCTTCATGTTTTGATTTGATGATTGCTTGATGAAAAGAAGATAAAAGAAGAACATAAAGAGAAGTTAATAAGACTACAATAATATCACAAGTAATTATCAATATAAGAAAATATTTCCGCCTTTTTGATTTTACAACAAGACATACATCTCTTAATAATAAAATATTGGCACAATGTCTCTAGAGCTATACAGATTTCATTCCATGGAATAATTAATTAATTATGTTTCTGACACACCCTGTTTTCCTATAGTGAAATAATTCTCAGTATTACAATCCTTATCCTGTTGAGCTTCATTTGCTAATTCTATGCTATTTAGTTCCTTGTACAAAGTTTTCATTGTGCAGAGGTTACAACGAAAAGTTTCGTTGTGCACAGTGAAATATCTACACAAGGAATATTGTACTTAAAAAACAATAAACATAAAAATCATAGATATAAATTAAATTAAATTAGTTATGATCTTGCACACGAGTGCATGGATCAATGGTTGGGGCAGTCGGCTGCCACGCACCCCACCAGAGATCGAGTCCCGATTTGTAACGCTGCGCAGCAGCATATATAGTTTCAATGACGTTGTAATGTGGATGTAACGTGATGTGACGGTTGTCAGCTTGTC
Organism: Pinus tabuliformis; assembly: GCA_031772625.1. Classification (NCBI taxonomy): domain Eukaryota; kingdom Viridiplantae; phylum Streptophyta; class Pinopsida; order Pinales; family Pinaceae; genus Pinus; species Pinus tabuliformis. The sequence continues at coordinate 217,338,077 of CM062820.1, read as the reverse complement.
TGACATGTATATATGTACAGAAAAAGAGGGCCCAATAGAGCTTCTTCTGGGAACTAACCCCTCCCATCTAAAAAAATTAGTTATGATCCTATTGAGAAAAAAAAATTTAATGCTTATGTCTTGGACTTCCTCCGCACTTTCACACAAGAGCATAAGCGCACAATGAACGTAACTAAAATACAATAGAAAGAGAATACACAAATATGCACTATTTATAACTAAAAATATTACCAATATAAGCTTTTAGTGCAAAGTGCAGAGTTCAACACAACCTTTTTCTTCTTCTTCGTACAATGGACTTCCTCCGCACTTCTACACAAGAGCATAAACAAAGAGATCTTCGAAAATACGAAGATAAGCATGTTTTACAATTAGAATAATACCAAAAATATCGTATATGCCAACGGAATCTATTTATCAATTAATAACATCTTCCAATGTCAATGTGGAAGTGGCTAGGGCTTTCGACTATATGGAAAACTTCATGCAAAAATAATCAATCAAATAGAGGTCATATGCATTATTTACAATTAATTTTTTACCAATAATATAAGCATAAACAATGTTACTTTGAATAATAAATATGGATTATGTTCTAATACCAAAATATTAGTAATAAAAGCATTCAGTACATGCTATGAACAACCGCACAATGAACATACCCCATCTTCACATACCTCATCTTCCGTAAACATTCATACAATAAACAATATACGACTTGGAAATTTGTAAAAGTATGTTAGGCCCCTATACTACTAGTGTAACCCCTTATTACTATTAGTACAACCCCCTTATTATCTTGATGTACCCATGTAGTGCCCATATTGTTACTGTTGTGCCCCATAGAAGCCCACTATTGTTATTATTGTGCCCTTACATTATTATTGTTATGTTGGTTCTGATTATATTATGACCCCTTAGACTCCTATATATAGAAAGGAGGTCTTTTCATTTGTATCATCCAAGAATTGTTCATTTATGTAATGTAAAGGAGGTTTCCCCCTCGAAGAGGCTAAATTCTAAGGCGTTGATCTATCTTTTCTATCTTTTTCTTGAGTTGGTTTCATAACATTTTGTATCAGAGCTTTCGATTCTAGGGTTTCGCTGCTCCAAACAGGTCATCGTGCATTTTCGCTATAACTTTTTTCTGCGACGTTTCAGAAGTTGCATAAAAAACCCATTTGAGAAGAAATCGCGCTGAACCTCGGGTCCGAATTTCAGAGCTGTTCGCACTATATTTGCGGAGATATGATCTAAGGAAGTTGGTCTATTTGCAGACTCCTGAATTACATTCCAAACAGGTGACCTGGGGAAAATCGTCATAATTTTCTCTTTGAGCATCGGATTGAAATTTCATAAGAAGGTACAGAAAGAGGACGAACTGTAGTTTCTTGTATGCATTTTTCAGATCCAAAGGTCGAAACAGTGACTCGTGGCACGTTGTACAAGTTCGCTCTACTGAACTAGTCTATAATCAAGTCACTGTGGGAGATTTCGCATAACTCTTCCTTGGAGAATCCAATTTGGGTCAAACTTGTGGCATTGGAAAGAGGACACAGAGGGCTACTGCAGGTCAGAAATTCAGATCTAGATGATTGGAAAGTACAGAGATACATCAGAGGCAATATCGAGCTCCTACAAAGTGAAAAAAGGTGTGTAGATTTTCTTAAATTTTTGCTTAAGCTTGGTTTGAAAATTTATTTTGAAGGAATTCAAAGGGCATAGTAGAGCATTATTATCGGTAACTGATGACCCGAGGAAAGAAAATGCAAACACCTAATAAGGAACCTGAAAGCTCTGGCATGACTCATGAAGAAGAGGAAGCAATGCAACATGATATATCAAAATTACAAGACCAAGTGCAACAACTGTCCCTTGCACAAAAAGGCACAAAATCTAAGATGGATGGTTTAAAGAAAGGCGTAGAAGCTAAGATGGATTGTTTAAAGAAAGGTGTAGAAGCTAAGATGAATGATGTGGAAGCTAAGATCGATGATTTGAAGATAGATTTGAAGACAGACATGGAAGAATTGAAGATAAATATGAATAAGTTGCTACAAGAAAGGGTCACTAATGGTGAAAGGGTAGTAAAGGAAACTCATGATGAGAACAAAAGAAATGTTAATCATGACTCCATAGACTCTAATGTTGGATCAAAGACCCACCATATTCCAAAAATCGATATGAGGAAGTTTGATGGCAAGGATCCCGCAACATGGATATTACAGATGGAGCAATTTTTCGATCTCAATAATGTGCAAAACACACAAAAGGTACGTATTGCAACTTTATATTTGGAACCAAATTAGTTTGTATGGTATCAATGGCTTTGCTCTCGTAAACAATTTATCACTTGGGCAATTTTTACGGAAGAATTGATAGCACATTATGAGGATACAAAAAGCAACACTTTTTTTAGCCAATTGATAAGTCTCAAACAAAAGGGTTCAATAATGGAGCACATTCAGGAGTTCCAAAAATTGAACATAAGGGTAAAAGATATTCCAGAGGAGCATAGGATTGATGTGTTCATAGGGTCTTTAAAGGATAATATCCAATATGATGTTCGCCTTTGGGAACCTGATTCATTAGAGAAGGCATTCAGGTTAGCAAGAAAAATGGAAAGCAAAATTATGGCAACCAGGAAGCATACCACTCACAACTATAAAAACGGAAGTGTTGTTGCCGCTAGTATTCCACAACCTATAAGGTTGACACCACAACAATTGGAAGAAAAAAGAGCAAAAGGGCTTTGTTACAGTTGTGATAGCAAATACACTAAAGGTCATAAGTATACTGAGAAGAAATTATTCTACATAGATTGTGAAGAAGAAGAAGAAAAGGAGCAAGAAAGGTCAAAAGAAGAGGATATACTCTAGGAACAAAGCCTAGATAAAGAAGAAATGAATCAGACCATATCTTGTAATGCATTGGCGGGAATTACCACTCCTCAAACCATCAAGATAGAAGGACAAATCAAGAAGAAAAAGGTAATAGTGTTGATTGATTCAGGAAGTACCCACAATTTTATTCATTGTAAGGTAGCAAGAAAATTGAATTGCTTCTTATATCCAGCACCAGAGTGTCAAGTGATGGTTGCAAATGGAAGAACAATAAATTGCTCAGGAAAGTGCCATAATATTAAGCTATCCATGGGAGAATATGTATTGACTAGCCCAATGCTTTCCATTCCAATGGGAGGTGCTGATGTTGTACTAGGAGTCCAATGGCTACAATCCTTGGGTACAATAGCTTTTAATTTTCAAGAACTTTTCATGAAATTTTCTGTGGAAGGAAAGGAAGTTGAATTAAGGGGTATTGCAGGGAAACTGGGAAAGATAATCAACTCTAACGGTATGACAAAGCTTCTAAAAAAAAAACAAAGAGGTGTAATTGCACAATTATGTTCGCTAGATGTGTCCACAGTGGAATCATCTATTTCTCCAGATCTCCAAAAAGCCTTGGACAATCATTCCAAGGTATTTGAGACTCCCAAAGGTCTCCCACCTATTCGTGATCATGATCATGCTATTCATCTGATTCCAGGAAGTGTTCCTCCAAACATCAAGCCGTACATATATCCCTATGCCCAAAAGAGTGAAATTGAACGTATGGTTGCAGAAATGCTAGAGGCTGGTATAATTCAGCCAAGTCAAAGTTCTTTCTCTGCTCCAGTCGTATTGGTGCACAAGAAGGATGGATCATGGCGCATGTGTTCGAATTATAGGGAGCTCAACAAGCTCACTACTAAAGATAAGTTTCCCATTCTTGTCATTGATTAATTACTGGATGAATTGCATGGATCAATTTACTTCACCAAGTTGGATCTTCGTTCAGGATATCATCAAATCAGAATGAAGATTGAAGACATTCTGAAAACAACATTTAGAACTCATGAGGGTCATTATGAATTTTTGGTCATGCCTTTTGGCCTTACCAATGCACTTTCAACATTTCAAGGTTTGATGAATTCAATTTTCAAACCATTCCTTAGAAAATTTGTGTTAGTATTTTTTGATGATATACTAATCTACAACAAGTCTTGGAAAGATCATGTTGAACATGTTGACAGGGTGCTACAACTATTGGAGAAGAAACAATTATATGCAAAAAGATCCAAATGTTTCTTTGGAGTACAAGAGGTGGAATATCTGGGTCATATTGTATCTCATGAAGGAGTTAAGGTAGACCCTAGCAAAATTAAAGCCATTAAGGAATGGAAAATTCCCACATCCATAAAGCATCTGCGAGGATTTCTCGGGTTGACAGGGTATTATCGTAAGTTTGTTAAGAATTATGGGAGAATAGCAGCACCTGTAACAACATTATTGAAGAAAGATGCATTTTCATGGACTCCAGAAGCAACAAAGGCATTCGAACATCTTAAAGAGGCAATGTGCCAAGCACCGGTCTTAGCTACACCGGACTTCACAAAAACCTTTATTGTGGAATGTGATGCTTCAGAAAATGGAATTGGTGCTATTTTAATGCAAGATGAAAGACCCATTGCTTTTGAAAGTCGTCCAATCAAGGGAAAGTTTTTACACAAAGCTATTTATGAGAAGGAAATGTTGGCAATACTCCATGCACTTAAGAAATGGCGACCTTACCGAATTGGAAGACTCTTCAAGGATGAGGATGTGGAAGCATTGTTTTGTGCTATTTCTATTATCCAACCAGATTGGATAAACGAAGCAAGGGATGAATGGAAGAAGGACGAAGAAGTATGGCCACTTATTCAAAAGTTGCAAAAGATCCAATTCAAACAATATTGCCAGAAATTGAAGAGGAAGGAAAAATCATATTGGAACCTTGAGTAGTCACAGAAACAAGAACCCAACAGCTACAAAATCAATCAATTTTAGAGTATATCATCAAGTGGAAGAACTTACCCACTGAAGATTCCACATGGGAGGACAAGAATTTTATACAGAAGCATCAAGAACTACTCAAGCGTTGAGGACAACACTTTTTGAAGGAGAGGGGCATGTTAGGCCCCTATACTACTAGTGTAACCCCTTATTGTTATTAGTACAACCCCTTTGTTATCTTGATGTACCCATGTAGTGCCCATATTGTTACTATTGTGCCCCATAGAAGCCCACTATTGTTATTATTGTGCCCTTACATTATTATTGTTATGTTGGCTCTGATTATATTATGACCCCTTAGACTCCTATATATAGAAATGAGGTCTTTTCATTTGTATCATCCAAGAATTGTTCATTTATGTAATGTAAAGGAGGTTGCCCCCTCGAAGAGGCTGAATTCTAAGGCGTTGATCTATCTTTTCTATCTTTTTCTTGAGCTGGTTTCATAACAAAGTATCTCTACACAACGAAATATTAAGTAAAAGCATTCAATTTGATATGCTTCCTAGCCTATACAATGCCCCATTGAAACATTAATAGGAAGTTGTTTTTTGGGTAACTAGAGCTAGAACGAAAGGTAAGCAAAGCAACATGTGTTGTGCTTCTCCAATTGTACATAATTTTGTTCGCAGTACACATAACCTTTATTCAATTGATTATCGTATGGAATAACCGACTCCTGTTCTTGCTAGAATTTAGCTCACTTGTATTAAATGTGATACCACGACAACTCATGAACTAAAAATGTCGAACCTCCTCTACAGGGCTCTAACCAAGCAATTTACTTATGCAGATGCTAAAAGCAAAAATCCTCGCATCTAACATCTGCCCACATGGGTTACATCATTAGTGTCATGCTTTGATTATGCTATTTTATTATTATTAAAGTATGGTTTCATTGTGCAGAGGACAGAGTATGTGGGGGAGAAATGGGGTCTTTTGCATAGATAGGGGTGCTTTGACATTGATGGGGTGCAAAGGGAGGTAGTTTTTTTTTATTTTTTTCACAATCATTGGACTATAAAAACTATTCTTATTATGCAATATTAAATAAACCATGTTTTCAATTCATGTGACATGCGATTGTGAGACACTATTATAAATATGCAGTTGATATTATTAAGGAGTACGTGTGCGAGAACTGGGGCTGTTTTGCATAGACAGGGCGAGGGTGCAGGGGGAGCTAATATTTTTTTTAACAACCATTGTAATCATTGGACTATAACATCTACTCTTATTATGCAATATTAAATAAATCGTGTTTTCAATCCATGTGACATGAGGTTGCGTGTTATGAAACCAGCTCAAGAAAAGATAGAAAAGATAAATCCACGCCTTAGAATTCAGCCTCTTCGAGGGGGCAACCTCCTTTACATTACATAAATGAACAATTCTTGGATAATTCAAATGACAAAACCTCCTTTCTATATATAGGAGTTTAAGGAGTCACAATATAACCCAGCCGACCTAACAATAATAATATAAAGCCACAAAAATAACAATAGAGGGATTCTATGGGGCATAGTAATAACAATATGGGGATAATAGGGGCACAACAATATTAATAAGGGATGCAACTACAATATTAATGGGGTAATCACTAGTATTATAGGGGCCCAACATGCCCCTCTCGTTCAAAAAAAGTGTTGTCCTCAACGCTTGAGTTGTTCTGGATGCTTCTGTATAAAAATCTCATCCTCCCATGTGGAATCTTCAGTGGATAAGTTCTTCCACTTGATAAGATACTCCGAAATTGATCGATTTCATAGTTGTCGAGTTCTTGTTTCTGTGACTGCTTCCGGTTCCAATATAATTTTTCTTTCCTCATCAAGTTCTGGCAATATTGTTTGAACTGGGAGCTTGTCGTGTTAGGATATTCCGACACATAGGATATAGTTAAGTTCAACTTGGTCTAGTATAGAGTTAGGTTAGAGTTAGGTAAAGTGTGTTTCTTTACCGTTGTACATTTTGTAACTTACAATCCGACGGTCACGATATGTAGTGATCCGACGGTTCACTCTCACCTTGGTATTACCGACACTTGATCCGTGGCTTGACACCCGATTGGTCCATGAGTTCTATTTAAAGCGCATGGAGGGTCATTGTTCGTGTAATCCGTGCATGAGAGAAGCTTATGTAAATTTTCATTCTTTGATTAATAAATTGTCTGTACCCACGTTGGGACAGGCCGTGGACTGTTTCCCTCCTTGCACTCTGAGGGTTTTAACCACGTCAAAAATACTGGTGTATTGATTTGAGATCTGGTTGTGAGCAGTGTCCTCTTGGTATTCTTTCTGAGGAACTTACCCTGTAAATTACTACATGGTATCAGAGCTATTTGAGGGCCGCGTCCGTTGGTGATCCAAATCTGAAGCCGGTAGAACTGCATGCGGCTGTCGTTTCCTAGATCTGCTGTTTCTGACTGCTTTCGGGCCGAGAGGACTGCTCTGTTGCGTTCGGAGCATCTGTTTCAGTGAGGAACCCCTTTCGTTTCACGCGAAAAGGTTTCCGGTAGCCCTAGCTGCGTCATTTTTCAGATCGGGAGGTATACAGTGTTTTTTTTGCAGTTTACTGTCATTTTCTCTCTGCTTATTTCGGTTTCGGTTTATTTAGCCTTTTTTTTCCGGGTCTATACCTTTCATTTCTGCGTATGCTCTTTGCCCTGCGACTCTGTGCGATCTGGGCAAATCAGAAACAGAAAGAAAGGATTCTTCTCATGCGTATGCTCTTTTCCCTGCACCTTAGTGTGATCTCGGAAAATCAGAAACATTGAGAAAAATATTTAGTTTTTCGGCTAAAAGCTAACTTTGAGATTTTTTTTAAAATTTCTAGTTTTTTGGCTAAAGCTAACTTCGAGCCGTAAGGTTCGTTTTTCTTTGGATATTCGTGTTGGGTTTTGTGTTTTGTGTTTTGTAGGGGAAAAGAGTCTTCCCAAGGCAAGCACGCAAATCGAGGCCCCCCCCCCCTCTCTCTCTCTCTCTCTCTCTCTCTCTCTCTCTCAAATATTTTGTATAGATCAATTGGTTCAAAGACCTTTTAAGAGAGTAGAGGTCTTGGGTTCAAGTCTCCATTTTGTGGGGGCGGATTTTTTCATTCCCGCACATTCGCGCACTTTGCCGGCAACGTCAACAATTTTTTTTCAAAAAGCCATAACTTCTTCATCCGGAAGCCTTTTTCAGAGCCGTTTTTTTTAAAACCGCCTATTTTTTCGAGATCTATCCATTGGACCACTTACTTTCAGCATCTTCAGCTTCAGTTGTTTTTCAAAAAATGGAAAGTCCATGCCAAGTCATTCTTGACAGCACTAACTACTTCCAATGGGTAGCCTACATGGGAGATTTACTTAGAAGTAAAGGTCTCTTCAGAATAGCCACAGACCAAGAGAAGAAACCCAAAGATGAAGACAAGGCCGAAAAATGGGAAAATCGACAAGATCAAGCACGTGGTTTGATAGGAATGTCTGTTTCTCCTGATCTTAGATTCCACATTGCAGAAATTGAAACTCCTCATGAAGCATTAGAAAAACTTGCTAAAGTTTTTGGGATTAAAAATGAAATTAGAGCCCATCAACTTGAGAATGAGCTGCTTACTTTGGATCCTAATAATTTTTCTTGCATTGAAGATTTCTTGTCCAAATTCAAGACTCTTAGATATCTCTTGGAAGGTGTTAAAGTTAAGAAAGAAGATGGTAACCTTATTTATTCCATCCTTACTAAGTTGGGACCAGCCTACTCTGTATTTGTTTCCACTTTCCATTCTACCAGGGAAGCTTTCATTTGTCAAGGCAAAGACTACAAGCCCCCTTCCTTTGACTCCTTTTGTGATTCCTTAATAAGAGAACAAGAAAAACTCTTACACCTTGGTCTTCTTAATCTTGGAAACTCTTCCTCGAAAGCGTTAGCCGCCCAGCAGCAACCAAATTCAAAGAATCCTAAGAAGTCTTATCCTCAAAGGAATGGTCCTAAACCAACTCAGCCTCATGATGAAAGATCATTTCAGCAATATGACAAGACCAATAAAAACAAATGGAAGAAGACTGACAGACATTGTAACTTTTGTAATCGAGATGGCCACTTAGAATCTAAATGCTTTAAGAAGATGGAAGCCTTGGAAGCCGCAATGAAGAAACATAACATCCATCTGGAGCCTACTTCAACTTCAACTTCCGGAACGGCATTTTCTGCATGTCATCGTCAATCATCTCAGTCTGGTTATGCATTAAATGTATCTTCTTCTTCTTCTCATTCTCATGAGTGGCTCATTGATTCTGGAGCCTCTTGTCACATGGCCAAAAACCAAGCCATGTTTTCTTCTTTAAATGATTGTAACACCAAAAATATATATGTTGGTGATGATAGATCTCTTAATGTTGTAGGGACTGGAACTGTTCATCTAGACAATGGTCAGTTCAATGATGTATTATGTGTTCCAAACTTATCCTGCAACCTTCTATCTGTCTATCAGATAACTCATTCAGGTGAAGGTAAAATTGTTGAATTTTCACCTCATGATGTTGTAATCAAGGATCTAAAAGATCCTAAACAGATTCTAGCTACTAGTCTTGCTGATGATTCCAAAAGGTTGTATAAGTTTCACAACTTTGGGTCATCCCATCTTCCCTCAGTATTTGTTGCTCATAATGATGAAGTGAGCAAACTTTGGCATGAGCGGTATGGTCACTTAAACTATCGCTCCCTTCAGCATCTATGTAAAGAAAACATGGTGACAGGTCTTCCTATGGTATCTTGCAAAGATGGTGTTTGTTCCGGATGTGTACTCGGAAAACATCATCGGGACAGTTTTGACAAACGTGCCTCTTGGCACGCCTCAGCCCCTTTACAGCTTGTGCACAGTGATTTATGTGGTCCTCTTCCTGTTGCTTCATTCTTTGGCTGCAAGTACTTCTTAACTTTCATTGATGATTTCTCCAGACGCACTTGGGTATACTTCTTAAAACTCAAGAGCGAAGTATTTACCACCTTTTTGGCCTTCAAAGCATTCGTTGAAAAACAATCTGGACATCAAATTCTTAAGCTAAGAACTGATAATGGTGGAGAATATGTTAAAAATGCATTCATCAACTTTTGCACCGAAAATGGAATTCAAATGCAACATACTGTTCCATACACTCCACAACAAAATGGTGTAGCTGAAAGGAAAAATCGCACCTTAAAGGAAATGGCTAATTGTATGCTGCAATCTAAAGGACTCAGTCTTAGTTTTTGGGCCGAAGCAATTAATTGTGCAAATTATATAATCAATCGCACTCCTACTAAGGTTCTAGAGAATATCACTCCAGAAGAAGCCTGGAGTTCCATTAAACCAGATGTAAGTCACTTTCGTGTGTTTGGAAGTGAAGCATGGGCCCATATTCCAGATGAAAAGCATAAAGCCTTAGAACCTAAGAGTGAGAAATGTACTTTTGTTGGATATTCTGAAGATGTAAAAGGCTATAGACTTATTCCATTTAAGTCCAAAAATGTTATCATTAGAAGAGATGTAAAATTTGATGAAAATAAATCGGCCTGCGAGCCTAGTCCGGCGGATGTGCCACCTCTTCCTATCTCTTCTATCTTTGAAAACATTTCTTCTTCTGATGATGAAAGCGAGGATGATAATCCTTCCCCACCTTCTCAGGATCCTCAACTTCCAAGATGGGTCCGTGCTACTCGGGATGCAGCAGGTGATCTTGCCGGTGATCCTACAGATCAGCGACGTACACGTTCTCAGTTTGAAAGAGCCTCTTCTTTACTGGCTCAAGCTCCAGTAAATCATGATCCTGACACTTTTGCAGAAGCTTCAGGCCATCCACATTGGGAAACAGCTATGAATGAAGAATATCATTCATTGATGACAAATGATACATGGGATCTTGTTCCTCTACCAAAGGGACGCAAACTTGTTAGATGCAAATGGGTTTACAGAACCAAGTATGGACCAGATGGGAAAGTTGATAAACATAAAGCTCGTCTAGTTGCTAAGGGCTTTTCACAGGTTGAAGGCATTGACTACACTGAAACCTTCTCTCCAGTTGCCAAAATGAACTCTATCCGCCTTGTTCTTTCCCTTGCTGCCTCTTTAAAATGGGAAGTCCATCAAATGGATGTTAAATCTGCCTTCTTGCATGGTGACTTGCAGGAAGAAATCTATATGGAACAACCCATTGGCTTCATACAAACAGACTCCAGCCTCGTTTGTCGACTTAAGAAATCCCTTTATGGCCTCAAGCAAGCTCCTCGAGCTTGGTATGCCAAAATGGATAGCTTTCTTTTAGAATCTGGCTTTTCTAGGTGTCATTCTGACAATACTGTCTACACCAAGAAAGTGGGCAACTCTCTCATCATCCTTGTTCTTTATGTTGATGATCTTATTCTTACTGGTAGTGATCCCAACCTTATAAACCATGTGAAGTCCAGCCTTAAAAAGAAATTTGAAATGACAGACTTAGGACACTTACACTATTTTCTCGGTCTTCAAGTCTTGCAATCCCAAGAGGGTATTTTCCTTTCCCAGTCCAAGTATGCTTGTGATATTCTTCGTCATTTTCACATGGAAGACTGTAAGCCAGCCACTTCTCCCTTTCAGTCTGGAGTCAAACTTTCAGTCTCTTGTACTTCTCCTGAAGTTGATGCTACCTTATACCGTCAACTTGTCGGAAAACTCTTGTATTTAACCCATACTCGTCCTGATCTTTCCTTTGCTGTTGGCCTTGTTGCTCGTTTTATGCAAAACCCCCGTGAAAGTCATTGGAAAGCAGCTAAAAGAATACTTCGTTATGTTCGAGGTACAGTACAGTTTGGGATTCATTACAGTGCCAAAGCAGCTCCTCTGTTAGTTGGTTTCACTGATTCTGATTGGGCTGGTGACCTTGATGATCGGAAGTCTACTGCCGGTTATGTCTTCACTCTTGGTTCAGGACCTATTACATGGGCTTGTAAGAAACAGGCTGCCATTTCTCTTTCATCAGCAGAAGCAGAGTATCGTGGTGCCGTGGAAGCTAGTAAGGAAGCCTTGTGGCTTCGTCAGATCCTATCAGAGTTTGGCTTTGAGCAGCAGCATCCAACCACACTTTGGTGTGATAATCAAAGTGCCATTCAGCTATGCAAAGATCCAGTCCAGCATCAGCGCAGCAAACACATTGAACTACACATGCACTTCATCAGAAAGCTCATTCATGACCATGTTCTTGAAGTGCAATATTGTCCAACAGATGATCAGGTTGCAGACATCTTCACAAAGGCTCTCACAGAGGCGAAGTTCACTAAACTTCGATATATGCTTGGAGTTCAGGAAGTTGTCACTAAGGGGGGATAGGCTCTAGTGCCTCCTTCCTTCTCCTATTGTGTCATATTTGTAAATCCTTCAATCCTATCCCAAGTTGTTCTTAAGGGGGGATGTTAGGATATTCCGACACATAGGATATAGTTAAGTTCAACTTGGTCTAGTATAGAGTTAGGTTAGAGTTAGGTAAAGTGTGTTTCTTTACCGTTGTACATTTTGTAACTTACAATCCGACGGTCACGATATGTAGTGATCCGACGGTTCACTCTCACCTCGGTATTACCGACACTTGATCCGTGGCTTGACACCCGATTGGTCCATGAGTTCTATTTAAAGCGCATGGAGGGTCATTGTTCGTGTAATCCGTGCATGAGAGAAGCTTATGTAAATTTTCATTCTTTGATTAATAAATTGTCTGTACCCACGTTGGGACAGGCCGTGGACTGTTTCCCTCCTTGCACTCTGAGGGTTTTAACCACGTCAAAAATACTGGTGTATTGATTTGAGATCTGGTTGTGAGCGGTGTCCTCTTGGTATTCTTTCTGAGGAACTTACCCTGTAAATTACTACATGTCGCCTATAACCTTCTTTAAACATGAAACATGGAAAACTGGGTGCAATCGAGAAGCTGCAGGAAGCTCCAATTTGTATGCCATAGTACCAATCTTTTGCAACACCTTGTACAGACCATAATACTTTGGTGATAATTTATTATCCTTCTTAGCTTGCTTGAGGGACATTTGCTTATATGGTTGTAGCCGTAGGAATACCCAATCACCTACATCAAAACTTCTTTCGCTGCGATGTTGATCTGCTTGTTGTCTCATTCTGTTCTGTGCCAACACGAGGTTATCCTTTAAGAGTTGGAGGACTTGTTGTTGATGTTCAATGTGATGTTCCACTGCTTGAACCTTAGAATTTTCTCTTAAATATGATGTGATGGATGGTGGATGATATCCATAAAGTGCCATAAATGGGGTCATTTTTGTTGTTGTATGGAAGGAAGTGTTATACCACCATTCAGCCAGAGGCAACCATTTGACCCATTGTGTATGTTTATCAGATACAAAGCAACGAAGATATCCTTCCAAACATTTGTTTACTATCTTAGTTTTCCCATCAGATTGAGGATGATAAGATGAGCTATGAGCTAATTGAGTACCAAGACAAGAAAATAATTCTATCCAAAAATTTCCAGTGAAAATGGGATCTCTGTCACTTACAATAATCTTAGGGTTTCCATGTAGCTTTTGAATTGTTTCCATAAATGCAGTAGATATTGTACTGGCTTTAAATGGATGTTATAATGCACAAAAGTGTGCATACTTGGTAAGTCTGTCCACTACCACCATGATGACACTCTTTCCCTCAGACTTGGGTAAACCTGTGATAAAATCCATTGAAACCTCCTCCCAACGTTGGCTTGGAATGGATAAAGGTTGTAATAGACCCAGGGTCTTAATTGTTTCAACTTTATTTTGTTAGCAAACCAAACATTCTGCCACAAACTTTTGAATATCCGATTTAAGGCCATCCCAAAAAAAAATCCTTCTTAACCCTATGGTAAGTTTTTAAAAATCCTGAGTGCCCTCCTAAGGGAGAAGTGTGCAATTCCATAAGAATCTTTTGTTTTATTTGGGAATTCTTACAGAGGTATAAGCGATCTTTGTACCATAAAGAATCATTTTTCCAGCTAAATGTATCAGACGTACTGGAATCTTGTTGTAACTTTCGAATAAGTTCCCACACTTCTTCATCATTCTTCCATTCCTCCCTTGCTTCGTTTATCCAATCTGGTTGGATAATAGAAATGGCGCACAACAATGCTTCCACGTCCTCATCCTTTCTTGAGAGTGCATCTGCCACCACATTTTGCTACCATTTTTTGTAGATGATTTCAAAGTCATAACCCAACATCTTTGTGACCCACTTTTGTTGCTCTTCAGAGGATAATCTTTGTTCTAAAAAGTATTTAAGGCTATCATGATCTGTTTTTACCTTGAAGTGTCTTTCCATTAAGTAGGGTCGCCATTTCTTAAGTGCATGGAGTATTGCCAACATTTCCTTCTCATAAATAGCTTTGTGTAAGAACTTTCCCTTGATTGGACGACTTTCAAAAGCAATGGGCCTTTCATCTTACATTAAAACAGCACCAATTCCATTTCCTGAAGCATCACATTCCACAATAAAGGTTTTTGTGAAGTCCGGTGTAGCTAAGACCGGTGCTTGGCACATTGCCTCTTTAAGATGTTCGAAGACCTTTGTTGCTTCTGGAGTCCATGAAAATGCATCTTTCTTCAATAATGTTGTTACAGGTGCCGCTATTCTCCCATAATTTGTAGGAATATACAGGGTAAGTTCCTCAGACAGAACACCAAAAGGACACCGCTCACAACCAGATCACAGATCAATACACCAGTATTTTGACGTGGTTAAAATCCTCAAAGAGGGAAACAGTCCACGGCCTGAGCCAACGCGGCCACTTCAGGCAATTTATTAATAAAAGAATGAAAATTTACATATGTTTCTCTCATGCACGGATTACCCTACAAATGACTCTCCATGCGCTTTAAATAGAATTCATGGACCAATCGGGTGTCAAGCCACGGATCAAGTGTCAGTAATACCGAGGAGAGAATGAACCGTCGGATCACTACATATCGTGACCGTCGGATTGTAAGTTACAAAATGTACAACGGTAAAGAAACACACTTTACCTAACTCTATGCCTAACTCTACACTAGACCAAGTTGTACTTAACTATTTCCTATGTGTCGGAATATCCTAACATCCCCCCTTAAGAACAACTTGGGATAGGATTGAAGGATTTACAAATATGACACAATAGGAGAAGGAAGGAGGCACTAGAGCCTATCCCCCCTTAGTGACAACTTCCTGAACTCCAACCATAAATCGAAGTTTAGTGAACTTCGCCTCTGTGAGAGCCTTTGTGAAGATGTCTGCAACTTGATCATCTGTTGAACAATATTGCACTTCAAGAACATGGTCGTGAATGAGCTTTCTGATGAAGTGCATGTGCAGTTCAATGTGTTTGCTGCGCTGATGTTGGACTGGATCTTTGCATAGCTGAATGGCACTTTGATTATCACACCAAAGTGTAGTCGAATGATGCTGCTGAAAGCCAAACTCTGACAGGATCTGACGAAGCCACAAGGCTTCCTTACTAGCTTCTACGGCACCACGATACTCTGCTTCTGCTGATGAAAGAGAAATGGCAGCTTGTTTCTTACAAGCCCATGTAATAGGTCCTGAACCAAGAGTGAACACATAACCGGCAGTAGACTTCCGATCATCAGGGTCACCAGCCCAATCGGAATCAGTGAAACCAACCAATAGAGGAGATGCTTCGGCACTGTAATGAATCCCAAACTGAACTATACCTCGAACATAACAAAGTATTCTTTTAGCTGCTTTCCAATGACTTTCACGGGGGTTTTGCATGAACCGAGCAACAAGGCCAACAACAAAGGAAAGGTCAGGACGAGTATGAGTTAGATACAAGAGTTTTCCTACAAGTTGACGGTATAATGTAGCATCAACTTCAAGAGAAGTACAAGTGACTGAAAGTTTGACTCCAGACTGAAAGGGAGAAGGGGCTGGCTTACAGTCTTCCATGTGAAAATGACGTAGAATATCACAAGCATACTTGGACTGGGAAAGGAAAATACCCTCTTTGGATTGCAAGACTTGAAGACCGAGAAAATAGTGTAAGTGTCCTAAGTCTGTCATTTCAAATTTCCTTTTAAGGCTAGACTTCACATGGTTTATAAGGTTGGGATCACTACCAGTAAGGATAAGATCATCAACATAGAGAACAAGGATGATAAGAGAGTTGCCCACTTTCTTGGTGTAGACAGTATTGTCAGAATGACACCTAGAAAAGCCAGATTCTAAAAGAAAGCTATCCATTTTGGCATACCAAGCCCGAGGAGCTTTCTTGAGACCATAAAGGGATTTCTTAAGTCGACATACAAGGATGGAGTTTGTTTGTATGAAGCCAATGGGTTGTTCCATATAGATTTCTTCATGCAAGTCCCCATGCAAGAAGGCAGATTTAACATCCATCTGATGGACTTCCCATTTGAAAGAGGCAGCAAGGGAAAGAACAAGGCGGATAGAGTTCATTTTGGCAACAGGGGAGAAGGTTTCGGTGTAGTCAATGCCTTCAACCTATGAAAAACCTTTAGCAACAAGACGAGCTTTATGTTTATCAACTTTCCCATCTGGTCCATACTTGGTTCTGTAAACCCATTTGCATCTGACAAGTTTTCGTCCCTTTGGTAAAGGAACAAGATCCCATGTATCATTTGCCAATAATGAATGATATTCTTCATTCATAGCTGCTTCCCAATCTGGATGGCCTGAAGCCTCTGCAAAGGTGTCAGGATCATAATTTACTGGAGCTTGAGCCAGTAAAGAAGAGGCTCTCTCGAACTGAGAACGTGTACGTCGCTGATCTGTAGGATCACCGGCAAGATCACCTGCTGCATCTCGAGTAGCACGAACCCATTTTGGAAGCTCAGGAGCTGAAGGAGGATCCTGAGATGGTGGGGGAGGATTGTCATCCTCACTTTCATCATCTGAAGAAGAAATGTTTTCAAAAGTAGAAGAGATAGGGAGAGGTGGCACAACCGCCGGACTAGGCTCGCAGGCCGATATATTTTCATCAAATTTTACATCTCTTCTAATGATAACATTTTTGGACTTAAATGGAATAAGTCTATAGCCTTTGACATCTTCAGAATATCCAACAAAAGTACATTTTTCACTCTTAGGTTCTAAAGCTTTATGCTTTTCATCTGGAATATGGGCCCACGCTTCACTTCCAAAAACACGAAAGTGACTTACATCTGGTTTGATTGAGCTCCATGCTTCTTCTGGAGTGATATTCTTTAAAGCCTTAGTAGGAGTGTGATTTATTATGTAATTTGCACAGTTAATTGCTTCTGCCCAAAAACTAAGACCAAGTCCTTTAGATTGTAGCATACAATTAGCCATTTCCTTTAAGGTGCGATTCTTCCTTTCAGCTACACCATTTTGTTGTGGAGTATATGGAACAATATGTTGCATTTGAATTCCATTCTCAGTGCAATAGTTGATGAATGTGTTTTTAACATATTCTCCGCCATTATCAGATCTTAACTTAAGAATTTGATGTCCAGATTGTTTTTCAACAAAGGCCTTGAAGGCCAAAAAAGTGTTAAATACTTCACTCTTGAGTTTTAAGAAGTATACCCAAGTGCGTCTGGAGAAATCATCAATGAAAGTTAAGAAATACTTGCAGCCAGAGAATGACACAACTGGAAGTGGACCACATAAATCACTATGCACAAGCTGTAAATGGGCTGAGGCGTGCCAAGAGGCACGTTTTTCAAAACTGTCCCAATGATGTTTTCCGAGTACACATCCGGAACAAACACCATCTCTGCAAGATACCATAGGAAGGCCTGTCACCATATTTTCTTTACATAGATGCTGAAGGGAGCGATAGTTTAAGTGACCAAATCGCTCATGCCAAAGTTTGCTCACTTCATCGTTATGAGCAACAAATACTGAGGGAAGATTTGATGACCCAAAGTTGTGAAACTTGTACAACCTTGTGGAATCATCAGCAATGCCAGTAGCCAAAATCTATTTAGGATCTCTTAAGTCCTTGATTACAACATCATGAGGTGAAAATTCAACGATTTTACCTTCACCTGAATGAGTTATCTGATATACAGATAGAAGGTTGCAGGATAAGGTTGGAACACATAATACATCATTAAACTGACCATTGCCTAGATGAACAGTTCCAGTCCCTACAACATTAAGAGATCTATCATCACCAACATATATATTTTTGGTGTTACAATCATTTAAAGAAGAAAACATGGCTTTGTTTTTGGCCATGTGATAAGAAGCTCCAGAATCAATGAGCCACTCATGAGAATGAGAAGAAGAAGATACATTTAATGCATAGCCAGACCGAGATGCTTGACAACCACATGCAGAAAGTGCCATTCCTGAAGATGAAATTGAAGTTGAAGATTGCCCCAAATGGATGTTATGCTTCTTCATTGCTGCTTCCAAGGCTTCCATCTTCTTAAAGCATTTTAATTCTAAGTGGCCATCTCGATTACAAAAATTGCAATGTCTATCAGTCTTCTTCCCTTTGTTTTTATTTGTCTTATCATTTTGTTGAAATGATTTTTCATTTTGGGGCTGAAATTGCTTAGGACCCTTGTTTGGTTTAGGACCATTCTTTTTAGGATATGACTTCTTGGGATTCTTTGAATTTGGTTGCTGCTGGGCGGCTAACGCTTTCTTGGAAGAGTTTCCAAGATTAAGAAGACCAAGGTGTAAGAGTTTTTCTTGTTCTCTTATTAAAGAATCACAAAAAGAGTCAAAGGAAGGGGACTTGTAGTCTGTTCCTTGAGAAATGAAGGCTTCTCTTGTAGAATGGAAGGTGGAAACAAACACAGAGTAGGCTGGTCCCAACTTTGTAAGAATAGAATAGATAAGATTACTATCTTCTTTCTTAACTTTAACACCTTCCAAAAGATATCTAAGGGTCTTGAACTTGGACAAGAAATCTTCAATGCAAGAAAAATTATTAGGGTCCAATGTAAGCAACTCATTTTCAAGTTGATGGGCTCTAATTTCATTTTTAATGCCAAAAACTTTATTGATTTGTTTCATTGCTTCATCAGGAGAATCAATTTCTGCAATATGGAATCTAAGATCTGGAGAAATAGACATCCCTATCAATCCACGTGCTTGATCTTGCCTATTTTCCCATTTAGCATCCTTATCTTCATCCTTCGGTTTCTTTTCTTGGCCTGAGGCTATTCTGAAGAGACCTTTACTTCTAAGTAAATCCTCAATGTAAGCCAACCATTGGAAGTAGTTGGTGCTGTCAAGGGTAACTTGGTATTGAATTTCCATTTCAATGGAAACTGAAGGTAAAGATGTTGAAAATAAGTGTTCCAATGGATAGATCTCGAAAAATTAGGCTGGTTTAAAAAAAACGGCTCTGAAAACGGCTTCCGGATGAAGAAGTTATGGCTTTTTGAAAAAAAGTTGTTGAAGTTGCCGACGAAGTGCGGGAATGTGCGGAAATGAAAAAGTCCGCCCCCACAAAATGGAGACTTGAACCCAAGACCTCTACTCTCTTAAAATAGCTTTGAACCAATTGATCTATACAAAAAATTTGAGAGAGAGAGAGAGAGGGGGGGGGGGGGGTGCTTTGGGTTGCGTGCTTGCCTTGAGAAAGCTCTTTTTCCCTACAAAACACAAAACCCAACACGGACATGCAAAGAAAATGAACCTTATGGCTCGAAGTTAGCTTTAGCCGAAAACTAAATATTTTTCTCAATGTTTCTGATTTTCCGAAATCACCCTAAGGCGCAGGGAAAAGAGCATACGCATGAGAAAAATCCTTCCTTTCTGTTTCTGATTTGCCTAGATCGCACAGAGTCGCAGGGTAAAGAGCATACGCAGAAATGAAAGGTATAGATCCGGTAATAAAAAGGCTAAATAAACCGAAACCGAAATAAACAGAGAGAAAATAACAGTAAACTGCAAATAAACACTGTATACCTCCAGATCTTAAAAATGACGCAGTTAGGGCTACCGAAAACCTTTTCGCGTGAAACGAAAGGGGTTCCTCACTGGAACAGATGCTCCGAACACAACAGAGCAGTCCTCTTGGCCCGAAAGCAGTCAGAAACAATAGATCTAGGAAACGACAGTCGGATGCAGTTCTACCGGCTTTAGATTTGGATCACCAATGGACGCGGCCCTCAAATAGCTCTGATACCATGTAGGAATATACAGGGTAAGTTCCTCAGACAGAACACCAAAAGGACACCGCTCACAACCAGATCACAGATCAATACACTAGTATTTTGACGTGGTTAAAACCCTCAAAGAGGGAAACAGTCCACGGCCTGAGCCAACGCGGCCACTTCAGGCAATTTATTAATAAAAGAATGAAAATTTACATATGTTTCTCTCATGCACGGATTGCCCTACAAATGACCCTCCATGCGCTTTAAATAGAATTCATGGACCAATCGGGTGTCAAGCCACGGATCAAGTGTCGGTAATACCGAGGAGAGAATGAATCGTCAGATCACTACATATCGTGACTGTCGGATTGTAAGTTACAAAATGTACAACGGTAAAGAAACACACTTTACCTAACTCTATACCTAACTCTACACTAGACCAAGTTGTACTTAACTATTTCCTATGTGTCGGAATATCCTAACATCCCCCCTTAAGAACAACTTGGGATAGGATTGAAGGATTTACAAATATGACACAATAGGAGAAGGAAGGAGGCACTAGAGCCTATCCCCCCTTAGTGACAACTTCCTAACATAATTCTTAACAAACTTGCGATAATATCCTTTCAACCCGAGAAATCCTCGCAGATGCTTTATGGATGTGGGGATTTTCCATTCCTTAATGGATTTAATTTTGCTAGGGTCTACCTTAACTCCTTCATAAGATACAATATGACCCAGATATTCCACCTCTTGTACTCCAAAGAAATATTTGGATCTTTTTGCATATAATTGTTTCTCCTCCAATAGTTGTAGCACCCTGTCAACATGTTCAACATGATCCTTCCAAGAATTGTTGTAGATTAGTATATCATCAAAAAATACTAACACAAATTTTCTAAGGAATGGTTTTAAAATGGAATTCATCAAACCTTGAAATGTTGAAGGTGCATTGGTAAGGCCAAAAGGCATGACCAAAAATTCATAATGACCCTCATGAGTTCTAAATGCTGTTTTTGGAATGTCTTTAGTCTTCATTCTGATTTGATGATATCCTGAACGAAGATCCAACTTGGTGAAGTAAATTGATCCATGCAATTCATCCAGTGATTCATCAATGACAGGAATGGGAAACTTATCTTTAATAGTGAGCTTGTTGAGCTCCCTATAATCTGAACACATGCGCCATGATCCACCCTTCTTGTGCACTAATACTACTGGAGCAGAGAAAGAACTTTGACTCAGTTGAATTATACCAGCCTCTAGCATTTCTGCAACCATACGTTCAATTTCACTCTTTTGGGCATAGGGATATCTGTATGGCCTGATGTTTGGAGGAACACTTCCTGGAATCAGATGAATAGCATGATCATGATCACGAATAGGTGGGAGACCTTTGGGAGTCTCAAATACCTTGGAATTATTGTTCAAGACTTTTTGGAGATCTGGAGAAATAGATGATTCCAATGTGGAAACATCTAGCGAACATAATTGTGCAATTACACCCCTTTGTTCCTTTTTTAGAAGCTTTGTCATACCATTAGAGCTGATTATCTTTCCTGGTTTCCTTGCAATACCCCTTAATTCAACTTCCTTTCCTTCCACAGAAAATTTCATGGAAAGTTCTTAAAAATTAAAATCTATTGTACCCAAGGATTGTAGCCATTGGACTCCTAGTACAACACCAGCACCTCCCATTGGAATGGAAATCATTGGGCTAGTCAATACATATTCTCCCATTGATAGCTTGATATTATGGCACTTTCCAGAGCAATATATTGTTCCTCCATTTGCAACCATCACTTGACACTTTGGTGCTGGATATAAGAAGCAATTCAATCCTTTTGCTACTTTACAATCAATAAAATTGTGGGTACTTCCTGAATCAATCAACACTATTACCTTTTTCTTCTTGATTTGTCCTTCTATCTTGATGATTTGAGGAGTGGTAATTCCAGCCAATGCATTACAAGATATGGTCGGATTCATTTCTTCTTTATCTAGGCTTTGTTCCTGGAGTATATCCTCTTCTTTTGACCTTTCTTGCTCCTTTTCTTCTTTCTCTTCGCAATCTATGTAGAATAATTTCTTCTCAGCACACTTATGACCTTTAGTGTATTTTCTATCACAATTGTAACAAAGCCCTTTTGCTCTTTTTTCTTCCAATTGTTGTGGTGTCAACCTTATAGGTTGTGGAAGACTAGGGGCAACAACAGTTCCATCTTTATAGTTGTGAGTGGTATGCTTCCTGGTTGCATAATTTTGCTTTCCATTTTTCTTGCTAACCTGAATGCCTTCTCTAATGAATTGGGTTCCCAAAGGCGAACATCATGTTGGATATTATCCTTTAAAGTCCCTATGAACACATCAATCCTATGCTCCTTTGGAATATTTTTTACCCTTATGTTCAATTTTTGGAACTCCTCAATGTGCTCCATTATTGAACCCTTTTGTTTGAGACTTATTAATTGGCTAAAAAAAGTGTTGCTTTTTGTATCCTCATAATGTGCTGTCAATTCTTCCGTAAAATTTGCCCAAGTGATAATTTGTTTACGAGAGCAAAGCCATTGATACCATACAAACTGATTTGGTTCCAAATATAAAGTTGCAATACGTACCTTTTGTGTGTTTTGCACATTATTGAGATCGAAAAATTGCTCCATCTGTAATATCCATGTTGCGGGATCCTTGCCATCAAACTTCCTCATATCGATTTTTGGAATATGGTGGGTCTTCAATCCCACATTAAAGTCTATGAAATCATGATTAACATTTCTTTTGTTCGCATCATGAGTTTCCTTTACACCCTTTTCACCATTAGTAAGTATTTCTTGTAGAAAATTTGTCAAATCTGTCTTCAAATCTGCCATGTCTTTCTTCAAATCTGTCTTCAAATCTATCTTCAAATCATCCATCTTATCTTCCATTCCCTTTATCTTAGATTCCATGCCATTTATCTTAGCTTCTATTAGATTTTGTGATCGTGACATTTGTTGCACTTGTTCTTGTAATTTTGATATATCATGTAGCATTTCTTCCTCTTCTTCATGAGTCATGCTAGAGCTTTCAGGTTCCTTATTAGGTGTTTGCATTTTCTTTCCTCGGGGAATCAGTTACTGATAATAATGCTCTACTATACCCTTTGAATTCCTTCAAAATAAATTTTCAAACCAATCTTAAGCAAAAATTTAAAAGAATCTACACACCTTTTTTCACTTTGTAGGAGCTCGATATTGCCTCTGATGTAGCTCTGTACTTTTGGATCATCCATTTCTGAAATTGCAACCTGTAGTATCCCTCTATGTCCTCTTTCTAATGCCACTAGTCTGATCCAAATTGGATTCTCCATGGAAGATTTATGGAAAATCTCCCACAGTGACCCGCTTATAGACTAGTTTAGTAGAGCGAACTTGTACGACGTGCCACGAGTCACTGTTTCAACCTTTGGCTCTGAAAAATATATACAAGAAACTGCATTCCGTCCTCTTTTTGTACCTTCTTACGAAATTTCAATCCGATGCTCAGAGAGAAAGTTATGACGATTTTCCCCAGGTCACCTGTTTGGAATGTAATTCAGGAGTCTGTAAGAAGACCAAATTTCTCACATCATATCTCCGCAAATATAGCGCAAAAAGTTCTGAAATTTGGACCCGAGATTCAGTGCGATTTCTTCTCAAATGGGTTTTTTTTTTAGCTTCTGAAACGTCGCAGAAAAAAATTTATAGCGGAAATGCCACGATGACCTGTTTGGAGCAGCGAAACCCTAGAATCCAAAGCTCTGATTCCAAATGTTATGAAACCAGCTCAAGAAAAGATAGAAAAGATAAATCCACGCCTTAGAATTCAGCCTCTTCGACGGGGCAACCTCCTTTACATTACAAAAATGAACAATTCTTGGATAATTCAAATGACAAAACCTCCTTTCTATATATAGGAGTCTAAGGAGTCACAATATAACCCAGCCGACCTAACAATAATAATATAAAGCCACAAAAATAACAATAGAGGGATTTTATGGGGCACAGTAATAACAATATGGGGATAATAGGGGCACAACAATATTAATAAGGTATGCAACTACACTATTAATGGGGTAATCACTAGTATTATAGGGACCCAACATTGCGGGGCACTGTTATAAATTTGCAATTGATATTATTAAGGAGTATGTGCTCGAGAACTGGGGTTCTTTGCATAAACGGGGGTGCTAAATAAACTGTGTTTTTAATCCGTGTGAAGAAGAAGTGTTGAGCAATAAAACAATATGCAAAAGACTTTGTGTAAGGTTTATTAAAATAATAAATATACAATTCTCTTTTTTAATTATTATTTATGAACGTTTTTTTGCAAGTATGGAACTAGCTTTACAAAAGGAGCTGCGAGAAGGTGATTGTGTGGAGTTGGTTGTTCATCGGTAGTGTGTGCAGAGTTTCAAATGTCAATGACTGATCGAAGGGTTTTATTGAGTGTGGAAGTAGATGTGCGGAGGTATATGATACACTTCTCTGGCAACCACTATTTTCCATGGCCAACGCACCATCGTATTTATTGGAGAATAAACATTAGTGCAATATATGTGTACGAAACTATAGCCAACATTGCATATCAAATGATTGGAAATATGAAAATAAACATCATCAAACTCCTACTTGAAGCAAATGCACGAGAAGCTGCGACCTTAGGCAAAACTAGAGATGGTACCATGGAGAACATTGCTATGGGGCTACAATATGCAAATAAACATCATCGAAAGCTGACAACTCTTGCTTGAAGAAAATGCACGAGAAGCTGCTACCATGGGAAAAATTAGTGTATGGAGTCTTTAGTGCGCAAGCATATATACAATATTAAATTTGATGAATGAAAATTGATATTGTATATTGGCTATGAAGTGTTTGTGTGGCATTGTGTATTGGCTTTGAATTTTTTTGCACTCGGTCTTCACATTTAAACAAAACTCTGCATTCAAACAAAGTGTTTTGAGCGGATTATGAAAATCCACATACTAAAGGCTTCAAAGCTTCCTTTGCCTAGTTTCAAAAACATATGCACAAACAAAGCTTATGTTCAATGTTACGAGAATAAGATTATTTAATACTAAAATATTAGCAATAGAATGCTTTAGTGCGGAGTACAAAGATCCACACAATTAACATTTTATTTATAACTAAAATAAAGCAAAAAGAGAATACAAACATATGCAATATTTATAACTAAAATATTACCAATAATATTAGAAATAAAAGCTTCTAGTGCGAAGTGTGAAAATTCACACAAAAAAACTTTTTATGCACAATGGATCTCCACTGCCATACAAAAGAATAAATAAAGAAATGTTCGAAAATACGAAGATAAGCATTATTTACCCAAAAACATCTACCACAATGATTAAAAACAATCTACCATGATGATTAAACCTAAGACACAGAAAATTCGTTCCCTAAAGTAACATATATATTAAAATGAAATGTTAAAAAAAATTAAAATTCTTTTGCAAATGTATCTTATGATTAAATTTAGTTATTCCAGTGCATAGCTTTTGATGCAACTCACAACTATAACCCATTGTTTAATAATCAGACTGTATTTCAAAATACATTGCAATAATTCTGACCGTACCACACTTACAACTATGTAAATGAAATTTGCAAAGCCAATTTAAATGTAATTGAAGCGAAGCTTTCAAGAGCTATGTTAAATGAAATAAGCCTGCAGATAAAGCTATGCAAAGGAAGCATGTGCGGAGGAAACATGTATGGAAGAAGCTATATGAGGCAAGCGCGTGCGAAGAAAGCTGTGTGGAGGAAGCGTGTGCGGAGATGACTTTCGTTGTGCGGAATGCGGATGTGTGAAGGTGAGAATAACGAGAGATTGTGGAGATGATTGCAAGAATGAAGCATTCTTGAAAATTTACAAAATGCAGACCCCACATTGCCTTAATCAATTAATTAATGGTAGAGCAGGGACTATAACTTTTCATTGTGCACAAAGCTTCATGCAAAGAGAATCAACCAAATAGCATCAAATATGGATTGTGTTTTAATACTATAATATTAACAATAAAAGCCTTCAGTCTTTGAAGTTGAGCTTGTATCTTCAATGGTGTATAATAGTAGTGTAGAAATATAGAAGCTCTACAATACTGCAAACTTTTAACCGATTCACCTTTGTCAGTTTCTTGTTTGCATTTGGCAGTTTCTTAGTTGATTATCATGATTATAATTAGTTTGAATTTGTTTTGTAAGGTAAATACAGATGATGGCTCATTGTGTGGAGAAGTGCAGATGCTCTACACCTCCGCACAATGAGTTTCTTCCGCACTGTATTATGAATTATTGTTACTTTAATAATAAAAAACTTTAATTTTATCTGTTTTTAATGAGGTGTTATCTTTTAGCAATAAATAGTTTCATTTCATTTTATTTTAATTAAAATAGATAATAATTATAAACAAAGGGTAACACAATTACTAGTTGTGTGGAAGCGGAAGATGTGTGAATGTGGCTTTCATTGTGTGTGTATGCGAGGGCAACAATAATGACATATTGCAAGTGCGAAATTTTTTTTCGAATAAAGATGAAATGCAGACTTAATAACGAATAAACGACAAAACGACTAGCTGTGTGGAAGCGAAAAAAGATGTGTGAAGATGACTTTCGTTGTGCGTGTGCAAAGATAACAATAACGACATATTGCAAATGCGAAAAACATCCTCGAACAAAGATGAAATGCGAATCCCACACGAAGATAAAATACACATAAAACATTACCTTGATCAATCAATTAGTGATAAAGACAAAAACTCTACATCACAATCACAACTATTAACCTTGCTATTTTTACTTCACAATTGCATCAACAAATTTTAATAAACCCTAATATAACCCATTAACAATACCAAGAGAAATAGAACTCCTACTCTTACAAATTACCTATAAACCAAAACTACACAGGCAAAAGACAAACCTAACTCTCCACCCATCAAAGCAAGATTAAAATCTTGCGAGAAAACAAAAACAACACTTTTCAAACCTATTATATTTCTATATCAATGAAGATAACACCATGCAAAGAAAAATATAGACTTTTAATTCACATTTAATACAATGCAAAGAAAAATATAAATGAATCCATGACAACACAATGAAAAGAAAATATAAACTTTTAATTCACATTTAACGAAAAAAATCTGAACTATTAATTCACCCTTTTTAAAGTGAAAATGGTCACCAATCCCATACGTGAAGAGAGTGTCGATAAAGCCTAAAACTCAAGATCTAAAACCCTGTGCTCCCGTGAAACACTCTTACGCGACACACGCTAAGTCCGAAACCCTCGCTGTTCACATGCTCCCTTACTCCCTATATCCTCGTTGCTGATAGCCCACTCTAAATCCTCACTATCGACTTCAATGTCTACTTTCCCAGTGGCATATCTTAAATGTCAATGTCTACTTTCCCAGAGGCATATCTTAAATGTCAATGTCTACTTTCCCAGAGGCATATCTTAAATGTCAGGTATGATCTGTCTGATGCTTCAGCTTAATCCCTACGCTTCTATGGTTCCAAAAACTTTAAAAATACCGATTACATTTGGATTTTTGTCAAATTTCAGTCAAAATGTACGCTGAAATTAGATCGGCTGCAAGAGGAGCTCAGCAATTTCTGTCACTTCTTCGACGCCCGAATACCTACAAATGCCAGCGGAAAATGGGGACGTTTTCTTCTGATAACGTGCAGAAATCTCCAGGTGTTTCGTCAAAAAGTCCACGGGGTTTCTGCGGCAATGGCGTCTTCTCCAGATCACTTGTTCCTTTGCACCTACAGACGGTATTCATGTCTTTCTCAGCCATTCCTCAAGGCTTCCGGGATGATGATTTTTCAGAGCTTGATGCGAAGGAAATGAAGGAAGACGAGCATTTCAAAGACGCCCTAACTAAGAAAGTGCCTAGTCTCACTTCTATTTTCTTTAATCAAAATGTGACGAGAAGTGTAAAATCCGTCATTTCTATTCCCTCTGGAAAAAATGCGAAGAAAAATGTGAAATCTGTCACTTCTATTCCCTCTGAGAAAAAGGAGAAGAAAAATGTGATATCTGTGACTTCTATTCCCTCTGAAAAAAACGAAAAGAAAAGTGTGAAATCTGTGACTTCTATTTCCTCAGAAAAGACAGAGAAGAAAAATATGAAATCTGAGCAGCAACAAAAGACAACGCCGAAGACGGAGAAAGCCAAGGGTGGCTTGGATATTTTGCAGCATCCATGGCCAGAGTGGGTTCAATTTCTAGAGCATTTGAACGAAAGAGGTTACCTGAGCAAGGCATTTCATTTTCAGTGGCCGATAGAACTTCGAGGTCTTAGCACAGAGGGAATCTATGCTTTTATCAAGTTTGCAGCTTTCAGTTTTGCTGAGGACCATGTAGAAATTTCAAAGTAAGTACGGCTTTCAATCACATACCTTTAAAACTGCTTGGCTTGTTTGTAGGCTTTTCTGTTTCTGATAACCTATCCATCAGTTCAAGGTACTCGGTTTTTCTTAATGCCTATTGTTGAAATTCATTAGAATCGTTATGATAACGTAAAACTTTGGAGATGGCAATAGTTTTTAATTATTCAATACAAAGTCTGAATAACTGCGTAAAATATTAGTTTCTTGGATGTCTACTATTGTCTGGGTTCTCGTAGTCAGTGTTTTCACCATTTATTTTGGCGTGTATCCTTTTGAAACAAATGTACTGGTTATTTTTTTTGAACTTGGTCTTTTCATAAAGCTATTAGAAGCTATTAGGTTGAATTACTTAGCTAATCCATATTGTTATTGCCTGGATTCTTCTGAGAACAAAGTTCCAATTTCACCAAAGGGAGAACTTAAGAAAACTATTAAGCCAGCCACCTACTGCCCTTCACTTTTAGGTTTAGATATGATTTCCTGTCCCAGTGGAGGATCTCCTACTTTTAATCCCAAGCTTATTGTGTAGTATGAGTGAAAATATGACTTGAATTAAATGTTGACTTGTTTGAAAGGATTTGATACAATATTAATTATTTGAATACTTATCAGTGAAGTGGCTAGAGCGTCTCAACCGTACAATGTAATCAATGCACTTGCAACAAAATTAAAAATGCATTCATGAACTTTTGATTCAATCCCACAAACAAAGTGTAAATGCTAATCAAATAACACAAATTAAAGTTAAGGATTTTTAAGCAAGAAATGGCTTGTAGAACGACATGCCTGGTGCTATAGCTTTCAGATGTACCAAAATGAGGCTAGTACGAGAGGGTAATCTTCTTGAACGTTGTTTTCGGTGTACTATAATAGTCAAACAAATGAATGGCTGGTTCTAGGAAACCTAAGGCAGCTTTCAATATACTAAAGGTACGTGGAAGTAATGTTCATGTTCAGTTTGTCTAATGCAATAGTACTCAAATGGGTGCCAATGAGGGTAATCTGGACCTCGAACAAGGTGAGTTGTAAGCTCAATGAGTAGTCTCTTGAAGTTTAGGGGTTTCCCTATGTGTATGATTCCGAAGTAGTAGTTTTATATGCTTAACGATAGATCCTGCTGTTATTAATAGATGTTAGAACATGTCTCTAGTCTAAATCTCTAAGAGATTTCTTGCCCATGAATGTGCTTTAATGTCAAGTGGTATGGTTGCATGAATTTGATGTTTGTTCAATAGAGAAATTTCTGCCCTAAATAAAGATGAATATCAAGTACAACATCAATAGTCACTAGCTTTATTCAATTGCAATATCTCATCTATGCATCACCATAAATCAAACAGTGTTAGGTTAAGGGCCACCATTTAAAATTGTGCACCATTTTTGTTGACCATGTTATGCATTATGGTGTTTGTTCCAGTGAAGCACCACCCGTATAGAACCTCTTGGCGGGTTCTATACCGAGCCATGTCACTCACATAGAACCCGCGCTTAAGACCTAGACTCGACGGGTATTTTATTATAATCGGCTACCCATATAAGAGCTGTGGGTATGCTATAGAACCTGTATCGGACCCATATAGAACTTGTCGAGCCTCAAAAGGCACATTTTTTGATTTTTTTCTTTTTTGTAAATGAGGTGGAGGGAAAGGGAAATTGGAGGGAAGAAAATGCTTTATAAGCACCTCTCTCCCTTCCATTTGTCATTCACTTGTCATTTGAGTGTTTGGCTAATTTCTATGAGTGTTGAGTGACTCCATTGCACAGTGAAGGAGCTCTTGGAGGAGGCTAAAGGAGGCTTCATCAGATCAGACCCAGCTTTAGGTAGGCTTCATGAACCTTGTTTGAATGTTTTCCATGTAATTTTTTTGTATTCAATTTAGTTTTTTTTTTTTTGATTTTTTTTTTGTATGTTTGGCCCTGTGACAGGGTTGCTGTGTGGCTGAGAAACTCAGTGACAGGGCCTGCGGGCTGAGGAGGCAGTCCTCCTCAGCGCGCAGGCCATGTGGCTGAGTTTCTCAGCCACACAATAGCCCTGTGTAGCTAAGAAACTCAACCACAGGGCCAAAAATTTTTGCAAATAAAAATAAATAAATTCAAAACCAAAAAAAATTTGAAAAACTCAAAAAAAATAAAAATCTATTTTTTTCTTCCAGATTCTGTCACCATGCCACCAAAGGGTTCTAAAAAGTATTGTGATCCGGCATGGGCACATGGTCAACGAATCATTGCCGGTAATGACCACCATGTCAAGTGCAATTATTGCAATGCCACAATACATGTGGGCATAAATAGGCTAAAATACCACCTAGCCAGAATTCTTGGGAATGGCGTGGGATGTTGTCAAAATTGCCCCGATGAAGTCACTATTGAAATGGAAATTGCTTTGGAATCCATTAAAGAAGAAAGTTCTAAGAGGGCAGAAAGGAAGGATGAGATTGTTGGGATAGGTAGATCTTCATCTCAGAGTGAAACACAAATTCAAAGTCCAGGTATGTAACTCCTCTTCAAGTGCTGTTGCAAATAGGAGTATAACCTCTTCTTTCTTCAGTCCTTGTACAACTTCAGGATCCCAACCAACCTTGGATAGTTTTAATGAAAAGAAGAGGAAGGAGGCATATATGGCAGTGAGGAGGTTTTGATACCATAACAATGTTTCATTCAACTATGCAAAGTCTTATTTTTATTAGCACATGGTGGATGCCATTGCAAGTGCTAGCCCTGGATACAAAGCACCATCTTATAATTCACTTATTAGGGGGAAAGAGCTAGATGAGGAGCTTGAGTGTGTCAAGGAACAATTGGAAAGCATTACAAGCTCATGGAAATTTACAGGTTGTACAATTATGTCTAATGGGTGGACAGATCAGAGGGGTAGAACAATAATAAATTTTGTTGTAGCTTGCCTTAAAGGAATGATGTTCCAAAAATCCATTGATGCATCTGCAAATGTAAAATATGTACATTTGATTTTTACATTGTTGGCTGATGTCGTGGAGGAAGTTGGGGTTACAAATGTTGTCCAAGTAATTGCGGACAATGCAACAAACTATGTGGCAGCTAGAAGGTTGCTTTGTGCCAAATATCCCACCATTTTTTGGACTCCATGCACTGTCCATTGCATAAACTTGATGCTAGAGGACATTGGGAAGTTGGAGTGGGTGCAAGATGTTGTGTAAGAATGCAAGCAAATTACCAAGTATATTTATAATCATGCTTGGGTGTTGAACCTTATGAGGGAATTCACACAGGGTGAGCTTAGTCACCCAGCTGTCACATGGTTTGCCACAAATTTTCTTTCCCTCCAAAGCCTTTTGTATGAGTACCAAGCTTTGAGAAGAATGTTTTGTAGTCAACAATGGGTATTTTGGAAAGATAGCACAAAACCAGAAGCATTGTCTGTGAAAGCATCTGTCTTTGGTAATAGTTTGTGGGACAAAGTCACTGACATTGTCAGCTTCACTGAGCTCCTTGTGAAAATCTTGAGATTGATGGATGGAGAGAAACCTGCAATGGGATATATTTATGAGGGCATGGACAGGGCCAAAGAGGCCATCAAGACTTTATATAAGGGAAATGAATCTAAATATCTCCCTGTATGGCAAATTATTGATTCCAGGTGGGATAGGCAACTACATTCACCATTGCATGCAACAAGAGCATATCTCAATCTAAGTTTATTTTATAATGAGGGGTCTAGCATTCAAAGAGATCTCAAGGTGATGAGAGGTGTCATGATATGCATTGAGAAGATGTTTTTGAATCAAGATATTCAGGGTAAAATCAACATACAACGAGATATGTACAAGGAAGCATCTGACATGTTTGGATTCAACTCAAGCCAACGTCTCAAGGACAAGAAAATGCCTTGTAAGTGCAAATGGTTAGAACTTAGCTTGTAATTTTGCTAGTTCTTTTTTATATGTTTGGCATTGTAAATTGATAATCTTTGTTGTTATTTTTTTACAACTCATTGGTGGATAGATTGTGGCACTGAGGCACCATAATTACAAGAATTCGTCATCAGAGTTCTGAGTCAACCTGCAGTGCTTCTTCTTGTGAGCGCAATTGGTCAGTGTTTGAGCACATCCACAGCAAAAAGAGAAACAAGTTGGAGCATGAGAGGTTGGAGAAGTTGGTTTTCATCTACTACAACCTTCGAATGCTCACAAAACAAGTGCAACCAAAGGATACAGATCCAATTTTATTGGATACTATTGATTTAGAGTCTGATTGGGTTGTGGAGGAGGAGTCCCCTAATTTGAGTTGGCTTGATGAAGAGACTGAGGATCTCTCTAGTTTGCCATCTCAAATGGAGACTCCAAATACACCTGCCTCACAGTTGCTTCAGCCTTCCGATGTTAGCACTAGCTCCACGAGGGCTTATTGTAGGCGTAGTCGTCCATGAGTGATGAGACTCAAGATTGTTATGAACTTATGAGACAATCATTTATCATTTATGACATATGTATTTGAATTTTGAACTTGCTGACATTTTTGATTTTAATTATGGAATCATGAGTCCTTTTCTTATTCAGTATCTAAATGTTTTGCTTACAAAAATCGAATATGTTATGTTGTACTTTTATAGATATGAGATGATGTTATGAATTATTGCATATATTGTGGTTTTTATAACTTATAAGGATTGGAATTGTCATTAGTTTCTTTTTTTTTGTGTTTAAATTTACCATATTTTAACGTTTTTTTTGGATTTTGACGAGTCTTATAAGGGTCGTTCCCGAGTCT
Source organism: Pinus tabuliformis (assembly GCA_031772625.1). Lineage (NCBI taxonomy): Eukaryota > Viridiplantae > Streptophyta > Pinopsida > Pinales > Pinaceae > Pinus > Pinus tabuliformis. The sequence continues at coordinate 217,304,939 of CM062820.1, read as the reverse complement.
TATACGAGTCGATGAGTCAATTCTGTGACGAGTCTTATATGAGTACGAGTCGTGCAACATTAGTTTGTTCAATCATAATCCTACAATGTAATGGGTAATATGCAAGAAATAATTATACCATTGCTTCACAATTTGTTTTGTAGCTAATGAGGAATTTCAAGTTTTGTAGCATCACAATCTGTTTATGAAATGATTAATTTATGTTCCTGAAATGATACCTTCTCTCAATGTGAGCATTTAGAAGAATTGCTTGATTTTTATTTTTTATTTTTTTAAATTAAACCCAGATTAGGGTGAAGCTATAAACCATTTAGAAAGATACATGCTTAAATGTTTCACTTTTAAAGGAATGTCAATTAAACATTTGTTTCACAAATACCAATGCATTTAAACATGATTATATGAGAGAACATTCCTTTAGAATGTGAAATGTTTCATAATCACTAATCCTTGAAAGGTCACGAAACGTAGTGAAACTAAGTGCTAACTATACATACCAATGATAAGAAAATAACCACATTAGACCAAGTTTCTTGTCAAGTTTAGAATTAACATTGTCATGTGTCTATGCATGGCAAGGGTTTGTTACAATTCCAGATTGAAACACAACTTAATGTCAAAGTGTTTGAAGTTTGAACCATGTTGTCCGTTAAATGTGAAACAATAATGTTAAAAACATTCAAATATGTAATCCAAAGCAAACTAATGTCAATAGTCGATCATAAAAGTGCTACCAACAATGATAATCAATAGAAATGCAACATTTATGCCTCTGTGATTAGGTTAAGGTAATAATAGTAATGCTAGAATTTGTTGTAGATCATCATATACTATGAATGAGGTAAAGTGCTGTTCATAATTCTAAAAGCAGACTTCATGTGTATTTTTAGGCATAAACATATGGTATGTGGAGGCATGTATCAGAAATATTTGTTGAATTCACTATAATTTCTTTTGTTTTAGTGCCATCAATGCAGTGATTAAAGAGACCATCTAATGTCTATCAAGTATATTCCAAAATATTTCAAACTATGAAGAGATATATCACTTGCAATTCAGACATCAAACCAATTGAATTTCCAGTAAGCATTAATGATCTTTAGAGAGTGACGCTAGGCTTATGGATTGAATATGTGCTAGTTTGAAATAATGCTTACTTGTGCAGAGTCAAGAAAAGAGTTTCATGGCCACGAGCTATTCATTCTGGTTGATGACTTAGAGTGAAAACCTAACCTCTATTCTCCCAAAATCGCGTCTTGAATAGAGGTCGGATTCCTGTTGGCTTTTGGTGGATGGAATTAGATCTGAACGCGCACAGTCTATTGAACTCGCACGGAATGAGACTCATGGGGAGAAAATGCACTAGTTACTCCTAAAAACCTACTCACCATAAAACTCATTACAAATCACAGTTGAGCATATATCCAGTCTTATCTATAATTGTATTTTGTTTGTAGCTCATTTTATTCGAGGAGAACGACACAGGTGAACAAGTGATAAAGTGATGAATTAGATGGAAAACTGGCATTGATCATTCTGCCAAACAAGCTTAATACTTCCAATAACTATTGTGTTGAGGCATGGACTAGTGTGAGCAGAGGATTTAAAAGAGATCCGAGGGAGCGAGAAAAAAAGATGTTGCGCAGATCTGAAAAAAGGTGTTGCGCAGATCTGGTTTGATTGATGGCGTTGTTGAGACATGAAAGCTAGGGTTTTCACATTTTTTTATTTTAATTTTAATTTTGGCCAAAATTTAACTAGAGAAAATTTTGAATTAAAAGCTTGGATCATTTTTTTTAAATGATTCTCTCTGTTTCTCTTTTAATTTATTGTTTTTTTACTTAATTAATATTAATTTTTTTTAAACTTTTATTATTTTATTCCATTAAATTTTAAAAACAGAACTAATTTTTTTTTAATATATATATATATATATATATATTGAGAAATTTCTATCTTGAAAATAGCATTACATGTCTATCTATTTTTTTGGCGTCCTATATTTCTGATTTGGAAACATCTAAGAAGATGTATGACAAGCTGGTTGGGTTGTTCAAAGTAAATAATGCAAATCAAGTTCTCTTTCTCAAGAACAAGTTGAAAAGCATCAAGATGGATAGAGGAGAATCCGTTCAATCCTACTTCATGAGGATTACCGAAATCAAGAATGATCTCCTATCTGTTGGAGAAGTTGTTGGTGATAGGGAGCTCACTCTTATTGCACTTGGAAGCCTTACAAGAGAATGGGATGTGTTTAACACTACCATCCTCAACAATGACAAAATTTTGGGATTTGATGAATTATTGGCTAGAAATCAGACTAGCGATAGAAAAAATGAGTTTTTGTCCAAAAATTAACAAAAGGAGAGCATTGGTATGATGATATCTAGATAATTCTATACAATAGCTAATTGAGCATAAACAATAATAGAAAACCATCTAACATAAACTTATAACTTAAAGGTACCAAGCTTGAGTTGCAAAACTGTGAGCCATGAGGGTGACTCAAGAGGAGGTGGAGACATCTATTGGTTTTGTAGGGGTCCCTGATGACGCTGGTTCTTTGCCCTTGTTCAGGAGGGCCTCGATGCTAGCCAATTTGAGAGCCATGTCTCTATGCTCAAGGCCCAAGTCGCGTGCTCGAGCTGTAATTCATCCAACTGCATCATAATCTCTTTCTTGGCCTCATTGTGTTACAAGAGGACCTTTTTAAGCAAGGATTTGATATGCTGGTATAATCTAATTATACATAGATATTGATTCTGGCACCCTCGGGTGTGACCCCGCTCACACACTCAAATAGCAACTGAAGCTAGAATTGTTGCATTGGTGTATTCGTCCTTATCTGCATGGACCTTAGCACTAGCTTTATCAATTTCTTGTTGAATAAGTCAGGAGTTTGGGATTGATATTGTTTAGCAGTGTTGTGGGCCTAAAGCGAGCGCTCCCTTCCAACCTGTTTAAGGAGCCTTTGTGACTCGGAGCCCTTTAGTGTGGAATGGAGAAAAGCGCAGGGGAGCAAGTGAAAGGATGAGGGGTTGCCAGAGAGCATAGGGAAGGAGCAATAATCAAGGGGCAGCTCCATAGAGTAATGGAAAAGAGTTAGATCAAGGAGAGGATTGAAAGGAAGCAACAACAAACTTAAAGTAGGTGGAGTGGTGAGGCTAAAACAGGGAATAACAGGGCTATCAGAAGGCCTCAGAACATCTCAAAAATAAAAGCAGGGAGGCCAAGAGAAATTTGCATTAAGGAGAGAGCCAAGGGCCAAAGTATCGACTAGCTAGACACTGGAAACAACCACTAACCCAAACTTATTTGTTAACATAAAAAACCATCGACTATGGAGAATATAACATTCAAAGTTCACAACTGAAGGTTGATATCCCTGATAATGGCTGTCACCTTGAGAAATGCCATCTTGGGAAGTGAGGACCAGGCACAAGACAACACATCCAAGCCCACAAGCCTTTGTTTTTTGATTAACGAGGAGAGAGCACCGTTGACCTAAGTAAATTTGTGTCATTGTTGGTCGTTGTTTTGTTATGATATTTTACACTACTGTCAGGGCGGTCTAGTAAAAACCAAATGGAAATACCAATGGAGGAGGCTAGGTCAGGAGGATTTGACTTGTCCTCGCTAAGGAAAATAAACAACAAAATAGAGATAGAAACACACTCTAGTGAGAATGAGAACCTAGGGAGAGACTTGCAATCTGCAACCTGCTGGCATGAACACTGAAATGAGATAGAGCCCAACCATAGTCCTAAACAAGTAGTTGTTGAGGGAGTTCGATGGAGTGACCACCAAGAACCATAATGCCTCATGATTATTTTTATTGATTGTGGTTGAGCTGATCGGACAAATGAAGGGTGAGATGGCCATGCCTCCCCCACTGCTTGAGTGGGGTGATGGCTGTGGCTCCATCCTTGCCCATTAAATTTCTTGATTTATCACCCAATCTGGGAAAAAATATTGAATATTTTAACAAAGAGATTAAAAAAATTATTAAATGCTATTTTTTTAGTTAGGCACTTTGCATTACGTCAAATGAGGATTACATAGATAATTTTTTTTCGGCTACTACTCTGCTCGAAAGGAAACCAAACTAGTAACATAAGTTCAAAGTCTTGAGGTTGCTAAGACCTCGTCTAAGTAGAGCATCTTGTAAATAGAAACTTATACAAACAGGTTGGCTGTGCCAGACTTCGTAGTCTGTACTTATCAATTTTTCCCTCCAGCTTTGCCAATCTTATAGAATTCTCCTGTCGAGTCCTCTTGTACCTCCCTATGCTATCTGAAATATTCAAATGACATTTAACCTTGTGTTGGCTCTGTGCCATGATTGATAAGGTGACAAGAGTGGATGTAATGCACCAAGTATAGTGGGAGCCACAACCCCCTTTTGTGTGAGCTGGCATCATGTCAAGGCAATGGGAGGGGGCAGGGAACACCCACTCTTGGGCACCTTTCCTTGGGGATAAGGTCCTTCATATCCATATCTTGATAGTGAGTTCGAATCGATTTTGGAATGCCCTCACTACAATCCAAGTCAAGGGGATGAGTTGTTATGCTGAGACCAAAATTGGCTAGCTTGTCAGCTAGTTTGTTGCCTTCTCTATAGACATGAGAGGAGGGGAGTTGTGATTTTTTCCAAGAGTTTTGTGGTATTACCTATTCGAGCTTCCAACCTCCAACTCTTAGAGACTTTGGAAGGATCTGATCCACATTGGATTTTGTAGAAGATATTGATAATGGTCTTGGAATCTCCTTCAATAATGAGCTTGTGAAATTGTTTGTGGATAGCAATTGAGAGACCTTGCTCTAGTGCCCATATTTCAACAACATTATTAGTGTTGAGGCCTATGGCACTTACATAAACATGTAGAATCTTCCCATTAGTGTTACGAAAGACTCTACCATAATCAGCTTGGCTTGGATTTCCTTTCGAGGCACCGTTGAAGTTAAGCTTGATGAAGTTCTTTGGAAGGGGGACCAGAAGGAAGCACTGGAAGGGAAGAAATTGGGGACAGAGGGATATTAAATGCTAGAAAAGCAAACTAAGTGAAACAAAATAATTGAAATCTTTAACAAAAAAATCCTTTTAATCGAAGTAAAAATTTAAAAGATGGGGAAATAGTTGTGTATCTAATTGAGGATGCTAAGTTGACCCTTATGCAATCATATGTTGCATTGATCCCATCTCCTTGTATGATTTGTTGAGAGAATAATGCGACAATCTTCTTCTACTTACAGAGGAAATAGGAGTAATGATTCTCAAATCATCGAGAAACACACTTCTTCTAAGAAAATGTTAAATCTGGTAATAGGAAAATAATTGGATCCTATTGAAAATGATTTGCTTAGAACAAAAGGTGAAATATTAAAAAGAAATTGAGGGATATCCTTAAAAAATAGATCTAAATAAATTAACCAAAGAAAAAAATTACAATCTTTCATTCGACGTTTTCACTATGACCCCCTTTTTTGAAAGGAGTGGCTCACACTGGATTTCGTTCGAAAAATACAAACTATCAACAAAAAGAAACAATAAGACCTAATACACAATTTGCAGAAAAAGAGGGAGTGTTGAAGAATGTAACTAGTGTCGATCTTCATAATTGTATTTGAGTCATGATGTAATGTATTTGTCAAAAGAAAGAAAAATAAATTCTATTATAAAAGAAATTGACTTATTAAAACATGGGTTTCATGCTTGGGTCAATAGTTTATAGGTCAAAGCCTCTATTGTATGCTTCTAGGGTTTGTGTCATGAGTCATTGTCTTTGTCAATATGTAAAAGACCCTTCTTGGGCTTCATTTGTCAAAGAAGAAATTTATTTTTATGTAAAATAGGTCATTTAGGCCTCTTCCACCAAGTTGGCCTCAAGAAGGACAAGTCAACATCATCAAAGGAATTCAATCTTGCACAAACTCTATATAAAGGCAATAATTAGACCTCATTTGGAGCATCAACTCAAGAAGTTTGATTTGCAATTGCTGGAGGCAGAAAAAGGGTACAAAGTTCAAGGAAGAGGAAGAAAGCCCCAGTGAAGAAGACAGAAGGTTTTGTCAACCAAAAGGAAGTCGAATTTTCTCTCTCCTTATCTCACGTGCGAAGTTGTTGGATTGTTGCTGGGCCGAAATTTTGGAGTAGTTGGGGGTTGAAACTTCTGGATTCTTGCTGGGCCGAAATTTTGAAGTAGCTAGGGGTCGAAATTCTAGATTTTGCTGGGCTGTAGCTGCTGGACAAGAAGTGACTACTAAAGGTTGTTGAATCATATTGGAAAGGTTGACTTGGTGGAGGAGGAAGGTCTTTTGGTTAGGCCTAAGGTCTTGATCTATCTCAATTTGATTAGTGGAAGAGTTTGACCTGGTTTCCCCCCAGAAAGGGGTTTTAGCCTTGGCTAAGTGCCTACATCTGGTGTCATTGATCTTCATGTTTTGATTTGATAATTGCTTGACGAAAAGAAGATAAAAGAACATAAAGAAGATAATAAGAATACAAGAATAACACAAGTAAAATTATCAACATAAGAGAATATTTCTGCCTTTCTGATTTTTCTAACACCAAGAACCCTAGCCCAAAACCAAAAACCAGAAACCGGTCCTTAGTATCTTTGATCTGCCTTTCTTCAGATTTTCAATTAAGCTCGAGGCCTCAGGAACCTAACTCAGACTTCTACTTTTTTGGCCTTAGATTACTGAATTGCTTGCCTAAAATTGCCCACGGCTAAGGCAATATATAATTGTTGGAAGATCCTAGATTGGGGCCGACTTGTTCAATGAAAAGACACGTCAGTTAATAAAGCCAACCTGAAAAAATAATACTTATCTTTTGAAGGATCATGTCTAATTAGGCTCCAATTTGGAGTAGGATGTTTAGGCCACTTAAAAAATAATTTTTTGTCTTTCCTTTAGCTCTTTTTAAGGTGATCTTGGACACATAGTCTCATGAAGATTTGTATTACTATTTTTGGACATCTTTTAGGGCAGGAATAAAGGATAGGGTCATAACCTTTTTGGGGCATCAGTCTTCAACATTTAATATCTCTCCAATTCGGAGGACCTATAAGGCATGCCACCTATCAAACGAAACAATGTGACAAGGGCTATTGATCTGAAGAGTCCTTGTACCCAAAATTATTAACCTGTGCAGCAATTTATCAAAACAAGTTTGGGTCCATCACCCTTTGACATCAATGACAAATTCTTCCAAGATTATATACCTTGATGTTGGTGGTAGATTGTTGAATTCCTATGTCATGGCCTTAGATCCTTCACTCAAACCAGAATCATTGGTTAGGCATGTTAAACATTTTCTACCATATTATAAGGTTTAGATTAGGCAATTTCATTGAAATTGGGTGGTGTTCACTAATGTCCCTAGAGGATTGAGGTAGAGACAAAGGCTAGACAAGAGGCAAAGGGTGATACTAATGGTGAAGATCCCAATATAAGCAATGGTGGAATGTTGCTTGCCATTTATGGTTGTCATTTAAATGTTCTTGTGTTAACATTACCGAGAGAAATTAATTAAGAGATAAATTTACCAACGACAAAAGAACATACAACACAATCTTTATTATAGAAAGCCCTAATCTGGGGAAAAACCATCTAACATAATATTCTATCAGTGACCCTTGGCCAAAGCTAACCAAGCCAGTCAATTGAGCCTTCATGCTTACATCCTTGGCACATTACAGTGAAGTATTCCCAAGCCTTTTAAAGGCTTTATTACACGCAATCCATGGGCACAAAACTATGTGCCCAAAACCACCATTGTTTGACTGAACAACTTTGATTCTTTCACCGAGTCATGTTTCACCTGACAATCCCCTTTTAAACTTTGACTTGGGATTTCTCTTACCAATTCACATTATAATGAAGTATTCCCAAGCATGTTAAAGGCTTTATTACATGAAATCCATGGGTACAAAACCATGGGCAACCAAACTATGTTACCAAAAACAATACTGTTTGACTAAGAAACTTTGACTCTTTCATCGACTCAAGTTTTACCTAACATTCCTCCCACAAACCTTGACTTGGGGTTTCCCTTGACCAAATTCGACCAAACCAGCCAAGTTAACCAATGTTGCTCACCTCTAGGCCCCACCCCCCTCAAAGTTTGTATCGAGAGTATTTGGTAATTTGGCATGACCCCTATCACCTAGGAACTTCAGACTTACTGGTAATTTCCCAGGTTACATGTTAGGGTCTCACCCTAACCCCCTTATTTATGTAATAGGATCGAGTCATAGTTATAGTTAAGTAAAGAGTCAATAAAGCCCATATTAATAATTGTAAGTGGTTAACCCGCATTTAATGACAGGACCACAGTTAGTTGCAAATGGGCCATGGTATTAGATAGATGGTATTAATAAGAACCATGGTATTGCTCCATGGTATTACATGTATGAGTCATATATAAAGGATAGAGACTCCCTGCGAGGAGCATAGGTCTTATTTTGTAATCGAGCTCTGCTCTATTGGAGGTTGCCCCTCAAAGAGGCAAGTGAACATTACTTTCTGAATAATAAAATACCTGCTGTTATTTCTCACTATTCTATGTTCTGGGTATATCTCTGCGCATATTTGGTATTCTTGTATCATCTTGCAGGGTCTTCGGCTACTGCAGTATTCCAAATTTCACCGCTAAGGGTCGCCCCCCACAGGCTCATAGCACTACTCAAACACTTAAGGTTCAAAAGGTGTCATTTGCAGAAATGGCAGAAAGAAGAAAGCAGGGATTATGTTACTACTGTGATGAAAAATACTCCCTAGGTCATAAATGCAAGGAGCTCAAAATTTTTCAAATTGATGCTACTAATTACAGCTCATCGGAGGAAGCCCCACCACTTGAGGAACCTGAGGAGGACGAAGAAGACAACCAGAAGGACAATGTCCCTGACGAACCAGTTATTTCGTTGCATGCTTTGGCATGGATTTCTTCACCTCAAACTCTCAAAATCAGAGGTTTTATTAAGCACCGCCCAGTAGTAGTCTTGATTGATAGTGGAAGCACACATAATTTTATCCATCAAAGAGTCGCGGAAGCAGTGCATTGTTTTGTACGAGCCGTTTCTAACTTCCAAGTCCAAATTGCAAATGGGGGAATAATGAAATGTGAAGTTCGCTGTGAAAATGTCAAACTTCAAATGGGGGATTATCAGTTGAAGACCCCCATGTTTGCCATACACATGGGAGGGTGCGACATTGTCCTCGGTGCTTAGTGGCTTTGGACACTTGGGCCAATCACAATGGATTTCCAGGAGTATGAGCTTTAAGCAGAACAACTCCACACATACCCTCCTCGGACTCCAGGCGGGAGCTCCCTCTATCATCAACTCACATAGGATGGAAAAATTGTTAAAAAAGGGCCATCATGGAGTTATAGCTCAATTTAATGCCATCCAGGCCATCGAACCCAATTCGCTTCCGATTCATCCTGAGATGCAACAGATTTTAAATAACCATCTGCCAGTCTTTGACAAGCCTCATGAGCTTCCACCCTCGAGAGGGGAACATGATCATAGCATCACTTTGGTCCCAGGGGCCCAACCACCAAATGTGCGCCCATATCGATATCCATTCGCCCAAAAGAATGAAATAGAAAAAATAATCAAGGAACTTTTGGAAGCAGGAGTCATTCGTCCCAACATTAGTCCTTATTCATCACTGGTGGTCATGGTGCTCAAGAAAGATGGGGAATGGTGTATGTGTCCAGACTTCAGGGCCCTTAATAAGTTGACCGTCAAAGATAAATTTCCCATCCCGGTTGTTGATGATTTGCTGGATGAACTAAATGGGGCTCAATTCTTCACTAAGCTGGATCTTTGCTCAGGCTACCACCAAATTCGCATGAAAGAAGTCGACATTCCAAAGACTGCATTCAGAACTCATGAAGGCCATTATGAGTTCCTGGTCATGCCATTCGGTCTTTGTAACGCCCCATCTACTTTTCAGAGCCTTATGAACCACCTCCTCAAACCATATCTCAGAAAATTTGTCCTTGTTTTCTTCGATGACATCCTCATCTACAGTTGCACTTGGGCCGCACATCTTCAGCATGTAGATCTGCTCTTGCAACTGCTCCGCAAGCATAAATTATTTGTTAAGATGTCCAAGTGTTCTTTTGGCATGGAAGAAGTTGAGTATTTGGGCCACATTGTGGGGCGTAAAGGTGTCAGGGTGGACCCCAAAAAGATCCAGGCAATGCAGGATTGGCCTCAACCTAAGACCTTGAAGAGCCTGAGAGGATTTTTGGGTCTCACGGGCTACTATCGCAAATTTGTCCGCAATTATGGTCGCATTGCGAAACCCCTCACTCAACTCCTCAAGAAAAATTCATTCCTCTGGAATGATGAAGCACAACAGGCCTTTATAGCTCTAAAAAATGCCATGTGTTCCACTCCAGTCTTAGCACTACTCGACTTCACCAAATCTTTTGTCATTGAATGTGATGCTTCGGGTACGGGTATTGGGGCGGTCTTAATGCAGGAAGGTTGACCCTTGGCCTTCACAAGCCAACAACTAAGTGGGAAGAATCTGGGACAATCTACCTATGAGAAGGAAATGATGGCCATCTTACATGCAATAGATACTTGGCGACCTTACTTATTGGGGCGACGTTTCCAAATCCGCACAGACCATCATAGTCTTAAATATTTTTTGGAGCAACACCTATGCTCACCACAACAAAATAAATGGCTTGCCAAAATGCTGGGATATGATTATGAGATCATTTACAAGAAAGGGCACGAAAATATTGTAGCAGATGCATTATCTCGCCAATTTGAGGAGGAAAGTACCTTGCTTGCAATTTCCCTTCCCATTCCAGAATGGATTGAAGAGGCTCGTAGGGAATGGTTTTCACATCCTTGGCTCTCCCAACTCATTACTCAATTGCAGGTGGATCGAAATTCCACCAAGGGCTACTCGTGGCAAGATGAGATTCTTCGCTACAAGGACAGAGTCGTAATATCACCAACATCCACCCTCAAAAGCCGCATTTTGGCAGAGTTGCACTCATCCCCCACTGCAGGACATTCAGGCTTTCAGAAGACGTATGCTCGCACTAGAAGATCATTTTTTTGGATAGGCATGAAAAAGGACATTCTTACTTTTGTAGTGGAATGCGATGTCTGTCAGCGCCACAAAGGGGAGACAGTCAAAGCACCAGGCACATTACAACCATTGCCCATCCCGGCATCAATATGGATGGAGGTTTCTATGGATTTCATTACAAGTCTTCCAAAGTCAGGGAACAAGTTAGTCATCATGGTGGTCGTGGACCGACTTTCTAAGTATGCTCATTTTTGCGCCCTACCCCACCCTTTTACACCGACTTTGGTCGCTCAATCTTTCATGGATCAGATCTTCAAATTGCATGGCATGCCCACTTCTATTGTGTCTGATCGTGACCCGATCTTCACCAATAATTTTTGGCAGGAACTCTTCAAGCTACAAGGTACCCAACTAAAACTCAGTACTTCCTATCATCCACAAACGGATGGTCAAACTGAAGCAGTCAACAAATGTCTGGAAACCTACCTTAGGTGTTTCACTTCAGAAAAGCAACATCTTTGGGTACAGTGGTTACCTCTAGCTGAATGGTGGTATAACACCAACTATCATGCCACCACCAAAGTGACTCCCTATGAAGCAGTTTATGGTCAACTCCCTCCTTCCCCTACTTCTTATATCAAGGGGTGCTCAAAGGTACAAGCAGTGGATCAACTCCTACAGAACTGCACAACCATGCTCGCCCATCTTAGAGAGAATCTTCATCAAGCTCAAAACCGCATGAAGCAACAGGTAGATCAGCATCGCTCAGAACGCCAATTTCAAGAAGGGGATCAGGTATTTTTGAGGCTGCAACCATATAAGCAAACATCACTCAAAGACAAGGGTTGTCAGAAACTATCTCCAAAATTCTACGGACCATATCGAGTACTTCAGCACATTGGAGAAGTGGCCTACAAGCTAGCTTTGCCACCCACTGCAAAAATCCATCCAGTTTTCCATGTCTCATGCCTCAAGAAAGTGATTGGGAACAATTGCAGAATTCAAACCAGTCTACCTGAATTGGATGACGAAGGGTCAATCTGGCTCCAACCTGAATAGGTCCTCGACACACGAGAATGACACCTGCATGGCCGCATGATCAAGGAAGTCCTTGTCAAGTGGAAAGACACCTCTCTGGAAGATGCAACCTGGGAACCAGCCACTATTCTTCAGCAGTTTCCGCAGCTTCAGCCTTGAGGACAAGGCTATTCTTAAGGGGGAGGGCATGTTAGGGTCCCACCCTAACCCCCTTATTTATGTAATAGGATCGAGTCATAGTTATAGTTAAGTAAAGAGTCAATAAAGCCCATATTAATAATTGTAAGTGGTTAACCCGCATTTAATGACGGGACCACAGTTAGTTGCAAATGGGCCATGGTATTAGATAGATGGTATTAATAAGAACCATGGTATTGCTCCATGGTATTACATGTATGAGTCATATATAAAGGATAGAGACTCCCTGCGAGGAGCATAGGTCTTATTTTGTAATCGAGCTCTGCTCTATTGGAGGTTGCCGCCTCGAAGAGGCAAGTGAACATTACTTTCTGAATAATAAAATACCTGCTGTTATTTCTCACTGTTCTATGTTCTGGGTATATCTCTGCGCATATTTGGTATTCTTGTATCATCTTGCAGGTTAAGAGCATAACATTACAAATGTCGTATTAGGTCTTATAGACATATGCCCATTTACATGCAATGTCATACTAGGTCTCCTCATCTGTGTGCAACCACATTCTGTGAATCCACGATAAATCATCTCATTGAAGCATTTTGTCAAACACTTTGTGTGCATCCTTGGCATAAATTACCTGGTCATATGCTTCCTTTGGTGCCACCTACTTAGCCAATGATCATGGCATCATCCACTAGGGAGGGAAAAACCTCTACTTTGCAGCCTCCTAAAAAATCGTTTATCGGCCATTGCTACTACAAATTCACACAATTGTTCTCATCATAGCTTTAGGAAATAGAGATCTTTGATGCACTTGTTGTGTAGGTGCATCTCCTCTTTATGAGATTTCCCGGCATTGCAACAGTTGCTGATGCCTATCCTCACGCCTAACAAAATTTTCCTCACTCCCTGCTTTAAACTATTCTACTCTCATCCCATCACTATTACAAATTCACACAATTGTTCTCATCATAGCTTTAGGAATCAAAGATCCTTGATGTATTTTTTTTTAGGTGCATCTCCTCTTTATGAAATTTCCCAGCACTGCAACAGTTGCTGATGGCTATCCTCATGCCTAACAAACTTTTCCTTGCTCCCTGCATAAACCATTCTGTTCTCATACCATGTTAAAATTACCAAGAGAAATTAACTGAGACAAATTTACCAGCAACAAAAAAGCAGACATAAACCCAATGTTTATTCTAGAAAACCCAAATCCGGGGAAAAACCAACTAACAAAATATTCTATTAATGTCCCTTGGCCAAACCTGACCAAGCTGGCCAAGTGGGCCTTCACCTCACATCCCTGGCACATTACAATGAAGTATTACCAAACCTTTTAAAGGCTTTATTACATGCAATCCACGTGTACAAAACCATGTGCCCAAAACCAACTCTTTCACTGAATCACGTTTTACCTAACATTTTACTCATTCATAATACTTTCTTTCAAAGTTTCAATAATTTTTTGGAATCATGGTTTGGAATCTTTAAAATATTAAATTTTCACTAGAATTTAAATATGTTATGTATTTTTTAATAAACTGAATGACTAAAATCAGATCGGTGCAAGTCAATCCAAGTTTGAGTCTAAGTCTGAGTTTAAAAACTGAGTTGATCTAATCCTTGGTATATGCTTCACGGTTGGTTTTGATCTCTTTTATTAACAAAACCTTTAGGCCGTTAAGATTAATGAGATCAAACAAAAGTCTAGAAAGTCTTTATCCTTGATTAATGAGATTGAACAAAAGTCTAGAACATCTTTATCATTGATCCTGAGCTTCCTCTTCGATGATGTTGAAATAAATATCTTGATGCAAGCATCTCCTTACTTTGCCAACTTGGCAAGAGTTTGATCCTCACTAAGGTCTACTTAGTTTCAGAATTTTGCATCTGAGTGTCTTTATCAGGTGCTTCCCAGCAGTAGAATTTTTTAGCTGAGTATCTTTAGCAAGTTCTTTGTCTTCTGGCAGTTTGGGCTCACCTGGTTTTCGATTTGGCTGATTCACTTGCCACCTATGTTTCTTCTTCTTTCTTCGGACAACTTTTTTGGATGTGTATGAAATTTGTTTTGTAGAAGTTGGAAGCTATTCTTCATCCTGATTAATGGTCATTTTTGGACTAGTTTCTTCAGATGGCCTGCTTCTATACAGAGTCTGCACGTGAAGGCTGTGTTATTGCAGTTCAATTGTTGAGTCCCTTCTAGTACTTCAGAATCTAAGAAAGTCATGTCTGGAAGGCATTCACACAGGTACGCTCTCCACATATTCTGGCGTTGGAAAAAACACTTTCTCCTCCTGACTTGGATCAGACATATACTTTCCCAAAGAGTTTTCGATTTCTTCCAGGGTCTTCCCTTCCCACAGATTGAGGGGAAGGTTTGACAATCTCACTCAGACTGGGGTTGAGGAGATAGTCATTAAAGCTGAATTAAAAATGGAAAACCATTGTTGGAAGAAAAAGGCCAGCTGTCCCATATCCAATGTTTTGAACTTCAAAGAGACGACTTGAAGTTTCAATTTCATTTGAATTGTTTATATTTTGAGTCATTGATATGAAATTTTGATTAGTAACTTTAATTACTGTGGAGTGAATTCTTATATGATACCAATAATCATGTTATTTTATGTTGGAACTTTTAAGTTTTCCGATTTTATAGTTTCTCAATTTTGTTTTTTAAAATGTTTATGTATTTCATACTTATAGCAGCTTGATTTAGTACGGATTCTAGTGGAGTTAAGTCATCACTCATGCTTTACATATGATAATACTCGTACTTCATTCCAGATGTATACATTCCATAACATTGCGTCTTCCCTCTTCATTGATCTCGGAGGTAATTTTCTGGCATTTGTATGCCATTATTTATCCCTGTATTTGTGGCTTGGTTTTATTAGTATTTATTTATATTTTGAAACCATATAAACTCTAAAAGTTACATTTTCATGTTCAACTGACATGTAGTTTACTGTTAGCTTTGCAAGCTCACCTCCCACTGGGGATAACAGCTTGTTTGATCGAACTTAAGCACCTCATGGAAGACCCCCAATCGGTCTTTTGATGTGAATTTACATTTGCGAATACAAAGTTCAAGGTTAAGGTGTTGCACATAATTAGTGTCGCATAAAAAGAAAAACAATATCTTAGAACAGTTTGCACCTCTGAGAATTACTCACCACAATTTCAGTATACTACATGATTGTGGTAAAGAACATATACTCTAGATGAATCTCTATATAGTTGCCAGCATTCCCTTTCGGGCATGGCACCTGCAACATCTCAATACAGCAGCACTTTGCAATTTACAGTTTAGTTCTTTGGAGCCCTTAGACATCAGATATTCTTACTTCTGAAATCTGGATAGTACACATCTGGAAATAAACTTCCATAAATGTTTGACAACTAAGCAAAAGCTGAGATTGTTAGAACTTAGCAATGGACATATGTGGAAGTTATCTAGTATCTACAACTTGAGCCTGAAAGTGATGTCCTCCAATGGTATTGAATTTTGTGTATCCTAGCACCAATGGGTACTCTAGTGGGGGAGTGTCTGACCACAATCTATTAATATCACGGGCTAGCTCGTAAATCTCAGAAATGAGGACATGTTTGTGTTCCTGTGGTCCAAACCTTGGCTTTAAAAGTATTTCATTGTTAAAGTGCAGAGCGGAATTGTAGGCCATTGATGATATTTTATGGTCTGGTTGTTGATACTACGTGCTATTTAGTATTTACCATGTATTTTTAAAAGAATTATCGTACACTGTAAACTTTGTAAGTGGCTTACGGACAAATACTTCACCTTGTCTACTTATTTGTGACATTTCAAGTCATCTGTTACAGCATACTACCTTTATGCCTAATCCATTAATTAGTATGTTGTTTCAATTCTGTTACAGCATGTTATTCTTGCCACCATTCCATTTAAACATGAGAGAAGATTGTGTACTATATTTATTATTTAGTGCCCTCGGTATTTTTGGCTGGTTTTCCTGATGTGGGGATGCACATAGCAGCTAATGAGATGCATGTTTGCTGCAGCATTTCTGATGAATTGTTCTGTGAGTGGATGTTATTTATACTGTACAGTTATAGGCTTAATGCATTTTTGCAGGTTGTCTGGAAGTGACCTGAAAAAAGTTGCACTTCATAGAGTTCCAAGTGTTGAAAAATTGGCTGTCCTTGCTGCAGAAAGGTTACGCTCTTTCTACAGTACTGAGGACGATGTAAGTTTAGTTTTGTAATCTAGTTTTCTCTGCATTTCTGCCTCAACTTGTTCTGTATTTGTGATGTCGTTGCTTGAATTACTTCTTTTTGACACTTTATCACATTACGTTTTAATTTACTTGAATTATATTTTTTTGCCTAGTTATTGGTTATACTGCCGTACCTTGTCACATTAAATTTTTATCATTGATTCTGATTCTGCATTTGAATATGCCTAGGCTTCCATCCCCATTGACGTGGATGACACTAACAATCCTCCATCTGTGGAGGTGTCTGAAGTAAAGAGATTAGAATCAGAAGATGTTGTTAGATTGCTCTGTGCATATGGTTTGAATGCTGAGAAAAATGAGCTACCCATTCCAGATGACATAAAACAATCTGTTGTTAATTTGCTGAAACAACTTGTTGATATCAGCGCCAGTTCTGTGAATAATGGTTAGGGTCTTTTTTAGCAAGAGTAAACAGTTTTGGATCGAAAAGTATGTAAAGATGTAATTGTTACTGAACTATTCAGACAAAAGGTTCTAGAAAAGAAGTTTGTAGTTGTTTCAATGTTACCATGCAAGGATAAAACAAGGAAAGTTAAAAAGACTCTCTATGAGCCTGTTTGTGGTTGCTCAGTCGTTACAAGGATAGAGGCTGTGCGAAGAAATGCCAGCTTTTTCTTTAAAGTGACATTGGGTGTAATGTGAGCTCTATTATGCAGTATGATGTCATATGGACAAGTTTGGCGGAATGAAAATATGAAGTTTTGAATGAAGCAAGTAGAAACTGAATTAACTTTTGATGGTTCCATGTCACTTTGAAGTCTAACTTCAACTATGCGACTGTAACTTGTACAATATCTTATATCATTTGAGATAACAACCTGATGCCGTGGCTGGCATGATTGACAAACGCTATTTGATGATCCGAAGAAAAGTGAATGTGAAAACGCTGAACAAGCTAATTGAAAACAAGTCTGTTTCGATGTTAAATCGATAATGAAATGCTATCACAAGTATCTCGTTTATTACGATTTCTTGAATTACAACATAATTAAGAACAAGTTTCCTGGCATGGTTTACAAAAAACTTATAATATATTATTGTACATCTAGGAAATTAGATCGATATTTGTGAGTATTCATTGCAGAATAACGATAAAGTGAAATGTCAAATTTGAAATATATAATGACAAAATTTGTAAAATGTACCCCGTGTGTTATTGTGGAGGGTGTGAAAGGTTTGAAAATAGCTACTTAAAAGTTAAAACACATTTTTTTGTCTTTTGTCCGTCAATGGTCTGAAAATAGTTGGCACTTGTATGTTTTTGTTTACATGCATCTGGATGTTCATATGGACATACCAACATATGTATTGTGTATACTTTTTAATAACATAATTGGTTCATGAAAAGAATTGATCCTTCAAGGACCAATTTTGTCTGTCGATGTTAGGGATGATTCTCTTTTGAAATATCTTTTGAACGAGGGTTTTCATATCGTGCTTAGGATGTACTTAAAG
The DNA here is from genome assembly GCA_031772625.1 of Pinus tabuliformis. Classification (NCBI taxonomy): domain Eukaryota; kingdom Viridiplantae; phylum Streptophyta; class Pinopsida; order Pinales; family Pinaceae; genus Pinus; species Pinus tabuliformis. Next base: position 217,286,963 of record CM062820.1, on the reverse strand, counting down.
GTGGATGAGAAAAAATTGCTCTTTCATGGACCATACAGAATTCATGAACCATTTCTCTCTCTCATGACGTACCTTGTAATTTTTGGTTTTCACGGGGCTCCACAATAAGGTGCCTCCCATGTATTTGTAAGTGGATGAGGAATAGCTGCATTGATTTTATGGTAGACCTTTCACAATCTGTAACTTATCAACATAGGGGTCAACTCACCTGAACACATCAGAGAGTTGATACATAAGAATTAGTTTTCAGATTGTCACATCAGCATTTCCCACTTTCAAGGAATTTTGAAATGTTCTATAAATAGTAAAATTGATAATAGGAATAGGGGTCTAATGAAATTGGCAAGGAGATTGCTTGTAGGAGGGTTCTGTTGAGGCAAAAACTTTTACCAACTTGTAAGTAGATCGCCATGTGCTAACATTTTATGTGACATTAATAGCCATGAGAGATAGCATCTGCCCTTCAAGCCAAATTTGCAACAGCATTTCCTACTTTCAAGGAGTTTTGAAATGTTCTATAAATAGTAAAATTGATAATAGGAATAGGGGTCTAATGAAATTGTCAAGGAGATTGCTTGTAGGAGGGTTGCGTCGAGGCAAAAACCTTTACCAACTTGTTAGTAGATCGCCATATGCTAACATTTTATGTGACATTGATAGCCATGAGAGATAGTATCTGCTCTTCAAGCCAAATTTGCAACAGAGTCAATGTCGCGTCTAACTTTCCAAGTGTGCAAGATGGTTTCAAAGATAGTAGAAGAAAAGGGTGGATCATTCTAAATGGTTACCAACCACTAGAAATGAATGAAATACTCACGCTTTGATGTCTGATCACATTGACTTTTGATCTAGGGGATATTGGTGGCCACCCGTCTATTCCACTTGGACCCCCATTGTTGTTTTTTTTAGTTTCTTTAATTGTAGCACAAATTACTATTTTTGGCGCTTTTCCTAAACTTTTGGCGCTGTTTTGAAGGCCTAAAAGAAGTTTTTTAGGAAAACAGAGAAACAAGAAAATTGCAAGATCGGTTTACTGGTTTTTTTTTGGTCTCCTCTTGGAGATCTTCAAAACGATATATTATGATAGTCAAACGAAGATTGTATGCCAAAGTTACGACCTCAGGAAGTTGACATTCCATCTTACCCAACGAGGCCCACAAGCTTTTGGCGCTTCATCTCTTAGAGTTAGATTTTTGGATGTTTAGGGTTTCCCATTGTTTCTTAATGATAAAAAGGCCTCCGAGCCTCATTGTAACACAATTCAGAAAGCATGTCGCTGCCACATCTCTTTTCAGAGATAAGCTACCATTTCCCAAACTAGTTTATTTCCCTTCTGCATGTAACAATTTTCAATTCTTTGTTATTAATGAATTAAAGTAATATTTTCACTGTAGTTGTGTGTTTATGATTATATCTGTATTTCATTTCATTCCTGCAGAAATTCGGATTAGTGGCATCAAAATGATCTGTTTTTTCTCTATTTTTCTGTGCATGTCCCCAACGAGGTTGGAGTATAAGGAGTTGGGACTTGAATTGGTTGAACCATTGTAACACCGTCCCTGTTGACATCGACGTCCGCCCATGGGGGAAGAAAAGAAGACAAGGGAGCAGGAGATCTTATCGCTTTATGGCTCAAAGAAGTCTTCGAGCGACAAAGGAATGAGGTGATGGACAACTTTGCCCAGATCTTTCGGCGGATGCCAACAAGTGACGCATCTTTATCCAATAGTCACTTCAGAGGTGCTGTCCCCTTCAAGGTACAATTTAACTTTGACATCCCTATATTTGAAGGTCAAATACACGCAAATGCTGTAGATAAATGGTTAAACCTACTAGAAGGATATTTTTCGGTTCATGATTTTTTCGATAGGGAAAATATTACCTTTGCTCTCCTTAAAGTTGCCCCCCACGTCAAGGACTGATGGGAAATCTACTATTAGCAAAAGGATGAAGGGGAACCCTCACTATTTTCAACCGCACCCTCTTGGAATTCCTTCCAAGACACTGTCAAGGAACAATATTACCTTGTCGGGAGCTATGAAGATAAATACATAAAATGGACCACACTGCGACGGGGAAGGGACCAAGACGTGCTAGAGTTCACAAATATTTTTCATACCCTTCGCACGAAGTTGGGTATCAAATATTCTGAGCGGCGTCTGGTTCTCAAGTACCGCAATAGTCTACACAAACACATCCAGGATGAGATGGAGTTTTTGGACATCTCCTTGCTTGACACCGCATATTGATACACTGTAAAGATTGAGCAAAAATTTAAACAGAACAAGCGAGACTTTGGATCTGCAAATCTGAAGCAAGGAAAATGTGCCCCCAAAGCGCAAAACAAAGGACAAAGCAAAGGCGGGGTGACTCAGGATAACCTTTCGAAGCCGCAAGCAAAGAACAACACTGCAAAGATGAAGAATGACACAAAGAAGTGACGTGAGTTCCACAAGAGCCCCACTCACAACACAAGTGAGTGTCATGCCAAGCAATCACTAGTGACCGAGTTGAAGGCTTCAAAGTCAGATGGATGTTCTGACTTTGAATCAGACCCCGACAAGGGGAATGACAAATGGAAGCATATTATTGATGCAGAGCCCAATGCCACCATTGCCACCACCATGGTTTCGAAGTTTGAGCCCGAAGACCCATAGGAAGGGGAGTGTCTCTTCCACTCACATATGTGGGTGAAGGGGTCGCCATTGTAGTTTATTGTTGACAGTGGGAGCCAAAAGAACCTCATCTCAGTGGTAGTCATTAAGCAGTTGGGCCTACCGACCACACCACATCCACAACCATACACCATCGGGTGGCTCCACTAAGGAAAAGATCTCGGTGTCAGTGAGCAGTGTCGTCTTTCATACAACATCAAACCTTTCACGGCTGAGGTATTGTGTGACATTGCTTCTCTCGAAGTTTGTGATGTATTATTATGCCAACCATACTTGTGGAAACATCATGTTGTGTATGAGTCTAGGCCTTGCACTATTATTATTACTTTCGGCAATAAGCTATACAAGATACCAGAGGTAGCGTGCCTGCTGCCTTCTCTTTGATCTATGCTAAGCAATGTAGTAAGATCATCTCTCAAACTAGGAAATTTGTTTTCTTTTTGATTCGATCTCAAAATAAGGGGAAGATCGTTGCCACATCTATGGCCCTTGGGAAGGGTTCATTCACGTAACAGACATAGGTGGACAAGGTCATGGAAGAATACAGGGACATCGTCTCCTCACCCACAGAGGTACCCTTGCACTGTCAGGTCAAACATTCGATCGATCCGACTCACGGAGCATCTCTACCCAACGAGCTGATATACCGTCGCTCCATTATGGAAAATGAAGAGATCGAGGAGTTATTGCAAAAAGGGCACATTTGACCAAGTTCCTCTACTTGTGGGAGCCTGATTTGTACTTGTACAGAAGAAGGATGGGACCTGGAGGCTCTACATTGATTATCAGACACTAAAAAAAATCACTATCAGGAATAGGTATCAAATCCCACAGATTGATGACCCTTTGGACCAACTCAAGGGGGCCAAAGATTTCATCAATATCGATTTGAAGTTTGGTTATCACCAGGGTTTAATAGAGCCCACAGATATATGGAAGACCACCTTCAAATCTGAGGAAGGCCTTTTTGAATGGTTGGTCATGCTTTTCAGGTTGACAAATGCCCCTGCAACTTTTATGACGCTGATGGATGACATCTTGCGCCCCTTTACCAACTCGTTCGTGGGTGTTTATCTGGACGACATCCTCATATTCAAGAAGAGTTGGGAAGAGCACTTGCAACACACATTAGAGGAAATTTCAGCCTAAAAGTGGTCTCCTAAGGAAAAATAATAAAATAAGAGTTATGAATTTTGGAGGGAAAAAAAGAAAATTATTTTTTTAATTGTATTTTTAGTTTATCTCCTTATAGGTTTACTCAAATTTCAAGTGTAGACACTTGTTGAATGCATAATTAAATTCCACATCCAACGAGTACCCATTATGCATACTTTTGAGAAGACAAACATTGATAAAAATTGAAGATACATTAAAAAACATGTTAAACAATTTTTAATGTATTTTCAATTTATATCAATGTGAGTCTTCTCAAAAGTGTACATAATGGGTACTCGTTGGATGCAAAATTTAATTCCGCATCCAACGAGTGCCTACACTTGAAATTTGAGTAAACCTATAAGTAGATAAGCGAAAAATACAATTATATATATATATTTATTTATTTATTTATTCCTTCCAAAATATTTACATGCACTTCTTTTTGAATTTAAAGGATTTTGATTAGTTTACATATTATGTACGTGAAAATTTCATGGGCACTTTTAAGTTAAAATTTCCTCTAATGTTCAACAGGGCCTTCAAACCCTGCGACAACACAAACTGTGTGCCAACTTAGAGAAACGCACCTTTGGCATGAGCTAGGTCCAATATCTGAGTTACATAATAGATGTATAAGGCATGCATGTGGATCTGGCTAAGATCCAAGTCATTCGAGATTTGCCAACCTCAACCACTCTAACAGAGCTTCGTAGCTTTTTAAGCGTTGCCAATTTTTATTGGAGTTCCGTGTTGGGATTCTCACATATCACTTGGGTTTTGAGCTAGATTACCAAGGGCATAGCGAAAGAAAATTTTTCCTGGTCCGAGTTCCAATAGAAGGCACTCCTTGAGCTGAAGCACCACCTTTGCTCTGCACTTGTACTCACATTGCCAAACTTGCAACAACCATTTGAAATTGAGATAGATGCCTCCGACTATGCTATTGGTGCAGTCCTCACCCAATAAAGGCATCCAAATGGCTATCATAGTGAGACACTTTCCAATTCAATTCATAAGTACCCCACCTATGATAAAATGATGTATTCTATCATGCAAGCTTTCCAACAATGGAAACATTACATTCCGGGGAATGAGACAATCATCCACACAAATCACCGACCTCTTCAGTTTATATAGACACAAGGGAGGTTACAGAACAATTGCCATCAGAAGTGGTCTACATATCTGCAACTATTCCACTTGAACATGAAATACAAAAAGGCAACACTAATCATGTTGCAGATTACTTCAGTGGACCCCCAGTTGCAACACTGTCTATTGTTCTCAACTCTTGTGGCCATGAGACCTTTGGATGGTCGTAACTGTACTAAAATGATCCAGAGTTCGCCACCACATGCCAGATGCTAGTGGATGACAAGAAAGTTATAGATTTCCATATTCAAGACACATTATTATGCTACCTGGGCCACCTTTGTTTTCCTTCAAGTGAATGTGCCAAGCTGATTTGGAAGGTGCACTACAGTCATGTCGCAGGACACTTGGGTGTGGAGAAAACTATGGCTGTACTACAAAAGTATTTTTATTGGCCCAAACTTTAACAAGATGTTGGAAAATATATTAGATCTTGCACTGCCTGTGCCATTGCCAAACCAACCATCAAGAAACAAGGCCTATACATTACTCTTCCTACTCCCAACCAGCCCTGGGAATCCATCTCGATGGACTATTTGTCTAGTCTCCCTTCTACCAAGCATGGTAATGACTGTGTATTTGTGGTCGTGGACAAAATTTCTAAGATGACTATTAACGACTTGCAAGAAGAGTATCACAATAGAGGACACTGCCAAACTCTTCTTTGAATGAGTGTGAGTACATTTTGGGATTCCACAGACCATTATATAAAATCGGGATAACAGGTTCTTGAGCACATTTTGATTGAGCCTCTGGACACCAAGCTCACCAAGTCGACTGTATTTTATCCCACACTGATGGCCAGACGAAGGTCATCAACGGGTTGATAGTGCACATACTTTGCATGTACAACTCCAAGCATCCACGAACCTGGGATGAGAGTCTTCCCTGTGTGCAACACAACTATAACAGAGCTCTCCATAGCTTGTTATGCACTTGGCCTGCGAGAAAACCAGAATACCAGAAATACAAAACAATATGGCCCAAAACACTGAAATATCACATGAAATGAGACAAGCTGCAAATATATTTTATTATTCAGAAGAATAATACAATGTTCACTTGCCTCTTCGAGGGGGGCAACCTCCAACAAAGCAAAGCTCAATTACAATAAGACTCGATACTTCTTCCCTTGCTATCTAAGACTATTTATAGCGTTATAACATCCAAACCCTAACTACTAGTGGTCCCTTTCATAACACGAGTTAAACACTTTATTTATTAACTATGACGCATTTATAACTAATTGTGCTCCCTTTTCTATAATGCAGATCAACCTTTACAATTATTATTAATGTGTATAACCACTTACGGGCTTTATTGACTCCACTAGCTAACTATGACTTTGACGAGGCTTATTACATGAATAACGGAGTTAGGGTTGGACCCTAACATGCCCTCCACCATCAAAAGCAACCTTGTTCTCAAAGGCTAAAGTTGTGGAAATTGCTGAAGAATATTGATTAGTTCCCATGTCACATCTTCTGGAGAGGTGTCTTTCCACTTGATGAGGACTTCCTTGATTGAGCAGTCGCGAAGATGTCTTTCATGAGTATCGAGGACTTGTTTAGGTCGAAGCCATAGTGAACCTTCCTCATCCAATTCTGGCAGACTGGTTTGAACTCTGCAATTGTTCCCCACAACTTTCTTGAGGCAGGATACATGGAAGGCTGGGTAGATTTTTGAAGTAGCCGGTAGGGCCAATTTGTAAGCAACTGCTCCTATACGCTGAAGTACCTGATAAGGCCCATAGAATTTTGGGGCTAGTTTCTGGCAACCCTTTTCTTTGAGAGAGGTCTGCTTATAAGGTTGGAGTCGTAGGAACACCTGGTCGCCTACTTGAAATGACCTCTCTGAACGGTGTTGGTCAACCTGTTGCTTCATTCAATTTTGAGTTTGATGTAGATTATCTTTGAGATGAGTGATCATCGCTGTATGGTTCTGCAGGAGCTCATCAACTGACTATACTTTGGAAGATCCAGGGATATAAGAAGCTGGTGAAGGTGGTAGTTTACCATACACTACCTCATAGGGCGTCATCTTGGTGGCTTCATGATAGTAAGTATTATACCACCATTCAACTAAAGACAACCATTGTACCCATTGATGCTGCTTGTCTGAGGTGAAGCACCGAAAATAGGTCTCCAAACATTTGTTGACAACTTCTGTTTGACCATCGGTTTGGGGATGATAGGATGTACTCATTTGGAGGTGTGGCCTGTAGCTTGAAAAGTTCTTGCCAAAAATTGCTGGTGAAAGTGGGGTCTCGATCAAACATAATGGAAGTCGGCATGCCATGGAGTTTGAATATTTGGTCCTAAAAACCTGAGCTATCAATGTTGGGGTAAATGGGTACGAGAGAGCGCAAAAATTAGCATATTTGGAAAGTTTGTCAACAACCACCATGATGACAGATTTGTTGCCCGACTTTGGGAGACCTGTAATGAAATCCATGGAAACATCTGTCTAGATGGAAGCAGGGAGTGGCAAGGGTTGCAAGGTGCCCAATAGCTTGATTGTTTCCCCTTTGCTGCACTGGCATACTTTGCATTCAGCCACAAAAGTAAGAATGGCATGCTTCATGTCGGTCCAAAAGGAAGAGCGACGTGCACATGCATAAATCTTCTGAAAGCTCGAATGTCCAACAATGGGAGAGGAGTGTAACTCTTCCAAGATGAGCGGTTTGAGGGTGGAGGTCGGGGTCAACATCACCCTATCCTTATAACGAAGAACCTCATCCTTCCAAGAGTAATCCTCTAAGGGATTAAGATCTGCTCGTAATTTGTTAATGAGCTGGGACAAATAAGGGTGGGAGAACCATTCGTGACAGGTTTCTTCAATCCAATCTGGTATGGGTAGAGAGAGGGATAAAAGGGTGCCCTCATCCTCAAACTGGCGCGATAAGGCATCAACCACTACATTGTCACGCCCCTTCTTGTAAATTATCTCATAATCATATCCCAACATTTTTGCAAGCCATTTATTTTGTTGTGGTGACGATAAATGCTGCTCTAGAAAATATTTTAGGCTATGATGGTTAGTACGAATTTGGAAACGACGCCCCAATAAGTATGGTTGCCAAGTGTCTACTGCATGTAAGATGGCCATCATTTCTTTCTCATATGTAGATTGACCTAGATGTTTGCCACTGAGTTGTTGACTGGTGAAAGCCAATGGTCTACCTTCCTGCATTAATACTGTGCCAATGTCTGTACTTGAAGCATCACATTCAATCACAAAAGATTTGGTGAAGTCTGGTAAGGCCAATATTGGAGTGGAGCACATGGCTTGTTTGAGAGCCAAGAAGGCCTACTGCGTTGCATCAGTCCAGATAATTATTTTTTCTTGAGAAGATTAATGAGGGGTCTGACAATGTGTCCATAATTATGGACAAATTTGCGATAGTAGCCCATGAAACCCAAGAATCCCCACAAAATCTTCAAGTTTTTTGGTTGGGGCCAATCTTGCATTGCCTGAATTTTTTTTAGATCAACCCTCACTTCGTCATGACCCACAATGTGTCCCAAATACTTTACTTCCATGCCAAAGGAGCACTTCGATAATTTGACAAATAATTTGTGATCTTGGAGCAATTGCAATAGTTGGTCAACATGTTGAAGGTGTTTTTCCCATGTTATGTTGTAGATGAAAATGTCATTGAAAAAGACCAGGATGAATTTTTTGAGATATGGTTTTAGAAGGTGGTTCATGAGGCTCTAAAAAGTGGATGGAGCATTACAGAGACCAAATGGCATGACCAAGAATTCATAATGGCCTTCACGAGTTCGAAAGACCGCCTTGGGAATGTCAACTTCATTTATGTGTATTTGGTGATAGCTCAAGTGGAGGTCTAACTTGGTAAATATTTAAGCACCATGCAATTCATCAAGCAAATCATCAACTACTAGTATATGAAATTTGTTCTTGATAGTGAACTTATTAAGGGCCCTAAAGTCGAGACATATGCAACATTCTCTATATTTCTTTAGAACCATGACCACTAGATATGAATAAGGGTTGGTGTTGGGACGAATAACATCGGATTCAAGGAGTTCCTTGATGATATTTTAAATTTCATTCTTTTGTGCAAAAGGATATCGATATGGGCAGAGATTTGGCGGTTGGGCACCCGAGAGCAAAGGGATTCTATGATCATGTTCACCCCTAGAGGGTGGGATCTCCTTAGGTTTGTCAAAGACCCATTGGTGGCGATTTAATACCTGTGGCATATAAGGATGAATATGAGGAGTAGATTCAATGCCCTGGATGGCATTAAATTGGGCCACTACTCCATGATGGCCGTTTTTTGAAAGCTTCTCCATTCGATGTGGGTTGATGATAGTAGGAGCACCTGCTTGGAGTCCCCTCAATGTATGAGTGTGGCCATTCTGCTTAATGATCATATATAACTCATGGAAATCCATTGTGATAGGGCCTAGTGTGCGGAACCATTCAACACCAAGGACAATGTCGCAACCACCCATTTCAATGGCAAACATGTGGGTTTTGAGGTGATAATCGCCCATTTGAAGCTTAATATTTTCACAGTGTCCTTCACATTTCATGGTTCCCCCATCAACGATAAGGAATTGGAAATTAGATACCGCCCGTACAAAACAATGAATAACTTCTGCTACTCTCTTATGGACAAAGTTATGTGTGCTGCCACTATCAATCAACACCACTACTAGCTGATCATTAATAAAACCTTGGATTTTGAGAGTCAGTGGTGAAGAAATTCTAGCCAAGGCATGTAGTGATATAGCCGACTTATCTGGCGTAGCTGTGAGATCATTGTCTGGGTTGGTTTGGGGTTCACCTGCTTCTTCCTCAAGCATTTCAGTGGATGGAGCTTCATAGCTATTTTCTGTAGCATCAATTTGAAATAATCTTGGTTCCTTGCATTTATGTCCTGGGGAGTACTTGTTATCACAGTAGTAGCAAATTCCTTGTTTCCTTCTTTCAGCCATTTCTGCTGGCAACACCTTTTGAATCTTAAGTGTTTGGGTGGGGCCCATAGCCTGGGTGGGATGTGCCTTTGTGATGAAATTTGAATGATCAAACTAGGCGTTTATGGTTACTTCTACATCTAAGGCCTTGTGACATGCGTCCAACCAAGTAGTTGGGTGATGCATTCAGACATGGGCTTGGATGGCTTCCTTTAGGCCACTGATGAAACATTCCAAGTAAAAGGCATCTCCTAGTCTTTTAGTTTTGATGGCCAATTGTTCAAAAGATGTAATGTAGTCCCTTACTGTACTTGTTTGCCTGAGCTTAGTGAGATGACCCAAAAAGTGAGATTCCCGATCAAAGCGGTCACAAATGGCTTTTGAGAACATGTTCCAAGTTGGCCTCCCTGGATAACATTTTTGATGCCACTTCCACCATTGCCATTTCTCTTGGTCCAAGTAAAGGGCTCCCACATGTAGTTTAGTTCCATCCTCCCATATATTATTAAGGAGGAAATATTGTTCCATTTGTGCCACCCATACTGTGGGGTTAGATCCATCAAATTTGTACATGTGTAGCTTGGGTGTTCGGTGGCTCGAAGATTGATGATCTCAATAGAAATGAATGTGATGGTTGGATTCTCCTTCTATGTGTGCATCAACACTATGTTCTTCCATCATGGGTTCGTGAGGCGCCTTTATAGTTGCCCATACTTGCGCAAGTTGGGAGGTAATGGACTCCTAGAAGTCATTGACTTTTTCCTCGAGGTTGTCAGCCTTCTCGGCAACCATTTATGCAACCATAACTTGAGACCTGGTACTGACCATACACTAGCCCCAGTCAAATTTTGATTTTACTTAAGAGTAGTATGCTTGGAAAGAGGGCAAGCTCGGGAGTCTAGTGATGTGGGTCACTTGAAGTCTTGTCGAGAAAAATTTGGGACCGCCTGAAAATTGGGGGCTTACAAGTGAATCATACCACTGCCACTTGCTCGTCGTCTTGAATCTTATGGGTTAGGTTTCTTGCAAGCATCTCGAGATGGCCCCATTTTTTTTTACTCCAAAAGGAGTTTTACTCCCAACTGATCAATACTGCAGTGGTCGAATTCCATAAAGCTTGATATTGCCAAATATCCTGCGAAAATCGAGCCTGGACTATAGTAACAGAAACCCCAAGGTCTTGGTACTGCAGAATGTGTTGTGACAATCTGATCTGGACTATGGCGTCCGAAACCTTTACTAAACAAAGAGTTTGATCTGCACTGTGAAAACCCCAACTACTGAATTTGATCTGTATGGTGGCAACAGAACCCCAACTGCTTGATCTGATATGGAGAGTGGCAATTGAACCCCAACAAATTGATCAGATATGGACAAAAAGGTAGTGGGCAATCTTCAAATAGCTGAGGAAACTATGGTCTCAAAGGAGTGTTAGGTGCTACAGATCGCAATATACGCAGGGGTCCAACAATAGTACCTGACCTAATATTTCAGGGCACTAACTAAGGAGGATTGATCGCACCCTTAGCCATACTACCCGACTACCCTAATGTACGTGTAAGTAATCTCCTCGAGTGTTTTTCTCAGTCTATGGTAGCAACAAGACGACTGACACCTTATCTTATGTTAGGTTTCAGGTTACTCTAGGGGGGCTTTCGATATACCCAAGGGTACGTGGAAGTGCAGTCTGTTCACGGTCCAGTCTAATGCACTACTACTCGAAGGGGTACACACAGGGGTTATAAGGGAGTCCAACAAGCGTGATCACCTCTTGTAGTTCTTGCGTGCATACCTCCCCAAATTCGTAGGTTTATGGGCTCAATGACAAATCCCGTGGTTTAAAGACGTTGAAACAAGTCTCTAGCCTAAAAAATTTCTGCGAAAATTGGAGGTACAACTGGCCTTGGAAGGTGCTTTGATACCACTTGTTGGAATCACGATTGCCATTACACCAAAACCCATATGTGTTAGTAAACAAACACATTGCCAGAGTTAACGAGAGGCGGTTAAGCACATGTCACGAAACACATGGGGAGCGCTTATCCAATGTCCAACAATCTCCCCTTAGCGTGAGTCGGGTTTGATTTGAACTCAAGACCTTTGGCTGTGATACCACTTTTTATGCACTTGACCCGAGAGAAAGCAAAATACCAAAAATATGAAACAATATGGCCCGAAACACAAAAATATCACATGAAATGAGACAATCTGCAAATATATTTTACTATTCATAAGCATAATACAATGTTCACTTGCCTCTTCGAGGGGAAACCTCCAACAGAGCATAGCTTAATCACAATAAGACTCGATACTTCTTCCCTTGCTATAGAAGACTATTTATAGCTTTATGACATCCAAAACCCTAAATACTAGTGGTCCATTTCATAGCACGGGTTAACCATTCTATTTATTAACTATGACCCATTTATAAATAATTGTGGTCCTTTTTCTATAATGCGAATCAACCCTTACAATTGTTATTAATACGAATAACCACTTACGGTCTTTATTGACTCCACTAACTATGACTATGATTCTGACGAGGCTTATTACATGACTAAAGGAGTTAGGATTGGATCCTATCATATTTCGACTAGTTGCAATCCCTTTCAAGTGGGTTTGGGATTTCAACCATTGTGTCTGATTGATGTTGCCATGCTTCATGCGACTACATAGACAAAATCCACACATGTACAGTCTGAGGATGATAAAGAAACTAGGTTTATTGAACACATCTAACACATCCAGAAGCAGGTTCACGACATCTTGGATAAGTTCAATGCCAAGTACAAGCAACGACATGATCAATATCAGGTGCCACATAAGTTTTAGGTGGGTGACAAAGTTTGGTTGCATTTGCAGAAAGAATGCCTTGTCGGAGCCCATAAGAAGATATGACCACTTTGATACGAGTATTATACCATCACCAAGGTTGTGGTTGACAACAATTTCAAGCGCAACATTCCCCCATTCCTTGGTCTGCACCCAGTGTCCAATGTGGGCCGCCTCCGACCATACTTTCCACCTTTGTTGGACTCATCAGACATTGAAAAACAACTAACATCAACAAAGCTCAACCCAGAATGCATGGAACATGCCACAACTGATCGGATTATGGACACATAGATCAAGACCACTTGCCAACAGAAAATCCAACTATATCGGGTTGTCAAAGCTGGCCAATTCCTGTACCAAGGAAAGTGGCTCACCAAGGACCAAGTTCAACATAAGTTTCCCCATCTCATGGAGGCACTCAACACAATGGGGACCATTACTTCCTAAGGGGGGGTGGGGTGATCTAGGTGGATATTTGTGGCCACTCGCCTATTCCACTTAGACCCCCACTGTTGTTTCTTTTAGTTTCCTTAATTGTAGAGCAACTTACTATTTTTGGTAGTTTTTTAGGTCCTAAACTTTCGGAGCCGTTTTGAGGGCCTAAAAAACGTCTTTTTTTGGGAAAACGAAAACACCAGAATATTTGCACAACCAAATTATCAATTATTTTTCAGTCTCCTCTTGGGGATTTTCGAAACGAGGTATTATGATAGTCAAATGGAGATTATGTACTGAAGTTACGACCCCGAAAAGTTGACGTTCCAGCTTACCCCAATGGGGCCCACAAACGTTTGGCGCTTCATCTCCTAAATTTAGGTTTTTGGATGTTTAGGGTTTCTCATTGTTTCTTAATGATAAAAATTCCTTTGAGTTTCATTGTAACACAATTTAGAATACATGTAGCTGCCACATCTCTTCTTAGAGATACACTACCATCACCCGAACTAGTTTATTTCCCTTTTGCATGTAACAATTTGCAGTGCTTTAATATTAATGAATTAAAGTTCTATTTTCACTGTAGCTTTGTGTTTCTATTTATATCTATATTTCATTTCGTTCCTGCATAAATCCATATCAATTTTTAACCATCTTATTGGGCATTGTTAGAGCCTAGAGAGATTTTTGACTATCTTATTGAGAATTATTAGAGCCTAGAGAGTTGTAATCATATTTAATCTTAGCTGGAATCAATTCTTAGAAGTACATATATACAAAGACACTAAAGTACACTATTGATAGTTGAAGATGGGAAGTTTGAAGTGTCATGCACACATGCTTCCTAATAGAATGCCGATTACGATTCTTAAATCCCTTGTGTATGGGGATGCTATATTAGTTTTTGGGTTTATAATCAAGCATAAAGGTACATTAATTTTATTGTGATCCTTGCATGGTTACATTGGAAATATGATTTCACTTGTTTAAGTTAGGGTAGATAAGAGTTTGTTTTAAATGAGTTAGTAGTTTGAGCATTAGGATAACTTTTCTTGTAGATTTGTGTTTTATGTTGTTATTCATGTAAGAGTATGGTTTAGAGAGTATTTTTTAATGGAAACAAAGATAAATTGTGAGAGAATATTTTTTATGGAAAAAAAGATAAATTGTGATCATATATGTTGTAGGAACTAAATGAAATATATCCTAATCTTCATAGGGAGTAATTAAACTTCAAGAATCCAAGGCATTGTTAACATTATGAATACATCCATGCCTGTCTCTTGATTGAGCACAAATGGGTACTAAGCTCAAATATATCATTTTATTGATTTTGACATGTGCGTTAAAGACCATCCTAGTAGTCCATTCTATTCCTTAGAGATTCATTGGAAGAATGGGCAACAAGATCATAGCAATGAAATTGATTATTTTATCAGATATTATACTTGCAAATAGTTGGAAATTTCATAAAGATAATTGAGGTTCATAGCGTCTCATGGGAATAAATTTTCCTCGTATGGGGACTTGTTGACCCCATAAATGACATTGGAGTACTTTTAGGGCTTTCAATGAAGAAACAACCAACAAATGTCCAACATGTTGTTATGGATTTAGAAGTTGTTGGTTGCAGTTCTTTCATAAAAACCATGGTTAGCCCTACTACAAATTTAAGCAAGAAATAGGATGACAATTACATAAATTGGAAATAAGGAAACATCAATAGTAATAATAGAGGCACTTGCACACCCAAGGGTTGGATAGTACTTGCTAAACCAAATAAATTAAAGAAGACATCTCCATGAATAATAATTTGAAGTTAGTTATATTGATTGAAGATAATAGATGCATGAGGGTGAAATCCATATTTTTAGCAATAAGAAGCTTATTTTATGCATGTAGGCCTTTATTATACATATGAACTTATTACAAAGATACTACCTATGTTGTGATCCGGTATAGATTAAGACTTCTAGAATAAATTCCTTACATGCAATAGTCTTATGCTAGCCCCATAAAGCCTCGTTATTGTTTTCCAAATCTTATGAGAGGCTAAGTTATCCAAAGTTCCATTTGAAAGGACCGTAGGATAAAGTACTGAGGTTCTAAGACACCCATAATGTTTTCCATTATCCCTATAAGCCCTTCCTTTCTACCTCTCTTTGCTATGCAACGCAAAATTTAATGGGTGAGAGGAAGCTTTCCCATGCTTTCTTGCCTTCCCACATTCCAAATTCCACTTGCTCCTCATTGTTGAGAAATCAAGAGGCTTACGATTTAGATTAGATTTATCTTTCTTTGATAATTTATTGTGAAGTTTGTTGACCTTTTATTAATCTTTATTATGTTCTTTCACCAAACAATTACCACAACGTAAACATGAAGATCACAAGAAAAACAATGAACACAAGATATAGGCTCCAAGCCTCGGGCAAGCCCAAAAAAATTCTCTTCTCATAGAATCAAATCAAAGTGAAATATCCAAGACCCAAAACTCCAAACTTCTAGATCTCAAGTCAAACTCTCTTGTAGAGTAAATCCATCAATAGCAAGAGACCAACAACAAATATTCAACAAGAGATATGATAAGGCAAAACTTGCACAAGCCCCCCTTCAATTTCAGACTTTGGCCCTCCTACTTTTGCGAAATTTTAGAACCAATCCAATGAATTGTGTATGTCCAAATGAGCTCAAATCATCCTCTATTTATACTATCCAAAGGGGTGCAAATAGACATGTCTTCTAGGGTAGGGCCAACTTGATAGGTAGGGCCGACTTGGCATCTAGAGGGGTTTTTGACCCAAATTACATATTTAAAATTTCCTTCTCCCTTTTCTATTAATTTTTCACTGCTTTATGCTATTTCAATTACTTTAGCCCAATTCACTTATTCAATAAGAAACCTTTCAAAAATAATTAATTCTTCCAATAATTAATAGTAACTAAAAATAAAACAATAAATGCAATGACAATAGGACATAATCAAATCATCAACAAGATGTTGGAAAATTGGAAAGGCAAAAATATTTTCTCTTGTTGATAATTACTTGTGATTTCTTTGAGTTATTATTGTTTTTCTTATGTTCTTCTTTTATCTTAGTTCATCAAGCAATTACTAAAACCAAAACATGAAGATCAAGGACACCAGATGTAGGTGCATAGCTTGGGAAAAACTCTTATATAGGGAAAAACCCAGTCAAGAACTATTCCTTCAGTAATTCAAATGAGATAGACCAAGACCCTAGACCAACAAACCTTCCTCCTCCACCAAGTCAACCTTCCAAGATGATTTAGTAGTCTCTTCTTATCTAGCAACTTCAACCCAACAACAATCCAGAAATTTCGGCTTCCCAACAACAAAACTTCAACCCAGCTTCAGGAATGCAGCTTTGATATAGAAATTTCAATAGCTTCAGCCTAGCAGCTTCATAGCTTTGACCTTGATGCAACAACTTCACAACTTCGACCTTGATGCAACAACTTCACAACGTCGACCTTGATGTAGTAAATTCACAACTTCAACCTTGATGTAGCAGCTTCCCAAATTTGACCTTGATGCAACAAATTCACAACTTCAACCTTGATGTAGTAGCTTCACAACTTTGACCTTAATGAAAAAGCTTCACAACTTCGACCTTGATGCAGCTTCAAAATTTCATTGCACATGAGAGAGAGAGAGAGAGACCCAAAAAATTTGATTCCAGCTTCCTTCTTGAACTTTGCACTTTTTTTGCTTCCCAACTACTGCAATTCGAACTTGTGTGTGATGTGCTACCAAATGAGTCGATTTTCTTTGATATATATTGAGTTTGTGAGGTCGAATTCCCTTGTTGAGGCCGACTTGTCTGTTCTTGAGGCCGACTTGGTGGAGGAGACCTAATTGACCTATTTTACAATAAAATACGCTTCTTCTTTGACAAATAAATCCCAAGAAGGGTTCTTTACAATATCACATGGACATGGACACTTGACATAAACCCTATAAGCCTTCAATGGAGGATTTGACCTAAAAATAATTGACCCAATCATGAAACCCATGCTTTAATAGGTCAATTATTTTAATAATAAAATTTCTTTTTCTTTTTTTTGACAAATACATTTCATTATGACTCATGTACAATTATGAAGACCGACACTAGTTAAATTCTTCAACACTCCATCTTAACTAGGGAGGTATTCATAATTACCTATATCTATAGAGGTACATGGAAGATCTCCAAAATGAACTACAAAGAGTTCTAGCACACTCAGTGTTGTGGACTAGATTTCTGGCCAGGGTAATCTATCCGGGTGGGACTAAGATGGAATAAAGCTTTCAACCAGTTTAGGTACCATCAGGGTTACTAACTAACCATCAACTCAGGGATCTAGGTGTGTATCCAAGTTCAGAGTTCCAATACCAATGCCACCCTCCCTCTTCGGGATCTAGACATCAACACATAGGTCGACCCCATGTCCTCACAAGCATCCGCCATTAGATGCTTCATCTCTCCCTAATAAACTAGATATATCCATCTGTCCAAGCATTCTTCTCGAGTGTCCATCCTTCTTTATGGATAGATTTACCTATTCAAACACAAACCCCAATCAACGGTAAACTTTCCAATAAACATATATAAGTAAACACAAACCTTCGGGGTCCTCAATCAACCTGATGCCACTTATATCAAGTTATTCATATGCAACTAGTCATAAGCTTTTCTTCTTTCCTTTCTTTAGCAACATTAAGAAATCCTCAATACATTATATTACTTTCATTCATTCTCCATTTTCTTCTTTAAGTTATCATGACTATGGTAATATGGCCTCCCTCTTAATTGGGGAGATGTACTCTTTTCTACTAACCATGCTTTCTCTTAACTTGGGGAGATCAACACTGAAGAACATATCATGGCTTCATTCCTTTTTATGACATCAAGGTTATCTTGATCATCTTTATGCTCATCATTATTATCTTCAACTTATGAATATCTTGAAGATTATGCACTTGCAAATCTTCAACAAGTACAACCAAATACATATATAGAGGCATGCAATTAGCTATATCAAATTTATGTCAATATAATAGAAACATCAAAATAATCAAATACTTTAGACATGAAATACCTAAACTTCGTTAGGTTTATAATCATCAAAAGTTACATACTAAACTTCTAGACTACATCATCAAAACTTAAAGCAATTCAATCAAGATATCAGTCTCATTATATCTAGGGCCTCAATATTATTTTCAAAGATAGATGGCATACTCTACAATGATTTATTGAAAACCCTATATTCCATCTTCGAGACACAAAGCCTTCGATATTAGTGGTCAATAAAAATCCTACCATGCATCTAAGGTTTCAATAATGTCAGACTCTACTAGGGTTTTTTGCAAACCATAGATATCAATATCAAAACTAAATCATATCAGAAAACAATATCATCATATCCTAAAATATCAATCTCTACTAGGGCTTTGTTACAAACCCTAGAGTTCGCAAACATGAGCATCAATAATTAGGTTAGCATACTCACATATTCATATACTAACATTTCTCATCAATGTCTACTAGGTAAACCTAAGACACAAGTATCAAAGTTAGAAATACAACAAATTTTCTCTAGGCTAGGGTTTCGATCATACACCTAGAGATTCATTCCTAGGACCTCATTTTAGCTAGTACAAGGGTTTTTCTTATAAACCCTAATTTACTGAACCCTAAATATATAGGGTTTCAATACATAACTTAGACATTAACAACAAACCCTAAAGGGATAGGGTTTCTATAACAATACCAAAACATCAAAAGAATAGGAATTCTAGATTTCATCAACAACCCTAAGTAGACTAGGGTTTCAATGTTAGCATCAACATACCCTTAGGTTAGGGTTTTATGGTGAGTCTTTTTAGGGTTCCACAAAAATGATAATATAATGAGGGTAGATTCAATCTAATGATTAATCACCCGAACACGAATCTTTGTGATTCAAAACCGTAGACATAACGTTGTTAGTAACGTAAAACAAATTTTAAAAGAAAGAATGACCATACCTTTTGTGTGAAGAGAACTTTATAACAAAGCTTATAGTTTAAGACATACCTCAAGTTGTTCCTTAAAAAACCTTGTATGACGCTAATTCTTGAAGGGTAGAACTTATTTCATGCTTCAAGTCTATCCTCTGAAGTCTCCTCTATAACCCTCGAGTATTCAACAAGCTTTCTTAACACTATAATTCAAACAAGTCTTGATGTGAGGAGGAAACCAAACATGAAAAGATGAAACAAAGAACATAATACTTATCTTTTGGTAAATTGGTGGAGGCTCCCTCTTAATCCAATCTTGAGGGAAACCTACAACTAAAAATAAAAGGTGTTCTAACAAGACATGTTAGACCTACAAGTTCTAGAAATCAAAACATAAAGGAAAACAATTCAAAACTTAGAATAGAAGGATATGTAAGGGATAGAGTCCCTAAGAGTCCCTAGAAAATAAGTCTTTGACTTTAGATTCTTCCATCTTGTTCTTCTTTGGTGGAGCTTCATCGACAATATTTTCTTGATCCCTATCTCTCTTCTTATTCCTTGGACTCTCTGGACAATGACTTTTGTAGTGACCCATCTTGTGACAATTGTAACATTCAATCTTTGATAGGTCTACTTTCTTCTTTGGTCCTTTGTACTTCTTGAAGGTTCCCTTTTTCTTGTGATGAGTAGAATAGGAATTTGATATGTTCTCCTCTTCATCCTCCTTCTTGTTGCTTACTAATGATATTCTGGCTTTTCTTTCGTACATTCATTCCACATTTGTTTGAATGTTGGAGTATCCTTCAACCTATTGATTCCTGATGCAAAGCCACTCCACTATGTTGGTAGTCCTAGAAGGGAAGTAATCACGAGGTTTTTTTTTGGTTTTTTTTTGGTTTTTTTTTTTTTTTTTTGTTTTGTTTTGTTTTTTTTTGTTTTTGTTTTTTTGTTTTGTTTTGTTCTGTTTTTTTTTTTGGTACAATTTCATCTATTACTTGAAGTTCGTATTTGATTCTAGATATCCTTATAAATAAGGATGCCACAATATCATCCTTCATCATCTTAATAGTTCTTAATTCATTCTTGAGGCTTGCAATTTGACCAATGTTTTTGATTGTGAATAATTTGGATAGAGCCTCATACATTTCTTGAGTGGAATATATGTTGGATATATATGGAATGAGGTTGTCCTTTACTCCATCCACTATTAGGTTCATGGCCAATATTTCATTTTATCTAAACTTTGATTTCTCTACTTCACTTGATTCATCTATAGGTTTTTTGACTTTCCCTCAAATTAAATCCAAAACTTTATTCTTTTCGAGGATGAGATCTATCCTCTTTTTGCATGCCCTGTCATTAGGGGAATTTTGAGGTCTAAAGTGGGCCTCCTAAGAAAAATGTACAACCAAAATAAACTTTATAAGAACCAATAGGATTCAAGATGATGTCAACCATGGGGGATTATTCACCATTTTTGGAGTAAAAAAATACAAATATTAAAAAATAATAAAATAATAAAACTACTTTTTCAACTCGTATTTTCAACTTATTTCCCTAAGTTTTTACTCAAATTTCGAGCGGGAGTACTTGTTGGATGCAAAATTTAATTCATCATCCAAGGAGTACCCATATTGCATACTTTCGATGGACCCTACTATATAAAAAATGAGAACTACAAGAAAAAACATGATTGCAATCACGTTTTTCATGTATTTCTCATTTTTCGTGTAACAAGGTCCATCAAAAGTATGCAAAATGGGTATTCCTTGAATGAGGTATCAAATTTTGCGCCCAACAAGTATTTCTGCTCGAAATTTGAGTAAACCCATAAGGAGATAGGTTGAAAATACGAGTTGAAAAAATAGTTTTGTATTTTTTCCCTCTAAAATTTGATGATGTAATCTAATCTTATTTATTATTTCCAATATTATTTTATAATTTCCTTAGGAGGCCCATTTTAGACTTCAAAAACCCCCTAATGAGTTGGAGGCTCTTTCTAGCTTGTTTTCTCCCTTCATTGAGTTAGACATAGTTCTTGTAGATTAGGCTTATCCCCTTATGTGATACCTTTAATAATCTTCCTTCAATCTCTTTTTTCCTTTCAATAGATCTTCAGGCTACCTTTTTCTTCTTCTTCACCTTCGCTCTGATACCATGTTGGAAAATCAGAAAGGAAGAAATAATCTCTTGTTGATAATTACTTGTGATTTCTTTGAGTTATTATTTTTTTTCTAATGTTCTTTTCTATCTTATTTCATCAAGAAATTACCAAAACCAAAACATGAAGATCAAGGATACCAAATGTAGGCGCACATCTAGGAAAAACCCCTATATAGAGGAAAACCTAGTCAAGAACTCTTACTTTAGTAATTCAAATGAGATAGACTAAGAACCTAGACCAACAGAACTTCCTCCTCCATCAAGTCAACCTTACAAGATTATTTAATAGTCTCTTCTTATCCAACAACTTCAACCCAACAACAATCCAGAAATTTTGGCTTCCCAGAGACAAAACTTCGACCCAATTTCAGGATTGTAGTGTCGATATAACAATTTCAATATCTTCAACCTAGCAGCTTCACAACTTCGACCTTGATGCAACAACTTCATAACTTCGACCTTGATGCATCAACTTCACAGTTTCGACCTTGATGCAACAACTTCATAGCTTCATCCTTGATGCAACAACTTCACAACTTCGACCTTGATACAACAACGTCACAACTTCAACCTTGGTGCAACAACTTCACAGCTTCGACCTTGATGCAACAACATCATAACTTCAAACTTGATGCAACATCTTCACAACTTTTACCTTGATGCAACAACTTCACATCTTCGACCTTGATGCAGCTTCAGAATTTCGTTGCATATGAGAGAGAGGGAGAGAGACCCAAAAACTTCTATTCCAACTTCCTTCTTGAACTTTTCACTTTTTCTGCTTCCTAGCTACTGCAATTTGAACTTGTGTATGATTTGCTACCAAATGAATCGATTTACTCCAATATATAGTGGGTTTGTGAGGCGAATTCACTTGTTGAGGCCAACTTGTCCTTTCTTGAGGCTGACTTGGCGGAGGAGTCCTAATTGACCTATTTTACTATAAAATAAGTTTCTTCTTTGACAAATAAATCCCAAGAAGGGTTCTTTACAATATGACATGAACAAGTACTCTTGACATAGACCCTAGAAGCCATCAGTGGAGGCTTTGACCTAAAAAAAATTGACCCAAGCATGAAACCCACACTTTAATAAGTTAATTTGTTTTATAATAAAATTTCTTTTTCTTTCTTTTGATAAAAACATTTCGTTATGACTCATGTACAATTATGAAGGCTGGCACTAGTTACATTCGTCAACATAAGAGACATTGATTTGGTCAAAGACCCAGGGAAAACCCTTTGAAGTTCATCTATAAGATCGTCATAAAATGTTCAATAGAGAGTACAATGAGCCCAAATCCATAAACAAGAATCAAAGTCAAAGTTTTGACTTGTCCAACAATTCACACAACTAATATATGAAATATGTGCCAATAATCAAATCTGGTCATAGTCAACAAAAACATCAACAACAACAAATGGTCAACGGTAAATAGTCAACAATCCTCCAAATGAACTTGGTCAGCTGTAAAAAAAATGCGGCCTGCTCAGTTGGTCAAAGTGCCACAAGAATATTCCCAAAATTCCCCTTCAATCTTGGTCAAAGTCAAACTCAAAGGAAGAGAAAACCAAGTCAATCATAGTCAAAGTTCCCATAAACACTCGATTTTTGTTCTAAGAAATTTGACCCTCCAAAACAGTGTAAAAACCCTTGTCAAAATAAGTCAAATGATGTCCAATCTCCAAAAGTCAAACTTGTTGGAAAATCAATAGTGGCAACAATTAATCTTATTTCCCTTGACTTTAATATTTGCTTGTGAACTTATTAGATTTCTTGTGTTATTTTAGTTATATATTTCATCAAACAAATATCAAGAACATAAACTGTAACAATAGAGGACACAAATGTTAGGCTCTTAGCCAAGGCAAAATACCTCCAAGGGGAAAACCCATAAACTCTTCTCTTCTTAGAATTTGCTTCAAATGAGATACAAAGACCCAAACCTTAGACTAGTCCTTCTCCTAGTACCAATTCATCCCTTCCTCAAGTCCTTCCTTAATTTTGCACCAACCAACTTCAATACTGCAACTTTGACTTGCCATCATCAATACTGCGACTCGTCTTGCAATTTTAGCCTGGTGGCTTTTCTGGAAATCGTAATCCAACCTCCTCTTGATACCTTCCTAGAGTAAGATATCTCTCCCAAGTTCAAAAATGTAAATACATGGTTTCCTTCCTTCCAACTACAAGATTCTGCACTTTGTCCTACTGCAATTCGGACTTGCAACTTCGACCTCCTTCTGCAGGCAATAAACCCTAGAATTTCACATGTGTGAGAGAGATAGAGCCCCAAAACAAGAGATTGTGTCCTTACAACTTCTCCTTGACTTTCACTCTTCTTCTTGTTGCTTCCCAACTACAAATCGAACCCTTTATTGATAGATTGAACTTGTGTGAGTATGTCTCAAATGAGATTGAACTGCTCTTTTATATATCCTTCTAAAGGGGTCGAATTCCCTCGTTTAGGCCGACTTGATGATCTTAGGACCGATTTGTAATTTGGAGCTTCGAGGAATTTCTAAAATAAAATATAATTCCTTTTACAAATATTTTTTTTCCTGGAAGGGTCTTACAAACATGATGTTGACTCCTTTGACTCAATGCAATAAATCCTAACACCTAACAAACTTAGAAGCATGAAGAACATGCTTTTATCTAGAAGACCATCAATAATGAGCATGAAACCCATACTTTAATATTAATTTTCTTTTTGTTACATAGTATACATATTGAAATGAGTACAACAATTATGAAGATCGAAGCTAGTTACATTTCTCAACACTCCCTCTTAACTAGGGAGGTATTCATAATTGTACAACCAGTACAACATCATATCTCAAATTGAAGAGTTCTCAAGAAGAGTCAGATTGATAAGCCATACTGTAAGCATCATCATCATGTCCAATACTATCCCTGAGACCTAATTGGACAAGCTCTACCCTAATCAAGAGCATTATGCTGGGATGTTTTACGTGTGATACCACACTACCTCTACAAGGTACATACCCCCTTTTGGATGTCTAGAAGGTATGTCATTTTAGGAATATTCTTATATTGGTTCTCCAATCCTGAGTCCTCAAATAATATTGGTCCTCTTAGACCAATCTTCTCTTGGATACCTATCACATCCTCAAAGAGTGTGAGTCCCTTTCTGTTCTTGGATGCTATGTCCTCAAGGAAACCACAAATGCTTATCCAATCCTCTGTCATTCTCTCTTCACCACATGAGGAGGAGAATTCACTTGTGATGTCCAACATCACTCCCTCTCAAACCAAGAGGACATCCCTATTATACTTTAATATTGAGAATAAAACCTTGCTCCTATACAAGGAGACTTATTTACTCCTCAAAATCATTGGAAATCTAGACTTCCTTTCTATTTGGGAAGTCATCATCACAAGCCTTACAATTTGTCTTCATAAGAGTATCAACTACTAGTTCTTCATAGCTGCCCAACTCCCTCTTTCCTTTGCATCATCGAGCTTTATTTCTTTCAAGGTATCATGGAGCCATCTTCTATTTTCAATCTTGTGACAAGTTCCAATCTAATCTTCTTGCTCATCACTTTCTTCTTCAATATGAAGGCATTACATTGAGCCTTCCCAAACTTCGAGCTGATCATAACTTCTTCTTGAAAGTGATCTTCTTTTGACCTCCAATTTATCTTCTCGCATTGCTACCTTTTAATCCCAAGATGTCCATATCTTGACTTCACAGTTTCCAGGTACCAGATATTAAGCTTCCCTCAATATCCTTCATCCATACAGTTGAACTTGCCTCAACTGCCATCATATATTCTTGCAACATCTTCTAGGTAGAAAAGTAATATGTTAACCAGATAACCAACAATAATGAAAATTAGAATTACCTCATCATGATGACCTTCTCGTTCCATAAAAATCCTCATCAACCATCTCCACATGAAACTTCCTTCATGAACCAAAGTTCCCAAGGATCAAACTTGATTACCAAGTTACATATTTTCTTCTAGAGACTATACTGGATGTTAATCATTATCTTACATATTCTAGAGAAAGGCTTAATCTTTATACATCTTAAGTAAGTCAAATTTCATTCTTTTCAATCATCATATATCCATATGCCTAAGCATATCTTATGACCAAATTTCTTTCCACAAGATTCTACACATATGAATCTTATCCAAAGTTTTATGTCCAACGTGCATTCATATGCTTTCATCTGATCATCTAGCTATCCATATATCTCACAAAGAGCTTGCATCCGGACCCATTTCATTTCTTCATCCCTTTACCATTATTGAATCCACATTACATGGAATGCATACTAACCTTGTCATAGTGATTTTCGTAAGAACCTTCCATAATGATTGTTCTTCCAGGATCATGATGATCCACCTAAGAAAGATAAGTACCTCTAACAGAATGTTAGATATTTCTTGGATGATCAATATGAAAAATGGTCTATCTATTCATCTTTCTAGATGATCTATACAAAGCAAATTAATCATGTAAATTCTAAACATTCTACTATCATATGCTTCTCTCTATGATTCTATGCAAAACATACTATTCTAAAGTAAAGATTACACTTCACAGAGAACCTGACTGTCAGTGAACCTTCTTTATTAGTAAATATCCTTCACTTCTTCCTTCTTTTCTTTATTCTATAGTTCTCTCACTGCCTCGGCTACATGAGCTTCACTCCTTTCCTTTCTCTTGTTGTTTTGCTTGTTTGGACAATCCCTCTTAAAGTGCCCAAATTCGTTTCATCCAAAACATTGTACTTTGGACATGTCTTTCTTCTTGGACTTACAAAACTTTCCCTTCTTCAGCTTCTTGACTCGGCTTAGAAAGGCTTGAGATTTATCATCTAATCCAATATCATCCTTGACCTTGATCCTTGATTCATCCAATATGCACTATGCCCACAACTCATTGAAGGGAGTTGAATCATTTTTGTCATAGATGCTTGTTGCAAAGCTACTCCAATCTGGTGGCAGTGCATTTAGTACATAGATGGTTACTTCAGAATCAGTGATTGGTTCCCAAAGTCCTTGCAGATGGTCTCTTAGTTGAGAGAATCTCATGAGAAAGGATTCCACATCCTCATCCTTTGATTTCTTCATTCTATACAACTTGTTCCTCAAAGACATATTTTGTCCCATTGTACGTACCAATATAAATTCACTAGCTTATCATGCATGGCCTTGGAAGTATTCAAATTTGCAACAAATGGAACAAGAGAGTCCTTAATTGATTCAACTATGATCCTTTGATCCCTTACTTCCCCTTTATTTTACCTTACTAGTTCTTGTGTCTTATCTTTCTGAGGTTCAGTAATTTCCCCATTAACATATTCCATTAATTCTTGTTCCGTGAGAATCAAGTCAATTCTTTTCTTTCATGCTAGATAGTTTGATGCCCCAATGAGATTGTTTCTCTCTTTACATAAATAATCCACATGAATTGAATATTTAGGCATGATGTAATAATATGTTACTTACTTGAGATAAAGATTCTCCTTGATGATGTCTTCTATATTTTTTATGCCTTCAATATCCTTGAAGAGTCTTCAACAATGTCTTTGAAAAATGTTTCTTGGGATTCTCCCAACAATAGCTTCCAAGATCCTTGATTCCTTCTTCAAATATGCCTTCCAAATAAATATTATTCCAGAGAGAGAGATCAAAAATATTCTTGAAGTCTTCCTTCCAGATCTTCCTTTGATGCGATCTTGAGGTAGAATTGATCTCCTTCAGTGTAGAAACCCTGCTACTAGGTTTCCTACCAATGAGTCTTCAATCCTTCTCAAAGTTTTATTCTTTAGTATTTTCTTGAGAGTTTCCTTTTTCCCTTCGCCTTGAAAAGTAACTCCTATTTTCCTTCTAGTTGGCGTCCTTGCTCACCTTAGCTCTAATACCATGTTGGAAAACCAATAGTGGCAACTATTAATCTCATTTTCTTTAATTTTAATATTTGCTTGTGAACTTATTAGCTTTCTTGTGTTATTTTAGTTAGGTCTTTCATCAAGAAAATATCAAGAACATAAACTTCAACAATAGAGGACACATATATTAGGTTCTCAACCATGGTAAAACCCCTCCAAGGGGAAAATACGAAAACTCTTCTCTTCTTAGAATCTGTTTCAAATGAGATACAAAGACCCAAACCCTAGACCAGTACTTCTCCTATTACCAAGTCATCCCTTCCTCAAGTCCTTCCTTAATTATGCACCAACCAGCTTCAATACTGCAACTTTGAATTTCCAGCTTCAATACTATAACTCGTCCTGCAATTTCGACCCTGCAATTTTGGCCTTGTAACTTTTTTGGAAACCCTAATCCAGCCTCCTCTTGAGACCTTCCTAAAGCAAGATAGCTCTCCGAAGGTCAATGAGGTTAACACAGGGTTTCCTTCCAGCAACAAGATTCTACACTTCGTCCTCCTGCAACTTCCACCTGCAACTTCGACCTCCTTCTGTGGGCCAATAACCCTAGATTTTTGCATGTGTAAGATAGATAGAGCTTAAAAACAATCCAACTTCTCCTTGAATTTCACTCTTCTTCTTCTTGCTTCCCAGCTACAGATCAAAACCTTTCTTGATATATAGAACTTGTGTAATTATGTCTCAAATGAGGTTGAACTTATCCTTTATATAGCCTTCTCAAGGGTCCAATTCCTTCCTTTAGGCCGACTTGATAATCCCAAGGTTGACTTCTACTTTGGAGCTTCTAGGACTTTCTAGACTTAAATTATTTATTTTTACAAATATACTTTTTCCCGGAAGGGTCTTACAAACATGATGTTTCCTCCTTTGACTCAAGATAATAAATCATAAGACCTAACAAACCCTAGAAGCACTAAGAAGATGCTTTTACCTAGAAGACCATCAATAATGAGCACTAAACCCATACTTTAATAATAATAACTTTTCTTTTTATTTTCTTGTTTGTTACATAGGATACATATTGAAATGAGTACAAAAATTATGAAGACCGAAACTAGTTACATTTCTCAACAAGACTTAGTCAAAGTGTTGGTTAAAACAGATTTGGCCTCTTGCAATTTTCTCCTTCCTCTTGCACACTTGTGTGAGAGAACTCCTGCAATTTTTAGATGTATCGAACCCAAGAAGAGAAGGTGAGATGATGTGATGATGATGATGTCTCAAATTAGGCTTCTTGACTTGACATATTTATAGGCGTTGGAGGAGGGGAAATTTTTCTTCTAGGCCGACTTGATCAAATGTGACATTGTGGGATTGACTTCAAAAATGCATTTTCCCTTATCCAAATCCAATGCTTTAAAGGTGAATTTTGGTCCTCTCAGAAAGAAGAATCTAGTCCAATGATTGGAATTTCTCATTGAGCTGCCAAATTAACATTTTATTTACAATAGGTCCAAATAAGACTTTGACTCTTTGACTCATCAAATCCTAGAAGCATGAAGAACATGCTTAACTAATGAAATACTAATTTTTTTGATCATGAAACCCATGCTTGAAAAATAAGTTGTTCTTTTCCTTTTACATAAAATATACAATGATATAAGTACAATATCATTATGAAGACCAAACCTAGCTACATTTTCTAACAATCCCTCTTAACTAGGGAATCATTCATAATTCCACAATTGGTACAAGGATACTTCTCAAATTGAAATATTATCATAAGAAGAGTCAAATTGATAAGCCATCTTTAAGCATCAACATCATAACCATCATTTTCAAATAGCAACATAGTAAGGCATTTTGACTAACAAGATCTGACTCTCCACAAGATTGGATCAGAATGATGGGAGGCATACATATGGACACCACCATAGCCTCTCAAGGCACATACCCCATCCCGATGTTTACTAGGGATGTCCTTTCAAGAATATTCTTATCTTGGATTTCCAAGAGGTTGGCCTCATGGAAATGATGATACGTGAATGACTTACTTAACACAATTGAATCCCAAAATGATTTCTAATATAATGCACTGCGTAAACCCCATAATACTTAAATTCAAGAGAAGGGATCTCTACTTGAATGGTTCATGAGGCACAATACTTGCTAAATTTTTGCAAATGGGGTAGCAAGCTAAGTGGGCTTGATTGTGGGGAAAACTACACAGTGAAGCACGCTTGAGCAAGAGGCGATCTGGGATGGGTGATCTCCTGGTTACCGGGTGCAAGCCCCGGAAGTGATGATTGACGCTATGTGATTCATTTCACTAGTTTCAATCCCACTTCTTCACCCCTGTGAGCATCACCCGATACAATGAGTGCTAAGTGAACTATTCAAAAATCATGAGAAATTAGTCAGTTACGACTACCTCTCATGGAAATGGTCACACATGAATGACTTACTTAACGCAGTTGAATCCCAAAATGATATCTAATATAATGCATTGCGTAAACCCCCCAATACTTAAATTCAAAAAGAGTGAAGGGATCTCTACTCGAATGGTTCATGAGGCACAATAATTGCTAAGGTTTTGCAAATTGGGTAGCAAGCTAAGTGGGCTTGATTGTGGGGAAAAATCCACAGTTAAGCACGCTTGAGCCAAAGGCGATCTGGGATGGGTGACCTCTTGGGAAGTCTTGGTTATCGGGTGCAAGCCCCGGGAGTGATGATTAACGCTATGTGATTCATTTCACTAGTTTCAATCCCACTTCTTCACCCCTGTGAGCATCATCCGATGCAATGAGTGCTAAGTGAACTATTCAAAAATCACGAGAAATTAGTCAGTTACAACTACATCTCATGGAAATGGTCACACATGAATGACTTACTTAATGTAGTTGAATCCCAAAATGATATATAATATAATGCACTGCATAAACCCCCTAATACTTGAATTCAAAGAGTGAAGGGATCTCTACTTGAATGGTTCATGAGGCACAATACTTGCTAAGGTTTTACAAATGGGGTAGCAAGCTAAGTGGGCTTGATTGTGGGGAAAACTCCACAGTTAATCGCGCTTGAGCCAGAGGAGATTTGGGATGGGTGACCTCCTGGGAAGTCCTGGTTACCGGGTGCAAGCCCTGGAAGTGATGATTGACTCTATGTGATTCATTTCACTAGTTTCAATCCCACTTCTTCACCCCCATGAGCATCACCCGATGCAATGAGTGCTAAGTGAACTATTAAAAAATCATGAGAAATTAGTCAGTTACGACTACCTCTCATGGAAATGGTCATACGTGAATGACTTACTTAATGTAATTGAATCCCAAAATGATATCTAATATCAGTCCTCTTCGAACACTCTTATCTTGGATACCTTATCCAGTCCTCAAAGAGTGTCAGCGCAAAAGACTACTACCTCTCATGGAAATGGTCATACGTGAATGACTTACTTAATGTAGTTGAATCCAAAAATGATATCTAATATCAGTCCTCTTCGATAAAGAGTGTCAGTCCAAGAGACTACTTCTTATATTGGATTCCCAATCCTCAAGGAGTACCAGTCCCAAATGCTTATCAATCCTCCATTCTCCCTCCGAGTGTGATACAATAGACGTATGATGGTTAGTCTTGGCCTGGTGATTGACACATATGGAGAATATGGTGTCCACCATCACTCCCTCTCAACCAAGGAGGAGGTACTTAATCCTCAAATATGAAGGAGATTTCTTACTCCCTCTCAATCAGGGAGACATCATCATAATCCTTAGCTGGTCTCAAACTTCATGAATGCATCAACTACTTTTTCTTATATGGAGATATTAGTGGTAGCTACAAGGGGTCCTATTTCGTAATACATCATATCTCAAGTTTTACCTTCTTTCATACTTCATCTTCATGACAGGGTTTCTAGGCTCCTAATATCATCACATCATATCAATTTTTGACCTTTCTGGATTTCATCAATCATCATGCAACTTTATCATAAATTGGTTCATTTATCTTCTTCAGGGAGTTGAGCTTCCTCATAGCTACCAACACATGTCTTCTTCCTTCATAACAATTTTCCCCCATAAGTCATATCAAATTTCCAATATCAATTATGCTCTTATGCTTATCTGAAGCCATCAATAGTGTTATCCACACAATCCATGTGTTCCATGATCAAATCACACAACTGTAGGTATATCAATTTCATCTAACAAAATATCTCAACTTCTATCTTTCCAGCCTCTGCATATACTTTTGCAATATTTCTTTCTAGGGAACTAGATCATATCTTAAACAAATCACGATCTTAAATCAAGGTGTCAAATTCTGCTACTTGCTCTCTCTGAAGTCAATGATTCCTTTGCATGTTCTTTTTTCACATTGCAACAAGCCTTTACTTCATCTTTCAATCATCAATGTTTTCTTGGAATGTACTCATCAACTGAAAGCTTCAATATCATATTTCCATCGTGCATGTCATTATCAAGGAGTCATCACCAAGCACAATTTTTCCTTTGTTCTTCCATCCTTCTCATCTTACTTCTACAATTTTGAGAACCTTCATTATGCGCCTGCTATTTTCATCAACAAGTACAACCAAAAAAATATAGAAACACAAGAACATGATGTCAATCCTGTCAATATAGGGTTTTCATGATTTCTCAAAAGTATACTTTTGAGGTTCTAGTTACAAACCCTAGATATTTTTTGATATCACCCTTGTTAGGATTTTTACTCTTAGTGGAAACATTCAGTCCTAGGGTTTTTTTCTTCAAGAGCTAAGATTTATTTTAATCCAACTTTTTCTAGGGTTTAATACATACCCTAGAGTCTTTCTCTCAAAACTCTTTTATGCTAGGGTTTTGAGATAGTTTAATATCAAAGAAAACTAAGCCTGCAAACCCTAGATACCATTTCCCAAAATATAAGGATTCCTTAGAGGGAACAATTAAATAGTGTTAGGGTTTTTGCTCCTTGGGTTAATTAAATATGAACTAGGGTTTAAAAACCCTAAATAATATGTCCTCAAGACTTCACAAGTTTGCAAGGCTACAAAACGTAGATTCTCAAGACGCAAAGGAACAAATGCAAAACCCTTGAAAATCTTGACCCATAACATGAAATGCACATAAAAATTGTACATACCTCTACAACCTTTCCATACCTTCTTCTTTTTCATGTCCAATCATCCTTCAAAAAATGTATATATTTTAACACAAGTGCCTCAGTTCATCGTTCTTTAAGCTAGGGTATGATCTTATAGAGATATTTTGCAAAGTCCTTTGTCAGAGTTTAAGAATCTAGTTTCCCTTGTGTTTTCAAATTATTCCTTTCAGGTTGGCCTGATTAATGGAGCAAGTCCTTATTAACTAGTCATTGTCTACATACCAGCTTCTATGAATATATGTTCTTCATAGACCATTCACGTATCCAAACATTACTGCATCCAAATGAAAATCCTTCGCGAACTAGCTATTGTAGTCAAACAATTCGATGACATAGAATGAATTTGTTGAGCCACTAGTGCGATGACACACACACACACACACAAACACATATATGAAAAGTATCTATTTTGTTGATCATAGTGTGATCAAGATTTTTGATCTATAATATATGTAATACGAGCCACACCAAGTTATTGTAATGTGGATTTAGAGTTATATACAATATGTCCACTTATAATAAACTTCCCGAAGTGTACATGCCACGAGTCAATTCAAATGCTAGCCATTGAGCAATACGAACCATGATCTTTAGAATATATTTAGTGTGCCACAAAAAGGTGTGAGACATCTGTGATTACATGCAAAAAACGATCCTCAGGAAAATATATATTCAAGCCACCTGAAGAAGTGTTGAAAATGTAACTAGTTTTGGTCTTCATAATTGTTATTGTACTCATTTCAATACGTATCCTTTGTAACAAACAAATAAGAAAAGAAAAATTTACTATTATTAAATCACGAGTTTCATGCTTCTTATTGATGGTCTTCTGGGTAAAAGCATGTTCTTCATGCTTCTAGGGTTTGTTAGGTCTTAGGATTTATTGTCATGAGTCAAAGAAGGCAACATCATGTTTATAATACCCTTCTGGGAAAAATGTATTTGCAAAAAGAATTATTTTTGAGTCCAAAAATACTTGGAAACTCCAACAGTACAAGTTGTCCTTGGCATCTTCAAGTTGGCCTAAAGGAGGGAATTCGACCCCTTAGAAAGGCTATGTAAAAGCGCAGTATGACCTCATTTGTCACTCACTCACCAAGAAGTTTGATCTTAGGGAAAAAGTTTGATCTATAGTTGGGAATTAAGAAGACAAGAAGAGTGAAGGTATAGAAGGAGAGGGATACTTGCTTTTGAGCTATCTCTCTATCACGTGAGAAATTCTAGGGTTTTTGCAGCTACAAAGGTGGCCAAAATTGCAGATCTAATTTGCAGTAGGATGAAGTGCAATCTATTGTTGCTAGAAGGAATAATGCTCTATCTTGACCTCTTTGACTTTGGAATGAGCTATCTTGCTCAAGGAAGCTCTCAAGAGGAATTTGGATTAGGGTTTTTGCAGATGTTACAAGGGCCAAATTTGCAGGTCGAAAGAGCAATATTAAAGCTGGGAGGTCAAAGTTGTAGTTTGAAGTTGGTTAGTGCTAGATCAAGGAAGGACTTGTTGGAAGGATTGACTTGGTACTTGGAGAAGGACTTGGTATAGGGTTTGGGTCTTTGTTGTCTCATCTGAAGAAAATTCTGTAAGAAGAGAAGAGTTTTACCAGGTTTTCTGCTTGGAGGGGTTTTTCCTTGGATGAGAGACTAATTTTCGTGTCCTCTATTATTATTGTTTATGTTCTTGATATTTTTCTAATGAAAGTATCTAACTAAATAGGCTAACTAAGTTCACAAGCAAATATTAAGGTGAAAGGAAAATTGATTTAACAAGTTTCCAATTTGAATTTTCTAACATGGTTTCAGAGCTAAGGTGAACAAGAAGGAAAATGGAAAGATCATCTTGTGGACACAAAGAATGGTTTGCTTGTAAATGGGAATCATTTGTGAAGAAGTAGAAGACCTGTTGATCTGGAAGGAGGGCTTCAATGTCAAGACTACATCAAGTTCTCATCAAAGGAAGGCTTGCGAGGAAGACTACAAGAAAGGTTGTCTCTAGAGAGAAGTAGATCTTGAAAGGAATCTTTGAAGGAAGCATAAAAAGGATCTTGATATCATTCATCACTCTTGAAAGCTATTGTTGAAGGAATACTAGGAAACATCTTTTAAGGACATTATTGAATTTTCTTCAAAGGTCTCGAGGGCATCAAGAAAGGTTGAAGATATCATCAAGGAAGAGGAGAATATTGGTTATCAAGTAAGTATCATATTATCACTCTATGTATAAATCTATAGGTCATATGGGTTGTTTTTGCAAGGAGATCAATAAGCTTGTTGGAGCATCACACTTCCTAGCATGGAAGAAAATGATTGACCTTGAACTTATAGAACAAGAGGTAATGGAATACGTAAGTGGAGAAATTAATGAACCTACAAAAGAAAAGAATCAAGAACTAGAAAATACAATAAAGGGTAAGTAAGGGCCCAAAGGATCATAGTTGAATCCATTAAAGATCCTCTTGTTCCATTTGTTGCAAATTTGAAAACCTCCAAGGCTATGTATGACAAGCTAGTGAACTTGTACTATGTAAGTACAATAGAAAAAAGATGTCTTTGTGGAATAAATTATTCAAGATGAATAAATAAGAGGATGAGTAAATGTCATCCTTTCTAATGAATATCTCTCAATTAAGAGACCACTTGCAGGGGCTTGGAGATATTTTCTGATTCAGAAATGATCATCTGTGTATTAAACACATTGCCACTACAATGGAGCAACTTTTCAACAAGCATCTACTATATGGAAGATTCAACTCCTTTTGATGAGTTTTTGGCTCAATTCATCCTAGAATAATCTAGGATCAAGGTAAAATATGACATTGGATCAGATGAATAGTCTTAATCCTTTCTAATTCGAGCCAAGAAGGTGAAGAAGGGAAAGTTCAAAAAGTTCAAGAAGAAGGATATGTTAAAGGTTAAATTCTTTAAGTGCAATGAATATGGACACTATAAGAGGGATTTTACAAGCCAAAAAAACAACAAGAAAAAGGAACAAAGTGAGGTTTGCATAGCTGAGGAAATAGCAGAACCTAAGAAGTAGCCGAAGAAGAAAGAAGTAAAAGATCTTTACTATTGAAGAAGGCACATTGTTTGTCAGGTTCTTTCATTAGAGGAATTTTGAGGACTAAAATGGGCCTCCCAAGAAAAATGTACAACCAAAATAAACTTTATAAGAAATAATAGTATTCAAGATGATGATGTCAACCATGGGGGATGATTCACCATTTTTGGAGTAAAAAAGTAAAAATATCAAAAAATAATAAAATAATAAAACTAGTTTTTCAACTCGTATTTTTAGGTTATCTCCATAATGTTTTACTCAAATTTAAAGAGGGAGTACTCGTTAGATGAAAACTTTAATTCCTCATCCAAAGAGTACCCATGTTACATACTTTCGATGGACCCTTCTACACGAAAAATGAGAAATACACGAAAAAATTTGACTACAGTAACATTTTTCATGTATTTCTCATTTTTCATGTAGCAGGGTCCATCGAAAGTATGCAACATGGGTACGTCTTGGATGAGTAATCAAATTCTACATCCAACGAGTGTTCCCACTCGAAATTTGAGTAAACCCATAGGGAGATAAGTTGAAAATATGAGTTCAAAAAGTAGCTTTTTCTTTTTTCCCTCTAAAATTTGATGATGTAATCTAATCTTATTTTATTATTTCCACTATTATTTTATAATTTCCTTAGGATTCCTATTTTAGACCTCAAAATTCACTATCAAGATTAATATTTCCTTTATAATACTATGAATTGTTAGGAACCTTGGCTTTGCATAACATCATAAAGAGAAGCATGTGATAGTAGCATATGTAGAGTCTACTTGGTTAAGTTCGTAGAAATCATCTATTCTTTAAAAGTAAATAAATAGACCATTTTTCATATTGTTCATCCAAACATGATCTAACATTATGTTAGAGGAAGTCACATCTTGCTTAGGTGGATCATCATGATCCTAGAAGAACCATCATTGGAAGGTTCTTGAAAGAAGCATTATGACAAGGATAGTATACATTCCATGTAATATGGAAACAATACTAATAAAGGGACGAAGGAATTCAATGTACCAGGATGAAGGCTTATTATGAGACATATAGCTAGATGACAAAATAACATGCACGGGGATTCACATTAGAAGTGAATCTTGGATAAGATTCATTTGTGTAGAATCTTGTAACATGCTTAGTATGATTGTATGATGTTTTTGACTTACTTAATGTTAAAATTGGAAACCAGGGCAAAACTTCATGTGGGTCATCTTATTCATGGCTAATAATATTTCTATTAGATTCCTCTCGTCGAGAGGTGTAGGATTGATATAAAGATCATCCAATTCCGATAAGTATTCATGGAGATATGAATTTATTTTGATTATGGAATTATTATCAAGCCGACCTACAACTCATGTAGGCTCAGAAGCCCAACAGTCGCATCTATTCACCCACCAACGTTGTGTATAAAATAAGAGGACTTTTCCTCATTTAGACTCACTCATCTCATCACATCTCTCTCTCTCTACTGCGCAGATATGAGTCTCTTCTCTACTGCGCTGAAATGGGTCTCTCTCTCTCACATATGTGAAGCCGGAAGCTGTCGAATTTGAAGCTGCAACTGCAGAAGTAAAGATTGACTTGCGTGGCCTAAAAGATCTCCTCTTTGGAATTGCGTTGTAGGTTCATCTAAACCTCCTTTGAAAGCCGCAACTTTTGGTGGTGGAATGAAGTCAATTTGACGAACGGTTTGCAAGATATCGACTGCCCTAGTTTGAAGCCGGAAACTGCTGAAACTGAAGCTGCAACTGCAGAAGTAAAGATTGACTTGCGTGGCCTAGAAGATCTCCTCATCTAAACTGTGCTGTAGGTTCATATGAACCTCCTCTGGAATCCGAAACTTTTGGTGGTGGAATGAAGTCAATCCGACTGTCGGTTTGTGAGATATGGTCTGCCCTAGTTTGATAATGAAGCCGCTAATGCTGATGCTACTGATCTAGGGTTTGCTACTGCTGCTATGAATCAGATTTATTGTACTATTTCTCTTTGCTGAATTATTGGAGATAAAAGAAGATTTGATCAAAGGGTTTCCCCACACATTGTGGGGTTTGTCCCTGGCTAGTCGCCACATCTTGTGTCTCTTGTCTTGGCTTGTTTTCTGTCGATCGTTTAATGTTCTATCTGCACTTTACTTTATGTACATGTGATTGATAATCGGTGGAATATAATAAGAAAAAGAAGTAAACTGTTATAAGCATAGAACATACCATAACTTAACATGGTATCAGAGCTGAGGTGAAGACAAAGCCCGAGCAAGAGCAAGAGCAATCATTGAAGAGAAGATTGGCAAGGCTATCCTAAAAGAACTATGGGGTCCTCAACACTCTTTCCTGCCGAAGACAAGCTCCGTGAGAAAGCTGACTATCACGGATGAAAGATGTCTATCGATCTAACCCTTGAAGATCAAGGAGTACTGGACCATGTAAGAGGCAATATTGTTGAGCCTTCATCAAATGCATCTGCTGCTGCCTGGAACAAATGGAAAAATGGAGAAGTCAAAACAAAGAAGATCATCCGGGACTCTATCGACAAGCACTTGGTGGCCTACATCTCTGATCTAGACACCTCCAAGGAAATCTACGACAGACTGGTGAGTTTATTTAAAGTTAATGATGCAAATCAAGTTTTGTTTCTTAGAAATAAGCTGAGGGAAATCAAGAAGGGTAAAGATGAAAGTATGCAAGCATACTTCTTAAGAATCACCGAGATCAAGAACGATCTCCTATCTATTGGGGAAACTATTACTAACAGAGAAATGGCATTCACAACTCTTGAAGGATTACCATCTGAATGGTATGTGTTCAGGACTACTCTTCTGAACTATAATGTAATTCCTGGTTTCGAGGAATTAATGGCTAGATGCATTCAAGAAGAAACAAGGGAAGAAGTGTAAGAAATGCCCATGCCTAAAGGTCCTCCTGCTGCCTTTTCTTTTCATGCAAAGAAAAGAAATAATTCCGTGACTAAAGCAAAAGGAAAGGCTGGACCTAAGGCTAGAAGAAAATGACGATGTTACATTTGCGATAAAGCAAGTCACTATGCAAGGGAGTGCCCTGATAGAAAGGACTCACTCTAGGACGATGATCAAAATCCCTCTGATGGCAATCAAAGGAATGACAAATTCAACAGCAAAGGTAAGAGGAGAGCTAGGAATCAAGGAAGAGGACAAGCATTCAAGAAGGCCAGAAATTCTAGGATGTATTAAATGCACCTGACCTCAAAAAGAACCTAGTGTCCATCTCGGGAACAGAAGACAAAGGCTACAAGGTAACCTTCAGCGATGGCAAGGTATGTATATGGAAAAATAATGTTAAAGATGCCTTTACTCTTGGGTTTAGTGTTGATTCATTATATCAGGTCGATGGAAGTCTGCTAGGTGTCATGTCTTATGACACATCTCTTCAGTCCGAACTCTGGCATTAGAGGTTTCCCCCCTTCATTATAAAGCTATACTCGGTGTAAGACAAATGGTGATAGGGATGCCCAAATTCTGAATAGAGAATGAAGGTGTATGTCCAAGATGTGCTGAAGGAAAGCTCAAAAGGGGACCATTCCCCTCAAGCCAAAGCAAGACCTCTGATATATTACAATTGGTTCACTCAGGCATACCTGAGGCTGGCATTAAGAGGGAGACTACTACACCACATACTCCTGAGCAGAATGGTGTGGTGGGAAGGAAGAACCGCACGATGATGGAAGCTGTCTGGGCCATGCTACATGATCAAAGACTTCTGATGTTTCTATGGGCTGAAACTACAATCACTGTCGTATATGTACAAAATTGATGCCCTCATCAAGCATTGGGTTCCAAGACTCCTAAAGAAAATTTCACCGCAAGGTGAACAATCTTTCGAATTTGAGGAGCTCTCAAGAAGCCAACACCAGGGAACCGAAAGAAAAGGATGATGAATCAATGCCTGATGTAGAAGAACCCATGGATCTGATAGATTCTCATCCACATGAGCCTTCCTCTTCTAGGAAGAGGCCTTCATGGCTTAGGGGGATACTTGATGATGCTAAAGGACATGTTGCACCCTGAGGAACCTTCCGTCAAAGTAAGAAACTTAATAGGTATCAAGGATACCTGACCATCATGAGCACGATCATACAAAATGAGCCTTCGTCATTCTCAGATGCCGTCAAGCATCAAGTATGGAAGGATGCTATGACCGTAGAATATGCGTCTATTATGGAGAATGATGTCTGGGAAGTAGTTCCCAGACCCTGGACAAGACAATTGTTACTTCAAAATGGCTTTACAAGATAAAGCATGCAGCAGATGGAAGCACGGAAAAGTATAAGGCTCATTTTTTTGCTCGAGGTTTCTCCCAAAAGGAAGGTATAGACTATGATGAGATATTTGCACCTGTTGCCAGATATACGACCATCCGCTCGATCATAGCCCTTGCCGCTTCACAAGGATGGAATATACATCAGATGGATGTCAAGACTGCGTTCTTGCATGGCTCAATCAAAGAAGAGGTCTACGTGGAGCAACCCGAAGGATTTGAGATTTATGATCAAAAATCTCATGTATGCAGGGTGAAGAAAGCTCTCTATGGGCTGAAGCAAGCACCCCGAGCATGGTATGAGAGGATCGATAGCTACTTGATGAAGATGGGATTCACTAGGAGTGAAGCCGATCCTAACCTTTACTTTAAGGTTGAAGATGACAAGCTTCTCATACTGGTATTGTATGTGGATGACCTCTTTCTAACAGGTGCAGACCCTCTCATTCACAAATGTAAGAGGGAGCTGGCCTCTGAATTTGAAATGAAAGACCTAGGACTGATGCACTACTTCCTAGGACTTGAAGTATGGCAGAAGCCAAGGGAAATTTTCCTATCTCAAGGGAAATATGTGGTAAAGATATTGGAAAGATTTGGTATGATGGACTGCAAGCCTGTGACTACCTCGAGGATCTTAACTTTTAGAAGTTATATGGTAGTGATGTCGGACCAGATTTGGGAAATGCCTCTGATTTTCATAAACTCATTCGCATTGATGTTCTTGGTGAACCTCCGTCCGAACATATTTTTTGCAGTTAGCATTGTGAGCTCATATTTGGTTGAGCCTCACTGGATTGATGCCAGGAATCTTCTGAGATGTCTTCAGGACACAATCTCTCATGGATTAAGATACACTGCGGGAGATGTGAGACTACTTGGATATACTGATGTTGATTGGGCAGGCAGTGTGGTGGACCGTAAGAGCACTTCCGGGTGCTGTTTCACCTTGGGATCTGCTTCGATATCCTGGATGAGCAGGAAGCAGAAGTCGGTGGCTTTGAGCACCGCCGAAGCAGGATATATTGTTGCTAGCATAACCTCGTGTGAGGTAGTCTGGTTGCGAAAGCTCTTCAGTGAGCTGTTTGGATTTACATTGGATACCACTGTGATTCTCTATAACAACCAGAGGTGGGATTCGATTATTGAGGAATCCCGTATTCGTCGATTGCTCCAGCAGATAGACATCATCTTGGATATGGTAAGTTGATGAGCAAGGAGGCTCCATCGCATTAAGATGATGTACAGGTTGATACACCTTGTCAAAGCCCCGAGGAAAGATCTAATCTGTGATTTTCCCAAACGACTTGGAGTCGGTAAGAAACCCTTTTACAAGGGTCCTGCATGTTGCATACATTGAGCTCTGGGAGCTTTGAGGGCTTGCGGTTATTACTGGAGGAACATACGACCACAGGGTGACTCACCCTCCCCTGGTGGTGCACACTGGAACAAGATGATTCGCTCTCTTGTGGGACAAGATGATTCTCTCTCTTGTGGAACAGGATGATTCGCTCTCCTGTGTAGCAGGATGATTAGTTCTCCTGTGAGGCCTGGATTGATGTGTTCTCCTGTGAGGCCTGGATTGATGTGTTCTCCATGGCGGCCTGGATTGATGTGTTCTCCATGGAAATTGTAGCAGGATTGATGTGTTCTCCTGTGAGGCCTGGATTGATGTGTTCTCCATGGCAATTGTAGCAGGATTGATGTGTTCTCCTGTGAGGACATGATTGATTAGTTCTCCTGTCGAGGCATCCTACCCATGCAGTCTGGGACTCATGGGAAGTACCTCTCATCTGATCAATGAGCAGGGAAATGAAGTTAGGGACCATAGTAGTACCGATGGACGCATCGTTGTAACTACTGTACTCCCTACGCTAGGATGACCTCCATTGATCTGGGATCAATGATACTGGTCTGGGACCAGTGGTAGGAGTTGTACCATACTATGACGCTGACTTCGGGTCGGTTGAGACTGGTCTGGGATCAGTGGTACATACTCTGAGACTGACTTTGGGTCAGTGGAGAATGATATTGGTTTGGGACCATTGGAGTTGTACTCACTATGACGCTGACTTTGGGTTGGTTGAGACTGGTCTGGGACCAGTGGTACATACTCTGAGACTGACTTTGAGTCAGTATGATACATTCTCGATCATTTCTTCTTCTTCATAATTCGGACAAAAGCAGAGTAGAACAGAACAATGCAAGAGCAGAGCAGAACAGAACAAAACAGTACAGATCAGTGCAGGGCAGAACAAGACAAAGCAGAACAGGCAAAATAGAGCAGAGCAGGGCAAGGGTCAGGCTGTACAAGGCAGTGCATTTGATGGATGAATAGTAACGACCGATAGACAGATTGCAGATGAAGTTCTCCATGGTTGAGAGGGAGTGTTAAAATTGGCAACCAGGGAAAAACTTCATGTGGGTCATCTTATTCATGGCTAATAATATTTTTATTAGATTCCTCTCGTCGAGAGGTGTAGGATTGATATAAAGATCATCCAATTCCGATAAGTATTCATGGAGATATGAATTTATTTTGATTATGGAATTATTATCAAGCCGACCTACAACTCATGTAGGCTCAAAAGCCCAACAGTCGCATCTATTCACCCACCAACGTTGTGTATAAAATAAGAGGACTTTTCCTCATTTAGACTCACTCATCTCATCACATCTCTCTCTCTCTACTGCGCAGATATGTGTCTCTTCTCTACTGCGCTGAAATGGGTCTCTCTCTCTCACACATGTGAAGCCAGAAGTTGTTGAATTTGAAGCTGCAACTGCAGAAGTAAAGATTGACTTGCGTGGCCTAGAAGATCTCCTCTTTGGAACTGTGTTGTAGGTTCATCTGAACCTCCTTTGAAAGCCGCAACTTTTGGTGGTGGAATGAAGTCAATCCGACAAACGGTTTGCAAGATATCGACTGCCCTAGTTTGAAGCCGGAAACTGCTGAAACTGAAGCTGCAACTGCAGAAGTAAAGATTGACTTGCGTGGCCTAGAAGATCTCCTCATCTGAACTGCGCTGTAGGTTCATCTAAACCTCCTCTAGAAGCCGAAACTTTTGGTGGTGGAATGAAGTCAATCCGACTGTCGGTTTGTGAGATATGGTTTGCCCTAGTTTGATAATGAAGCCACTAATGCTGATGCTACTGATCTAGGGTTTGCTACTGCTGATATGAATCAGATTTATTGTACTATTTCTCTCTGCTGAATTATTGGAGATAAAAGAAGATTTGATCAAAGGGTTTCCCCACACATTGTGGGGTTTGTCCCTGGCTAGCCGCCACATCTTGTGTCTCTTGTCTTGGCTTGTTTTCTGTCGATCATTTAATGTTCTATCTGCACTTTACTTTATGTACATGTGATTACTAATCGATGGAATATAATAAGAAAAAGAAGTAAACTGTTATAAGCATAGAACATACCATAACTTAACACTTAAGGATGTATAAAAGATTAAGTATTTCTCTAGAATATGTAAAATAAT
The DNA here is from genome assembly GCA_031772625.1 of Pinus tabuliformis. Classification (NCBI taxonomy): domain Eukaryota; kingdom Viridiplantae; phylum Streptophyta; class Pinopsida; order Pinales; family Pinaceae; genus Pinus; species Pinus tabuliformis. The sequence goes on along the minus strand of CM062820.1, from coordinate 217,243,722 downwards.
GATTAACATCTAGTATAATCTCTGGAAGAAAAAATTGTAACTTGGTAATCAAGTTCCATCCTTAGGAACTTAGATGAATGAAGGAAGATTCAAGTGGAGATGGACCATAAGGATATTTATATTTGGATGAGAAGGTCATCATAAGGAGGTAAGTCTATTTTTAGTTATTGTTGGTTATCTAGTTAATACATTATTTTTCTACTTGGAAGAATGTTGCAGGAATACATGATGAAAATTGAGGCAAGTTTAATTGTATGGATGGGATGTATGAAGTATGTTAAGGAAGGATCAATATCTGTTACCTAGAAACTATGAAGTCAAGATATGTTCAATTTGGGATTATAAGGTAATTGCGTGAGAAGATAACCTAAAGGTCAACAAGGGAGATAAATTTCATGTAGAAGCTATGATCAACTTGACAGAAAGACTCAATGTAATGCCTTCATGATGTCCAGATGAAAGTGATGAACAAGAGAAATGACATGGATCCCATCACAATATTGAAGAGTGAAGATGGCTCCATGATACCTCGAAAGAAATAAATATCGATGCAAAGGAAAGAGGGAGCCATGTAGATATGAAGAACAAGTAGTAGATACTCTTATGGAGACAAGCTATAAGGCTTGTGGTGTCGACTTACCAAATAGAAAGGAAGTCCGGGATCTCCTCTAAATCTGAGAGGGAGTAAAGGAGTCTCCTTGGATAAGATAAAGGATCTATTATCTAATCAAAAGGAGAATAGGGATATCCTCTTTGGTTGACAGGGGTTGATGTTGGACATCACATGTGCATTCTCTTCTTCAGGTGATCAAAAGAGAATGACGATGGATTGGATAAGAATCTATGGTTTCCTTGAGGATATATAATCCAAGAAAGGAAAGGTAGCAACTCTCTTTGAGGATAAGACAAGTATCCAAGAGAATAGTGGTCGAAAAGAACCGATATTCTTTGAGGGATCAGGATTAGAGATTAAATATAAGAATAGTCCTAAAATGGCATACCTTGTGAACATCCAAATGGGGTATGTGCCTTGTAGAGGTAATGTGGTATCACAAGTAAAGCCTCCCAACATAATTCTCTTGAATGAAGTAGAGCTTCTCAAGTTAGCCCTCAGTGACAGTGTTGGTTATAATGATGAGGCTTACATTTGGCTTATCAATTTGACTCTTCCTATGATAATTCTTCAGTTTGAGAATGATGTTTTATTGATTGTACAGTTATGAATACCGCCCTAGTTAAGAGGGAGTGTTGAAAATGTAACTAGTTTCGGTCTTCATAATTGTTTTTGTACTCATTCAATACATATCCTATGTAACAAACAAAGAAGAAAAAAAAATATTATTATTAAAGCATGGGTTTCATGCTTTTTATTGATAGTCTTATAGGTAAAATCATGTTCTTCATGCTTCTATGGTTTTTTAGGTTTTAGGATTTATTGTCATGAGTCAAAGAAGTCAACATCATGTTTATAAGACCTTTTTGGGCAAAATGTAATTGGAAAACGAATTATTTTTTAGTCTAGAAAGTCCTAGAAACTCCAAAAATACAAGTCGGCCTTGGCAGCTTCAAGTCAGCCTAAAGGAGGGAATTCAACCCCTTAGAAAGTCTATATAAAGGAGAAGTGTGACCTCATTTGTCACTCACTCACCAAGAAATTATGTTAAAGAGTGAAACGAGGGTGAATTCACCTTCCTAGAAACCCCTCCTTGATGGCTCATCACTCCATTAGTCTACCCTTGATGGCATCCTCCTTCACCTCAAAAATTAGAATTTGTGCTTACCTTCAAATAGCCTTTCTTTAAGTCGGTGTCATCTTCAAGTCGACCTCATTTACAATTTGGCCCCATTGGTGAAAAGACATGAATCTTGACCCCACGTTAACCACTATAAATATATCATAAGCCCCCCTCATTTTTCTATCTCATCATCACACTTTTTCTTATCTTCTTGGATTCGATAACTCTGAAAATACAGGAATTTCTTCACACATGCAAGGAATAAGGAGGAAAAAACTACACATAGCTGAAAATCTGAACTGTCTGCCATTTTGACTAATGATGAACAACATTGACTTTGAATTTATGAGCATATTTTGACTTTCATCTTATGGGAATATTTCTATTTGCGCAGACCGCATTCATTGGCACATTAAATGAGGAATTATGGGAAGGTTGACCAACATTGACTACAAACATTGACAGCAGATGGTTAACCAAAATTTGAATCTTCTCTCTGTTTTGGGTTGACTTTGACATGTTGAAAAGATTCAGTTTCTTGTTGCATTGAAAAAATTAATTGGAGGATATTTGATTGTTGTTTGACTACAATTGACTAGATTGGTCAGGGAATATTGTTTGTTGTTGACTGATCTCAGATTTGTAGACTTTGACAGATCAGATTGGGCCTCTTGTTTTGGATATTTGTTGGTCATCATTGTACTTAATTGGATTTTCTCTTTCTGTTGAACATTTGATATTGATCAATAAGAAGGATTGGTTGGGTTTTCCCCTTTTGAGGTTTTTCCCTGGCATTAGCCTGAATCTCTGTGTTCATTGTCTTGGCTTGTCTTCTTGTGCATATTGTATATGATGTTCTATCTACAATTACTGTCAATGATGTTATAAACTAAATTCTAAGTGATTGTTATTGAATTCTAAAGTGATTTATATTGGAATCTGAAGTAGAATTGATATTGGGCTAATAAGAGATTGAAGTCATTTCCGCAAGCATAGAACATACCATAAAAATTAACTTGGTATTAGAGCTAAGGTGAAGACAAAGCCCAAAGAAGAAGTAAGCAATCATTGTTGGAATATTTGCTACTATTAAATAAGGGATGTTTGACAAGTCTCCATGGATACCTCTTATTTCAAGATTGAGGATAATCTCAATGAAAAATCATATTATCATGCCTAGAAGATGACTCTTGATTTGACCTTGGAAGAACATGAAGTGTTGGATTATGTGAAAGGGAAAGTGGTGGAGCCTCCTTCAAATGCACCTACTGCTGCTAGAATGAAGTATAGAAAAGGTGAGGTCAAAGCTAAGAAAATCTTAGTTGACTCCATTCAAAAGCATTTAATCTCTTATATTTATAATTTGGGAACTTCCAAGGAAATGTATGATAAGTTGATAGGGATGTTCAAAGTCAACAATGCAAATCAAATCCTCTTTCTTAAGAACAAGTTAAGGGATATCAAGATGGACAAAGGGGAGTCTATACACACTTATTTCATGAGAATAACTCAAGTAAAAAATGATCTACTTTCTATTGGAGAAGTATGATTACAGACAGGGAACTCACCCTCATTTCTCTTGGTGGTCTTTCAAGATCGTGGGAAACATTTATCACCACCATTCTCAACAATGACAGGGTACTTGGTTTTGATGAGCTATTGTCTCAATGCACTCAAGAGGAAACAAGGATGATGGAGAGAGATAAGTCTTTCAATGGAAGTGAAACTACTACTTTCTCTACACATGCTATAAGGAGAAATGATGCTAGTCCATCTAGTTTTAAAAAGCAGGGTCAAGGATCCAAGAACGGATTCAAAGGAAAAGGAAAAGGAAGATGCTACAATTGCAACAAGGTTGGTCACTATGCTAGAGAATTTCCTAACAAGAAGAATCCTCCAAGAGACAACAACAATGATCAAAGAAAAACAGGTCTAACAACAAAGGAAAGAGGACTATTCCTACTGCTCGAGAAGGAAATCATCGATCTCCCAAGAGGACAAGAAATGCCAGGTATGATGAAAATAATGTTGTTGAAAAGCAAGATGAATATTATCTCATTTCTTCTTTATCTACTATCTCTCCTCCAGAACTTTGGATGATTGGTTAATTGATAATGGAGTCTCAAGGAATTTCATTGGATATAAGGAGGTTCTTTCAAATTTAGTTGAGAGGAAGACTAATTTAAATATTATTTTTAGAGATAATGACACCTACCCTGTGAAAGGGATAGGAATTTTTATTCATCACTTGAACTATGGTCAAACCATACATATTCAAGATGTTTTCTATGTGCTCAATTTGAATAAGAATTTGGTGTATATTTATGTGATGGAAGACAAAGGCTTCAAGGTATCTTTCATTGATGGAAAGGTACATGTATGGAATAGGAAATTTAAAGATTATTTTACTCTGGGGTTTAGGGTTGATGGTATTTATCAAGTTGGTGGAATTCCTTTAGGAGATTTGACAAATGACACCTCTATTTAATGTGAGTTATGACACTGGATATTTTCTCACTTACATTACAAAGCCTTACCTGGGGTAAGGAAAATGGTTATAGGGATGCTCAAGTTTCAAATGAATCATGAAGGAGTTTTTCAAGGTTTTGCAACTAGAAAATATACAAAGGGACCATTCCCTTCTAGTGAGAGCAAGACATATTATATTCTTCAATTGATACATTCTGACATGGTTGGTCCTTTGCCTGTGACTTCACTGGGAGGATACTTATACCATGTGGTATTTGTGGATGATTTCTTTGGTAATACTTGGATTTATTTCCTAAAGAATAAGGATCAAGTATTTAATGGTTTTGTTTTTTCAAAGCATGGATGGAGAATCATACAGGAAATAAGATCAAGACTTTGAGAACTAATAATGAAATAAAGTATGAATCTAATGAATCCAATGAATTTTGTAGAGAGGTGGGTATTAGGAGGGAGACAATCGTTCCATATAATATACAACAAAATGGAGTTGTCAAGAGAAATAATTGAACTATTATGGAAGCCACTCATGCCGTGATTTATGATCAAGATCTACTGAAGTGCTTATGGGGAGAAGATGCGAACACTGTTGTGAACATTAAAAATAGGGGTCCTCATCAAAGCTTGGGTTTCAAGACACCCGAAGAAGTATTCACTTGTAAGAAACCTGATGTTACTCATTTTAAAATCTTTTGTTGTGTTGTATATTTTCATGTACCAACAGAGAAAAGGAACAAGTTGGAAGCCTGTGGGAAGAAAGGTGTATTTTTTGGATATAGTGAAGATTCAAAGGCATGTTGAATTTATGTACCTGGTCAAAGGGATGTGGAAGTAAGTAGAGATGTTAATTTTGATGAAGACACTGCCCTGGGAAAATCAAGGGATCTCCCTATCATAAGGAAGGATGATGATGCTACTAAGATTAAATAAGAACCTTCAATGGATGAGCCCATGCCCAATGTTAATGGTTTGATGGATCCACTTGATCCACCCCCTTGTGATCTCTATACCTCAAAGAAAATACCAATATGGCTTCGGGGTACACTTCAAGATGCTGAAAACCATGTTTCTCCTAGAGGGACATTTCAGGAAAGTAAGAATCCCACCAGGTATCAAGGATACTTGGATTCCATGAGTATTATCATTCAGATCGAAACCTTGTACTTTCAAAGAAGCTGTGAATCACCAGGTATGGAAAGATGATATGGCTGAGGAATATGAGTCAATCTTAAAGAACAATGTCTCGAAAGTGGTTCCTAGACCAAAGGACAAGTTTGTGGTCACTTCGTAATGGATCTACAAATTAAACATGGAGCTGATATAAGTGCAGAAAAATATAAGGCAAGGTTCATAGCTCATGGCTTTTTTCAAGAGGTAGGAGTTGACCATGATGAGATATTTGCACCTTTTGCTCGATACACCACTATATAGTCCATAATTTCTTTTGCTGCAAATCAATGATGCAACCTGCATCAAATGGACGTCAAGACTACATTCTTACATGGCTCACTTACAGAAGAAGTATACTTGGAACAACCTTAAGGGTTTTAAGAGAAAGATAGAAGGACACATGTATGTAGGTTGAAGAAATCCCTCTGTGGGTTAATGTAATCACCTAGGACTTGGTATGAGAGGATTGATAACTATCCTATGAAGTTGGGATTTACAAGAAGTCATGCTGATCCAAACTTATACTTCAAGGTTGAAAAATACATGCTACTTATTTTGGTATTTTATGTTGATGATCTATTTCTTACTAGTGCAAACCCTCTCATTCATCAATGTAAGAGGGAGTTGAATTCCAAATTCGAGATGAAAGACCTAGGGTTGATGCATTACTTCCTAGGCTTGGATTTCTGGAAAAATCCAATTGATATTTTCCTCTCTCAAGGAAAATATATTGTGAAGCTATTAGAAATATGTGGCATGGTAGAATGATTTGACTACATCGATGGAACTAAATTTCAAGAAGCTATGTGGAACTGCTGTTGGTCCATATTTGGAAAATCCTGCTGAATATAGACAACTTGTGGGAGCTTTGATGTTCTTTGTGAAAACACGACTAGAAATATGCTTTGTTGTTAATACATTGAGTCAGTTTAGGGTTGAGCCTCATTATATACATTAGGTTGCTGCAAAGAATATTTTGACATATCTTCATGGTACTATCAACCATGGAATAAGGTACACTACCGAGGATATGAGACTACATGGATAAATCGATATCGATTGGATGGAAGTGTGGAGGATAGAAAAAGCACATCTGGGTGTTGCTTCTCTTTGGGATCTGCTTCAATTTCATGGATGAGCTGAAAAAAAAATGTTCTACTAAGCACCACTGAGGCTAAATATATTTCACCTAGTATGGATTGTTTTGAATCCATTTGGTTGAGGAAACTATTTAGTGAGTTATTTGAGCATGCGTTGGATACCACTACCATTTATTTTGATAATCAAAATGGTATTTTCCTTTTAGAGAATCCCATGTTCCATAACCCATCCAAGCACATTGATTTTAGGTACCACTTTATCCAAGATATGGTACAACAGGGAGCAATAAGGCTCTAACACATCAAGATAGATGAACAGGTTGTTGACATCCTCCTTGTTATAGACATTTTTGGGCACTGCAACCCCAAGCATAAAATGTCCATAAACCAAGGGCTCGTAAGTCCCTAAAAGTGTTGTTCCAACCCCTAAAGGAACAAGGTCAACTGATTACAACTTCTCCCAGAAGTTCTCCATGAAAAACTACTCAGAACTGGTCAAAACTGGATCATTTCACCTGCTCCATAGGCAAAGTGCGTTGCATCTCACGTAAGTACACTCAGTGGGTGCGTTGCATTTCAAAAAGCCCTTCTATGGGGTGCGTTGGGCGAGAAGAGACAAATGGCAGTGTCAATCTGCGAGGTGGAAAAGCATGGAATCTTCCAGAAACTTATCCTGTGACACTTGCCCCTCTGAATTCGACCAGGGATGAGTAAGAGATCATCAATCTCCAAGTGGAAGCAAGAACTATCAGAGGGAAGACACTAATCAAATCACAAGCTGACTCATCTCCCTTACAGACATCTATATATGGATCCCTCATCCCAGAGATCCAGAGGCTGGAATTTTGCATCTTGTAAGGAATTGCTGTTGGTTTATTGGTGTGAGATCATAGTGTTGGGTGATCTAAGCTTGTCATGAGGTGAAGAAGGGCTTCTTCTTGCTGAGAGGATGATGCTGGGTCAGAACAACTGGTTGTAACTCTCTTGGCTCTTTCTTGATTATCAATAAAGCTATTCAAGTTTTCCTCCATACTCTTGTGTGATTTACGTTTTATGCATTTGTATGGTCAATTTACATCTGACCCTAGATCGTTTATGATAATAGATCCATGTTCTCGTATAGTATTGTGCTGCTTTGATTCTACAAGTACTCTGTGAAGCTGGGTATACAAGGAAGCAAGTAGCAAAGGACTATCAGAAGAGAGAGGAATCGAACAAGGAGACAAGCGCAAGACAGAGGTTGGTCTCCTTTATTCTTCTCTCATCTATCTCTCATAAAGGAAAATGAAAGTAGTCTTTACTTTGTTTGTTTCTAAGGTAGCCACTAGCCTTAGTGGGATTAGCAGTTCTGCATAGACACTTTTCCCTGTAACAAAATGGCGACTCCACTGGGGAGCGACTAGGTTGTTTGTTTATCTACATTTGTTTACTTTATAAACTTACAGACAGAGCCTGAAGTTGAGCCAGGTAGCCTTTGAACTGCATTTGCTCTGCAAATGCAAAGTAGATAAATGCCGCTTCAGTCAATCTCCGGGTTTTGTTTATGAATTAAACAACTGATTTACAAACTCTCTAATTGCCCTTGTGGTGGCTCTAGTAACCTCCTTGGATCTACCCCTGTGATTGATTTACTGATTACCACTTGCTCGGCCAAAATCCCTGAACTGAATTGCAAACTGTGACCCGGAACCCAATCAAAGTCTCGTTTCTGGTCCAGCGCACTGTCTGTTCTGTGAATATCAAATTCAGCGCACTTCCCGAGTGTAGTAGGTGCGCTGCATTTAAAATTCACTGTGTTACAGGTGCGCTGATTAGACTAGGCATTGTTCCTAAATTTTGGTTTCTGTGTTCACTCTTTTCAGATCTATTCAAGAGTTTTGCTGCCTGTAGTCAGCACACCTCTGTTTAAACCCCTTTCCTTGCTGATATTCCACCTCCATTGTGCAAAGAACTGTAAATGTTTTTATGTATTTGTTGAGTCATTTTCAGTTCTCCATTACAAAGAAGTAGCATAATTGTACTGTCGTTTCTTGATTTGAAAGTGTTGCAAGTGTTGTTTTCAGTCATAGAAGAGAGTCTGATTGCTCTTGATAGTCGATTACCCTGTTACTATTGTATTTGGTCTGAATTAGTAGTTTTTCCTAGTGTCGAAAGCAAGTTTTCATTTCCAAATCGCAAAGTGTTGTCATTGTCATCATTTTGATTTTGAAAAGAAACTTGTTAGTAATTGTCGCTTTGAAAATAATTCAGATTTGCGCATTAGCTTTCTTTTTATCATTCACATATTAAGAAGGCTGAAAACAAATACATGCATGTGCATTTGCATTTGGACTGTTTGATTGGTTTGATTTAGGATAGTGCATATAGTGTGTGCTCTATGCTCTTTGCTAAAAGAAGGCCGTCTCTCTTTCCTTAGTAGCTAGGATTTTCATTGCACCAAGAAGATAAAACGACTGTTTATCATCTTAGATTGCATTTTAGGAATTGTACATCTACATCACGCGGTGAACCTGAAAGGAAAATTTCTTAAGCAAGATCAACCATAAAATAAATTTAATGAATCTAACAACGCTTTGGAACCTAACGCACAACATCTAGAAGTCTAGGCTAGAGACGTATTCCGGCGTCGTAAAGCCTGGTAACTATTGTTTTCACTGTTGGTTGGGTGATTCCTCCACTTTCAGATGATAAGTGCCAGTACGGACTTGTGCTCCCACGTACTGTCGAGTATATTTTGGGAGACCACAATAGGCTTAATCCTTTATCCATAGGAAGCCGTGTCTGCCGCCCTATCGATCGCAATGCACTGAACACAGCATTTGGGAAGATTGACTGCCGTACCGTAAAAAGTATTCTGCAGTTTTGCGATTGGTTTGGTAATCCCTCTACCTAGATTTCTAGAGCAGTCCCTTTTGTTCCTTTTCAGACTCCTTAACGGAAAAGGTCCATCTGAGCACTTGTCACTTCAGGCTCATTAAAAATCGAAGGCGACTAGAGTCATATTTTGTTTTTTCTCGACTCTTTAAAATTGAAACAAAAAGTTGTGTCAAAGCATCTAAAATTTATTTTAAACGGAATAATCATCACCTTTCCTACGTTGGTCTTAGGTTGAGAAAATGGAGTCCACCAACCAAGGAGTTCCCCTTGGAGGAAATCCTAGTCCCTTCTCCTCTTGGGGAGATGTTGGTGCACCCCATATGGCCACATTTTCGCTTCCAGGATTGAAAATCGGCTTGCCCATATGGCTTTTCTCAACCTCCGTCGTTCAGTACACCACGATTCCTGAACAATCGAGTCAGCAACTAGACAATTCCAGAGTTACCCCCCAACCCTCTACTTCGTCCAATTCTTCCTCTCCTCCTTCCCCTTCGCTTGATGAGGCTGATAAAGCCAACAATCAAGTACTTGAGAAGAAGAAGGAAAAGAAGAAGAAAGAGAAGAAGAAGAAGGAGCCAGAGGCGAAAGGGGGCAACCGAGTGTCGTCTAGCGAAAATCCACACACTGCACCGACCAGGCCTAAATCTCCATGTGTCATTTGCAAAGGAGACCACTATCATAGAGATTGTCCCTGCATCCCTCGGATCTTAAGGGACTGGTCTCCTCGTTTGCACAACCCAGTGTCGTCAACCTCTGATGATCATGTTGAAAACACACCGTCGACTAGTGAAAGTGAAGCTCCTGGACAAAAAGGAAAGTACAAATTTCCTTGTAAACTGTGTGAAGGCGATCACGCCGTCCACCGTTGTCCCTTCTTAGACGAGGCTAAAAGAGTTTTGGACGATCGTCTGGTTTCACCGTTACGACTTCCTCCTGGATATAAGAAACTCTTGCCGAGTCCGTCACTAGTTGAAAATCCAGCTGACCCGCCCAGGTGGTCGGCCGAAGCGTCTATCATTGAAGATAAGCCATTTGAACCATACCAGACGAAAGCCAAAAGGTCAAGGCGGCAGTTGACCCGGTCTTGCCTTCAGAGGTTCCATCTTCAGATGATACAGTCACCGAAGAGAACAAGGATGACACCGTCCAAATTCTTTTCGTAAACACAGACTCCGATGAACATGGGGGCAATTTACCCATTCCTTTACCGCAGGAAGGAAGTTCGTCAGAGTCGTACCTGGCCGTCTATTCGGTCCCACCTCCAAGCAACCTAGTTGTTTCCTTCGACTGGAATCAGCTAGGCAAACCCCGTTTACCGGCTAGTGTACCATTCCGAATCATTGCTCAAATATATAGAATGGTTATGGCTAGTACCATCATAGATGAAGGGGCTTCTGTGAGTATCCTTTCCTCGACTGCTTGGAAAGCGCTTGGTTCGCCATCGCTTTTGCCTGAGATGAGAAATCTAACAGGCTTTGACAAAGGAACCAGTCGATCGTTAGGGATCCTTCCCAATGTGCCCATAACATTGAGAGGGAAAACCGTTCACATGAACGTAATGGTAGTCCAAGGACCCCTGGATTATAATCTACTCCTTGGACAAGACTATATTTATTGCATGGGAGCGATTGTCTCCTCACTCTTTAGAGTAATGTGTTTTCTGCACGAAGGAAGAGTGGTCAAGCTCGTAGACCAGCTTTCATTCCCCGGTTCACGCATAGCAAATAGTCATATACCATCCCTGAATGGTCTATTCACACAAGGAATGTCTCATCAATCCCCAGTCCGTCCACCTGATGAGCGCGAGTGATTCGGGGGACATGACTGAAACCCAGGGGGCATGCACCCTGGTCTGGTTTGGCAGGAAAACTTTAGGTATAGGATAGGTTTCCGCGAGAGATATATGACTAGTCTGACACTCCCATCCGTGATTGGAAAAGGGGGTTAGGCTGGAATAAGATTCCCTTGTCAAAGTTATGTGGGTGGAGACGTCTGCGCCACTTTGTCTATTTCGGTAGGCATCGCTGAAGAAGTGTTTTGTTTTGCGCTGCGGATAAAACAATCTTTGGTAGCCTGAAAGAGGTAAACCTTTCTTGATAAAACAAATGTTTTAACGGTAGTTTGAAGGGTGACCTTGAAACTCTATTTTATACCTGGGGGCATGCAAACCTTTTGGCGTGCAAGTGAAGAGCGACTATTTATTTTTTAAATTTGTAGGTCCTCTAACCCTTAAACTCGTAGGATTGGTCGTTTCCTAACTTTCATAAAGAAAGGATGTGGGGCAAAGCTTTTAAATAATGCCGTTTTTATATATGAGACATTCTTATTATACGACTGGATTAATCGAGCAGTTTTAGCACATAGTTCAAGCTCGTTAAAAAATAAACATAAGTCATGAGCAAATGTTTCTCCCTGCGTTTAAGCTCATTAAAAAATGAACTAATTCTCGGTAAATAACCATCGTGAATGTAGTACTTCAGCCTTTAAAGCCTTGGTCATGTTCTCATCATCACCTCCACTTTGTATTGGCCGATCATTCACCTCCACTTGATTGTTTACCCCTTTTGAGGAACAACTGCGAAGAGTGATTCTATTAGCCATCCTTGTAACACTACCGTGATTGGGAAATTCCGAGCCTTACCTGGAATCAACTGCTACCCGAATTTATCACTCGTTCCTCAAAAAACGAGTCTCCTTTAAGCTCTTTTCAACTAACTCGTAAAATATGAAAAGATTGCCGAGCCATTGGCCTCTCCAGCTCGTTAAAGTGACCGGAAGTGCTATCCCTCCTCTAGATTTTAATCTTTTTGGACCTGAGGGATTATTACACAAAAAGATCGAGCGCTTGCTTTGTTCGGCTCGTTAAAAGTACCGAAAATTCATCCCTTCTGTATTGTTTTATACTTTTTCGGACCCAAGGGATTAGATGACGAAAAAGGATTTTTGGAGTTTCCTTTATGTCCCTTTTCAGACTCTCTAAAATTGAAAAGTACCGAGTTATCTTTGTCGTTAAAATCGTTAAAACCTAATAGCAACAAACTTGTCCATAGCAGACAAGAACGAGTTTCAATATCGCTAGGCTCGTTAAAACATAGCGATGGGTTTGCCCGAAGGGAAAATTATAGAACAAGCATATGTTATCCTCCTCAAGCTTGACAAAAATAAAGAGGTACTAGTCAGCAATTACTGGAGAAAAATTGGGAAGAAAACTTGAAGAAACTTTGTTGGTAGCAAGTTGCTCTTGAACATGACACTCTCACTCCGCATCCGAGTCGGGTTGGGTTGTTTCATTCACCGGTCACATCACCATGGTCACATCACACCATCCACATTTGGGGTTAATGCTACCAATCCATCATGTCAGTGTCGCTGATATGTTCAAGAGAAGTCATTTAGAGAATTCACCTGTGTCTCACCCACTATAATACATATTCTTTCATGACTGCCACCCTGAACCTTATATCACCAGATCGTTTTCACCTCCATTAAAATCATTTGCTCCGTTCTGTGTCATTGATGTGGGATTCACTAAGGCCCTCCTATGACGGATCGCTTCTTGTCGACATCAGCTCATTATCCAAGAAGTCGATCTAGGGACAACCCTTTCAGTACTTTGAAACTTGCATGCCTCAATGGCAAGTTTCTCACTTCCGGCGACGGGTTTACATCAATGGCCTTCAACCGAAAGATTTTGCGTGGTGTTCGAAACCAAGTCCTTTATTCACACCACGTGAATTGTACTGTAGTACCTTGAGGGTCATCATCATTATCGGTGATTCCTCTCACGCCTGTTAACAACTTACATCATTGGCTGGTAATCAGGCGATGTCTTTCCATGTTCGACTCCAGAACATCTCTCACATGGATCGACTTGTACTTTGAGTGAAGATCGAACGAGATTGAAGACCCCGGATCTAGTTTCATCCATCTGGGCTGCGATATATATTCAGGAAATAAAGACATCAAATGTACATCATTGCTGCACAGATAATCATCCAATCTATGGGATGATGGCTCTACCAGAATCATCAGTCTACACTCAGACGATTGTCTGTCCTATGTACATGAAAATGAATTTATAAAGCTGAGCATGGGGATGCCTGCCTCAACTAGATCATGAAAATATTATGAAGATAATGTATTGTATTGTATCTTATTACAGGTCTCCTTCCAGCTTGAAAGAACTTCAAATCCTCATGATAAAGCATTTCACCCGACATCAAAAAGATTAAACGACCTCATGCTTTAGGGGGCAACTGTTATAGACATTTTTGGGCACTGCAACCCCAATCATAAAATGTCCATAAACCAAGGGCTCCTAAGTCCCTAAAAGTGTTGTTCCAACCCCTAAAGGAACAAGGTCAACTGATTACAGCTTCTCCCAGAAGTTCTCCATGAAAAACTACTCAGAACTGGTCAAAACTGGATCATTTCACCTGCTCTATAGGCAAAGTGCGTTGCATCTCACCTAAGTACACTCAGTGGGTGCGTTGCATTTCAAAAAGCTCTTCTATGGGGTGCGATGGGTGAGAAGAGACAAATGGCAGTGTCAATCCGCGAGGTGGAAAAGCATGGAATCTTCTAGAAACTTCTCCTGTGACACTTGCCCCTCTGAATTCGACCAGGGATGAGTAAGAGATCATCAATCTCCAAGTGGAAGCAAGAACTATCAGAGGGAAGACACTAATCAAATCACAAGCTGACTCATCTCCCTTACAAACATCTATATATGGGTCCCTCATCCCAGAGCTCCAGAGGCTGGAATTTTGTATCTTGTAAGGAATTGCTGTTGGTTTATTGGTGTGAGATCATAGTGTTGGGTGATCTAAGCTTGTCATGAGGTGAAGAAGGGCTTCTTCTTGCTGAGAGGATGATGCTGGGTCAGAACAATTGGTTGTAACTCTCTTGGCTCTTTCTTGATTATCAATAAAGCTATTCAAGTTTTCCTCCATACTCTTGTGTGATTTACATTTTATGCATTTGTATGTTCAATTTACATCTGACCCTAGATTTTTTATGATAATAGATCCATGTTCTCGTATAGTATTGTGCTGCTTTGATTCTACAGGTACTCTGTGAAGCTGGGTATACAAGGAAGCAAGTAGCAAAGGACTATCAGAAGAGAGAGGAATCGAACAAGGAGACAAGCGCAAGACAAATGTTGGTCTCCTTTATTCTTCTCTCATCTATCTCTCGTAAAGGAAAACGAAAGTAGTCTTTACTTTGTTTGTTTCTAAGGTAGCCACTAGCCTTAGTGGGATTAGCAGTTCTACATAGACACTTTTCCCTGTAACACTCCCGAAGCCTTTTGGGGAAGGCCAAGTTCTTAGCCCTCTAAGACAAACTTGGACACGTGGAAAGAACCTCCCATGAGGGTCCCACTTGCGTTGGCATTGAGCTCTGGGACCTCCTAGGGGCTTGGGGTACTTCTTGGAGCTATATGAGCATAGGGTGAGTGGTTCACCTTGGGCTATGGAGTACATACCCCAGCATGAGAGCATAGGGTGAGTGGTTCATCATCCCCTATGGATTACACTATATGAGAATAGGGTGAGTGGATCACCTTCCCTTGTGGATACCCCAACATACATCTTACCCTTGCAATATGGGACTCTTGGGAAGTACCTCTCATTTGGCCAATGAGTTGGGAAAAGTGGTTAGGGTTAATTATTACTACCGATGGATGTGTTAGGTACTACTTTATTCCCTATGACTAGGATGCATGATGTTCAACAACTTGATCACTAAGGATCAAGCCTGGTAGGGGTTCTACCCCTGGACACGAGGACTTGCCTCTGTCATTCTTGGTGAGGGTGACAGGGTCTTATGACCCACCCTCTTTCAATCATTTCTTATTGGTATATGATATCAATCTTCAACAAAGACAATACATGTTGTAGAGATGGTGCATGATGATCGTGATGGATATTGACAGTTGGAATTACTCCCTAGTTGAGAGGGAGTGTTAGAGAGTGTAAATAGGGGCTAATTCCCCTTCCTATAAGCCCCTCCTTTGATGGCTCATTACTCCATTATACTACCCTTGATGATATCAAATAGTCTTTCTTCAAGTCGGCCTCATCTACGAGTTGACCCCATTGGTGAAAATACATGACTCTTGACCCCACATTAACCATTATAAATATATCATAAGCGTTGAAAATTGTAACTAGGTTCGGTCTTCATTATGACATGTGTAATTATGATTTTATGTATTTGATGGAAAGGAATTTTATTTTTAGTTAAGGCTCCCATTGTGAGTCTTTAGGATGAGTCATCATGTCTCAAAATTCTATTGAGTCAATATGGAAGACCCTTATTTGGCATGTTATATATTTATATAAGTCATTAAGATACCCTCCAAGACCAAGCTCAAACTCACCTTCAATTCAGCCTAAGGAGGATTCTAGAAAGGACATTTCGACCTATAACTCAGTCAAGTTAGATTATTTCTCATGGGAAACCACCATCTTGACCTCCATTTGAGGAAAACAATTTCGGTCAAGGAAATTTGATGAGAAATAGTGCACATATCACAAAAGGAGAAGTCTTATCATCAAGTGAAGAAGGAGGAATATAATCGAGTTCATTTGGATCTATTTTAGGGCTAAACTCTTCCACACATAAGATATTTCAGAATTGTCTATTGCAAAAAGGGTCGAGGTACTACAATCATCTTAAGAAGGTGGATTTGGGAAGGAATCAAGTAAATCCTCAAGCCTAGTTGAGGAAGGTTAGTATCTCTCCCAAGCGAAGAAGGTTGAAGGTCAATGTTTCTCGAGGATTGAATTTGGGGCTTCTAAAGTAGGGCCGAAGAGTTGTAGGTCTGATTCAGGAACCCAAGAAAAGGAGGCAAAGATCTGAAGGGTAGCTGAGGAAGAAGGAAGTAGGCAATTGATCATTGTTGAGTTAAGTAATAATAAGAGGTCAAAATAAGAAGCTTGGTGACTTGGTCTTGGAGAGGTCAAATAGGTCAAGGGTCTAGGTCTTGGTATTCGTCAATTGAAGCCTCTATAAGAAAAATAATTCATTTGGGTTTTCCTCTCAAGTTGGAGAGGTTCTGGCCCTGGATGATCACCTACATTATGTGTCTCTTATATATTTATTTTTTATGCATTGGTAGTTGTTTTATGAATAACACAATAATAATCTAAGTAAAGAGAAGATCCTAATCTAAATAAGTAAAAAACATTCACAAGTAGTTATCATTAGAAGAGAAATCACCTAATGTTGATGCCCTATATTTCTCAACATGGTTTCAAAGCTAAGGTGGCAAAGTCAAGGAAGGGCATCTTATCAAGGAACACTCAAGGATAAAATCTTGAGAAAAGACACCAAAGCAAATCTAAGAAGATCATCTTGGAGTAAAGATCTACAAAGAAGTATCAAAACCATAGATCAAAGAAGAAGTCTACACCAACATAAGTCTTGGGATCCTCAAGTCATCAAAAGGACCACAAAGAACCTACTCAATATGAAGGGACTTATAAATCAAGTTTCTTACTAGAGAAGCAATATCAAGGTCGTTGTCATCATATTCAGAAGCTCTAAGGCAATTTCCTCTCGTTGAAGCAAGGAACCTACCATTGAAGAAGATCATCCAAGAAGAATCAATACATCATCAAGAAGTCATCATTATCAACAAGGACAACACAATCAAGGCATCTAAGGTGATCTTCTTCTGTGTGGAGTCAAGGATCACTCTTGAAGAGACATATCTTCATCAAGGATAAGTTCTCTATCATCTATATTATCATCAGATTCAAGGAGGGAAAAAGTGGAAGAAGCATCTTCACAAGTAAGTATATTTATGTTTGAATATGTAAAAATGAATTTTTGCAAGGAAAGAAACAAATTAGTTGGAGCTTCAAACTATCTTGCATGTAATAAGAGGACATATTTAAATATCATTGAAAATGAGGTTATAGATAATGTCAAAGGATCTATCACCAAACCAGCGAAAGGAGATGCTCAAGCACTTGTAAAGTTTATGAAAGGGGAAGTGAGGGCTCAAAGGATTCTCATAGAATCCATCAAGGATCCCCTCATTGCATATGTATCTAAGCTTGAGACCTCAAAAGAAATATATGACAAATTGGAAGAGTTATTTTCTGTAAGCACTGCGGGAGAAGTTCTCTCTCTAAGGCAATAAATATACAAGCTAAGGATATAGAAAGTAGAAGGGGTAGCCTCATACTTTATGAGGATATATGAAATAAGGGACCATCTTCAAGATCTGGGTGAAATAATGTTTGACAATGAGATGACCCCTGTAGTACTAAATGCACTACCAGAGGAATGGGGTAAGTTTACTTCAAGTATTTATGGGAAGAAAGAAGCTACTCCATTCCAGGATATATGGTTTCTATGCAAAAGTGAAGAAACTAGGATGAAGGAAAAAACTGATGTAGGATCCAGTAACCAAAATCAAGCATATTCTTCTATGGCAAAGATAAGAGGAAAGTTTGGGAAATTTGGTCCACAGAAAAAGAAGAAGAACCTAAGTCTGGGAAATTTGGTCCTCAAAAAAAGAAGAACCTGGCTAAGGTTCAATGCTATGGATGTCAATAATGTGTGAATTACAAAATATATTTTCTTAATCTCAATAAGGACAATAACAAGAAAGGTAGAGAAGAATCCCATATCACCGAAGAAGTGGAGGAAGCTGAAGAAGAAGAAGTCCAAGAAAGAGGAAGTAAGGGATCTCTATTTTGATTGAAATAATCTTCCTCAATAGTTCTTTTCAAGTTCTTGTTTTCAATTTTTTATATTATATGTCTATCACGATTCACTAAGGAAAATGACAGAATGCATCATGGCATCATAGAATCATTAAAAGCAAGAACTCGTGATCATAAAGAAAAATAGCTGAAATAGAAGTCTATGACAGTCACCCATGGAAGAATATAGCTCTTTGTAACCTCATTAGAAGCATAAGTGGTACTTGTGGGAAAAGGGAAAAGTCATCTATTACAAGGCTCATCATACATCAGGTAAAAGGAAACATTTGTTGGATGAGGATACTGAAGATCCTCTATTGGAATATTCAAAGGAAGGTTCACCAATGAAAAGGAAGCAAGGGTTCCATCAAGAATTCCATATTATGGGAATTCATGAGAGGATGGTATGATGACAAAAGAGGTAAAGAAGATCAGGGGTTTGAAGTTCTTTCAATCAAGGAAGTTGTTGAAGGAATTCTGGATGACATAAAGGAAAATCTGGGTATGCATTATTGTATTTGATATTGTAGAGTCATGTCATATGGTTTCAAGTAACATGGATAAATGTTATATCTCGAGAGAATGATCAAAATAAAGGATCTCCTCCCTTGAAAGGATGTAGGAAGCCATGGGTCACACATTTTCTAGATGAAATAAACATAATATGTCCCCATATGAAAAATGAGGTGGTTGGAAAAATTAGAGGAACTATGACAGGAAGTTCCTAGAAGGAAATGTGTGAAGAAAGAAAGGAAGAGATCATGAAATATGCAACTATGGAAAAGGAAATCAACATCCAAGGACTGAGATATTTGACTAGGATATCTCCATGAAAGATATGAAGACTTTGATGAAGTCTGAAAAAGAAAGAGACCCTTGACAATATATATCTTTTGGAGATGTGTCAATGTGTATGCAGGATGTTGATGCGAACTAGAAGATGTCATGATGAAATACCATCACAAAGGTAATTTTGATTTAATGTTCATTCCTTATTTTTGAATGATATCTGGATGGGATTATGCATGGTTTCCAAGGGAAGAGCTATGGATATCTTCCACCATTGATGTCCATGTAGTAGGATAAAAGATCCTTAAGGAAACATGGCATGCTGGTTGATATGATATACAAATGGGTTACCAATATGACTCTTCTTATGAGAATTCTTCAGATTGAGAATGTCCAAGTACCTTGTATGGGTTATGAATACCTCCCTAGTTAAGAGGGAGTGTTGAAAAGTGTAACTAGGTTCAATCTTCATAATGACATGTGTGATTATGATTTTATGTAATTGGTGTAAAGAAGAAAATAAAATTATTGCAGAAAGGGCCGAGGTACTATAGTCATCTTAAGAAAGAAGATTTGGGAAGGAATCAAGTAAATCCTCAAGCCGAGTTGAGGAAGATTAGTCTCTATCCCAAGCAAAGAAGGTTGAAGGCCAAAGTTTCTCAAGGACCAAATTTAGGGATTCTGAAGTAGGGCCAAAGAGTTGTAGGTGTGATTCAGGAAGCCGAGAAAAGGAAGCAGTGATATGAAGGGTAGCAGAGGAATAAGGAAGAAGCATGCAATTGACCATTGTTGACTCAAGTAATAAGAAAAGGTCAAAATAAGAAGCTTGGTGACTTGGTCTTGGAGAGGTCAAATAGGTCAAGGGTTTAGGTCTTAGTGTTCTTCAATTGAAGTATCTATAAGGAGAAGAATTTGTTTGGGTTTTCCTCTCAATTTGGAGAGGTTTTGGACCTGGATGATAACCTACATTCTGTGTCCCTTGTCTCTTTATTTTTTATGCATTGGAAACTTTTTGATGAAGTATAACACAATAATAATCTAAGTAAAGAGAACATCCTAATCTAAAAAAGTAAAAATCATTCACAAGTAGTAATCATTAGAAGAGAAATCACCTAATCTTGATGCCCTAGATTTCTTAACAATAAGGCCTCATTTTTCCATCTCATCATCACACTTTTCTCTTATCTTCTTGGGTTTGATAGGTCATAAAATTACAGGGATTTCTTCATACGTTCAAGGAATAAGGAGGAAAAAATTATAGGTTGCTGAAAATTTGAACTTTTGCAACTTTGACCAACATTGAATTTGAATTTCTAAGTAGATTTTGACTTCGAACTTTTGGGAATATTTCTATTTGGGAAGGCCGCATTCATTGGCACACAAAATGAGGAATTTTGGATAGGTTGAAAAGTATTGACTGCAAACAGTTGACCAAAATTTGACTGATCTTCTCTCTACTTTGGGCTTACTTTGATCTGTTGAAAAGGCTGAGTATCTTGTTGCATTGACTAAATTAATTGGAGACTAATTGTTAAGTTTAGGTATGTTCTATGCTTAGAGAAATTTATTTCAATTTTCATAGTTAGCTCAATATATTATCTAGATTAGCAATCACATCAGCATTAAAGTAAACTGCAGATAGAACATAAACATAAATCGCAGAAGACAAGTCAAGACAAGAGGACACAAGATGTGGCACTAGCCAGGGACAAACCCCAATGCGGGGAAACCCTTGATCAATTCTTCTTATATGTTCTTCAATAGTTCAGTAGAGAGAGAGAGAGAGAGATAGTACATTTACAATAGAAGTCAACACTTCGACTTTCTAGATTCATCTCTACATGAGATCAGTTGAAGACATGCTGCTTCAACTGATTCTCCAAGGTGACTCCTTCACTTATCATTGTGTTGCATCTCGTCCACATGCTGCACCTCTCCATGCTGTACCACGCTGCACTCATCATCACAGTGCTAGACCTAATGACCATGCTATGCACTTCATGCTATTACTCTTGTCATTGTGCTACTCCAATCATTGAGATGCTTTCATCATGGATCTGCACCCAATGCTGCACCCATCACTGATCTGCACTCAATGCTGCACTCATCATGCTGCTGCACCATATCATCATGTTGCTGCACTAGCTGTCTCTAATACCATACTGCATCTAACCATACTGTCTAACATGCTGACCACACAAGCAGTCACATCAACCTTCAGTTCTTATCCTTGTGCAACCCTTAACAGAATATGCTACAGGTTATGGCTTGCGGCCTAGCCCAGTAGCAAGCAAGATTGTCATATAGTACTCAACTATTACCCTTGAAGAACAATGTCTACCGATCAACCTTATAACTGCACAATCATGCCCAAAACTGATCTCAAATGTGTCACACTATCATCTACAACAATGTGACATAGATCTAACTTTCCTTACAACGTCTAAGAGTTCATTCCTTACAGAGTCATGGACCTCTTAAACTTCATCATTTGGATGATAGGATCCTCTCCAATTGTGGCCAAGATGACCTCCCTGAGGGCTGAGACTAGGGTAGTATTTGGCCCTACTTGGACTGCAATTTGAAGCACAAATGACAACTGCTAGAAACCTTTATTTCAATGGCTGTAACCTTCACCTTTTACTGCGTCTAGCGTAGATAGATGCCTCTTTGAAACTGCAGATTAGGCTGAGTTTTTAGATAGTGGATGAGGAACCTTTTAGGAAGTGTATGGTGGCTCTCTTTGACTGCTAGAGATCTCCTTGAACTGTGGCCAAGTCTTTCCATTATCAACGGCTAGGTTAAGGCTCTAGTCCTCCCAATAGGACTACGGCTAGGGCTTTCATTTACAGCAGTCAGGGCACATAAGAACCCTCTTTAAACTGTGTCGTAGAATGGTTTGTTAGGGCAGCGTTAGGGCATCATTTAGGCTTATTCTTGCTGTGTGGTTTAGGGCAGCGTAGAACCTTACTTAGATGACAACATTAGGCTTCTACCATACCAGCGTTAAGGCTTCATATGAAACCTTCCTCCTTGATTGCGTGAGCCTTCTTCTTGCTGCGTATTATATTTCTCCATCAAGGCAGTGTAGAGCTTTGTCCATGTCAAATTCTAAAGCATCTTCTATTAGGGTAGAGTATCAGCTAGGGCACTCCCTCTAGATCTCATCTTCATCAAACCCAAAACAAAAAGAAGAGAGATCTCAAGAGTGAGTGTGTGAAATGACTCAAAGGCAACCTCTATTTATACTAAAACGTTGAGCATAAGTGGGTTTATTTGGTTGTTGGACAACCTCGACGAATTGTCCCATAACACTAATAAATTCATATCTCCATGAATACTTATCGGAATAAGATGATCTTTAGATCAATCCTACGCCTCTCGATGAGAGGGATCCAAGAAAAATATCAGCTGCCATTAATAAGATGACCCACATGGAGTTTGGCCCTAGTTGACAATTTTAACACTCCTTCTCAACTAGGGAGAACTCCATCCACTGATCCATATGTCCGACTGTACTATCTCTGCCATCAGTGCCCTGCACTGCTCTGCTCTGCTCAGAACCATGAAGAAGAAGAATTGATCGAGAATGTCTCATACCATTCTCTAGTAACCCAATGTCAGTTTCATCTGAAGAGAGTGTGTCATATCACTCTTACTGACCCGAAGTCATTTTTATTGATCCCAGATCAATGTCATAGGACAGTGTCTCAAACCACTACACTGATCCCAGATCAATGGAGCTCATCCTAGCATAGGGAGTAGGGTAGATACAACGATGCGTCCATCGATAGTACGACTATGGTCCCTAACCCAATTTCCCTGCTCATTGATCAGATGAGAGGTACTTCCCATGAGTCCTAGACTGCATGGGTAGGATGCCTCGACATGAGAACTAATCATCCTGTCCCACAGGAGAATGAATCATCCTATTCAACAATCGCCACAAGGGAACTAATCATCCTAGCCCACAAAAGAACTAATCATCCTGTCCCAAAGTCGCCACAGTTATCATAGGGGAAGGTTGGACCTTTCACCCTGTACATAGTGCACCACCAGGGGTGGGTGAGTCGCCCTGTGGTCGTATGTCACTCTAGTAAGTACCCCAAGCCCCCTAGAGCTCAATGCATGCAACATGCAAGACCCTTATACAAAGGTATCTCAACGACTCCAAGTCGTTCAGGAAAGTCACATATTTGACCTTTCCTTGGGGCTTTGACAAAATGTCTGTGACCTATACATCAGTCTCAATGTGATGGAGACTCCTCGCTCATCGACCTACCATATCCCAGATTAGGTAGTATCTGATGTCTATCTGTCGGAGAAATCATCGAATACAGGATTCCTCAACAATCGAATTCCCCCCTGGTTGTCACAGAGGATCACAGTGGTATTCATCTTGTGTACAAACAACTCACTGAAGAGCTGTCTCAACCAGGCAGCTTCATACGAGATCATACTCCTGGTTATGTATTCGGTCTCGGCGGTGCTTCTAGCAACCAAATTCTACTTCCTACTCATCCATGATATCTAAGCAGAACCCAAAAAGAACCAGCATTGAGAAGTGCTCTAGTGATCCTCCACACTGCCTGCCCAATCAACATTCGAATAATCATGTAGCTTCATATTTCCGGCAGTGTATCTCAATCCATGAGAGATTGTGCTCCGAAGATATCTCAGAAGATTCTTGGCACCAATCCAGTGAGGCTCAACCAAATATGAGCTCACCATGCTAACTACAAAACATATATCCGGACGGAAGTTCACCAAGAATATTAATGCAAATGAGTTTGTGAAACTCAGAGGCATTTCCCAAATCTGGTCCGGCATCACCACCATATAACTTTTGAAAGTTAAGATCCTCGAGGTAGTCACGGGCTTGCATTTTATCATTCCACATTTTGAATCCAACTCCCTCTTACTTCTGCGAGTGAGAGGGTTTGCACCTGTCAGAAATAGGTCATTCTCAGAAGGTGCCGGTATGAGAGGTCTATCATCCACAACCTTCAAGCAATGGTTTGGATCTATTTCACTCCTAGTGAATCTCAACTTCATCAGACAACTATCAATCCTCTCATACTATGCCCAGGGTGTTTTTCCTCAAGTCGTGGAGGGATTTCTTCCACCTGTATACATGAGATTCTCGATCATGAATCTCAAACTCCTCAGGTTGTGCCAAACCTGTGGACCTGCTACATGACAGGAATGGTCTCCTTGTAATATTTTCCTTCGGTACATCTTATATATGTACCTTCATGCTCTTCTTGAATTCAGTCATCTGAGTCACCATCTAACTCACATCTGGTAGGGCCCCATAAGTAGACCTGCAGTGCTATAGATGAGATGTGTCAACTGATATTGTCCCCAATGGACCATCCTGCAACTTGATACAAATTTCCAACCTTGAACTCAAAAGCATCTTAGAAAAATTTATTTTTAAACACGTACCTTTCCATCAATGAATGCCACCCTGCAACCTTTGACTTCCATTGCCAAAATGGACACTAGGTTCTACTTGTGATCAGGCACATAAAAGAGATTCTGTAAGTGAATAGAGTTACCCTCATTCAATTGAGGGGTAACATTCCCTACACCCTTTCCAGGATAGGTGGCATTGGCTCCAAGTATAATCCCACGATTGTTTCCATCTCTACCAAATTAGAGAGAGCACCCTTCTATCCGATGGAGTGCCTTGAAGCACTACAATCAATAAGACAAATTCCCAAAGAATCTGAAGGAGAGGGGCAATACAATATAATACTTCTTTATCTTATCAGAAACAACATTTGATTCTTCATACCTAGGGTTCCTTACTTTCTTTGAAGAGTCAGTCATTTCCTTAATGACCTGCATTACCTGTCATTTCTCTGATCATTGAAGGTTTCCTTGGAATGATTGTTATCATCATCAAGTGATGTGTCCCTGCCAGTGGAGACTCCTTCGCATAATGGCCGAACAAGTCATCTGCCTTTCCTTCCACCCTTAGATCCATATTTCCTAATGAAGTGATCTTTAGGTAGGCCATCATAAGCTTTTGCTGCGCCATTCTGATAATGTTCTTTGCTTCAATTTCACCCTTGGTGAATTTGAAGAGGGATAAGGAATCCATTGATCTTTTTGTCCTTTCCCAACTTTCTTTTGTGATTTCTATTTCACTCTTGCTTGGGCATTGTCTTCATCTTACCGCTGATACCATGTTAAGTTTAGGTATGTTCTATGCTTAGAACAATTTATTTCAATTTTCATAGTTAGCTCAATATCTTTTCCAGATTAGCAATCAAATTAGCATTAAAGTAAACTGCAAATAGAACATAAACATAAATTGCAGAAGACAAGCCAAGACAAGAGGACACAAGATGTGGTGCTAGCTAGGGACAAACCCCAATGTGGGGAAACCCTTGATCAATTCTTCATATATGTTCTTTAATAGTTTAGTAGAGAGAGAGAGAGATAGTACATTTACAATAGAAGTCAACACTTTGAATTTCTAGATTCATCTCTACATGAGATCAGTTGAAGACATGCTGCTTCAACTGATTCTCCAAGGTGACTCATTCACCTATCATTGTGTTGCATCTCGTCCACATGTTGCACCTCTCCGTGCTGCACCATGCTGCACTCATCATCAAAGTGCTGGACCTAGTGACCATGCTATGCACTTTATGCTACTGCTCTTGTCACTGTGCTGCTCCAATCACTAAGCTGCTTTCATCATAGATCTACACCCAATGCTGCACTCATCACTGATCTGCACTCAATGCTGCACTCATCATGCTGCTACACCATATCACCATGTTGTTGCACTAGTTGTATCTAATACCATGTTGCATCTCACTGCTGCATCTAACCATACTGTCTAACATGTTGACCACACAAGCAGTCACATCAACCTTCAGTCCTTATCCTTGTGCAACCCTTAACACAATATGTTGTTGGCTATGGCCTGCAGCCTAGCCTAGCAACAAGAAAGATTTTCATACAATACTCAACTATTACCCTTGAAGAACAATGTCTACCGATCAACCTTATAGCTCAATCATGCCCAGAACTGATCTCAAATTTGTCACACTGTCATCTACATTAATGTGACATACATCTGACTTTCCTTGCAGCGTCTTAGGGTTCATTCCTTACAGAGTTATGGACCTCTTAGAATTCATCATTTAGCTGATAGGCTCCTCTCCAATTGTGGCCAAGATGACCTCCTTGAGGGTTGAGACTAGGGCAATATTTGGCCCTACTTGGACTGTGGTTTGAAGCACAAATGGCAGCTGCTAGAAACCTTTATTTTGATGGTTGTAACCTTCACCTTTTACTGTGGCTAGGGCAGATAGATGCCTCTTTGAAACTGTGGATTGGGATGAATGTTTAGACAATGGATGAGGAACCTTTTAGGCAGCGTATGGTGGCTCTCTTTCACTGCTAGAGATCTCCTCGAACTGTGGCCAATTCTTTCCATTATTAGCAGCTAGGTTAAGGCTCTAGTCTTCCCAATAGGACTGCGGCTAGGGCTTGCATTTACAACAGTCAGGGCACATAAGAACCCTCTTTAAACTATGTCCTAGAACAATTTGTTAGGGCAATGTTAGGGCATCATTTAGGCTTATTCTTGTTGTGTAGTTTAGGGCAACATAGAACCTTACTTAGATGACAATATTAGGCTTCTACCATACCAGCGTTAAGGCTTCATATGAAACCTTCCTCCCTAACTGTGTGAGCCTTCTTCTTGTTGCGTATTAGATTTCTCCATCAGGGCAACGTAGAGCTTTGTCCATGACAGCTTCTAGGGCATCTTCTATTAGGGCAGTGTATCAGCTAGGGCACTCCCTCTAGATCTCATCTTCATCAAACCCAAAACAAAAAGAAGAGAGATTTCAAGAGTGAGTGTGTGAAATGACTTGAAGGCCACCTCTATTTATACTAAAACGTTGAGCACAAGTGGGTTTATTTGGTTGCTGGCCGACCTTGACGAATTGTCCCATAACACTAATAAATTCATATCTCCATGAATACTTATCAGAATCGGATGATCTTTAGATCAATCCTACACCTCTCGATGAGAGGGATCCAAGAAAAATATCAGCTGCCATTAATAAGATGACACAAATGGATTTTGGCTCTAGTTGCCAATTTTAACACTAATTGAATATTGTTTGATCACCATTGATTGGCCTGGTTAGGTAATATTGACTGTTGTTAACTAATCTAAGATTTGCAGATTTTGACAGATCAGATTGGAATTCTTGTTTTGAATATTGGTTGGTCATAATTTTACTTAATTGGATTTTCTCTCTCTATTGAACATTTGAAATTGATCAATAAGAAGGTTTGGTTTCCTTTTCCTACTTGGGGTTTTGCTCTGGCATTATCCTAAATATTTGTGTTCATTGTATTAGCTTGTCTTCTTGTGCATATTATTGATGATTTCATATCTACTATTACTGTCAATGATGATTTAAACTAAATTCTAAGTGATTGTAACTGAAATTTATAGTGATTTCTATTGGAATTTGAAGCAGAATTGTTACTGGGCTAATAAGAGATTGAAGTAATTGTCTCAAGCATAGAACATACCATAAAAATTAACAAGTTCGATCTATAACTAGGAAGCAAGAAGACAAGAAGAGTGAAGGTATAGAAGGATAAGAAGACTTGTTTTTGAGCTATCTCTCTCTCACACATGCAAAAGTCTATGATTTTTGTAGCTAGAAAGGAGGTTGAAATTGTAGATCTGAGTTGTTGTAGGAGGAAGTGCAGTCTCTTGTTGCTGGAAGGAATAAACTCTATCTTGACCTCTTAGACTTTGGAAGGATCTGTATTTCTCAAGGAAGGTCTCAAGAGGAAGCTGGATTAGGCTTTTTGCGTCTGCTACAAGGGTCTAAGTTGCAGGTCGAAAGAGAAATATTAAAGCTGGGAGGTCAAAGTTGCATTTGGAATATGGTTAGTGCTAGATCAAGGAATAACTTGTTGGAAGGGTTGACTTAGTACTTGGAGAGGACTTGGTCTAGGGTTTGGGTCTTTGTTGTCTCATCTAAAGTAGATTCTACAAGAAGAGAAGAGTTTTTCTAGGTTTTCCCCTTGGAGGGGTTTTTCCCTGGCTAAGAGCCTAATATTTGGGTCCTCTATTGTAATTGTTTTTGTTCTTGATACTTGTTTGATGAAAATATCCAACTAAAGAACACAAGAAGAAGGAAAACTGATTTAATAAGCTTCCACTTTGAATTTTCCAATAACAAGAGCCACTATATATTTTTTAATTGGCTCAGAATATAGAACGAGACAAAGCAAGCCACTTCCAGCTAAGCCACTGTGCAACGATAACAAATGCAAACCTACATGCGATGCCACTTAGAGATAAGTGTGATGATATGAGCCTCAGAATGTTGCAAGCCACAAAGAATTGATGTCATAGAATCACAATGTCACTGTGTACTGTGCGATGCCACTACCACAAAGGTATGAGATGTCATTATTTATAATGATGCTACTATTTATAATAATTCCACTATACATTTAATCGAGCCACCACAATACGAATCACAAAAAGATACAATCCATTGAGAGTTATGATCAAACTGAGGGATGTGAGGTGAGTTATGTATGCCATACTGAACCTAACTATATATATATATATATATATATATATATATATATATAGATACATATATAGAAAAACGGTTCGGTTCAGTATGGCATGCATATATATATATATATATATATATATATATATATATATATATATATAGATATATATATATATATATGAGCCATATGAGTCTCAGAAAAAAGATACCACTATAACGATCTCACAACAACGACACATACATATACAATTTCCATACAAGGGATACACAATCTCAGATGCGATATGCAAGAGTCATAATCATAGAAGCGAACACTGGAATGCAAGGTACATAATCTTTTTAATATAAAATCACAGACTACTTGTAATATGTGATAGTGTGAGTAGTTTTGCCTCAAAACAATGAACTCATGTATGCTGATTTTTGTGGTTTGAATAAATCATAGTGTTTATCCTCATAGACTCATCCTTAAGGATCAGTGAAAACTTCATGTATTACCTTTTATAATTTTATGAATTCTTGGGGTTGCCACAACACGAAGCAAGACATATGAGAGTCATAGATAAGAAAAACCACATGAATATGTGTTCCATAGAAAATATGCGAACCTACAGTTATGTACAAGCCATAGTAAACATTATAATATATATATATATATATTGAATCATAGAGTCACAAATGTGAGTATCACAAATATGTGATCATAGGTTCGAGTGTGAGATTTAATATTGTACAGATAACAAGCCATAGATATGTGTCAATGATCCATATATGAGATATAGAATCACAATGATCCACTGTATATTAGAAGAGGATCCATTCCACTGTAATATGTGCCATGGATCACTGAAATATGAACCCAGGAACCATGCCACAAAGAATAGACAAGATTTATTAGAAATCTCCAATCCAAATTCCAACAGAGTGATCTTCAAGCCTCTTACTTCAAACCTTAGCTCTAATACCATGTTGAGAAATGAGGAGGCTTACGATTTAGATTAGTTTTATCTTTCTTTGATAATTTCTTGTGAAGTTGAACTTTTATTAATATTTATTATGTTCTTTCATCAAACAATTACCAAAACGTAAACATGAAGATCACAAAAGAACAATGAACACAAGATATAGGCTCCAAGCCAGGGAAAAACCCCTCCAAGGGGAAAACCCATAAAAATTATCTTCTTATAAAATCATATCAAAGTAAGATATCCAAGATCCAAGAATTTTACATTCTAGATGCCAAGTCAAACCCTCCTTCTGCAGAGTAAATCCATCAATATAAAGAGACCAACGACGGATCTTCAACAAGAGATATGATAAGGAAAAACTTCCACAAACCCTTCTTCAATTTTAGACTTCAGGCCTCCTATTTCTGTGAAATTTCAAAACCAATCCAACAAATTGTGTATGTTAAAATGAACTCAAATCATTCTCTATTTATACTTCTGATATGGGTGTGAATAGACATGTCTTCTAAGGTAGGGCCGACTTGGCACCTAGAGGGATTTTTGACCCAAATTACATATTTAAAAATTCTTTTTCCCTTTTCTTTACAATAGCTCCAAATAGAACTTTGACTCTTTGACTCATCAAATCTTAGAAGCATGAAAACATGCTTAACTAATGAAGTAATAATTTTTTTGAGCATGAAACCCATGCTTGAAAAATATTTTTTTTCTTTTTCTTTTACATAAAATATACAATGATATAAGTACAAAGATCATTATGAAGACTGAACCTTGTTACATTTTCTAAAACTCATTATCCTCTCATTCCACATTTTTGAATAGCTCCTACCTCCACCTCACCCTATGTTCCACCTTACACTCTATCCACACTTTCACATGTGGTGAAGGGAAGAGTTAACATGTGCTCCTCATTCCTAATTTTCCTTCACAAACATGCACCCTAGCCTTGATCCATGTCCCCATGTTCCATCTACCACTCGCCATTTCTACAAGCTCCTTATATTCCATTTAACTTTTTCCATTCCCATGTGGGATGTGAGAGGAAGACTTCCTTCCTACATCTCATTTCCATCTTAGCCCTCCATATTGATCCTATCTTTACTCCACTTACATGTTTTTTTTCTCTGAATATAATGTGATTTTGTAACAAACACGTTAGAGGGCCAAATTTGTGGGCCCAGGTGATTAAGCGATGTGGAAGGTGCCACGTGGTAGGGTTACGATAGTGGCACTTTAAATGGACATATCTTTTGATTCAATTATTAGATTTTGATAAAAAAATATATTGTCGGAAAGCTCTCTACAAGTTGAATGCATTGGCATTATCTAAAGTTAATTCCTCTAATAATGTGAAAAGAGGAATTTTGTAAACCAGTTCCATAACAAGATCATGGAGGTCTGTTCAATTCAGATGTAATACCTCCCACTACCTATGAATCCTTTAGGGGGTTGGCATGGTGTGTTACACCATGGGCCAATGTCATGGCTTATTAATACTACATGCCCAAAAAGCCATAACCCATTTTATAGGATATCTGTTTATATGCCATCTTTTTGTATTAATGAATTTAATTAAAAGGGAAGAAAAATGCATAACTACTTTGGAAATAAATATTAGCATTTGATTTGTGTATACTACTAAGAATATTCTATGGAGGTTAAATCCCTACCATCCACCTAAAAATTCTCTATAATTAAATTAAAGGGGCAAAAACCAAACTGTCACACCATACATCCACTCCTACTTGGCCTCTCTTCATCTGCAACCAGGCACCAGGTTTTCATCTAGTCGATATTTTAGTGTGCTACTTTATATTCACAAACATTTTGACGTTGTATAAAACTATAGGTGGAGTTGCATTGGGAGAAACTTTGGGAAGTAAAACTTGTGATCATTTTGGAAGGAAAATGAGCATGTTCATTCCAAATGTTGTTTTCCTTTTGGATTCCCTACTTATGGAAACGAATCCATCTCCATCAGTTTTAATTGGTGGCAGAGTAATGGATTGTTTTGACAATTATAACTTCATTAACAACCCCCTGTACATTGCAAAAACTTCACCATATCATATTCACGGTGTAAATAATCTTATGGTGACCACTGGCCAATTTGTCTCCTATTTTGTAAATTATGGATTCACACAAGTTCCAAGAGCATGCCACTAGATGTTAGGAATGGATGGTGTACTCGTAGTCCTTAGGGATCAACAATGGGGTGCTCACAATTGGAACATAAATCCCAAGCTCGCTCATAGTGAAGACAGAGGAAATGTAATGATAGGTAGTTAATTCCTGTTGCTCTTCATGCATTATTGATTGTATCTATACAAATAATTATCCCTCATTTAGTCATTCCACTGAGACACACTAGCTCCACCTTCTTTCTATGAATATCACGATTGCTTTCGCTTGAGAATAGAACCAATCTAGACTTTTGTACACCTACTCCAAAATATAATTTGTGGTAGTAGCTCCAATTACATTGAAGATTAGTATTCCCTAGAGTCTCATATAGTTCTTGTTCTAGGTGGACGTTGAGAGTGGAAATGGTGGAAAGCTCCACCTGACCATGTGAAAGTCAACATCTTCCAGGTATTTGGTAGTCACAGTGTTCGTGGTTGTTATTATATCTCGTAAGTTAGATATACAAGGAATTACACTGAGACTCCATGAGGGTGGGAAATCCTACTTGTTGAACCTTATCACAATGGTCCAAATATGTATCCCATGGATTTTAAATTGGGTGGAGGAGATAACATCTGATTGTGCCAACCATTTGGTTATCCCATAAGGAGAGGAAAATTGTGTATATAGTTTAAGTGTTAGTACTAACTCATATTTGAACCCAATATTTGATCTTTTAATATCGTAGAGAATTTGGTCCGCGCTTCATGGGGTTGGGCTCTTTATCTTCCATGACACCTAGGCCTTTGAATATTACAAGAGTCGAGACCTATCCCTTGAATCCAACTCCTTTGAAATCCATGGATTCTAATGTTTTAACTCTTACTCAAGGTCTAATTTCCTAGATTTGTAAATATTCCATGGTTGGAGCACTGTTTCCATTTACTTGGATTGTTGTTGGCACATAGACTAGTGTTTTATTCTGTATATATTTATTTTTTAGACTACCATGATTTATGTATTGTTCTACTTGCAAGGAGATCATATATAGGCTTTGATATGTTCTATCACAAAGGAAATATTGCCACTGCTATTTTTGCAATGTACAATTTTAGGCTTGAAAATTTTGAAACAAAATGTATAGCTATGTGCTTAGATATTTCCACAGTTATTCATATTGATGATATTTTATGGAAGAGAACTATGTAGGGGAGTAAGTCCATCCAATGTTTCAGGTGGACACTCTATGTATTTTGATGATATATTTCGGAAGAGAACTACGTGGAGGAGTAAGTCCATCCAACATCTTAGGTGGATACTCCACCCATCATTAGGGACCATGGGTGGAGTGTCTACCCAAAATGTCAGATAGACTTACTCATCCACACAATTCTCTTCCAAAAAATATCATCAAAATATATATATTTTAAGCTTGTTCATGGATTGATACATGAAATGTGTGAGGCCCTTTTGAAAGTTTACATTCTCCTCTTTCTAACATATCTAGTCCAACTAAATTTGGATCCATATATAAAAAGTTACAGTTGTAAGAAGAAAGGGTACTTCACAAAGCAACGATTGAGTTTCAACCCAATCCATATATAACACTTGATGCATTGCCTACTATCCGTAACACAATCCTTCTCTCCTATATAAGTCCAATTTTTCAAAACAACATTGATGGAATAATGTGCACTTGTGAATTATATCTACTGTCTAAATTATGTATGAAAATGTAATGACCTAGACCAAGCATAGAAGTCTAAGGAAGATTGAAAGATTGGGAGAAATGAGTGAAAATAGGGATAAATATTTATTGAGAGATTCATGGAAATATTTGAGGAGATAGTTATGGTGGTGGTTTGGACAAATTTCTCAAATATAATGTATTCATTATGTTCACCATCATTATATATAGTGACCATTTTGTACAATAAAACCATGTGCTAAAATGTTTACTTAATATAGTTTCCAGTTTTATATGTTTCTTGTACATAATTATCTATGTCCTTGTTTTATGATGGGATATAATAGCTAACAAATGGTATTAGAGCCTAGCAAAATACAAGAGAGGGCTCAAAAAAATTATGAAAACTTTGCACTGAGGTTGAGAGTTACACTTTCTACTGTATGTGTATTCGTATGCGTGCATCCTTGTAGAAGAGAAATTTGCATGTGGAGACTTGCTTGGATGATTATGTTGTGTGTATCTACGTGTGGAGGAGTGTATGGAAACATCCATGGTTGGTTGTTGTGTGACGATGCACGGATAGTGAGAAGAACCTTGCCACTACTAAAGACCGATTGTCTTCAACCATGAGCATGATGGAGAACACAGTCCTTGATTTGTGGATACATAGACGATCCTCAACCAAAATATATCAAAAACAAGTATGAATTTCAGATTCTCATTGGAACAAGATGAATGGGAATGGTGCACAAATGCATTTGTAGGAGCATGAGAGATAAATTGGATTTTAAGATAATGTTGGACATCTGAAATTCACTTGTTGAGATAATGGTACTCAATGCCCTTGAACTATGAATGTCAGAATTTCCCAAACCTAGCACTTGATATTTGGTTCCCAAAAATTATTAACTGAATGAATAAACAAATCAGTTCCTAACCAAAATATTTAGTAGAAGTAATTAATCGATTTGAATCACATACACATAAACAAATTTTTGCCCAATCAATAGTTACTATTAATAAATTAATCACATAACTTACTTGGGCTCTCGTCCTAGGATACTGACCCAATTGAGAAAATACAAATTTGATCACTGTCCTTGCAACACTCTCTCAGGCCAACACATGTTCATTGAGAAGCCTCTCTTAATCTTGTATTGTTGTTGTGTCTTAGCACCTCACATTAGGCTCAATTTATAACTGATGAGGCTCATCAATAGGTAAATTATATGGGCCTTAATGCCACTCTCCAACTTATTAAAATCAACTTTTCTCACATTTCTTTACTTATTTTATTATATTTTGCTTAGTGAGAAGGGTAAATGTGAGATGTTATGTCATGTGGCCTAATGTGAATTAATTGCAGGATTTGAAGCAATTTTGGGCTAATTTAAGTGCAGGAACTCGAAGTAGACGAAAAATATTGATTTTAGGAGATTAGGTCTCCCTCCTTAACTCCTCAATCACTCGAATATTCCTCTACCATATCTCATCAGCTCGAAGTTACAAGCAACCAAGCCCACCGAGTTCATTGGCAGTGAAGCCGGTGATAGTTAAAGATAAGTCAATCTCGAGTTTGGGAGCCAAGCATCCCTAATTTTAAGGAAGTTGTTGGTAGCTTCATTTGTATAAATAAGAATGCCTAGGGCATCATTAGGATTCGACGTTTTATTATAGCCAAGAGGCAATTTCGAACTAAGATATTGTGACTATTATTCTCATGTTGTTTTTCATATTTTGATGATAATGAAAAGGGTTTTTTTGATCCAGCACTGAGTTGACTCAGAGCACTGAAGCTCTTGAGTTAGGGCCCAACCCTAGTAGCAGAAGTTCCTCTTTTTGTACATGTATTCTTAGATTAGAATCATAGCTTAGCTACTGAATTTATCTCTGCTTTGTTTAATTTACAAGTCTTTGAATGATTGGTTGGTTTTGCATCCATTAGTTGGAGAAGTAGATCAATGTTACAGTAGTGAAAGAAAATACTTCAGAAAATATTGTGACAGTGGCCTTGTCCTCATCTTCCTCATGGGATCATGGTTTGAGGGCCCCACTCTATCAGCCCCCAAAAACATATTTATCTTTTGGTTATTACATAACTTAGGATTTCTTGGCGAGTAGATCATTGTTTATGATTTTTTAGAAGCACCTGCAATTGTCATTTTGGTTTCTTGAGTTTTCTGTAGATTGGAAAGCATTCCATTCCATAGACTTAAGCCATTAGCCATCAATAAATTAGTTCCTCAAGTTCAACTCATATTTTCCACATTTACATAAAGTTGTGCATGAATGAAGAAAATAATATGTGTTGTTGCAGGAGTTGTTGATCTATAGGGAGGAACTCATTCCACTAGCCTCATCTAAGTCTTCTCCATCTCTCGCCTAATCCTACCAACCACTCATTTAGATTTCCATTTGTAGCCACCATGGATAACCACCTTGAGAAAATCCAACCATCCCGAAGAGTTGGGCTTATCCTTAGATAATGTGCACCTTCCCCATACCTTATTCCACTATCATACATCTTCCCAACGCTTTCTTTCACCTTACCTAGCTTCCTACAACTTTCAACTAAGTTTCCTGTAGTAAACCAGGACATCTTGTAGTAACTACAGGAAACCCTGTAGCAACTACAGGAAACCCTGTAGTAGCCTATTTTAGACTGTTTTGGGCAGAAATGATGATCAGAGCCTAGGGTAGGCCTTCAACTTGACCTCCATAACCCTCAATTCCATTTTGGACTAGTTTTCCCATACCTTCCTCCCCTGCAAAAGATCAACTTGTTTAGCTTAGAATTTACATTTCTAAATTGAAAACCAAAAGACTCTTTTCTACAATATTTAGCTAGTGCATGCATACATCAATCATAACAATGTTAGGATAATTTCCATGTCTACTTAGTCCAGATAGCTAGATGATAGAATGCAAGGTTAAATTAGGTCTCTTCTACAAAGTAATGTGTGTTAATTCTTAGCTAGGTAATTTCATGTCATTTCATAGCACTTTCTATTCAGCACTTTCATTTCCTTAAAATAGGCAAGCATTTACTTTCTGCATCAAAGATAGCTTTACATTCACTGTCAATAGTCAACCTCCTTCTAGTCAATAGAAGACTGGTTTGAAAAACCTTAGTGGTTTATTGCCCCAGTTGAGAAGTGACAAGAGTAGATTGTTGCATCTAATGTGGATATAGCAGTGTCACCTCCAAGTTTGTATGATCCCCGCATTGATAAAGTGAAGTTGGTCGTCCTAAGAGTTGTTGCATCCTTGCTGCAATACTGGGCTCATCACGTTTTGGCACCATTGTCGGGGAGGTGTCTAGGTAGATGTAATTTCTGCTTTCCTTTCTATTTGACATTCAGTAAATAGATGCAATTCTTGATTTCTTTTTGTTTTGCATTCAATAGATAGTTACAATTTCTGCTTTCTCTCCATTTTGAAAGTAGTTCCATTCAACAAATATTTACGATTTCTGCTTTCTTTCCATTCTGCAAGTAGTTCTGAAAAAAACCCTAAAAGGAAAAAGCAAATTTTTTTCATGCCTCGTAGGAGTAGACACAACTTAAGGAAATTTTTTCAAAATACCCCTACACCATCAAACAACCAACCTTCCCTCTTCTTCGGTGGCTATGAGCTAGAGGACCCATTAGGCGAACAATCAGAGATCTTTGAAGAGCCTATTGGGGAAGAAGAAGAAGAAACCATTCCACCAACCTACACCATGGCTGAAAATAGAAATGGGATTGAAAATAGAAATGGAGTTGAAAACAAAGCTGAGGGTGCTTTTCCCATTAGAGAAACTAATGGAGATGCTAGGATGAAAAACATAAGCCCCTCTACCCTTCCTCACTTCCATGGCTTAACCTCAGAGGACCCTGATACCTTTTTGTTTGAGTTTGCTATCATTTGTAGAATTTATGATTATACCTCTGATGACTAGAAGTTGAAGTTTTTCCCATCCACCCTTAAGGATGCAGCCTTACGCTGGTTCATGGGTCTACCTAGGGACAACATCACTACCTAGGCTCAAATGCAACTAGCCTTCAACAGCATGTACAAAGATTATTGTAGGTCCAAAGACACCAAAGAGGAAATCTTTAGAATGACCTTGGACATGACGAGTCTTTGGAAGATTATGAGGAAAGGTTACAACACAGCTACAAAAGGGCCAGATGCACCCTCGATCTTGAATCACTCATGTTAGTTCTTCATAGAGGGATTAGGGAAGATCTCCTAGAAACCCCAAACATGCTGTTGGGAGGGGACATCTACCAGTTATCTTATTATGATATCAAGACAATTTTCAAAAATCATTCTAGGGCAGCCATAAAGAAGGGTAGGGCTAGTCAGGCTTTGGCCATTTCATCCTCCTCCAACAAATCCATCAAAGGTGAAATTGGGAACATGTTGGAAGACTTTAAGAGTGAAATGCTGGATACCCTAGTTTTGCAAATGGACACCATGCAGATCAAGAGGAATTAGGAGGAATCAAAAGGAGCCTTAGCTGCTGTTTTCCCTAGATGCACCAGGAGGGACCCTAGAAATGAATGTCCATTGAATATTATCAAGATCTTCTTAGTCTGTGAGGAAAACCACTCCACAGACAAGTGCCCTTCTCTGCCTGGATTGAAATTTGTGTATCAAGGACTTGAAGGTGTGACTGAACAACTAT
Source organism: Pinus tabuliformis (assembly GCA_031772625.1). Classification (NCBI taxonomy): domain Eukaryota; kingdom Viridiplantae; phylum Streptophyta; class Pinopsida; order Pinales; family Pinaceae; genus Pinus; species Pinus tabuliformis. The sequence goes on along the minus strand of CM062820.1, from coordinate 217,205,805 downwards.
GCTATATCAACCAAAGGAGGCCTCAAGGACCTTGACCACACCAAAAGGGCATGCAAGGGGAATCTTATTCATATTACAACCCAAACCAGAATGCATCCATTCCCCCTTGGTGCCCTCCTGCTCATACTTCATGGTACACACCTTCTCCCTGGCCTTTTGCACCTCAATATCATTCCCAACCTTCCAATCAATCATTTTAGCCATATGCTCCCCTGCAACCTTAGTGGAATACACCATCACAGGGGTGGAGTCCCCCATAAAACCAATCTCCAGCCTTACTGCCTCCACCTCCATCTCAACCACAACTTTTTCACCCTACTCCACCTAAGCAACCTCAGATGCCCGCTCAACTAAATCCGAACCCAAACAACAAGCAGGTACAACAAGTTTATATTCGAGAGATGTCTTACCCTGCCTATGCTGTGGAAATTCAAGAAATCAACCTCAGGTCTGGAAGAGCGCTTCTAGATAATCAACCTCCATCTCCACTTGAGGAGCTTAAAAAGGAAAATGAAGAGAGTGTTCCTTAAGCCAATCCACCTTCTTTTCCTGAGAGATTAATCCATCCTAGCCAACACACCCTAGAGGAGACTAAACTTTTGGGTGAATTGAAAAACTTGTGTGTTTTAATCCCATTCCTCTAAGATATCAAGGATGTCCCATCTACAACAAGTTAATCAAGGAGAAATTATTCAAACAACCTAGGGGGAGAAATAAAGACACCCCTACCATTAATGTCATTGGACCACTGTATGACTTAATGTTGGGGAGAGTGATTTTCCCAAAGTATCTAGACCTTGGAAGTCATGTGGTAGATGTGCAAATTGATGGTATCATTGTCCCCCATACCTTGATTGATCTTGGGGCTGCCATCAATGTGATGACTAAGGAGACTATGCTTAAATTGAATCTCCAAGGATCATTAAGGAAGACCACAACAGTCTTGCAGCTTGCAGACCGATCTACAGTAGCTCCTGAGGGAGTTGTTAAGGATGTGATGGTATCCATTGATTCTTGGGAATACCCTGCTGACTTCTTAGTTCTCCAACATAAGACCAAGTTCAATGGTTATCTTCTCATCCTTGGAAGGCCATGGCTAGCCACTGTTGATGCTTACATAAGTTGCAGGTATGGGAATATGACCATTAAAAATGGCCATTTTTCCAAACAATTGGTCTTGTACCCTCCTTATCAACCATCTCTAGAGCATGCCTTACCTTTATGGTTGGAAAATGAGGAGGAAGATGAAGTCTACTCTGCCACATCTTACCCAATCTATAACCTAGATGCTACTATAGGAGGGGAGAAACCCGATGAAGATGACCTGATTGATCAAATCCTCTAGAATCATCCCCCCAACACCATGTCTCTTGATGAGTTAGTAAAGAAAGCTTAAGCTAACCCTTGGAATGATTTGTTCCTAGCTAACTCAAGTCCTACTCATGTCAAGATGGTAGAATTTGGTCCAGCTAAACCATTAACAATCAACCCTTCCCTTTCTGCATATCAGGAAAAGGAGTTATATGACATGTTAAGAGAGCATCTGGATGCATTTTCCTGGATTTATACCCTAGATGCTACTATAGGATGGGGGAAACCTGATGAAGATGACCTGATTGATCAAATCCTCCAGAATCAGCCCCCCAACATCATGTCTCTTGATGAGTTAGTAAAGAAAGCTGAAGATAACCCTTGGACTGATTTATGCCTAGCTGACTCAAGTCCTACTCATGTAAAGATGGTAGAATTTGGTCCAGCTAAAACTGTTGGCATTATGATACAGGTTTTGTCCTTGATGGCAACTCACTCACAAGTCAGTTCAGTTTTGATGAAAGGCAACTCACAGTGTAACAGATCCATTCAGATGTAACAGGGCGTTAGTACAGAAGAACAGGAAGATGGAACAAAAGTCTACTAATTAGAATGAAGAAGTTGAAGGTAAAGGATGGTGAAAAGCAGTTTAAGATGTATATGCAGGTCCACTTAGTCAAAATAGCGTATACACACAGGTCCACAGAACAAAAAGCGCGTATATGTATACACGCACTCCCGCAAGAGGAAAAGCGCGTGCAGGTTGGAAAATCAAGGAATTTCAAGAGTAGAGAATACTAGGGGTCAATACCATGGTATTAGCCCACAATATTGAGAAGAGAAATGACTATTTGATCCCGGGCAAGAATACCACAGGTCCTAAGTGGTTTTGGTCTGAGGTATTGAGAAAGGCCTAAAACTATATGAGGAGAAGATCATAAGAACATGGTGTGCAAGTAAAAAGGGTTTCTAAGGAACACTCCTATTTGAAGTATATTTTATGTTGCAGGGGCTATGTTGGTGATTTGATCTGAAATATTTTGTGCACCTTGAATTCAATGTTGGATCAGGGTCACGAGACCTGAAATGACTTATCATTGAATGATCTAATATTGGTTGGGCCAGATATAATTGTGTACACATGTTTTATTCTTTGAATGTCATGATCTAGGTTTGTCTAAAGTCCAGAATAACAACAAATTTATGAGTTAATATTTGCAGATTTGTACATTGGTTCGCTTTGGTGAAGTTGCATATACACGCCAGTTCGGCTATTCCAAGTGGTGTATGCAAAAGAAAAGTTTTTTGGTTCAACACAGTGTTCTGGTGACAGTGATTTGATTATTCAGATTAACTGATTGTTGGTTGATGCAGTTTGAGTTTCAAAATTTCTGATGGGTCCATTATGAAAAATTGATGAAACGAGGAATTCATGTGTATTGTGGTGTACCAGGAGCATCCATTCTAAAAATTTATGAAACGTGGTCCTTGGAGGAAGAGAGAAGGTCGTAGCCTTCTGTAGGCCGGTGCCTACATACTAGTAAACACATTGGCTAGTACAAGAGTTAGGGGGTTGTAGCTCTCTTCCAGTAAAAGCTGGAAAACAAGAGAAGGTTGTAGCCTTCTGCAATATTATTTCCAACAAAAACATTGACAATCAACCCTTCCTTTTCTGCACATCAGGAAAAGGAGTTATGTGACATGCTAAGAGAGCATATGGATGCCTTTTCCTGGAGTTATAAGGAAATGAAGGGAGTTCACCCTTCGATGTGTACTCACCACATTTACATCAAGGAAGGTTGCAAGATAGTGCACCAACCTTAGAGGAGAATGAACCCAACCCTCAAAGACATAGTTAAAGAAGAACTGCAGAAGTTTTTGGATGCAGGGTTCATTTACCCCATCTCAGATAGTGAGTGGGTGTCTCCTATAGTTATGGTCCCAAAGAAGAATGGGAAATTGAGGATCTGTGTGGACTATAGAGAGTTAAACAAAGCCACCAAAAAAGACCATTTCTCTCTACCTTTCATTGATGAAGTCTTGGATGGTCTTGCAGGAAAGAAGTTCTTCTCTTTCCTAGATGGATTCAGTGGTTACTTAGATCCAGATCAACCCAAAGGACCAAGATAAAACCACCTTCACTTTTCCTTGGGGTACCTTTTCTTATAGGGTCCTTCCTTTTGGATTATGTAATTCCCTTGCCACTTTTTAGAGGGAAATTCTGAGCATCTTTGCAGAGTTAGTCCATGAATCTGTAGAAATCTATATGGATGATTTCAATCCCCATGGGTGTGATTTCTTGGAGGCTCTCTCTAACTTGGGGAAAGTATTAAATAAGTGCATTGAAATGAACCTATCCCTTAGTCCTAAGAAGTGTGAGTTCTTGATGAATGTAGGGACTGTTCTAGGTCACTCAATATCCCAGGAAGGACTGCCAGTGGACCTAAATAAAGAGGGTCCCTACTACTCATAAAGAGGGCCCCTACTCCTCATAGGCATAGGGATGTTAGAAGTTTCTTGGGCTTAGATGGATACTATATGAGATCCATAAAGGACTTCAACAAAGTAGCCTCACCCTTGTTCGGACTATTGGCCAAAGACTCTGAATTTTTCTAGTTAGAAAGCTACAAAGAGGCCCTAGAAACCTTAAAGGACAAGTTGAATACTGCACCCATACTCCAAGGCCCAAATTGGGATCTTCCTTTCCACATCCATGCTGATGCCTTTGAAAAATCTATAGGAGTAGCTCTAGGCCAGATAGATGACAAGTTTCCTTATGCCATTTATTTCATTAGCAAAAATTTGTCCAAGGCTGAATTGAACTATATTGTGACTGAAAAAGAGCTCCTAGCTGTTGTCCATTCCTTGAATAAATTTAGACACTACATCACTGGTTACCAGACCTTTGTACATGATAACCGTGCTTCTATTAAATATTTGATGAACAAGCTTGATGTGAATGCCAAAATTATTAGATGGTTTCTTTTATTACAACAGTTTGATCTAACTATCATTGATAAGCCTGGTAGAGAAAATGTAGTTGCATATTTTTTTGTCTAGACTTGCTTTGCCTGCAGGTGAGGAAGGAATGATTGATGATCAACTGCTCGATGAGCATTTATTTTCTATTACATTTCTCTCTCCATGGTTTTATGACATAGCCAACTACTTAGTGGCTGCATAATTCCCTCCAAATATGTCCTCCAAGGAAAAAAGAAGAATTATAAGAAAGAGCGCCCCATTCACTTTGTTGAGAAATGGAAACAAGAAATTCCAGTTTAATTTGCCCTTGAATTAAACTGATAATTAAAATCAAATTCTATTCTCATAACAACTTGTAAATAATTAATTAAATTTAATTAACTTAATTAGCTTAGGAATTTCGAGTTGGAAGTCTTTTTGTAGTCATGTATATGTTCTCCCTAAGTTTTAGGGGTCTAATATGAGTTTAAATTGAGTTGGAAATTAGATCACTTAGATTACTAAGTGAATTTCAGTCAAATTAGTTCCAAATTGTTTGTGGAACTAATAGAGAGTTAACAGTGAGTTGGTGCACTAGTGCATCCACAAGTGTCACTCTAGTTAACTGAAGATTCCCTCGTCAGAAACTCATGCATGTTGATTATGAGAAAGACCCAGTTGAGACTAGAGTGCAGGGACAATGTACTAGCAATTGTATTATTTACTGGAGTGTAAACATCATGCATGCATGAGAGATTGATCCTATGTTTGGATTGCATAGCTTTGAAAGCATGAATTCCCTTTAAATACAGGTTATTCGTCCTAGGAATTACACAATATGTTAGGGGCTTGGAGAGCTACAAAATTAGCTAAATGTTGGCCAAGAGCTAACTTATGAGCTGAGAGAATTAAGCATACCTGTGCGGAATTGTTCTAGTGATATAAAGCTTTGTATCTTCACTCATATTTATGATATGTGCAATATAGATAGTGGGGTTTTGAGCAGTGGATTTCTCCATATGCATCTTGTGTTATGTGCCATTGATTTATCTTCTTCTTATTCTTGTTGTTTTCATTGATATATTGGATTATGTTGGTTGAAAGTAGAAGTAGATTCTTGTCTTGTGCTTTAGTACATTGCATGAGCTTGTGAATCTACAAGATTTTCTACATGGTATTGAAGCTGAGAACAATATACTAGAGCATATTTCGAAGTTTTGAGTTTTGGGTTACAGGTGAAATTCGAATTTGCAATACATACTTTAGGATCGACAGATGGCATTCTACGATTTGCAGCTCGAGCATTCCTTGGAAGGAAACTCAAATTTTATAGCCTGGAGGAAAAAAATGGAGGTTGTGCTAGAGGAAAATGGCTTGAAGGAATTCGTTGATTAAGAAATTCCTAAGACAATAGCATCAAATGCACATAATTTGGCCGAATGGAAGAAGTCTGTGGCAAAGGCGAGGCAGATAATCCTTGAGGGAGTTCGAGGCCACATTGTCTCGAGTCTCCATGGCAAGGATACTCAATATGCTATGTGGAAAACATTGACAAACTTGTATCAGAACAACAATGACCAAAGGAAATTGGCACTGAAGGACAAACTTCGAAAAATCAAAATGGAGAAAGGAGATACAATTCCAAAATACTTGAACAAGTTCACTTAGTGTCATGATGAACTTGGAAGTGTTGGAATCATAGTTGCCGAGGATGATATGGTGAGTCTTTCTCTTCTAGGACTCCCAAAGTGATCCAAGAGGATCTTACATCATTACAGATCGACAGTGAAGTCCAGTTCATCTTCAGTTCCATCAGTTTGTCCGATGAGAGTCTTCATGGTGGAAATGTGGTCAAGATTTTATGTCATGATGTGACAAAGTTGTTTGTAATGGTTTTAACTATGGTGGAAAAACCTAAGCTAAGGTGGAAAGATCTCTTTATGTAAATGTAATGGTCCTAAAGTCATAAACCTAAGCCTAAGTTCTAGCGCATATGATATATTACAAAATTTTTGTAAATAACCCTTTTGGACCTATGTATAACACAAATGTCATAAACTATGCAGATAACCCTAACAGTTAACCACATCAAAGGTTGGCGACATGTGAACAATCGGGATAAGCCGCGCAGTTTTGAAGACTAGACCGCAGTGAAACCGTCAGGCAATTGGCATGTGAACAGTCGGGAGTTGGAGCACAGTTTGAAAGCCGCCAGTTCAAACCATAGGGAAGACCACAACCGTCAGTTGGCAATAGTTATCACATGATGCAGTCCCCGCGCAGTTGTAGAACTATTGGGCTTATCCACCAAGTGGTTGTCAGGGTATTGACCGCTCACTAGTCACATGTCAGACAGTTGGTCTCCGTGCCATTACCTGACCATCGAGGGATATTTATAACCTAAGGTTTAATTTGTGTTTTTAATTGTTTATGCGCAGTTGTAATACAACCACCATGCACCTTATCCCTAAGGTGTCACTATGTGACAAGACTGAGACCATCACATTGAATGCAAGGAAACCACTTACCATGTTTGGCCCAAGAGGTTTGACCTGAACCTGGCCTGCATACTATAAATCCACCTTTGCTCGTGATGAAAGACATTAGAGTGATTTTGAAGATTTTGTACTCAGATTCTGTGAGAGAGAGGAAATTTTGTTTTCAGTGTTTCTTGGTCGTCCAGAGGTGGAATTGGGAACCAAGATAAGCGTTGGAAAGCTAGGAGAGAGAGATTTATGTTGACAGAGACCAGAGGTGCTTGCAATCATGATCAATCTGGTGTTTTTTCTATGTAAATACTTCCTTGGATCAATCCTTAATAAAACAGATACCCATCTTGAAAGCAGACCCGAAGACGTAGTCCATCAGGGACGAACTCTGTAATCAATGTTTGTTGTCTTCTATCTCTATTCTTTGCTACAATTTCATGTTTAATGATGCTTCTTAAGTTCTTGATTAAGTCGTAAATCAATTGCTTTCCTTCAGTCTTCCACATTAAGCGATCGAGTTAACAATTAGTTCATTGTTGGCAAATATTGAATTCTACTTTAGTTTTATTATGATCCACTTCAAATCACAAAGAGTTGGCATAGTTATTAGGACTCTGTCAATGGTTGGGAGAATCTGCTGGATTGGGAACGATTGTGGTCGGATTTGATGTAGGAGGAAATCAAGAGAAACACCAGGGATGGCTCTTCATCAAAGACTGATGATGAAGAGAACTGTGCCTGAATGATTAAGGTGAAGAAGGGGAAATGGAAAGATTCCCATTCCAAATGAGATTCTTATCATGGAGGTAAGAAGAAAGACATGACTAAAGTTAAGTTCTTTCATTGTCATGAGATGGGCCATTTTGCTACAAATTGTCCACTCAAGAAGCTCAAGAAGAAGTCCTCATGAGGAGCGGCAGGTGAGGCTTTGGCCTCTCAATTCAAATTGGACTTTTCCCTCATTGTATGCATGGTGTCATCAATGATGGGAAGTGTATGGTACTTAGATAGTGGAGATTCATTCCACATGACTGGCGACAAAGATTTATTTAGTGACCTGGAGGAGAAATATCTCTAGATGCATATCGAGATGGGTGACGATGGGAAGTATAGTGTTACTGTATTGGGCACAATTACTTTTCAGATGGAGAATGGAGCTCCACTCACCTTGAAGAATGTTATGTATGTGCCCAGGTTGAAAAAGAACTTGGTATCTGTTGCCATGCTTGAGGATAGGGGCTATGATATGATCTTCTCGAAAGGAAAGGTGTTCCTTCAACACATAGCCACGGGTCAAGTAAAGAAGATAGGGATTTGGGTGAAGAATCTCTATAAGATGGAGGTAGAGGATTTTGTTGCTTTGAGCACAAAAGTAGAAAGGGTGCAAAGCCAAGACATTGGCTAGTTATGGCATAGGCGATTGGGCCACTTGCATCATGGGGCTTTGAAGATATTGCTTCATATCTCTACAGGTCTTCCTAAAGGTACGCTTCAGCAAGTTGATACATGCAAGGGGTGTACTTTGGGAAAAGACATCAAGTCTTCCTTTTACGACAGAGACAGTCGAGTAGAGGCTATTCTAGAGCGAGTTCATTCAGATGTGTGTAGACCATTCTCGACAACATCCACGTCCAAACACATGTATTATGTTATATTTGTTGATGACTATTTTTGTAAATGTTGGATATTTTTCATACAAAAAAAATCAAACTTACGCAAAGTTTTGTGAGTTTAAAGCATTAGTGGAGAAAGAGTCGGGTAAGAAGGTTAAAGCTATACGGAGTGATAACGGTGGTGAGTATGTCTCAAATGAGTTTAATAACTTCTTGATCAGTTTTTTTATGATTAGTTTTGCTGTGCTAATACAATCAGGTAAATTTAATTAAGTTTAAAAAGACATTCATGAGAAAAATAGCTTCAGAAACAAATACTGAACAACAAACATTCACAGTACAACAAACCATCAAAGAGACACATTAACACATTGTCTTGATGAGGGAGTTCACCCCTCCTAGGCTACATCTCCTTGGTCCAGCTTCCATGGCTTGAGCCTCTATATTAGCTCAATGTGGAAAAAATATATTTTACAAAGCTCTATGGCTCATGATATCTACACCAATGTGTTCAAAATGTCCAAATTAGCTAAGAACACCTCTTTCTAAGCTCAATTTGGTCGAAAATTGACTTCTCTAGAGCTCAGTCAATCTTTTCCTACATTTTCTCCTCTAATTCTAGAACATCTCTAGCTAGTGCCGCTAAAATTAGTGGTAGCTCCAAATTTGGGGGTGTTGCCAAATTTTTCGCCAAGTTAAATTGTGAGTTAATGGTTGTTAAATTGTGTTTAATTAATTCTTAAACCTGGATTAGCGCAACATAAACCGCAGAGTTTAATGACCTAACTGTAACCTCTGGTGGAACTTGGTCACATGCGATAACTGTCACATTAATGGTTAGAGCGGAACTAGAACTGTTTGCTGGCCATTAGATTTATGGTGATGGTGTTCACAAGTGGAGCCGTCATGTTAACCGTTGGTCGGAACCGTCGGAGCTAACACAAACAATTTGCAGTTTTGTAACTGTGTTCACATGTGATCCATTGCACGCTGGTTTGGATAACCATAAGAGTTAAGTGACCGCGATAGTTTATGGAATTGCGTTCACATGGGGGGAGGGCTAGCCCTCCCCTAAATACCACCCTCCAAACCTTTACACATTAAATATATGCGAAGAACTTAATGGGTAAGAAACATTGTGCGAATCGGATGGTTAAGGTGTACAATTTGCATGTAGTAGGTCGTGGGTTTGAACTCGAATTCCACCAATAAATTTTTCTCCAATGTGTAGAACACCAACCCGACCTTTGGGAGGTGCCACGTGGCAGCCTACGGGCTTGCCACATGGCATTCTTCCATTGGTCCAAAATCAAACCAATAAAAACGTGCCAACAAACCACTGTATAATCCAACCAGATAATGCCACTTGTCGATCCCTGATTTTCCATTGACCAATGTTGACCATGCCTCGTCACTTGCCACGTCAGTAGCACGGACTACTGACTGTGCAGTGACTAGGCATTTGTTTTTGCAAATTTCACCTGTTTAGAAAAGCGATCAAAACACAATAAATTTCTCATACGAACTCGGTTTTCAACGAAATGAATTGCATTAGGATAATTTTTCTAAGACAGACATAGTTGTTAAGGTTTCAAGCCATTCTGAGACCTTTGATTTTTGAGCTAAATACTTAGCACCTGATCATTCCTCTGCACTAGAAGCCATTTGAACCCTAAAAGATACTATCAATTGTTCAACAGGTAAGGTTACAAATCCCTCACCCTCTCGGTCTGCAACAATTTGTCTTGAGAAGGATTTTGTCCCTTGAGTCCCACTCTAAGGTATTCAACATCCCTTCTCTTCGAAGTCCTAGTTCTTTTGTCAAGTATGAGATCCTATTGAAGTTCATCAAGATATTCTAGCGAGAAATCATCTACTGATGGCAACTAAACATGTTCTCCTTGATCATCAATCAAAGGAGGCTCAAACAATCTCAAATTATCAACATTAAAAGCAGAGTATATTTGCATATAAGGAAGAAAATCAAGCTTAAATGCATTATTACTAATCTTTTAAAGAATTTTAAAAGGACCATAACGGATTGGTTTAATATTTTCACCTTCCCCTTGAAGTCTCGCTTTGCTAATATATAACCAAACTTCGTCGCCAACTTGAAATTTGTGATCAACTCGGTGTTTGTCATGCCTTTCCTTGTAGCTACTTTGACTTTTCTCAAGCTGTTCTTGCACTGTATGATGTATCAACTAAATTTGCTCCATGAACTTCCTTGCCTTATCGATGTCACTGTGACTGTAGAGTCCCAAAACTGCTTTATCTTGACATCCTTTTCGTTCATATTTACTTGTTTTTTTCTACCACTATCATCCAAATAAATGCAACAAACATAAAGTTTTGACAAGGTAAACATTCATATGTCCTCTTTTTCATATTTTTTCCTTGTCTTATTGTTCTATTAAAGTTTACATGCAGCTACAGAATTGATCTGATTTCATAGCTAATCCACAGATTTGCAGCCACTTCCATTGTTGACAGGGTTCTAGTGCACCAACTCAACAAAGGAGTATATGGGTAGATAGAGAATTATCCTCTCATGGATTTCTTCCTATTTACTCGAATTAATTCATCAAGAGATCTGCACTATAACACGGTCAAGCATGGCGGTCAATAGTAGGACAACGCACTGGAGCAGAGTTCAAATTTTAAGAGATTTCATCGATTTTCTTTTTCAATAGAAAATCGACAAATAAGCAATATGATTTAGCTTTGATAAGGACTATAGTGAAGTCCAGTAGGCTTAAATTTCTCGTATTATTAAAAAAAACTCTATAAAAACACTGGCAGCTTTGTGTAATGCGTGTGCCACCATATGTAGTTTGAGCATCCTGTAGAACTCTTTTTCGCTTAATACAAAGTTCTTGTTTCATATATTTTATGTGATTTTCATCTAAGGCGACTGATTGCCTCGTGGAAGGCTCCTGCATGTAGATCAGGTCTCTGATTCATAGTAATTAGATTTCCCTTTTCAATTTTTATTTCATAGATTTAATTCATGGATGCCCTATTTTCATATTTTAAAGATGCAATTCAATGAAGATCGCGACTAGGATCACTTGATTGATTTCTGTATAAATCATTTCATTTGTTTAATACCTAGCATAAACTTAGTAATTTTGTTTCATTCATTTGCCTAGCACAGCTTAGTGATTTCATAGCTCAGTAATTTTGTTTTTGTTTTGATTTTTACATTGAAATAAAGTTGCAGTAGATAAGAGTGGTAGTCTTTCTTAGCTTTTGAATTCAAGCACATTTCATTTCCAAGTTGATAAATTAGGATTTTCTTTATGTCATTTCATGCTTTCATAGTTAGCTTTGTTTAGCTGCAGCATAAAAATCCAAAAACAATTGATAAGTTGAAAGGAAGATTAACGTAACACATCTATTGAAAAGAGTTAAAATCATTATCCAGTCATTCTAAAAACTCAATTCAATTGGAACTAATTCTAGAGATAACATTTAGGATAATCAATTGACAATAAAATCTTAGGAATAACGTCCTAGTATAGATAATAACATCACCTAAAAACTAATTCTAGAATTTGACATTAACTTAGATAATGATAACATAATCACTTTAACGACATAAAATATTTCTAACACATACAATTCACTTTCAATTCATCAGTTTACCTGCCCTGGTCGATAATTTATGCTTACAATTTAAGAACATTAAATTGACTAAACATTTTGGTGCCGTTGTCGGGAAGTGCAAATAGAAGTTAAAAAAAAAATCAAATAAAAACATGATATGAGTAGGGAAAGAGACTCTAGAGGTAGATTTGTAGGACGAGGAAGAAGCTTAATTCCCACAAGACCGCTCACTCCACCACGACTTCGAAGTTCCACACCACCCACTCACACTCGAATTCTATCCGTAGGCCAACAAAGACATCCTGAATTCTTAAGATCTGAAATCCAATCCAGAGCTTCACCTACTTCATCTATTGAGGCTATAATCAAAGTAGAAGAAGATCCTACATCCCAAACTACAGGAGTAGTTTTTCTATCTTCCACTAGGGAACAAATTATAGGAGAAGAATTAGAAATTCCTAGTGAAGAAGAGGAACAAGAAACTTATCTTGATTATCCATTGATAGAAGAACCAGATACTGAAGAATCCATCATGGTTGAAGAAGGAGATGGATAGGTACACAATGTCAATGGTGAACAACCTAGGATTGGAGGAGGAGGTAGAGGTAGAGGAGGAGGTGGAGATGGAGGCAGAGGAGGAGGTGGAGATGGAGGCAGAGGAAGAGGTAGAGGTGGAGGAGACCGAGACCCTTTTGGATTTCCTATCTTTGATGAGGATACAACCCTCACAATGAAGAATATTTCACCTTCTATTCTTCCTAATTTCCATAGAAAAAGAAGTGAAGACCCAGAGACATTTCTCTTTGAATTTGAAGTATTATGCAGATTATATGATTATCTACATGATGCTCAAAAATTAAAATTGTTCCTTGCTACCTTAAAGGATTCAACATTGAAATGGTTCATGAGTTTAAGAACGAATACTGTAAGGACATGGACACAAATGAAAGAAGCATTCTTGGATAAATATAAGGACTATTGTATGCCTCACAACATTAGGGATGAAGTCTTCAAAATGACACAGAAAGAAGATGAGAACCTTGAATATTTAGTCGAGAGATTTGTTTATAATCTTAAAAAGTAAAAAATGGATATTCTAGATGAGGAAACTTTCAAAGCCATCCTACTCAAATCTATCAGAGATGAGTGGATTGATCTCCTTAACTTGACAGGAAAAGGATACATTTCTCAATTACCATTTGTAGATATTTGTGATCTATGTGTACATATCTCAAGGGGTAAAGCACGAGTTGGAAAAAGTCCTAGGGATTCTCTCTCATCAAGAATCAATAAATTTGCAGCTGGGTCAATCAGTAGGGCAGAATTAGGAAGCTTGCTTGATACTTTTAAGACAAATATTTTAGGGAGTCTTAGTTAACAAATTGACACCCTTAAAATACAAAACAAGCAAAAGGCTGAAAATGCTACATTATCCATCTTTTGTCTCAGGTGTAGAAAGAAGCATGCTATGAGAGAATGTCCTTTAGACTTAAAAACCATAGGAACTTCTGCCATATGTGCACATAATGATGATACTAATGAATGTCCTTCTCTACCATGTCTTAAGGCTGTATTTAATGATGAAGGAATACCAAAACAAGTAGACCCTCTTTGTTTTATTTCGAAAAGACCATGGCAGAACTCTCAAGCAAATCAACCACAAGGCTTTAAATCACAAAAATTTTCTCAGTCTTCACAAAGTAATTGGAATCCATCTTGGCAGCCTTGGGCTCAACCACAACCACAATCTTGGAATCAAGGATGGAAAAATCTTTATGGGGCTTATGCTCAATATCAACAATATTCACCATCCTATCCTAATTTCCCACCACAATTCTTACCTCAATCTAATCAAATCCCTCAACCTAATCAAATTCCTCAAGCTAATCAATTACCTCAAGTTCAAATCCAAAATCAAAATCCACAGCTCTCCCTACCATTTGCACAAAAACCAAATCAATTACCTGCTCAACCACTTCCGAATCCAAATAATAAAATGTCACAACCTGTTTACAATATGGAAGGGCAGAATCCTCAAACCTATGTAATAACTCCACTAGATCTAAATAATGTTCAATTAAGATCTGGAAGAGTATTACAAATAAAACCCCTTGTTGTCATTTAGGAATCAAGGACAAATCTTCAAAAAGATAAAAATCAATATGAAGAAGGAGAAATCTCTCTTCCTCAAAAAGAAAATAACCAAACAGAGGATGTTCCTATAATTTCTGATGATACTCCTATTGTATAACAACCCTCAATATCCATTAAACCACCCTTTCCTAAATGGTTGAAAATTGATGAAGGAGTAGAAAAAAATCACATTGCCTAATTATAATATGCTGGATGAATTAAGAAATGTTTGTATAAAAATTCCTTTATTGCAAGCTATAAAAGAAATACCAATTTTTGCAAAAACAATCAAGGAATTGAGTACTCAAAGATCAGGAAGAAAAAGAAAAGACATAAAAATAATTCAATTAGTTGGGAAAATTGCAGACATCATGATGGGGAAAGCAACAATACAAAAATATCTAGATCTAGGGAGCCCCATTGTGAAAATTCACATCAATGGAATTGAAATACCAAACACACTGATTGATCTAGGAGTAGCCATAAACATAATGAGTAAACAAATCATGGATTCACTAAGGCTTCCTAATCTTCAATACACACCAACATTGTTGCAATTAGCAGATAGGTCTGTAATTAAACCTGATGGTGTGTTAGAAGATGTTTATGTATCCTTAGATTCTTGGGAATATCCTGTCGACTTCATGGTTTTAACACCTAAGAATAATTTAGGAGGACATCCATTAATCCTAGGAAGACCTTGGTTAGCTACAACTGATGCTTTCATCGGTTGTAGATCAGGTGACATGTTTATCTCAGATGGAAGTTATACAAATAAATTTACATTGTATCCACCTGCAAAAACAACAATAGAAATAGAGAGTGAGGAATGGATAGATGATGATGATGATATACAACCTGTTTTCACTACTGAACAAGTAAGTGAGGAGGACCAAATTTTAAATCTAATGGAAAATAATGAATCCTCCTTACATTATGACCATAGTCAAATCAAATATCTATCATCTAGACAAATGTCTTTACACTCTATGGAAAAATTTGGAAATTCTTCAATAGAAAATTTTCCAGGCAAAACTTTGAACATTAATGAAAACCTGGAAGAATTACAAAAAAATCAACTGGTAGAAATTTTACAAAAACACTCTTCTACTTATGCATGGGAATACACTGATATGAGAGGAATTAATCCTAAAACTTGCATGCACCATATCTACATTGAACAGAGTGTGAGACCAGTTAGATAGCCACAAAGAAGAATGAATCCAAATTTGAAAGAAATTGTTAAGGAGGAATTACAAAAATTGTTGAATGTAAACTTCATCTATCCAATATCAGATAGTCAGTGGGTTTCACCCCTAGTAATCGTTCCTAAGAAAAATGGGAAATGGAGAGTATGTATCGATTATAGGGAATTGAATAAAGAAACATTAAGAGACCACTTTCCACTTCCTTTCATAGATCAAGTTTTAGACACATTAGAAGGGAAAAATATTTTTCATTTTTGGACGATTTTAGTGGATACAATTAGATTCAGGTAGCACCTGAGGATCAAGATAAAACCACATTTACCTGTCCATGGGGAACTTATGCTTACCGAGTATGTCATTTTGGATTATGCAATGCTCTAGCAACATTCCAAAGAGAAGTCCTCGGAATTTTCTCTGATCTTATTCATGATTGTGTGGAAGTATATATGGATGATTTCACAGTTTACGGAAATTATTTTGAAGAGGCACTTGAAAGATTAGAAAAAGTTCTAATAAGATGTAAAGAAACAAATCTTTCGTTAAGTTATGAGAAATGTTTTATGATGTTTAATGAAGGAATTTTTTTAGGTCACCGTATTTCAAGAGATGGAATTAAGGTAGACTCATCTAAAGTAGAGGTCATTTCTAAATTATCAGTACCAAATTGTCAACGAGATGTTAGGAGTTTTCTTGGTTTTACTGGATATTATAGAAGATTCATAGAAAACTTCACAAAAATTACATCTCCACTCTTCAAACTACTTACCAAATACTGTGAACTCAGTTGGATTTTGATTATCAAAACGTTTTTGAAACTTTGAAAAAGAAAATCTTTGAAGCACCTATTTTAAAAGGACCTAATTGGAAATTTCCTTTCCATATATCAACCAATGCTTCATACACAACCTTACGAGCTGTGTTAGGACAAAAATACATTACTCCTTATGCAATCTATTATACCAGTAAAAATTTAACTCCGTCAGAGCTAATTATACTGTAACTGAGAAGGATTTTTTAGCTATAGTTCGTGCTATTAATAAATTTAGACATTATATAACTAGCTATGAAACTTTTATTCACACATACCATTTTTCCATTAGATATCTAATTAATAAACCAATCACTAATGGCATAATAACTAGATGGCTCTTACTGTTGCAAGAATTCAACATCACCATTCTAGATTGATCCAAAATGGATCTGGGATAGACTTCTAAGTCTAAAATGTTCCTCATAGAGGAAAATGAAAGTCAAGGGCTGCTCCTAGAAATAGTCCCATTGCATAGATCTTTTCATTTTGAATCTGATGCAATTTGAATGGGCTAAAATGGACTTCGGATGAAGAAGTTATCGCAGAAAGAAGATTGCCTTTGTCATTTGAAAAAGGAGGCATTTCTTCTAAAAATGGCATAAAAGGCTCCTTAAGGAAATCGCATTGCAAATGTGCAAAGGGGTGGACTTAAGGCAAGGGTGGAAGGAACCTTGATTGTGACTTCCGACTTATCGCATCGGAGGTAGGCCTTCACCCGATATTGAGGCCCCAAACTTGGCGATTGCAATTATGCGACATTGCGATTGCTAATGATCGGATTAGCAGATTGAGTCGGCACGATCCATAGTCAATGGAAAGAACCCTCGGGCCATTCCAAATGCGATATGCGATAGCGATACGCGATGTGCAATGTCAACTGTCGAATCGAGGAGTTAGATCAACGGTCATGATCAGATTGGGGTGATCGGCGATCGGTGATTAGTGATCCCCGATACAAAGGGCCAATGCGATAGCGATATGCGACGTGCGATATCAGCTGTTGGATCAGGAAAGGAATGGATGGTCTAGATTTAATCGGCGATTGGCGATCGGTGGATCCCCAATCCAAAGGGGTGATACATGCACCATGCGATTTGCGATAGTGATATGCCGATAAAGGCTAGACCCAATGGGTTTATAGACCCGATTTCAAAAGTTTTGAAATCCAGAAATTCAGGATTTCTGTGTATTTCCTGTGTATTGGGTTTTTGGCCAATACGCCATGCGATTGCAATTTGCAATGGAATGGCGAACCCGATGGGTTTGTAGATGCGATTGAATGCATTTTGAAGTCTGGTAAAATGCTCCAATCATGTGTTTTCATCAGCTTTCCTGTGTATTGCATTATTGGGCTATTTCCGCAGGAGGAAGGCTGAACGGTTGGGTTTTCCTATGCCTGCCGATTCATTGCAATAGGAAACTGATTATTTTATGGAAACAGTCGAGTTCTTCAATGATGGAGGACTGTAATCGAAGGATGATAAAATCACAGAGAGCGCGATGGACCAGAGGGAGCTAGAGGACTGAAAAAGGTCGCTGGAAGGTTGTTGAGAGCCGCTTGGAGGTCAAGCGAACTACAAAGGCACGCAGAGGCTGGGAGAAGCTCAGAGAGATGAAGAGCCAGATCCAGAGCCAGAGCTAGAGCCAGAATAGCAAAGAGATCAAATGATCCAACTGTTGCTGGTGTCCAAAGTGTGCTAAAGATAGAAGAAGGCATTCCAGAGACAGTGAGAGAATTTTGAGGGAGTTGGTGCAAGCTAGAGCAAGATTGCTCAGAGCGCTGATTGAAGGAATCTAGTCTAGAGAAGCCTAGATCTGTCTGCAGAAGTATGGACAGCCAACGGGATAAGATGGTATTCTAAACCCATAGTTTCAATTGTAAACCAATGGAGTTGAGTGTGGAGCTTGTAAAATAATTGATGCCATAATCCCAGAGAGCTTATTTGAGTTGATTAGAGCTCAGGGAGACATAGCCCAAGGGGTTTGGGTGAACTCCCTATTATATTGCTATTATGTGTGTTGCTTTTTTAGCTGCTTTACTTGCTGTCACTTGTATTTAAATATCATCATAAGCAACAGAACTTGAATCACTTAATAGTTAAAAACAAACACAAGCATACACCTATTTCAAGCACTTTTTAATTCCGCAATTGGTTAATCATAAGATCTTGGGAATATTTAAGCTTTGGAAGTGGGAGAGGTTCTTGTAAGCTTGACAAGAAGCCTTTAACGCCCCATTATCAGATCAGGTGGTATCAGAGCTTAAGTTTGATTAACCCCACCTTAAAAGAAGGTGAGCAAGTGGTATCAGATCAGAATGCTTGATTGACAAAGCAAATATTGCTTGTCTGAAAGGTGTTTAAACAGTCAGAGGTTGATTGTATGCTTGTTTGCAGACTGACTATTGTTTGAGTTTGCAGAGGTGAAGGGAAAGCTATTGATAGCTCAGTCCATGAGAGGACAAGAAGGAAGAAGGGTTGAAGGCATTCTTCTTATCCCAAAGGACCTCAAGGCAATCATTGAAGCACAAGAGGTTTGTTGCAAAAGGTTGCTTGAATAAGCTCTTTGTTAATCTTGTTTGCATTTCTTTTGTTCATTTTCATAATGAAAACTTCTACAAGTGAGTCCTCAAATTCCTCCATCACAAGATTCTTTGATGAAGACATGAAGCAATACTTGTTCATCGTGATGGACAAGGGGTGAGAAATGTATGAGGATGGAAGGAAGAGCAGCATACTTAGAGAGTAGTTGAATTCCGTGGAGGAAGAGAAGAAGTTGCTTTTTGACAAATGGCAGGAAATGGAGAGGCAACTTCATATTGCAAATATGAACCTGGAAAGGATGCATGAGTTGGAGACATAGCTCTTTGTTGCCAAAGAAGCCTTAGTCAAGTATCAGCTTGAAGAAGAGGTAAACAATTCATGTTTGTCTTCAAATTCTTCTAAGAATGCTTATATTGGTTCTTTTGAAAAACATACCAGAGGCATAGGTTCCAAGCTAATGTCCAAGATGGGCTATGAAGGAAAAGGCTTGGGAAAACATGCACAAGGTATTGTTGAGCCAATAATAGTTGAGGAAAGGCCTAAGTATTTGGGTCTTGGCTATGGACAGTCTTATGGAGAAAGTTCCAAAGCTGCCATGAAGGCCATTGAAACAGTTCCAAGGAGTTTCATTTCAGGTCTTCTACCTCAAGAGTGTGAAGATTGTATTCGTGGAGAATGCAATAGCTTGAAACATCATTTGCAGGATGCAGGTGTTCATAAGCATACACTTGAACTAGAGAGTTGTGGAAACTCTGAAACCATTGAAGAGGTTGATGGTGTTCCAAAGGGAGCTACTTCTTCATTCAATTCACCTCCTCATGAAGGCAATAAAGGTGAAAGAGAAAGGTATAAATCTGGTTCTAACCATATTCCTTTTGATTATGTTCAGCATGGTAAATTTCCATATAAGTATGGGAAAAGAATTGCATGTTCCTTTTGTGGTTTGGATAACCATAATGTTTCTAGATGTTGGAAGAGAATGGCCACATACAGGAAACTTTTGAAGGAAAGGAAGCAAGAAGCCAAAGGTCCGTTGGTAAGGCAAATCATGTTGTCAAGAGGATGCACATGTGTTGCACTTATTGCCATAAGCAAGGACATCTTGCTGCAAAATGTTGGACTCTGAATCCAACAATGCTTCCACAGAAATTGAAGAAGGTGGAAAGAGAGAATGGCAGAAATGGAAAGGAAGATTCCATGATTGATGTGTTTCAGGATGATTAACATGTTGATGTTGATGTGTAGACAAAGTTAGCACCTTTGAAATGGATTGGTAAGAAATGGTTAGAGTTCTTATCCAATTAAAGATTGCATGTCTTTTGATTTGATGCATCTATTTGCATTTCTTTTTTAATGGAATGCAAGTTGCAAGATTTTACCAAGAAGGTGAATGGAAAAGTTGAGTAGGAAACTCACTTTGTTGCTGCAACATTATGTTCATTTCAGCTTCGAAAGTACAGTGTGCTTAAGTGAAAGTTGAAGGATGAAATGCATGCATGAGAATGATGTGCATGAACACAGGGATGTTGATGATTTCCTTGTATTTGAACATGTATGTGTAATTAACTTGAAGGGTTGATTGCTTTGTTTTAAGCAAGCATGTAATATTGACTTGAGAAAAGTTGATGTGGTCTCTAAGATGGAGATAATGATGAAGTGTTTTATCTTTTGAAAAGAATCCTTGGGATCTTTTCTACATGCTTGACTTGAAGGGTCATTTGTTTTAAAGACATGTTTTGTGGGCTTGTTATCTAGTCCATCATTTGTATGCATATGTAAGACATGGAGGTGTTCACAAGATGTGAAAATTTGTTTCTTTTGTTGAAGAAAGAGTTTAGGCCATCTAGTTGTTTTCTATATTTATGTTGTTGTTGACAGCTTGTCAAGAACGTACAAATGAAAATTTGTGAAGAAGATGTAGCTTCCCATTTGTTTGAGCCACCTTGGATCAATGATCAAGGAAGAGAAGTTTAAACAACCTTCTGTAAACTTCTCAGCAAGAGTTCTACATGAAGTCAAGGAGGAAGACAGTTCTTCCCAGGAAGACCAGCACATCCAGGAAGGAGAGTGGTCAAAGGTTTTGGTTCAGAGGCACTATGCAAGGCAAGTGTATGGAGGCTGAAAGAAGAGGGTGTTGTTACTCTCATTTATTGTTCAGATCAATATATCAGTCTTTTGGAGACCAAAAGTTCTTTTAGTGGGAAGGCGTGATCCAAAATGGATCTTGGATAGACTTCCAAGTCTAAAATGTTCCTCATAGAGGAAAATGAAAGTCAAGGACTGCTCTTGGAAATAGTCCCATTGCATAGATCTTTTCATTCTGAATCTGATGCAATTTGAATGGGCTAAAATGGGCTTTGGATGAAGAAGTTATCGCAGAAAGAAGATTGCCTTTATCCTTTGGAAAAAGAGGCATTTCTTCTAAAAATGGCATAAAAAGCTCCTTAAGGAAATCGCATTGCAAATTTGCAAAGGGGTGGACTTAAGGCAAGGGAGGAAGGAACCCCGATTGCAACTTCTGACTTATCGCATCGTAGGTAGGCCTTCGCCCGATATCGAGACCCCAAACTTGGAAATTGCGATTATGTGACATTGTGATTGCCGATGATCGGATTGGCAGATTGGGTCGGCACAGTCCATAGTCAATGGAAAGAACCCCTAGGCCGTTCCAAATGTGATATGTGATAGGGATACACGGCGTGCAATGTTAGCCATTGGATCGAGGATTCAGATCAACGGTCAGGATCTGATCGGGGTGATCGGTGATCCCCGATACAAAGGGCCAATGCGATAGCGATATGCGACGTGCGATATTAGCCGTCGAATCGGGAAAGGAATGGATGGTCCAGATTTAATCGATGATTGATGATCGACAGATCCCTGATCCAAAGGGGCGATACATGCACCATTCAATTTGGGATAGTGATATGCCAATAAGGGTCGGACCCGATGAGTTTATAGACCTGATTTCATAAGTTTTGAAATCCAGAAATTCAGGATTTCTGTGTATTTCCTATGTATTGGGTTTTGGCCAATACGCCATGCGATTGTGATTTGTGATGGAATGGAGGACCCGATGGGTTTATAGATGCGATTGAATGTATTTTGAAGTTCGATAAAATGCTCCAATCATGTGTTTTCGTCAGTTTTCCTGTGTATTTCATTATTGGGCTATTTTCGTAGGAGGAAGGCCAAATGGTTGGGTTTTCCTATGCCCGCCGATTCATTGCAATAGGAAACTGATTCTTTTGTGGAAACAGTCAGGTTCTTCAATGATGGAGGACTGTAACCGATGGATGATAAAAACATAGAGAGCATGGTGGACCAGAGGGAGCTAGAGGACTGAAAAAGGTCACTGGAAGGTTCCCGAGAGTCACTTGGAGGTCAAGTGAACTACAGAGGCACACAAAGGCTGGGAGAAGCTCATATAGCTAAAGAGCTAGAGCCAGAGCTAGAGCCAGAGCTAGAGCTGAAGAGGCAAAGCCAGAGCCAGCGCCGAAGAGCCAGAGCCAGAGCCAGAGCCAGAGAGCCAAAGCTAGAGCCAGAGCCAAGAACAACGAAGAGATCAAATGATCTAGCTGTTGCTAGTGTCCAAAGTGTGCTGAAGATAGAAGAAGGCATTTTAGAGACAGTGAGAGAATTCTGAGGGAGTTGGTGCAAGCTAGAGCAAGATCACTCAGAGCGCTGATTGAAGGAATCTAGTCTAGAGAAGCCTAGATCTGTCTGTAGAAGTATGGATAGCCAACGCGATAAGATGGTATTTAAACCCATAGGTTCAGTTGTAAACCAATGGAGTTGAGTGTGGAGCTTGTAAAAGAATTGATGCCATAATCCCAGAGAGCCTAGTTGAGTTGACTAGTGCTCAAGGAGACGTAGCCCAATGGGTTTGGGTGAACTCCATATTATATTGTTGTTATGTGTGTTGTTTTTTTTGCTGCTTTACTTACTGTCACATGTATTTAAATATCAGCATAAGCAACAAAACTTAAAGCACTTAACAGTTAAAAACAAACACAAGCATACACCTATTTCAAGCACTTTTTAATTCCACAATTGGTTAATC
Source organism: Pinus tabuliformis (assembly GCA_031772625.1). Classification (NCBI taxonomy): domain Eukaryota; kingdom Viridiplantae; phylum Streptophyta; class Pinopsida; order Pinales; family Pinaceae; genus Pinus; species Pinus tabuliformis. Next base: position 217,183,064 of record CM062820.1, on the reverse strand, counting down.
ATAAGGTCTTGGGAATATTTAAGCTTTGGAAGTGGGAGAGGTTCTTGTAAGCCTTTAGTGCCTCATTTTCAGATCATAGATCGACCCGGAAAACAAAATACAATTGCTGACTTTTTATCTAGAATTCAAAATGATAACAATGATAAACCTATGGAGAATAAATTTCTTGATGAATATCTTTTTGTATTATCTACTAAATCACCTTAGTATGCAGATATTGCTAATTATTTAGCTACATGGAAATTACCATTTCATTTGTCTCCTAGAGAAAAGAGGAGGATAATTCAAAACAACACATCTTACTCATGGATAAACGAAGAATTGTACAAAACAGGACCAGATCTCATCATCAAAAGATGTGTTCGAGAAGACGAGATACCGGAAATACTTAAAGCATGCCATGATGAACCATGTGGAGGAAATTTCTCTGACAGAAGAACTGCTTATAATATCCTTCTCTTATGATATTATTGGCCTTCCATTTTCAAGGATACCAAGGAATATGTTAGGAGATGTGGTAGTTGTCAAAGGATGGGGAAACATACTCTTTCAAATGAAATGCCACTACAACCTTAGGTACTCATTGAACCTTTTGAGAAATGGGTGCTAGATTTTGTTGGTCCAATCAATCCACCTTAAAAACAAAAAAAGGTATATTCTGGTATGTACTGATTATGTCACTAAATGGGTAAAAGCTAAAACACTTCGTTTTTCTACTGAAAATATTGTAGTTTCATTTCTTTTTGAGGATATGTTCACTCGTTTTAGTGTCCCAAGAGAAATTGTAACAGATCAAGGAACACAATTTATATCTAGAGTAGTGCAGAAGCTCGTGCAACAATACAAAATCAAGCATCAGAAATCTACTCCATACCATCCACAATTCAAAGGACAAGTTGAGTCTACAAACAAGGTGATTGAAGCAATTATTACCAAGACTATACACTTACATAGGAAGGACTGGGCAGAAAAGCTTCTAGAAGCTTTGTGGGCCTATAGAACTACATGGAGAAGTAATACAGGACATACTCCCTATGAACTTGTTTATGGGAACCAAGTCTTACTTCTAATAGAGTTCCAGATTCAGACCTATAAAACAACAGTCCAGTTGGATCTTGACTTATCATAAGCACAAAAGCAAAGGATGGGACAACTCAATGAACTTGATGAAATAAGGCAATATTCTTTCCAGAACACCACCTAGTTCAACAATAGAGATCCAGATGGCATGACAAATACATCAAAGAAATAAATTTTCATCTAAGAGATTGGGCATTACTTTTTTATTCAAATTTCAACAACTTCTAAGGAAAATTCCAAACTCACTGGCTTGGACCTTATGGAGTTTAAAAATTATTTGACAATGGTGCAGTCAAAAATAGGACTATTGATGAAGAGAAAATTCCTCTTTTAGTGAATGGACATTGACTTAGACTTTATCAGAAGCCATTGACAAAAGAGGAATTTGTCAAAATTTTCCAAGATAACTCAGAATTGAAGATGGTTGAGAGGAATTCTTCTTCTTTTCCACCTTAGAAATTTTATTTTTCTCTATTAAAAAAAATTAAAATAAAATAATAATAATAATAATGTATAAACATGAAAACCAACAAGTTGTTGGCATGCTTATACAGAAAATTTAAAGTGAAAACCAACTCTTGTTGGCACCTTAAATTTTCTCTTAATCATTTTTCTAAAAAATCCCTTTTTCTAAACATCCCTTTCTTGAAAAAAATTTAGCTATAGAATTAGTGACTTTCTGCAGCTCTGGCAAGTTTCTGCAGCTCTGATAAAGTTTATGCAACCAATCTAACAAGGACACTTGGTGACTCAACTTGAAGAAATGATTGACTCCTTTCAAGTGCAAAGTACCTGCAAATGGCATCCAAGGACAAATAAAGGTTAACAAAAAAATCTAAGGTATGTAATACTTTAATTTTACAATAGGGGTTAACATATTGTATATATTAATTACGTGGAAATAACATTACCGAAAAACCAAAATCATTGCAGTGCATGGATGATAGTCCCTTGTCAAATCCATTACAATCCACCACCATTTTAACTCTTATCTCATACTCATTTCGGATTCATCGATTTGATCACCGAATCATTGAATTAAATGTATTGAAATGGATAAATCATCCCTGTGAACCTTCATTATACTTACCCTATCTCTCATTCTTTCAATTCATATAGTCTCTCCATCCTAGAGCGAAATCCTACTGAGACTATTTTCCTTGTCAAGTAAAACAGTTCTGGAGACGAAACATCTCTCACCATAGGCGTTATTGTTCGAACATAGCCAACAGGAAGGAAAGTTTTGGAAGGATACCCCTAGACCAGAGAATTGTTACATAAATCTCAGTGGTTATATTTCATAGAAAAATTTGATGGTTTCCACAGGGAGGTGACAAAAACCTTTGCATGATATTTTTATGGTGCAAAAGTCGAAATAGGTAATGTCAAGTTCACAGTGATAGAGTCCCTGATTGCAGAAGCCACTGGACTACCCAGAGCTGGAGAAAAGTGGTTCAATAACAAAGGAATCAAAAGGGAAGACTGGAAAAAAATCTTAAAAGACCCAAGCATGGATATGATTGTCTTCAGAAAAGGTATTCCTGGCTCTGCCCTCAAAAGTAAGTGGAGAAATTTGCACTTTATCCTTCAGAAATTTGTTACTTGTGAAGGTCGATTTGGATGTATGTGTTTCTATCACATTAGGCTATTGATGAATTTCCTTGAAGAACATCAAATGAATCTTCCATACTTTCTGTTGAATAGCCTTAAGAAAATAACAGTAAGTGTTTAGAAGAAAATCCAGTTTATAGACAACATAATGTACCATCATGGGTTAGTAAAAATTGTGATCGAGTTTCATCTTCAAAGCATAGGTCACAATTGGGAAGATTTTCTAGTGAGAAATCACTTTGAAGAGAAAACTCCTAAACAACCAAGTAGTGGCAAAACCCTAAGGGGAAGAAAGATAAAAAAATAAGACAGTAATAGAATAGGAACCAAAACATCAACAAGATTTGTCAGAGGATGATCTACCAATTGTAGAAATTTTGTAGAAAATGAACACAGAAAGTCTTAGAAGAAAGAAAGCCAACAAGAAAATAGAGGTTCTACCCCAAATAAAAACCCTACCTCAAAAAGAAATTTCAAAAGTTAAATAAATAAGATTCAAAGGATATTGACCATGGGTTTGAGAAGAAGCACAAGATTGAATACAGTGAAAGAGGAAACCTCAAAAGTTGCAGAGCATATTGATCTTGAGTCAAAGTGTTAGGTCCCTATAATACTAGTGATAACCCCATTACTATTTTCGTTGTAGCCCTTATTGTTATTTTTGTGCCCCTATTGTCCCCATATTATTGTTATTATGCCCCATAGAAGCCCACTATTGTTATTGTTGTGCCCTTATATTATTATTGTTATGTCAGTTTTGATTATATTGTGACCCCTTAGACTACAATATATAGAAAGGAGGTTTTGTCATTTGTATCATCCAAGAATTGTTCATTTGTGTAATGTAAATGAGGTTCCCCCCTCAAAGAGGCTGATTTTGAAGGTGTCGATCTATATTTTCTTCTATTTTGTGAGCTGGTTGCACAACATTTGGTATTAGAGATCTGGATTCTAGGGTTTCACTGCTCCAAACAGGTCATCGTGGAATTTTCGCTATAACCTTTTTCTGCAATGTTTCAAAAACCAAAAAAATAACCCATTTGAACCTAAATCTCTTTGAACCATGGGCCCGAATTTCAGATCTTGTCTCACTATATTTTTGGAGATATGATCTAGGAAAGTTACGGTTTTTGCAGGATCCCGAATTATATCTCAAACAAGTGACCTGGGAAAATCGTCATAACTTTCTTTATGAGCATCCGATTGAAATTTCGTAAGAATTTACAGAAATAGGATGGCCTGTAGTTTTCTGTATATCGATTTCAGGTCCTAAGATTGAAACTACAAGTTCACTCCACTGAACCAGTCTATAATCAGGTCATCGTGGGAGATTTGGAATAACTCTTCCTTGGAAATTCCAATCTTGATCAAAATTGTAGGGTTAGAAAGAGGACTCAGAGGTCTATCGCAAGATGCAATTTTAGACCTTGGAGATCCAAAATTACAAAGATACAATAGATTCAATATCGAGCTCCTACAAAGTGAAAAAAAGGTGCGTAGTTTTTCTTAAAGTTTTGCATAAGTTTGGTTTGTAAAAATAGTTTGAAGGAATTCAAAGGGCATAGTGAAGCATTATTATCATTAATTGATGCCCTAAAGAAAGAAAATGGAAACACCTAATAAGCAACCTGAAATCTCTAGCATGAATCATGAATAAGAGGAAGAAATGCAACATGATATATCAAAATTACGAGACCAAGTGCAACAAATTTCACTCTCACAAAAACTAACAGAAGCTAAGATGGATGGTTTAAAGAAAGGCGTGGAATCTAATATAGATGGTATGAAAGACAACATTGAATATTTGAAGAAAGACATGGAAGGTTTGAAGGAGGTTTTGAAAAATATTCTACAAGAAAAGCTTCCTAATGGCGAAAATGTAGTAGAGAAAACTCATGATGAAAACAAAAGAAATGTTAATCATGATTTCAAAGACTCTAACGTTGGAACAAATACCCACCACATTCCAAAGATCGATATGAGGATTTTTTATGGCAAGGATCTTGTAACATGGATACTACAGATGGAACAATATTTCAATATCCATAATGTTCAAAACATGCAAAAGGTACGCATTGCAACTTTATATTTAGAACCAAATCAGTTTGTATTGTGGCGATGACTTTTCTCTCATAAACAAATTTTCACATGGGAAATATTTATGGAAGAAGTGATAGCACATTAGGAGGATACAAAAAGAAACACCTTTTTTAGCCAATTGATAAATCTCAAACAAAAGGGTTCAATGATGGAGCACATTGAGGACTTCCAAAAAATGAATATAAGGGTAAAAGATATTCCAGAGGAGCATAGAATTGATGTGTTCATAGGGACTTTAAAGGATAACATCCAACATGAGGTTCACCTTTGGGAACCTGATTCATTGGATAAGGCATTCATGTTAGCAATAAAAATGAAAGAAAAATTATGGCAACAAGGAAGCCTACCACTCACAACTATAAAGATGGAAGTGTTGTTGCTCCTAGCCTTCCACAACCTACAAGGTTGACACCACAACAATTGGAAGAAAAAAGAGCAAAAGGGATTTGTTACAATTGTGATAACAAATGAACTAAAGGTCATAAGTGTGCTGAGAAGAAATTATTTTACATAGATTGTGAAGAGGAGGAAGAAAAGGAACATGAAACATCAAAAGAAGAGGATATACACAAGGAAAATACCCTAGAGAAAGAAGAAATGAATCTGAGCATATCTTGTAATGCATTGGCTGGAATTACCACTCCTCAAACTATCAAGATAGAAGGACATATCAACAAGAAAAATGTAATAGTGTTGATTGATTTTGTTGAAAATGCAACAAGATGATGGAGCTTAGTGGAAAGGAGTCGCCTTCACTAAGTGGGCCCGCAGGCTATTTTTGGCGCAAAGTCTATTTTTAGACATATGGATAATGGTCTATGAGTTGCAGGATGTTGTTTATGGATGATTGGTCATGTTGGGAAAAATATATGGACTTCTATTTTTGGTTCACAGCGGAGTGATCAGAGTCTATTTTTAGACTGCCAGGCTAAAAATAGAAACAATCAAATATTATTAGCCCTTAGTAATATTTGGACTCTAAACATTATCTTATTCTCTTGGAGCACTTCAGTTCGAGCTACGGATGTGGCACATGCAGCTGAAAAAATGAATCACGTGGTTTCTTATGTGTTAGTTGAGCTATTGCATGGAGGACTTCAGTTAGAACTCATGCATGTGAGTTTTGTGGAGTTGGATGTGGAGTTGATGGAGTTGTGTTCAGTTTGACTTAGTTGAACTAGTTATATTTAGTCTAACTAAAGAATACACTAGTGATGAGTTGTGTGAATTAATTATTAATTAATTCACTAATTATTAACTCATAAAGCAACTAAAGAATACATCAGTTAACTCAGTGCATGGACAGTTCAACAGAGACAGGTGTTAGAGGTAAGTGAAAGGGTGAGTTGTGACTATCAGTTGTGCATGAGATTTTCACATGCATGGATTGCGTTATGCCAATGAGGACTGTGCAGTGTGGGCCAATACCAAGAAAATTATAGCTTGTGCTCATGTGATTTTGGATCCCAAGCCAAAGAAATACGAGTTTGGATCAGCCATTCTCATTCATTCTCTTGCAGGATTGTGCAGTGGAGGAGATTTGAACCTGTGACTTGTTCGGATCTGAGCTAGTTTTGTGTGTAACAGGTGGAGATAGTACTGAGTACTTGCGAGGAGTATTGTACTATGTATTGTTACATGTTCTTAATCATTATAATATATAGATAGTGTGGGGTTTTTAGCTGTATGCTTTCCCCGCGTTACATACTGTGTTAATGTGTGCATGCGATTGATGTTTCATTGTTTTTAATGCTGCTAAATTGATGATCAACGTAGAGGAGGTTATGTATTAAGCATGTATTCCGTAATAGTGTATAATCGGGATAATATCTGTGAATAAGTGTCATATTATTCAAAATTTCTACATGGTATCAGAGCTGGTTGATTTGTAGAAAAAGTTCTACAGGCTATCAAAGCGGGATTGATCATCAGATCTATTATTTAGAAAGTGTTTACATTTTATTTCTTTAGGCAGAGTCTGTAATCGGGCCAGGTAGCTTCTGGATTCATCCTTCTTTTGGAAGGTGAGATATCCGGTGAATGCCCATACAATCGATCTCTGTACAAGAAATAATTTGTTCTCACGAATTTTAGATCAGAAGCGGTTGAGTTTTGAGCTGGTGGAATGGTGCTCAAGGATAAACTCAGAAACATCAAAGCTGAGAATGGAGATGCCACAGATTGTCCGCAGAAGAAGAAAAACAAGCAAGCTGCTGGATCTGCAGCGGGAGAGGCCTTAGCCTCGCAGTTTGAGCTTGATTTTTTCATTGATCGCATGCTTGGTATCAAGTGTGATGGGATCGGTATGGTTCTTGGACAGTGGTGCGTCTTCTCACATGATAGGAGATCGAGATTTGTTTTTTGATCTGGATGAGAAAGATCTTGGAGTGCACATCGAGATGAGCGATGGTAGATACAGCACGACCGGTATCAGTACCATTTCCTTTGAGAGGGAGTTTGGTAAACCCTTCAGATTGAAGGAAGTTATGCATGTTCCAGGATTGAAGAAGAATCTTATCTCTGTGGCGATGTTAGAAGACAAGGGATATGATGTTGTCTTCAGCGAGGGAAAGGCTTTCCTGCGCAGCAAGACAACTGGAGAAACCCGGAAGATAGGGGTTTGAGTCAGGAACCTTTATCAGTTGCATGTAGACACATGCAAAGCCTTGAGTAGCAAGGCAACTGATGGAGACTTGGTGGTTGAGAGGGAGGGTATATTACCTCTCAACATGCAGAGCCAGAAGAAGTCTCAGACGATTGTGGAGGAGCCAAAATTGGTGCAACAACTTCAGGAGGTTGTGGAGCAACCACAACAAGGGAAGCTGAGAGGAGATCGAGTAGAGACATCTACTCATGCAGAGACCTCCAGTAGGGGGAAACTTCGAGCCAGGTGGGTTGAGGGATCGCATGCAGCCGTACCTCCAGGTAGGAGGTGGGGTGATGTGGATTGATTGTCCCAAGGAGGAGGGGTAGGATCCTTGAGGTACCCAACCTCTTGGATGAGACCTTGCTACGGGAGCCCCAATGTGGAGTAGCAGGAACTGACTGATTGGGTAGAGACAGATGTGGATGGAGCGGCAGAGAGAGCGACAATGTAGGGAATCCCAGGACAACGCATAGCTAGTAGGCTGCAGCAATGCGAGAGGCACAAGTGTTTTGCACAGTGCTAGGTGGCACAGAGAGGTGTGCAATGGTGCGAGATGCATGGAGATGTTGCAGTAGCGTAGATGTCAGAGAGGGAGCACTTTTCAGCAGTAGGTGGAGCTTCAGCATCAGAGTATGTTCCTAGCCCAACAGAGCGGTCAGTTGGGAGTGTTTTTGTTCCAAGTGTTGTTGGAGCAAGTGGATCGGGCAAATGTGTTGCATGCAGAACATTACAGAGGCAGGATAGGGGTTGCAGATAATCCATATCTTGTTGAGAGGGAGTGTTGAAAATGCAACAAGATGATGGAGCTTAGTGGAAAGGAGTCGCCTTCACTAAGTGGGCTTGCAAGCTATTTTTGGCGCAAAGTCTATTTTTAGACTATGTCGATTTTTAGACATATGGATCATGGTCTATGAGTTGCAGGATACTGTTTATGGATGATTGGTCATGTTGGGAAAAATAGATGGACTTCTATTTTTGGTTCACAGCGGAGTGATCAGAGTCTATTTTTAGATTGCCAAGCTAAAAATAGAAACAGTCAAATATTATTAGCCGTTAGTAATATTTTGACTCTAAACATTATCTTATTCTCTTGGAGCACTTCAGTTCGAGCTACAGATGTGGCACATGCAGCTGAAAAAAGGAATCATGTGGTTTCTTATGTGTTAGTTGAGCTATTGCATGGAGGACTTCAGTTAGAACTCATGCATGTGAGTTCTGTGGAGTTGATGGAGTTGTGTTCAGTTTGACTTAGTTGAGCTAGTTATATTTAGTCTAACTAAAGAATACACTAGTGATAAGTTGTGTGAATTAATTATTAATTAATTCACTAATTATTAACTCATAAAGCAACTAAAGAATACATCAGTTAACTCAGTGCATGGACAGTTCAATAGAGACAGGTGTTAGAGGTAAGTGAAAGGGTGAGTTGTGACTATCAGTTGTGCATGAGATTTGCACATGCATGGATTGAGTTATGCCAATGAGGACTGCGCAGTGTGGGCCAATACCAAGAAAATTATAGTTTGTGCTCACGTGATTTTGGATCCCAAGCCAAAGAAATATGAGTTTGGATCAGCCATTCTCATTCATTCTCTTGCAGGATTGTGCAGTGGAGGCAGACAAAGCAACGGAGGAGATTTGAACCTGTGACTTGTTTGGATCTGAGCTAGTTTGTGTGTAACAGGTGGAGATATTACTGAGTACTTGCGAGGAGTATTATACTATGTATTGTTACATGTTCTCAATCATTATAATATACAGATAGTGTGGGGTTTTCAGCTGTATGCTTTCCCCAGGTTACATACTGTGTTAATGTGTGCATGCGATTGATGTTTCATTGTTTTTAATGCTGCTAAATTGATGATCAACGTAGAGGAGGTTATGTATTATACATGTATTCCGCAATAGTGTATAATTGGGATAATCTTTGTGAATAAGTGTCATATTATTCAAAATTTCTACAGATTTGGGCAATACACATAATTTTATTCATTGTAAGATAGCCAAGGAATTGAATTTCTTCCTATATCCAACACCAGAGTGTCAAGTGATGGTTGCAAGTGGAGAAACCATAAATTGATTTGGAAAGTGCCATAATATCAAGCTATCCATGGGAGAATATGTATTGAATAGCCCAATGCTTTCCATTCTAATGGGTGCTGCTGATGTTGTACTATGAGTCCAATGGCTACAATCCTTAGGTATAATAGCTTTTAATTTTCAAGATCTTTTCATGAAATTTTCTTCAAAAGGAAAGGAAGTTGAATTAAGGGGTATCACAAGGAAACCGGGAAATATAATCAACTCTAACAGAATGACAAAGTTTCTAAAGAAAGAACAATGAGATGTAATTTCACAATTATGTTCACTAGAGGTTCCCACATCAAAATCATCTATTTCTTCAGATCTCCAAAAAGTCTTGGACAAACATTCCAAGGTATTTGAGACTCCCAAAGGCCTCCCACCTATTCGTGATCATGAACATGCTATTCAATTGATTCCAAGAAGTATTCCTCCAAACATCAGGCCTTATAGATATCCTTGTGCCCAAAAGAGTGAAATTGAACGTATGATTGCAGAAATGTTAGAGGCTGGTATAATTCAACCTAGTCAAAGTTCTTTCTCTGCTCCAGTAGTATTGGTGCACAAGAAAGATGGGACATGGCGCATGTGTCTGGATTATAGTGAGCACAACAGGCTCACTACTAAAGATCAATTTCCCATCCTTGTCATTGAGGAATTATTAGATGAATTACATGGATCAATTTACTTCAGCAAGTTGGATCTTTGTTTAGAATATCATCAAATCAGAATGAAGACTGAAGACATTCTGAAAACAACATTTAGAACTCATGAGGGTCATTATGAGTTTTTCGTCATGTCTTTTGGCCTTACCAATGCACCTTCTACATTTCAAGGTTTGATGAATTCCATTTTCAAACCCTTCCTTAGAAAATTCGTGTTAGTATTTTTTGATGATATACCAATCTACAACAAGCCTTGGAAGGATCATGTTCAACATGTTGACAGGGTGCTCAAACTATTGGAGGAGAAACAATTATATGCAAAAAGCTCCAAATGTTTCTTTAGAGTACAAGAGGTGGAATATCTGGGTCATATTGTATCTCATGAAGGTGTTAAGGTAGAGCCTAGCAAAATTAAAGCCATTAAGGAATGGAAAATCCCCACATCCATAAAGCATCTATGAGGATTTCTCGGGTTAACATGGTATTATCGCAAGTTTGTTAATAATTAAGGGAGAATAGCAGCACCTCTAACAACATTATTGAAGAAAGATGCATTTTCATAGACTCCAGAAGCAATGAAATCCTTTGAACATCTTAAAGAGGTAATGTTCCAAGCACCGGTTTTAGCTATGTCGGACTTCACAAAAACCTTTATTGTGGAATGTGATGCCTTAGGAAATGGAATTAGTGTTGTTTTAATGCAAGAAGAAAGACCCATTGCTTTCGAAAGTCATCCAACCAAAGGAAAGTATTTACAAAAAGCTATTTATAAGAAGGAAATGTTGGAAATACTACATGCACTTAAGAAATGGCGACCCTACCTAATGGGAAGACACTTCAAGGTAAAAACGGATCATGATAGTCTTAAATATTTTTTAGAACAAAGATTATCTTCAGAAGAGCAACAAAAATGGGTCACAAAAATGTTGGGTTATGACTTTGAAATCATCTACAAAAAGGGGAAGAAAAATGTTGTGGCAAATACACTCTTAAGAAAGGATGAGGATGTGGAATCATTGCTTTGCGCCATTTCTATTATCCAACCAGATTGGATAAGCGAAGCAAGGGATGAATGGAAGAATGATGAAGAAGTGTGGGCACTTATTCAAAAGTTACAACAAGATCCCAGTACATCTGATACATTTAGCTGGAAAAATGATTCGTTATGGTACAAAGATTGCTTATACCGATGTAAGAATTCCCAACTCAAACAAAATATTCTTATGGAATTGCACACCTCTCCCTTAGGAGGGCACTCAAGATTTTTAAAAACTTACCACATGATTAAGAAGGGTTTTTTTTGGGATGGCCTTAAATTAGATATTCAAAAGTTTGTGGTGGAATGTTTGGTTTTCCAACAAAATAAAGTTGAAACAATTAAGACCCCAGGTCTATTACAACCTTTATCCATTCCAAACCAGCGTTGGGAGGATGTTTCAATGGATTTTATCACAAGTTTACCCAAGTCAGAAGGAAAGAGTGTCATCAAGGTGGTAGTTGACAAACTTACCAAGTATGCACTCTTTTGTGCATTATCGCATCCATTTAAAGCAAGTACAATTTCTACTACATTTATGGAAACAATTCAAAATCTACATGGAAACCCAAAGATTATTGTAAGCGACAGAGATCCCATTTTCACTGGAAATTTTTGGACAAAATTATTTTCTTGCCTTGGTATCAGTTAATTAGCTCATAGCTCATCTTATCATCCTCAATCTGATGGGAAAACTGAGATAGTAAAAAAATGTCCGGAAGGATATCTTCGTTGCTTTGTATCTAATAAACAGACACAATGGGTGAAATGGTTGCCTCTGGTTGAATGGTGGTATAACACTTCCTTCCATACTACATAAAAAATGACCCCATTTATGGCACTTTATGGATGTCATCCACTGTCCATCACATCATCTTTAAGAGAAAACTCTAAGGTTGAAGCAGTGGAAGATCACATCGAGCATCAACAATAGGTACTCCAACTCTTAAAGGATAACCTCACTTTGGCACAGAATAGAATGAAACAATAGGCAAATCAACATCGCAATGAAAGAAGTTTTGCTGTAGGTGACTAGGTATTCTTACCGCTACAACCATATAAACAAATGTCCCTCAAGTAAGCTAAGAAGGATAATAAATTATCACTAAAGTATTATGGTCCGTATAAGGTGTTGCAAAAGATTGGTACTATGGCATACAAATTGGAGCTTCCTACAACTTCCCGAGTGCACCCAACTTTCCATATTTCATGCTTAAAGAAGGTTATAGGTGACAAACTCCTAGTTCAAACAATATCGACAGAACTTGAAGAGGAAGGAAAAATCATATTGGAACCTGAAGTAGTCACAAAAAAAAGAAATCGACAACTACTAAATCGATCAATTTCGGAGTATCTCATCAAGTGGAAGAACTTACCTGCTGAAAATTCCAGATGGGAGGATGAGAATTTTATAAAGAAGCATACATAACTACTCAAGCATTGAGGACAACACTTTTTTGAAGGAGAGGGGCATGTTAGGTCCCTATAATACAAGTGATTCCCCCATTACTATTGTCATTGTAGCCCATATTGTTATTTTTGTGCCCCTGTTGTCCCCATATTGTTGTTATTGTGCCCCATATAATCCCATTATTTTTATTGTTGTGCCCTTATATTATTATTGTTATGTCGGCTTCGATTATATTGTGACCCCTTAGACTCATATATATAGAAAGGAGGTTTTCTCATTTGTATCATCCAAGAATTGTTCATTTGTATAATGTAAAGGAGGTTTCCCCCTCAAAGAGGCTGATTTTGAAGGTGTTGATCTATATTTTCTTCTATTTTTTGAGCTGGTTACATAACACAAAGGAGAAATATGAAGATCTCGAGTACTCTCCAAGAGTATCACTGAGACTGTCACCAAGGGTATCACCACCTCCCTTCATTTCACCTTCAAGGAGTCTAGTACAAAGCCCAGTTATTGATCATATACAACAAGAAATCTATGATTACATAGAATCATTAGAGAGAAAGGAAGTTGCAGCAAAAGGATCAATTTAGAGCCCAAAAGAAGAAATCAACCAGTTTAATGAGCCACAAGAACCTCCAATATCTAATGTCTTGAAACAAGAAATCTTTGAACTGGGGACATTAAATAGGTACCTCAAAAATTAAAATCAAACTCTGAAGGCACAAATAGAATCCAAATTGCCAAAATTGATAACCTCGTGCTTCACTTAAGTCTATGGTATAAAAAGAATAAGAAATTGAAGAACGAAAACAAGGCTATGAAAAGAGAAATCATTAATTTGAAATACAAGATCCTTATGAGGAAGCGAAGGATGGCAGTAACTTCCAAGAAGAAGAAGAAAGTGAAACTTGGATGTGTTGGCAAAGGTATCTAAAGACATACAAAACCTCCAATGTGGGGGGAATGTAGAGTCCCAGAACTGCTTTATCTTGACATCTTTTTTGTTCATATTTACTTTGTTTTTCCTACCATTATCATCCAAATAAATGCAACAAACATAAGGTTTTGACAAGGTAAACAATCATATGTCCTCTTTTTCATATTTTTTCAATATGCCTTATTGTTCTATTAAAGTTTACATGCAGCTATAGAATTGATATGATTCCGCAGCTAATCCATAGATATGCAGCCACTTCCATTATTGACAGGGTTCGAGTGCGCCAGCTCAACAAAGGAGTATATGGGTAGATAGAGAATGATAATCTCATGGATTTCTTCCTATTTACTCGAACTAATTCATTAGGAGATCTGCACTATAACACGGTCAACCATGGCAGTCAACAACAGGACAACGTGCTGGAACAGACTCCAAATTTTAAGAGATTTCATTGATTTGCTTTTCAATAGAAAATCGAAAAATAAGCAATATGATCTAGTTTTGATAAGGACACTAGTGAAGTCATGTAGGCTTAAATTTCTCATATTGTTGAAAAAAATCTATAAAGACATTTGTAGCTCCGTGTAATGCGTGTGCCACCATATGTAGTTTGAGCATCCTATAGAACTCTTTTTCGCTTAATACAAAGTTCTTATTTCATATATTTTATATGTTGTTGATCTAGGGCGAATGATTGCCTCGTGGGGGGCCTCTGCATGCAAATCAGGTCTCTGATTCACAATAATTAGATTTCCCTTTTCAATTGTTATTTCATAGATTTAATTCATGGATGCTCTGTTTTCATATTTTTAAGATGCAGTTCAATGAAGATCGTGACTAGGATCACTTGATTGATTTCTGTATCATTCATTTCATTTTCTTAATACCTAGCATAAACTCAATAATTTTGTTTCATTCATTTGCCTAGCACAACTTAGTGATTTCATAGCTCAGTAATTTTGTTTCTCTTTTGCTTTTTTCATTGAAATAAGGTTGCAGTAGATAAGAGTGCAGTCTTTCTTAGCGTTTGAATTCAAACACATCTCATTTCCACGTTGATAAATTAGGATTTCCTTTATGTTATTTCATGCTTTCATAGTTAGATTTGTTTAGCTACAGCATAAAAATCTAAAAACAATTGATAAGTTGAAAAGAATATTAATGTAACAGATCTATTGAAAAGAGTTAAAATCATTATCCAATTATTCTAAAAACTCAATTCAATCAAAAATAATTCTAGAGATAACATTTAGGATAATCAATTAACAATAAAATCTGAGGAATAACATCCTAGTATAGATGATAACATCACCTCAACACTAATTCTAGAATTTGATATTAACTTAGATAATGATAACATAATCACCTTAACGAAATATAAGACTTTTATCACATACAGTGCACTTGCACTTCATCAGTTTACCTACCCTGGTCGATAATTTATGCTTACAATTTAAGAACATTAAATTGACTAAACAATGACCATCGATGGTGACAACTTTCTCAAAGATGAAGTCCAATGGCGATCTTGGCAAGTACCCATAACATGCCTCAAATGGCGATGTGTTTGTGGAATAATGCTTTGCCCTGTTGTATGCATGTTGTATGTAATGCAACTATTCATCCCACAACTTGGGATGTTTGCTGCAATATCCTCTAAGAAGATGAATAACTATTCTATTGACCACCTTAGTTTGTCCATCTGGCTGTGGATGAAAGGTTGTGTTCTTCTTTAACTTTGTGTCCATCAGGTCCCACAAATTTGACCAAAAATTCCCAACAAATCGAGAATCTCGATCACTTACAATAGAAGTAGGAAGACCAAAATGAACCCAAATGTTTTGGAAGAAAAGATGAGTTGTTTGTTCAACTGTAATTTTGTTTTTACATGGTGTTAGTATGCACATCTTGTTGAACATGTCTACAACTACATATAGGTAATCATGAACTTTCCTTGACAATGGAAGACCTCCTACAAAATCCATTGAGATACTCTACCATGGATGTGAAGGTACAAGAAGTGGAGTGTATAATCTACAACAAGTCTTGGAAGGATCATGTTCAACATGTTGACAGGGTGCTCAAATTATTGGAGGTGAAACAATTATATGCAAAAAGCTCCAAATTTTTCTTTAGAGTATAAGACATGGAATATCTGGGTCATATTGTATCTCATGAAGGTGTTAAGGTAGACCCTAGCAAAATTAAAGCCATTAAGGAATGGAAAATCCCCACATCCATAAAGCATCTACGAGGATTTCTTGGGTTTACATGGTATTATCACAAGTTTGTTAAGAATTATGGGAGAATAACAACATCTCTAACAACATTATTGAAGAAAGATGCACTTTCATGGACTTGAGAAGCAACAAAAGCCTTTGAACATATTAAAGAGGCAATGTGCCAAGCACCAGTTTTAGCTCTGTCAGACTTCACAAAAACCTTTATTGTGGAATGTGATGCCTCAAGAAATGGAATTGGTGTTGTTTTAATGCAAGAATAAATACCCATTGCTTTCAAAAGTCGTTCAATCAAAGGAAAGTATTTACACAAAGCTATTTATGAGAAGGAAATGTTGACAATAATACATGCACTTAAGAAATGGCGACCCTACCTAATGGGAAGACACTTCAAGGTAAAAACGATCATGATAGTCTTAAATATTTTTTAGAACAAAGATTATCTTCAGAAAAGCAACAAAAATGGGTCACAAAGATGTTGGGTTATGACTTTGAAATCATCTACAAAAAAGGGAAGCAAAATGTTGTGGCAGATGTACTCCCAAGAAAGGATGAGAATGTAGAATCATTGCTTTGCGCCATTTCTATTATCCAACCAGGTTGGATAAGCGAAGCAAGGGATGAATGGAAGAATGATGAAGAAGTGTGGGCACTTATTCAAAGGCTACAACAAGATCCTAGTACATCTGATACATTTAGCTAGAAAAATGATTCGTTATGGTACAAAGATTGCTTATACCGATGTAAGAATTCCCAACTAAAACAAAATATTCTTATGGAATTGCACACCTCTCCCTTAGGAGGGCACTTAGGATTTTTAAAAACTTACCACAGGATTAAGGAGGATTTTTTTTTGGATGGCCATAAATCAGATATTCAAAAGTTTGTGGTGGAATGTTTAGTTTTCCAACAAAATAAAGTTGAAACAATTAAGACCCCAGGTCTATTACAACCTTTATCCATTCCAAGCCAACGTTGGGAGGAGGTTTCAATGGATTTTATCACAGGTTTACCCAAGTCTGAAAGAAAGAGTGTCATCAAGGTGGTAGTTGACAGACTTACAAAGTATGCACTCTTTTGTGCATTATCGCATCCATTTAAAGCAAGTACAATTTCTACTACATTTATGGAAACAATTCAAAAGCTACATGGAAACCCAAAGATTATTGTAAGTGACAGAGATCCCATTTTCACTGGAAATTTTTGGACAAAATTATTTTCTTGTCTTGGTATTCAATCAATTATCTCATAGCTCATCTTATCATCCTCAATCTGATGGGAAAACTGAGATAGTAAACAAATGTCTGGAAGGATATATTCATTGTTTTGTATCTCATAAATAGACACAATGGGTCAAATGGTTGCCTCTGGTTGAATGGTGGTATAACACTTCCTTTCATACTACATCAAAAATGACCCCATTTATGGCACTTTATGGATATCATCCACCGTCGATCACATCATCTTCAAGAGAAAATTCTAAATTTGAAGCAGTGGAAGATCACATCGAGCATCAACAACAGGTTCTCCAACTCTTAAAGGATAAAATCAATTTGGTGCAAAATAGAATGAAACAACATGGCAGATCAACATCATAGTGAAAGAAGTTTTGATGTAGGTGATTGGGTATTCTTACAGCTACAACCATATAAACAAATTCCCCTCAAGTAAGCTAACAAGGATAATAAGTTATCACCAAAGTATTATGGTCTGTACAAGGTGTTGCAACAGATTGGTACTATGGCATACAAATTGGAGCTTCATGCAGCTTCCTGAGTGCACCGAGTTTTCCATGTTTCATGCTTAAAGAAGGTTATAGGTGACAAACTCCCAGTTCAAACAATATCGACAAAACTTGAAGAGTAAGGAAGAATCATATTGGAACCTAAATCAATCACAAAAACAAGAACTCGACAGCTACTAAATCGATCAATTTCAGAGTATCTCATCAAGTGGAAGAACTTACCCGTTGAAGATTCCACATGGGAGGATGACAATTTTATACAAAATCATCCAGAACTACTCAAGTATTGAGGACAACACGTTTTGAAGGAGAGAGACATGTTAGGTCCTTATAATACTAGTGATTCCCCCATTACTATTGTCATTGTAGCCCTTATTGTTATTTTTGTTATTGTGCCCCACAGAATCCCGTTATTTTTATTGTTGTGCCCTTATTTTATTATTGTTATGTTGACTTCGATTATATTGTGACCCCTTAGACTCATATATATAGAAAGGGGGTTTTTTCATTTGTATCATCCAAGAATTGTTCATTTGTGTTCTGTAAAGGAGGTTCCCCCCTCGAAGAGTATGATTTTGAAGGCGTTGATCTATATTTTCTTCTATTTTGTGAGCTGGTTGCATAAAACAAAAGGAGAAATCTGAAGATCTCAAGGACTCTCCAAGAGTATGACTGAGGCTGTCACTAAGGGTAGCACCACCTCCCTTCATTTCACCTCCAAGGAGTCCAGTACAAAGCCTAGGTATTGATCATGTACAACAAGAAATCTATGATTACATAGAATCATTAGAGAGAAAGGAAGTAGTAGCAAAAGGATCAATTTACAGCCCAAAAGAAGAAGTCAACCAATTTAATGAGCCACAAGAACGTCCAATATCCAATGTCTTGAAACAAGAAATCTTTGAACTGGGGACATTAAACAGGTACCTCAAAACTGTAAATTAAACTCTGAAGGTACAAATGGAATTCAAATTGCCAAAATTGATAACCTCGTGCTTCACTTAAGTCTATGGTATAAAAGGAATAAGAAATTGAAGAAAGAAAACAAGGCCACGAAAAGAGAAATCATTAATTTGAAATACAAGATCCTTATGAGAAAGCCAAGGATGGAAATAACTGCCAAGAAGAAGAAGAAAGTGAAACCTAGATGTGTTGGCAAAGGTATCTAAAGACATACAAAAAAATGACAATTTTGTGTTGTATGAGGACATACAAAACCTCCAATGTGGGGGAATGTGGAGTCCCATAACTACCTTATCTTGACATCCTTTTTGTTCATATTTACTTCCTTTTTCATACCACTATCATCCAAATAAATGCAACAAACATAAGGTTTTTACAAGATAAACATTCATATGTCTTCTTTTTCATATTTTGTCAATATGTTTTATTGTTCTATTAAAGTTTACATGCAACTATAGAATTGATCTGATTCCGCAACTAATCCATAGATTTGCAGCCACTTCCATTGTTGACAGGGTTCGAGTGTGCCAGCTCAGCAAAGGAGTATATGGGTAGATAGAGAATGATCACGTCATGGATTTCTTCTTATTTACTCAAACTAATTCATCAGGAGATCCGCACTATAACACTGTCAACCATGGCCATCAATAGGAGGATAACGCACTGGAACAAAGTCCGAATTTTAAGAGATTTCATCAATTTGCATTCTCAATAGAAAATCGACAAATATTGATCTAGTTTTGATAAGGACAATAGTGAAGTCCCGTAGGCTTAAATTTCTCGTATTGTTAAAAAAAAACTCTATAAAAACATTGGCAGCTCTGTGTAATGCGTGCGCCACCATATGTAATTTGAGCATCCTATAGAACTCTTTTTCACTTAATACAAAGTTCTTATTTCATATATTTTATGTGTTGTTGATCTAAGGTGAATGACTGCCTCGTGGACAACCTCTGCGTGCAAATTAGGTCTCTGATTCACAGTAGTTAGATTTCCCTTTTCAATTGTTATTTCATAGATTTAATTCATGGATGCCTTGTTTTTAGATTTTTAAGATGCAATTAAATGAAGATTGCGACTAGGATCATTTGATTGATTTCTGTATCGTTCATTTTATTTTCTTAATACCTAGCATAAACTCAGTAATTTTGTTTCATTCATTTTCCTAGCACAACTTAGTGATTTCATAGCTTAGTAATTTTGTTTCTCTTTTGCTTTTTGCATTGAAATAAAGTTGCACTAGATAAGAGTGGCAATCTTTCTTAGCTTCTGAATTCAAACACATTTCATTTTCAAGTTGATAAATTAGGATTTCCTTTATGTCATTTCATGATTTGATAGTTAGATTTGTTTAGATGCAACATAAAAATCCAAAAACAATTGATAAGTTGAAAAGAATATTAACGTAACACATCTATTGAAAAGAGTTGAAATCATTATCCAATCATTCTAAAAACTCAATTCAATCAGAACTAATTCTAGAGATAACATTTAGGATAATCAATTAACAATAAAATCTTAGGAATAACATCCTAGTATAGATAATAACATCACCTTAACACTAATTCTAGAATTTGACATTAACTTAGATAACGATAACATAATCACCTTAACGACATAAAAGACTTCTACCACATACAGTGCACTTGCACTTCATCAGTTTACCAGACCTAGTCGATAATTTATGCTTACAATTTAAGAACATTAAATTGACTAAACAATGACCATCGATGGCGAAAACTTTCTCAAACATGAAGTCCAATGGTGATCTTGGCAAGTACCCATAACATGCCTCAAATGGTGACGTGTTTGTGGAAGAATGCTTTGCCCTGTTGTATGCATGTTGTATGTAATGCAACTATTCATCCCACAACTTGGGATGTTTGCTGCAATATCCTCTAAGAAGATGAATAACTGTTTTATTGACCACCTTGGTTTGTCCATCTGGTTGTGGATGAAAGGTTGTGCTCTTCTTTAACTTTGTGTCCATCATGTCCCACAAATTTGACCAAAAATTCCCAACAAATCGAGAATCTTGATCACTTACAATAGAAGTAGGAAGACCAAAATGAACCCAAATGTTTTGGAAGAAAAAGTGAGTCGTTTGTTCAGCTATAATTTGGTTTTTACATGGTGTTAGTATACATCTTGTTGAACCTGTCTATAACTACATATAGGTAATCATGACCTTTCCTTGACAATGGAAGACGTCCTACAAAATTCATTGAGATACTTTCCCATGGAAGTGAAGGTACATGAAGTGGAGTGTATAAACCAAGTTTCCTATTGCTAGGCTACTATCTTGCCTACACCAAAGTGTCCAACAATCAATGAAATATGCACTTCCCTTATGATATTGTTTCTTTCTCCCCGTGGAATACACATCTTGCCCAAGTGATACAACAAACTATTATGTACATGATAATCCAACTCTTCAATTTGGTTTCCTTGAGTCAAGCTTGCATATACTTCTTGAAAGTCACTATCATTTGCATATTGTTCTATGTAACTTTCATGAAAAAAGGAATTATGCTTGAGTATAATAGATGAATTTACAATAGGCATTGAAAGCATATAATCTACCAAGTTATTGTAGATTCCATTTTTATTCCTAATAACCAAATGATATTGTTGTATAAAACCCATCCATCTAAAATGTCGTGACTGCTACAACTATTATTGTGACTGTAAACACTGCAATGGTTGATGGTCGGTATGGATGATGGTCTCCTTCCCCATCCAATAGTGCTCCCATTTCTTAACACTTTGTACAAATGCATAAATTTCTTTGTCATATGTGGGATAATTAGTTACAACTCCATTAAAGATTTCAGAATGAAATGAGATGGGCTTGCCATGCTGTAATAGAACCGCTCCCATGGCATAATCGCTTCCATCCGTTTGAATCTTGAATGGATGTCTAAGATCTAGAAGTGCCAATACCAGTGTTGAACTTATCTTTTGCTTCAAAGCATAAAATGATTTCTGTTGCACATCTCTCCAATGTAAGACTTTCTTGACACTTGTCAATGAATGTAATGGAGCTGCAATGGAAGAAAAATTAGCAATAAACTTTCTCCAATATTGTTCTTCCCCTAAAAATATTCTTACCTTTGTAACTGTATTGGGCATGGGCCAATTCAAAATGACCTCAATGTTAGAGGGGTCGATCTTCATCTCACCTCCTCCAACAATGTGTCCCAAATACACCAAAGAAGTCTTGCCAAATTCACACTTCGACGTCTTTAAAAACAACTGTTCTTTTCTCAAGACATCAAGTACTTTGTTTACATGCATGACATGTTCATCTCTTGACTTGTTGAATATGAAGGGATCATCTAAGTAACAATGAAAAAATCATCTAGAAATGGTCTCAATACATCGTTCATTACCCTCATGAAAGTAGCTGGAACATTTGTAAGACCAAAAGGCATAACAAGCCACTCAAACAATCCTTGTTTAGTTTTAAACGCAGTTTTCCAAATGTCTTCTTCAGGTATCCTAACTTGATGATAACCACTTCACAAATCTAACTTAGTGAAATACTTTGCATACCTCAACTAATCAAGAAAATCATCAATTCTTGGGAGTGGATAATGGTTATTTACTGTGATTTTTTCAGTGCACAGAAATCCACACACATGCGCCAATTTCCATCCTTCTTTGGCACCAAGACAATGGGTGAACCACATAGAAAAGTAGATGGGCATATGATACCTTTGTTCAGTAATTCTTGAATTTTCTTTTTGATTTCCAAGCTCTCTGTTTGGTCAATTTAGTGTGTCCTAAATTGTTATTTAAAATGTCAATCCGAGAGTCGTAAACTGCTGAAGTGAAGTGCACTGTATATGCAAGATAACCGATTTCTTAATTCTTTGTCGTTTTTGATTTTTGGTTTGTTTTTGGGTTTATCTTTTGTTGATTCCCTAATGTGAGATGGCAGAATTGAAAGTCGAGTATGGATGGCAATGGTGACTTCTACAATGATTTTCAAACTTCAAACTTCTCAAAAAGGTTTCAAAACTTGCTGTGATGAAATCAATTCATAAGAGAAAAATAAAAATGTACCAAAACAATGAGCTAGTGACAATGAAGCCCAGTATCCTTGCTGCTGTATAAAAAGAAAGAAAAAAACTGAACTCAAAGCAATTCAAAGACTGTAAGCAAAGAAACTAAATCATACTACTTCAACTCATATTCTAACCCCTCACCATTTGACTCGCTCTGGCTATAGGAGGTAATCATAAAAAAATTGAGTAATCTGATATCTAAATTGCACGAAAGGAAATTGCATAAAATGAAACTAAGATTAAACTACGCATTCATACTTCAATCCCTGAAAATGACATGAGTAATCTAATCACTAACTTGCAGAAAAGTAACTAAATCATACTACATCAACTAATATTCTGATTCCTAACTATTTGAGTTGCTTGGCTATAGGAGGTAATCATAAGCAAATGGAGTAATATGATATCTAAATTGCATGAAAGTAAATAAGAAAAACAAAACTGAAAGAAATGACAATGCTGGAATTAAAACTCAGAAAATAAATCAGCAGAAGGACAAGATGATTTCATGTCATTAGTCATTAAAAACTATGTGAAATTGCCCGAGCTGTCTACAATAACCTAAAAGAAAAACACTAATCAGTTAACAATCATGGGAAAGCATAAAAGAGGACAACAGTTAACATGAATATCAGAACAATGTAATATATACAAGCAAACGATTATGGAAACAGTAACATAATGAAGGAAAGCAAGAAACCATAGAGTAGTTACAGAGCCTTGGTGTACAGGGGCCCTTTGCAACCTCGGCCAATCAATACTCAGTCACGAATTGAACTTTAAGAACATTGTCTTCTCATATATTGAAACGCAGTCAAAACATAAAGATAGAGCATGGCACAGTGGGCTCGTAAAACAGTCAAGATTACATATACCAAGCTAGCTAACAAGCGTATGATAATGCGTTATTTATAATTGAGGATACTACAACTAATTCCTAAATTCTGCGCTGCCAAACAGACACGTGAATAACCACGTCCTGAGATCTAGCAGTATGGTAGCCGTGACAATTAAATCTAAGGAGTGGTGGCTGTTTGATTTGGTTCACAGAGCGGTCCACAGGTGTTAGCACACCTCTAGAGATTGAGGAATTTTCCACGTAGGTCTTCACGTGGTGAAAAACAGAGACATGCCACCGTAAAACTCTTAGGTTGACCACTGCTTTGACTGTCCTTGACCATGGCTGTTTAGGAGTGATCCGGCTGAACCAAGGGGATACGCTCCAAGTACACATCATTTGCAGCTTGCCCATGTGTCCAGATTCTCTAGTAGACACCTGTAACATAGACTTCAACAAAATGGTTGCGGAAACTTGAGCTGGCTGTGGAAAGTGACAAGTTTTCGCAGCTGATTGAACAAAAATCTAGATCAAACATCAGTCACAAGGCATAGTTAGAAAACCATTTTATAAGCTCTTTTTAAACTAATATGCAATGATTTGACAACTTGGTGGGTCAAGTAACTGGAAAAGAAGGCTAAAAAGGTGTATAGGGAAGATGCAAGTTTGGGACTCAACACTCTCCATAATAGACATGTGATACATGCCAATGTTCGGAAGTGGAACATCTTGTTGCAACTGAATCTCATGTTGAATTCCCCTCTTGGGAGGTAACCCCTTTGGTTCCTGAAACATCTCGCCATGCTTTCTTACCATATCAAACAAATCAGATTTCAATTTATCATCACAACCCTCAAAAGATTCATAATCAATATAATTCTTTTTCTGGATCATGAGAAGCACAAAATTTTTACTTGCATTTACTAGTCTCTTCATCTGCCGTACATTAACCAAAGAAATGTTCAATTTTTTTGCGATGGGCTCTCACTATGTACTCCACCCCATTCTTGAGCAATATGTATTTGCTATCATGGCGATAAAATACTGCTTTTCTATCATACAAATAAGGACTACCCAAAATGATTCCTGAGATGTCAAGTGGAACTACATCTAACTCAACTTCATCAATGAACTTTTCAATAATGGCGAACTCGAATAAACACTTCCTTGTAACCTGTAAGTTTGCATTGTTAACTATCCAACCCAATGGATATGGTTTATGATGAGGTACAGTTTCAAGGTTTAGCTTTTTTAACCAAGTCTTATGAAATCAAGTTTGATTGTGACTGACTATCAAATAATGCATCAATCTTTGTATGATTTGAAATCACTCTAACATGAAACAACTCTATTCTTGACTCTTCATTTGGAGTCTTGTTTTGACTAATGAACTAGTTCTTGCGAAAATTTCTTTGTCTATTGTAACCATGGCTAAAATCTTGGTCTCATCACCAGAATCTGAACCAAGGTCATGTTGTGTGGTAGTGGTCGTCTTTTGTTTTCCCTTATTGTTTTGTTTCTTAGGCCTTAATTCAAGATGAAATTTCTAACAGCGGGCTTCATCATGCCCCTCTTTGGAACAATGTTTTCATGTGATTTTCTCCCCTTCTTTCTTCACACTTGCATTCTTCTTTCCCTTCCATTTTCCACCCTTCTCTTTCTCCTTACCCTTGAATGTCTTCCTCTTACTACCCTCTTCATAAATGTTCTTTCCTCTAGATTCAAGGTGTGTGGCTTGCACACATACCTCATCTAAATTGTTTGGATTAAACATAATGATAGTATGTTTCAGAGAGGAATGTAGACCCCCAATATATTTCAGCAGTGTATCTTGGGAATTCAAATTCACTTCTAATAACAAATCCCTTTTCCTAAACTCCTGTGTATAATCTTGGATTGTTTGGCCTTTAAGTTGCATAAAATTCTTCCAACTCATAAAGGCTTTTTTCATATAGGCTAAAGGATAAAATTATCTCTTAATTGCAGAAACAAATTCAACCCAAGTGATGGATATCTTACCATGGATTCTCATTTCCTCTTGAGTCTTTGCTTCCCACCAAACTAGTGCAGCTCCTTCTAGCCTCAATGAAAGCAATTGGATCTTTATGTCGTCTTCTTGAAGGTTCTAAATTTTATAGAATACCTATAACTGTCAAATCCAATTGTCCAATTTTTCTACATTCACCTCTCCATTGTACATGGGAAGTTTGAATTTTATGTCCAATTTCAGTAATTGAGTCTTTCCTTTTTGGGTTTTTGAATGAGTATGGGAAGTTTCAGTGGTGGTAGTGGAAGATGATGAGGATGGTGGAGATGGAGGTGGCTTTCCACCATTCCCTTTAGAATCCTTCTTCTCATGTTTTTTGTCCTCTTAGATTCCTTCTCCATGTGGAGGTTTAGAGCAGATGGTTAAAGCGTAGAGTTTGCATGCGGTAGGTCGTGGGTTCGAACTCGACTTCTGCAAATAAATTTTTCTCCAATGCGTAGACCACCAATCCGACCTTTGGGAGGTGCCACATGGTGGCCCTTGAGCTTGCCACGTCTTCCATTGGTCCAAAATCAAACCAATAAAAACGCGCCAACAAACCACTGTACAATCCAACCAGATAATGCCACTTGTCGATCCCTGATTCACTGTTGACAAATGTTGACCATGCATAGTCAACTACCACGTCATTAGTACAGACTATTGATTGTGAAGTGACTGGGAATTTTTTTTTCAAATTTCCCCTATTTAGGAAAGTGATTAGAACACAATAACTTTCTCATACGAACTCGGTTTTCGACGAAATGAGTTGCGTTAGGATCGTTTTTCCGAGACAGACGCGGTCGTTCAGGTTTTGATCCATTATGATAACTTTGATTTTTGAGCTAAATACTGAGCACTTGATCACTTCTGTGCAACAGAAGGGATTAAACGGGAGTTGATGACACCCCATAACCCTCAACAGAATGGGGTGGCCGAGAGGAAGAACAAAAGCATAGTAGGGAAAGCAAGGGTGATGTTGCATGATCAGGGCCACTACACTTGTGGGCTAAGATATGCAACACAACTGTTTATGTTCAGAATTGTATCCCACATCAGATACTTGAGATGAAGACACCAGAGGAGGCTTATTCCGGTAAGATTCCAGATGTTGGTCACTTCGGGATTTTTGGGTCATCGGTATATTTCCATGTGACCAAAGATGCACGGAAGAAGCTTGAGCCGACAACAGAGTTGGGGATATTTGTGGGGTACACTGATACACCTCACAACTATCAGGTGTACTTTTTGACCAACAAGATGAAAGTGGTTCACAAGGTTGTTAGATTCGATGAGGAGAAGGCCATGTGAGTTTCCCTTGAGAGGTACCTTGAGCTACAGGTGTATGATGATCTTTTAGCTCCTAAGGTTGAGGAGCCTCATATTGATGTGGAGAAACCACATACAGAGGATCCGGGAGTGGAGACATCCACTCAGGGACAGTCTTCCAGAGAGGGAATAAAGTGCACCAGAGACGCTGATAGATTGTTGGATGATGCATGGGAGAATGTGGGAGCACCCATTTCTCAGCTCAGGAAGAGGAGGTCACCTTAGAGGTACACTAGATACATGGCTCTTGTAGGTGAGTGTGTCATGACAGAGCCATCTTCCTTTAAGGAAGCAGTGCAGTAGCTGGTTTGGTTTGATGCCACGGTGGAGGAGTATGACTCCATAGTTCATAACATCGTTTTGATGTGGTCCCCAGACTGGAGGACAAGTCAATGGTGAGCTCCCATTGGATTTACAAGGTAAATCAAGCTGCAGATGTTAGTGTGGAGAAGCATAAGTCTAGATTTGTGGCCCGTGGCTTTTCACACTTAGAGGGGATTTACTATGAGGAGACATTTGCTCCTGTTACAAGGTACTCATCAACCAGATCTATATTGGCACTGTCAGCATAGATGGGTTGGAATATACATCATATGGATGTAAAGACAACCTTCCTTAATGGCATGATTGAGGAAGAGGTGTACATAGAGCAGCCTAAAGATTTTGAGACCTTTGACCATGAGTTGCATGTGTGACGGATCAAGAGAGAGTTGTATGGGCTGAAGCAAGCAACCCATGCTTAGAACACCAAGACAGATAACTACTTCATTGGGTTGAACTTCACGAAGAGTGAAGCGGATGCGAACGTATACCACATAGTGGTGGAAGGTAAATTGTTGATCATTATACTTGACAAGTGATAATCAACTGATCAAGTCTTGAAAAATAGTTTGAGATGAAGGACATGGGGCTCATGCATTACTTTCTTGGCATGGAGGTATGGCTGGTAGATGGGGAATTTTTTGTGTCTCAGGGAAAGTATGCCAACGAGATACTTAGGAGATTCCACATGGAGAGAAGCAAACCCATGGAGACTCCTCTAGCAGGTAACTGGAGGAAGGAGGATGCTACTTCAGGGGAAGTAGTGGAAGCTATTGTTTACAGGTAGCTTGTAGGTTCACTCATGTACCTGGTGAACACACGAATGGATATGTGCTATGCAGTTAACCAACTTAGTCAAGCAATGGTTAGGCCTACCAAGTTGTATTGGAAGGTGACAAAGAATGTTTTGAGATACCTCAAGGGAACTTCTCAATATGGATTATGGTACAAATGGACAGAGGGAGTGAAGCTTCAAGGATTCACCGATGCAGATTAGGAAGGGAGTCCATCTGACCAAAAGAGAAAATTAGGAGGGATCTTTAGTATTGGGTTAGTGGCAGTTTCTTGGTACAACAAGAAACAAAGATCGGTTGCACTCAGTTTGGCAGAGGCAGAGTACATGGTTGCAATTCAGGCAGCATGTGAGGCCATATGGATGAGGAAGATCCTGGTTGGTTTGTTTGGTCAACAGATGGATCCAACTGTGATTTACTACGATAATCAGAGTTGTATCAAACTCTCTGAAAATTCAGTTTTTCATGATCGGTCCAAGCATATTGATATCTGATATCATCATCTCAGAGATTGTGTATTGAGGCAGATTATGTTGTTAGAGTACATTCCCATGGAGGATCAAGATGCTAACATTTTGACAAAGGCATTTTCAAGATGTAAATTTGAGTTTCATAGAGACAATATCGGGGTAGATGATAATCCCTTTCTTGTTGAGAGGGAGTATTGACAAATGGCAACAAGAAATTCCATTTTAATTTGTCCTTGAATTAAACTGAGAATTAAAATCGAATTTTGTTATCATAGCAACTTGTAAAGAGTTCATTAAGTTTAATTAACTTAATTAGCTTAGGAATTTCGAGTTTGGAGTCTTTCTATAGTCATGTATATGTTCTCCCTAATTTTTAGGGGTCCAATATGAGTTTAAATTCAGTTGGAAATTAGGTCACTCAGTTTATTGAGTTAAGTTCAGTTAAATTAGTTCCAAACTATTTGTGGAACTAATAGAGAGTTAACAATCAGTTAGTGCACTAGTGCATCCCTAAGTGTCACTCTAGTTAACTAAAGATTCCCTCATCAGAAACTCATGCATGTTGATTATGAGAAAGACCCAATTGAGACTAGAGTGCAGGGACAATGTACTATCAGTTATATTATTTACTGGAGTGTAAATTTCATGCATGCATCAGAGATTGATCCTATGTTTGGATTGCAAAGTTTTGGAAGCATGAATTCCATTTAAATACGGGCTATTCATCCTACAAATTACACAAGAGATTAGGGCTTGGAGAGCTGCAGAACTGGCTAAGTGTTGGCCAAGATCTAACTTGTGAGTTGAGAGAGTTGAGCATACTTGTGCGGAATTGTTCTAGTGAGAACAAGCTTTGTATCTTCACTCATATTTCTGATATATGAAATACAAATAATGGGGTTTTAAGTAATGGCTTTCCCCAGATACATCTTGTGTTATGTGCCATTGATTTATCTTCTTCTTGTTCTTATTGTTTCCATCGATCTATTAGCTTTCGTTGGTTGAAATTATAAGTAGATTCTTGTCCTGTGCTTTAGTACATTGCATGAGATTGTGAATCTATAGGATTTTCTACACACTTGGATTGGGGGAAATCTCTTCAAGCTAGGCCCAGATCAAATTTTGAGGAGATGTGTCAGGGAGGAGGAAGTCTTTGACATCCTTCTGGCTTGTCATGATGGGCCTTGTGGAGGTCACTTTGCAGCCAAGAGGACAACCTTCAAGGTACTACAAGTTGGCTACTACTGGCCCACTCTCCACCAAGATGCAAGAAGATACACCAGTTGATGTGACCAGTGCCAAAGAATGGGGAAACCTACTCCCAGGGATGAAATGCCTTTGCAACCTCAAGTGACTCTTGATCCATTTGACAAGTGGGGCATGGATTTCATTGGGCCCATTAATCCACCATCAAGGCAAAAAAATTACATAATTGTATGCACCAATTATTTGAAAAAGTGGGTTGAAACCAAGGTTATCAGGGTAGCAATAGAAGAGAAAGTGGTTGAGTTCTTAAGGGAGAATATATTTTACAAGTTTGGGTACCCTAGAGAGCTAGTCACTGATTAGGGAGCTCAATTCACCTCACACTTGATTGAAAATATGTTGAGGCAGCATAAGATCAAACACAGGAAGTCAATTGTTTATCATCCTCGGGCCAATGGACAAGTAGAGGTTACTAACAGAGCATTGGAAGGCATTCTCACCAAGGTTGTGAGTAGCAGTAGAAAATATTGGGCTGACAGACTAGTGGAGGCCACTTGGGCCTATAATACAACATGGAAGACGACCACTGGCTTCACACCTTATGACTTGGTCTATGGAAAGAAGGCTCTTCTCTCCCTTGATTTT
This sequence comes from Pinus tabuliformis, assembly GCA_031772625.1. NCBI lineage: Eukaryota > Viridiplantae > Streptophyta > Pinopsida > Pinales > Pinaceae > Pinus > Pinus tabuliformis. The sequence continues at coordinate 217,152,846 of CM062820.1, read as the reverse complement.
GATTACAACACTTTGAGAATGGAAGCACAGTTGGATTTAGACATTACAAAGGCACAACAAGAGAGGTTGCTCCATCTAAATGGTTTAGATGAATTCAGGATGCAAGCCCTCTTACACACATAAGTCATTCAAGTACAAAGAAATGTTATGCATGACAAAAACATCAAAGACAAAGTTTTTCAAGAAGGTGATTGGGCCCATATATGATAGAAAAGTACCATGACAATGTGGTTGTGCAAATAAGGACCATTAATGAAGAAGGTATCCCCTTGCTTGTCAATGGATACAGATTGAAAGCTTATAAAAGACCTCTGTCAAGGGAAGATTTCATCAGTACCATCAGTAAGGAAGTGAATGTGCTTGGAAGTGTCTCAGCTTCCAACTCACCAAATTATTGAAGACTGTTTTTATTTGTTGCAAAAAATGAAAAAAGGAAAAAACAATAAGGGACCTAGGTGAAAACCTCTATGAGGCACCTAAGGCCAACTTTTGGGTTGAAAACCTCCTTGAGGCAGCCTAAGAGTGAAAAGAAGGAAAATAAAAAGATCCTTGAGTGAAAACCTCCTTTCAGGCAGCCTAAGAGTGAAAAGAAGGAAAATAAAAAGATCCTTGAGTGAAAACCTCCCTTGAGGCAGCCTAAGAGTGAAAAGAAGGAAAATGAAAAGATCCTTGAGTGAAAACCTCCCTTGAGGTGCCTAGGGTAGGAAAATGGGTTGAAAACCTCCTTTGAGGCGACCTGTGTGTCTTTCAAAAAAAGGGAAAAAAGAGAAAAGAAAAAAAGAAAATGCCATGGCAGGGACCTCAAACCTGCCCACTAATAAAATTTTGTGATTTTTGCAGGTTTTTAAAGGAAACAAAGGACTCAGAGTTCAGGGACCAACAAGCCAAGCATCACCCCATTCTTCCTCCATTCACTTCATATATCCCATGCCTACTATGTCTCCATCATCCATCCTCACTTCCAGACATCAAAAACCAATTTTTATGTTGTTTTCTAACTTCTACAGGGTTTCCTGTAATTGCTACAGGAGTTTCTTGTAGTACTACAGGATGTCCTGAAACACTATAGGAATGAAATTCTGATTGGAAAATGATGATGCAGGCATGTTCTAGGTTGAAGGAAGGGAACATAAACCTCACTACCTCTCATCCAACACTAGCTCATGACCATACCAACCTATGTGTCCATCAAAAACCACTTTGAAAAATGAAAAATAAATACAAAAAAAAAAGAGAAAAAAGAAAAAGAGAGTTCAAGGGTCATACCATCATTGGCCTCACTCACCTACCACTCCATCTCCTCCATTTCCATCCTTCCACTCCTACATCACCACCCATTCCTCATCCAAGTGGAAAAAAGAAAAAAAAATGATGAAAAAAGGGCAACTACATGATTTCCTATAGTAACTACAGGAAACCCTGTAGCAGCCTGTGTTATCACAACAGTAGTTTCTCCATGCATTCTCCTTCACCATCCATGCAAGTAAAGAGCTCCAACACCCCTACAGACATCATGACTCCTATCCAAAGCTCAACAACAACAGTAGAGACCAAGCACCTGCACACAACAACAAAGAAGACAACCACATCAACAGGAAGAAATATACAGAAAAGTGACCAAGGAAAATCACTTACCTGAACAAAAAGAAGCACAACAGAGTCACCCTCCAGCATGCATCAACCAAGTGAAGGAAGGCATAGGTATGGCACCTCATCCAAATTCTTCCCTAAGTATGATATCATAAAAGTGTAGGAATATGAAAAAGTTTGATTTTATAAGTTGGAGGTGGCCAGTTAACTTGGCCACCCTCAACTCGAAAACAAAAAGTGAACTCCTAGTCAACATGACATGTTGCAATATCACATCAAGGAGAATGAGTTGAAAAGGTGGTCAAGTTAATTTGTGTGAGAGTGGGTGATGATTATGAGGGGAGGTTGCATGATAACTAACGGTGGGCCAACGGTCCCAAAGAGGAAATCCCGTACACTGCCAGCCAATACAACACTCCAAGGAATCGACCATAAATAGCAAACATTCCAAAATATCATGCACCATTTGTTCATTTTGAGATCAGAGAATATTGAGACCACATTGGAGATCCATCAAGGAAGAAAACTTATTTCAGCCACCCTACATGAAACAAAACTACATAAACAACTATAGGAAATGCAGGGAGCTACAGGAAGCATTGGAAATTCATAGAGAATGCTAAAAGGGAGTGCCTAGGGTCCATTTGCTCAGTAATTCTCCTCATCCAAAGCATCACAGTGAAAGGTAGGTGGCCCATATCTCCTTTTTTATGAATTGATAGCTAGGAAAAGAAAAACTATGAGTTTTCTAAGTTATTATAGTGGGCCTAGGGTTTTAGACAGAATTGTGTGAAATTTAAAAGTTGTGTGGAAATAGAAAGAAATTATAGCCATCCAAAAATATTTTAAACTCTTAGTCACCCTAGAAACACTAAGGCTATCCTACAAAACTCCCTAAATCATCCAATTAGAGAAAAGACGTGATAGGACTTAATAGAAGGGAACCCATAGAGACATCTTGGATACACCTCCATCCCCCTATAGTAGAAATATTTAGAAGGCATAACTGGTTGGGATTCTTTGAGTTGCTCAGAGGGTATGATGATGATGTAGCTCAAGAATTTTCCATGGCACTTAATCCTCATGCTAGAACCAGTGCTACTACTGTGGTAAGAGGATTTTCAATTACAATTACTCTTGAGGTAATTAGCATAATCACTACACTTCCTCAAGGGATGCCATGGAGAAAGGAGGATAAGGCTGCAAGCACTTTTGCAAAGAAAAACTTCTTCTTAAGGGATGAAGAGCCAATTGAGGAAAAAAATGGGATAAGAAGGGAAAGCCTCCCCTATCCTTGGAATGAAGTGAGCTACCATATTCTCAAATATATCTCTTGTGAGGGGAGGCTCAATATAATCTATAGCTACCAATTTAGACTCCTCCATGAGTTGAGATTTGGAGAGGAGATACCCATTGACAGAAGAATCAATGTACCCTACTTCTGCAATCAATAATAGACATGAGCCTAAAGGTAAAAGAGGGAAAACATCAACAATTCGCACACCATGGACTTATTAAGCTAATACTAGAGGATGCCTTGAGCTAGCTAAGAATCCATATTCAATGGTCCACATTTAGAGACATGGACAGAGAGGTTATGATTGAAATACAAGCCCTTGAATATGATAGAGACAATACCTCTAGTGGTGAAGAGGAGGCAGAAGAAGATGAAGAAGAACCTGAAGAGGAAGAATAAGAACTAAAGGAGGAAGAAGAGGGAGAAATAGAGAAAATAAAGGAAGAAGAAGGAGAAGAGGAGAAAAGTGGAGAGAAAGAACATAAGGAAGAAGCAAGCCCTGAGGAACATACCAAGGAAAGGGAGGAATCTCTAAGGTTGTCTCCTGAACCCACTGAGAGGGAGGCAGTTGCTTTCTTGACTACCCTAAGCACACATGTCAAGTCAAAAGGGAAAAGACAAAGGTAGATTCCCCTCTATTTAAAAACAAAGAGGAGCACCAGGATCAAACAAGGGAAGCCACAAACACCCACCAAGACTCCAATCATAATTTAGGACTCACCAAAAGAGAAATAAAAGCTAGATTCCCTAGAAATAAAAGGTGAAGAGGGCACATAAAAAAAAGCTTCCCCAAAGTCTCCCATCACCTATGTTAGGAGGCCTATCACCAGTTCAGAATCAACAAAGTAAGATAAGGCATCTTTGACCCCATTTAAGAAAGGAAAAATCCTTCTACACAATTCTCAAACAGACCTACAGGAAACTTTGTCAGCACTACAGGAAACACAGAAAAAGATATAAGGAGGACAACAGGGACAGAGGGAAGGCAAGGAAGCAACAACACAAGTGTAGGAGGGGGAAGCTTCTCCAAATAAATTTGAGGGAGAGTTCCAAGAGTTGCAGGAGCCTATCCCATAGCCCAATATAAGCTCTTATTATAGATTCATTGAGGGAGGCAGAGTAATACCACAAAAAATTTCCATCCCTCTCTTCTTTGAGCTTGAGAAAGAGAGAGGGAGGACACATCGTTGGATGCAAATTTCCAAATCAAAGAAGGTAGAGGATGTGGGCCATATGGAAGAGAAACTACTAGAGATGGGTAGAGAGTTGAGTAAGATAAGAGATAGGGAACAAATTATGAGATCTCAACTAGAGGCAGAAAACACATGGCTAAGGAGTTAGTTATAGGAAAAAGAGAGCCAATTGGCCACCATGGCAAGCCTCTCCATGGAGGCACTCCAGTGCAGGATGCCACCAAAATCATATGCCTTGTACCTCAAAGATCAATGGCTGCAATTTCAGATCAAGACACTAGCACAACAGGGGACTATGCCTTTCCAAGACTATAAGCAGTTCATTGAACTATGTGACAAGAGCACCCTAGAAGATAAGGCCAAGGTATCTGAATTCTACTTGCATAACTTGGCCTTAACAGACTTGAATGTGTGGGGCCCCAATGAAAAGTTGGGGGACTTAAAACTAATGGCCCTTGCATCGTGTATGAGTCATGAGGAGGCCAGGGCTAAGGAGGTGAAGAAGGTGTTGTAAATAGAAGAAAGTGAGCCCCTTTACATCAGAGTGGAATAGATAAATTAAATGGTTGTCATTAGCATCCAAAACATTATCAGCAATGATCCCCAACTTGCACCAAGATACATAGCTACCCAAGAGCAAGCAATCACACATTTTGAGAACACCTTGATATTGCTAGGGAATGAAAGCCAACAAGCATGCCAAAGGATATGGAGCACCCTACCATATAGCCTAAGGATCAGGGAGTATCATTCCCCTAAAAGGATGAGAGATGCACTAGAAAGGACCCCATTGTATAAGAATGCACTGCAGAGACTCAAAATCAATTGGATTGGTTTGAAACTCAGTCCACCCTTGCTATTGGGTATGCTAGAAGGTAGAAAGGAGGAAGAGGAAAGAAAGTAGTGGGAGGAAATAGAGAAACATGCAGGGTTTTATCCACAAGAGGAAACTCCATCAATAGAGGCCTGGGATTTCAGAGATGCCACAATAGCTATGAAAGTTGATATGTACATAGGCTAAGTTTCTCATAGGATGAGCAACACTTTCAGTAGGGGGGTGATGATGAGGTTCATCAATAGGTAAATTATATGGGCCTTAATCCCACTCTCTAGCTTATTAAAATCAACATTTCTCACATTTGTTTACATATTTTATTGTATTTTTCTTAGTGAGAAGGGCAAAGGTGAGATGTTATGTCTTGTGGCCTAATGTGTATTAATTACAGGATTTGGAGCAGTTTTGGGCTAATTTAAATGCAAGAACTCGAAGTAGACAAGCAAGAGGGATTTTAGGAGATTGGGTCTCCCTCCTTAACTCCTCAATCACTCAAATATTCCTCCATCGGATCTCATCAGATCAGAGTTATAAGCAGCCAAGCCCATCGAGTTCATTGGCAGCCAAGCCAGTGATAGTTGAAGACAAGTCAATCTTGAGTTTGGCAGCCAAGCCTCCCTGATTTTAAGGAAGTTGTTGGTAGCTTCAGTTGGATAAATAAGAAGGCCTAGGGACTCATTAGGATTCGACTTTTTATTGTAACCAAGACACAATCAAGCTAATATATTGTGATTGTTATTCTCATGTTGTTTTTTACATTTTGATGATAATGAAAAGGATTTTTTTTATCCAGCACTAAGTTGACTCAAAGGGCTAAAGCTCTTGGGTTAGGGCCCAACACTAGCATCATAAGTTCCTATTTTTGTACATGTATTCTTAGATTAGAATCATAGATTAGATGTTGAAGTTATCTCTGCTTTGTTTAATTTACAAGTCTTTGAATGATTGGTTTTGCTTCCATTAGTTGGAGAAGTAGATCAGTGTTACAGAAGTGAAAGAAAATACTTCAAAAAAGCTTGTGACAGTGGCCTCATCCACATCTCACTCATGGGATCATGGTTTGAGGGCCCCACTCTCACAACCCTAAAAACATATTTATCTTTTGGATATTAAATAGTTTAGGATTTCTTGTTGAGTAGATCATTGTTTATGATTTCTTAGAAGCACCTACAATTTTCATTTTGGTTTCTTGAGTTTGTTGTAGATTAGAAAGCATTCCATTCCATAGACTTAAGCCATTAGCCATCAATAAATTAGTTTCTCAAATTCAACTCATTTTTTCCACATTTACATAAAGTTGTGCATGAATGAAGAAAAGAATATGTGTTGTTGCGGGAGTTGTTGATTTGCAGGGAGGAACTCATTCCACCAGACTCATCTTAGTCTTCTCCGCCTCTCGCCCAATCCTACCAACCACTCATTCAAATTTCCTTTTTGTAGCCAACATGGACAACCACCTTGAGCAAATCCAACCATCCTGAAGAGTTGGGTTGATCCTTGGATAGTGTGCACCTTCCCCATACCTTATTCCACCATCATACATCTTCCCAACACTTTCTTTCACCTTCCCTACCTTCCTACAACTTTCAGCTAAGTTTCTTGTAGTAAACCAAGACATCCTATAGTAACTATAGGAAATCCTATAGCAACTCCAAGAAACCATGTAACAACATGTTTTAGAATGCTTTGGCAGAAATGATGATCAAAGCCTAGGGTAGGCCTTCAACTTGACCTCCGTAACCCTCAATGCCATTTTGGACCAGTTTTCCCATACCTTCCTCCCCTGCAAAAGATCAGCTTGTTTAGCTTAGAATTTACATTTCTAAATTGAAAACCAAAAGAATCTTTTCTGCAATATTTAGCTAGTGCATGCATACATCAATCATAGCAATGTTAGTATAATTTCCATGTCTACTTAGTCCAGGTAGATAGATGATAGAACGCAAGTTTAAATTAGGTCTATTCTGCAAAGCAATGTGTGTTAATTCTTAGCTAGGTAATTTTGTGTCATTTCATAGCACTTTCTATTTAGAACTTTCATTTCCTTAAAATAGGCAAGCATTTACTTTCTGCATCAAAGATAGCTTTACATTCACTGTCAGTAGTCATCCTCCTTCTAGTCAATAGAAGACTGGTTTGAAAAACCCTAGTGGTCTATCGCCCTAGTTGAGAAGTGACAAGAGTATATTGTTGCATCTAATGTGGATATATCACTATCACCTCCAAGTTTGTACGAACCCTGGGTTGATAAAGTAAATTTGGTCACCCTAGGAGTTGCAGCATCCTTGCTGCTATATCGGGGCTCATCAATCCCTAAGTTAAGATTGACGGCCAAAATTAACTTTTCAAGTTAATTGAAGATAAATGACTTTGCTTTAGTTAACTATCCTATATTTAGCTTTCTCTACTTTAACTGAAGTGCAAGTCATAAATTTAGCTTGATATACATGCACATCTCATGTATATCACATGTGACACATTCGATTTTGTGCAACTCACTTGCATACTCTGCATGTTGCATGTAATCTCCTAACGAAGAAAATCAAGGTCCTTGGTGAGCACCAGTATTGCAGCAATAATTCTGCAACTCCTAGGCTGCCTACTTTACTCTTATCAACCCGGTAGTTTGTAACAAACTTGGAAGCATCGGTGTTGTATGCACAAGTACTAGTTCTCACTGTAGGTTGTCACTTGGTCAGCCAACACAAGATCACTAGAAGCTCAAGCCAACTTCTATGGATTCCAAAAGAAGCTTTATATGTGATGAAACGAAAGAAAGATTACTCTACAAATGCTATTCTAACTGCAGAAAGGAGAAAGACTGAAATGTAAAGCAAACCCTAATTAACCAACTAATTCTACTTTTGCAGAAAGCACTATGAAAACCATGAATGGAATGCCATTACCTACTCAAGGAAGTAAACAACATCTAACTATGTTATTTCTAGAAGTAAATAAGAAAAAAACATATTTTTGGATTTTTATGTGAATTTGACATGCATGTAATTTATTGTGTGTGAGTGTGGCAGTGAATAGGTGGTGTTGAAGGGTGGTTTTGGGACTTGAGAGGATGTAGGAAGGTGTGGATGGGTCCTATGAGGTCTCAAGTGGCCTTCTAAAGGCTTTTCCCACACTCGGCCTTCAAAAGAAAGCCTACAGGAAAAATTACAGCAGGACACAAGAAATCTAAAGGAGGAAAACAGGGAAACTACAAGAGGCCTACAAGAAGAGGCCGAGAGCAGTTTTCACTATTTTAAGGGTGTAAGAGTGGGTGAAAAAGGTGGATGAAGGTTGGAATGAGGTGTTAGGGCACCTAAGGTCTACCATGAATCACCAGGAGAGAGAAGATGATTGGGTGTTCTCAAAGGAGAGAGGAAGAAGTTCTATGGAAAAAATGTAGGAAACTAGGATAGAATTAAGGTGAGATTTGGGAGACCTATAGGGCATGGATTAGATGGAGGGTGTGATTGCTGATAAGCTGGCCTACTACTGGAAGAGATCTACTGCATAGAAACTGACAGTCAACCAAGGAAATCAAGCAACAAGTGAAATGAATGCATTTAGGAAAAACAGAGTTTTGCATAAAAATGGTCTAAACTATGATCTATGAAAGGAAATGCTGAGAAATTTCGTAGGAAAGGAAAGCATGAAAGAAGATTATTTCAAATTAAGAAGTGAGCATGATGAATAATATTTAAAGCAAAGCAAAGCTGGACTATTAACCTACTAAAAAGCTGCAAACACTATAAGTCCTATGAAGAAGGAAAATCTGTGTTTTTGGGGCAGCAAGAGAGTCTTTGCCTCAAATCATGGTCCCGGATGGAGGAAGAGAGGCCAAGGCACTATTTCTATCCTTTTGAATCTTTTCTGGTCACTGCTTAACCTACTACAGAAAGCACAAATGGAAGCAAACTACTAAATCATCAAAAGCAACCTATTCTTAACCATAAGAGAAATACATCTAACAACAAACTAATCTACAAACTAAAACAAAGAATACAAATACAAGTAAAGAGGAGCTTGGCTGCTTGGATTGGGCCCTAACCCAAGAGCTTCAGCCCTCTGAGGTAACTTAGTGCTAGCTCAAAAAGGATTCCATCTTTATTTTCAAAACAATAACAAGATTACATGAAACTGTCACAAAATAATAAGCTCGAAATTTGAGCAGAGTTTACATAAGCAAAAAAATCTGACACTAGTGAGGCCCTAGGCCCCTCTACTTATACAAATGAAGCTACCAATAGATTCCTTAAAATTAGGGAGGCTTAGCTCCCAAAACTCGAGATAATCATCAGTCATCCTCCACTTGCTCGGTTGTCTTCTAGTGCATGATTCATCTACTTGTACTTTGAGCTGAATGAAGGTGAATTTGAAGTGAGGAGTAATAAATGAGGGGGATTTCTCCCTATAAGTCCTCTCCTCTATCCACTTCGAGTTATTGCTGCCATTTTTCCACTAGATCCTTGACTTTGACCTCGAAATCCATCAATAATTTGCATTAAATACATGTTAGACTGTTGAGTCTTGAAAATGTAATTCATTTGCATTACACTTTCGCTATTATGTCCATTATATCACCTCCATTTCACCTCCATTTCACTACTATGTCACCACATTCATCCCACTTTCATTATCATTGGGCTACCTTTATGTTTTTCCAATATTTATTATTTCTAAGCCTTTTAAGTGAATTTGTGGTTAAACATTAGAAAATAATGTGCATATGCTTATACCTAACAAATGGGTTGAGTTTGTTGACATGTGTAGGTTGAAAGGAGGCTTCTAGAAGACCCTTATGTGGCACTCTAAGGCCAAATTCGAATTTGGTTGAAAAGAATCATGGGATCATGAGGATATGTGTCACATCTCCTAATTGTATTGTAACTCTAAAAGACATGTGTCTTATCAGTTCCTATTTTGATTAGGACTCTAGAGGTAGAGGGAGATATTCATGGATTATCATTAATGAGATGGCTCTCATCTTTTTGTATAAATAGGAGATCTCTCTCCTTCATTAGTTAGTCTCTCTTTAGTCTTTCCTTTAGTCTTTTCTTAGTCCTTTTAGCTTGTTAGTCTCATGGCTTTTGAAAGCTTTTGTACTTTGCACTTTTGAAGAAATTGAATAAAGCTTTGATGTTCTCAACATGGAAGGAGATGTGAAGTAGATGTCATGGAGCATATTAGGATGTAAGTAGATTAGATTTCATTTTGTAAATATTGCTTTGTAGAATGTAAGGTAGATTAGATTTTCATTCATGCAATTTTAAGTTTGCTTTGATTTCATAGGTAGAAGGGGGCCCCTGCCTTGTACAGTTTGAATTATTGCATTTTATTTTCTCCCGGGATTTGTTTTTATGTTTATGTATTTGCTTTACAAACTAATGGTATTTGAAGTTGACAGGTTCAAGCTGCTGCCTTTGTTTTTATAGCTGATTTTTAGTCTTATTTCTCAAAGTTCTGCTAACACATGAATGATCTTTTATCATAAACTGTTATCTTTTAAGGATCAGAATACCACTAACTTGCAGTTGGCTTTGAGTGCTTTTTAGACTAATCTTTCACTACTTTCTAATCATACTTTGCATAGTACATATGGCAGAAGTAGAGAATTAGGGAGAGATAATCATTATCTTTGGTTTTAAAAGTGACTTTCTTTTCTTTTATTTGCAGCAGCATGAATGGTGTCTAGTGCCATTGGAAGTGGTCATTTACTTTCAAGTCATTTCAAGTTCTTTGCTTTCAGTTTCATTTCAAGTTATTTCTTTCAAGCTCTTTCTTTGCAAGTTTAAAGTTTGATTACTTTCTAGACTTATTTCTAACTACTTCCTAATCGTGCTTTACACAGCACATGTGTTTGAAGCAGAGTTTTAGGAAGAGTTGAACATTATAACTGGTCTTTAAAGTGGTTTTTCTTACTTGTCACCTTAGAGCTTGACTACTTTTTGGACTTATTTCTGACTACTTCTTAATCGTGCTTTACATAGCCCATGCGTTTGAAGCAGAGTTTTAGGAAGAGTTGAACATAAACTATAAAACAATGAAGTAAGAGAAAGGTTAACTAAGCACATATAGTGCACCACACTTCATCAGTTTACGATACCCGGATTGATAATTTATGTAGAGCAATTTAAGACATTAAATTGACTAAACATTTTGGCGCCATTGCCGGGGAAGTGTAATTAGGAGACCTTATTTCTTACATCTGAAAAAAAAATAAATTAATAATCCTTGAGTATGCTCTCATCTTGCACTTTGTGTGATCTGGAGGATCAGAAAAAAGATTGTTAAGTAAAAAAGACAAAATAATAATTCTTGAGTATGCTCTCCTCCTGCACTCTGTGTGATCTGGAGGATCAGAAAAAGAATTGTTAAAAAAAAAAAAATAGGAGACAAAATAAACTTCATCACTTCAATTGATTCAATAAAAAAAAAAATGAAAAAAAAATGAAAAAATAAAACTCAAGTGCTTTGATAGGTTCAAATTGTCCAAAATTGTCTGGTTATGCTTTGTAGTGGTCTTCAAAACACTGTATCTTGTTCAAATAAGGTTTTGCAACTTAGTTGCAGAAACTGCCCTGATCCCGCAGCTATCTGACAATCCCGCAGCTGTTTCAAGGTTTAACAAGTTACAGGTATCTAATAAAAAAACCGACCACATGGGCATCTCCAGAATTGTCCCGACATGGATCCTATCCTAGTCACCCAGCTCAGATCGATGAAAAACCAGCCTAGGACCTTAGTCAAAGTCTTGTTTTTAACATGTTTTTCTTGAAGTATTTACTGCCTGAAATTGAAAATCATTAATCCTTTTTATAAAAATTTTACAATTTCAGAGAAGAGAAAAAAAGAGAGAGAGAAAAACAATCTAGGGCTATCTCCATTCTTAGTTTTCACTGTGGCTTCAATAAAAAAAAAAAAAAAAATACGCCTCCCTGTTCAAGCTTTGACCTGTTGATTCCTGTAGGAGGCATTCATCATTTAGTGGCAGATTTCTGAGTTGATTTCACCTTTGGATAGCTACCTTATCAATTAGAAGCAGAGAATTGAACTTACTAATGATGGAAGCACCATTTGCATAAAGGAAGTGAAGGACCTTACTGTTGCCAGGGAAAATCCAGATGTTTCCAGCAATGACTTGTTGAATAAGATTCAGAAAATTGGAAGGTCTCTTGCTCAGAAAGACATGGCTGATCCCCCTAAGTGTTTAGAGCACCCATCTAGTGAGGATTCAGAGGATTTAAACTCTTCTCTAGATGGCACTGGCAAGGGTCCTGTTTGTCCACGCACGCCCTCTGAAAAAAAAAAATTGTTGGAAAGAGGAAAGGTCTACCCTCCAATCAAGAGGTGGAACACTGTACAGAAAATAGCTCTGATCCAGTTCGGAAATTGGGTGAAGTGGTCAAAGAGATGGTTTCTGATGCACCAACAGAAATGGTTTGTGTTTCAGGAAAGAGCACAGAAGATGGACTAAATGCATCCAAGATGAGTAAAGATGATGATGAGGAACAAGTTCAAACACATGTGAAAACCTGTACTTTTGAAGATGGTAAGTTGGCTGGTGATAGTGGAATGGACAGAGATATTAAAGATAATAGTGCAGATGATCAATTGATAGTTGTGGAGAATTGTGCAGGTGCTAAGACCCCTGATAAAACATTGGAGGTTGCATCCACAATGTGGAAAGAAGTTGAGCAAGAAGTGGTTGGAGATGGAAAATCAGTTCTCAGCACGACTTCATTTAATGATGCTCTCCATAAAAGTGCAGCATATAACCTCAGAAACGACCAAGAAAGAGATAGTGACCTGCCAGATGACAAACACCTGCAAAACAATAGATCAGATAAGAAAAATGAATGCAAAAAGTGTAGAACAGAAAAAAATTAACTCAGAGAAAAAACGCAAACAGCAGAAAAACGTCAAACTTTACATGCTCGATTTGCCCAAATGGTAGCGAATTTCAAAAAAATAAAACATGGGTTTTGTTGCCAGGTGGGTTAATTAGATAACCCAGAAACCGTTTGGGAAAATTCGTGGTGGTCTGGGAGAAATGTTCGGTTCTTTGGAGTCCCTTTTTGGCTGCCGCGCGTAAAAAAATCAGTGTTTTTTTAACAATTGTGACTACATTTCGTTTTTCCTGAGAAATCTGCTCAGATCCGGTTTTCTTGGCAGCCAAGTCATACACGGTGCGCTTTGATTGTTTGAAATAGTACGTCTTCTGCCCTTGCAAATCATTAATACATGTGTTGAACAGTCCGAATCGAAGACGGCTCTGTTTGATTTGGTTGGATACGGCTCTTTCACCTTCACCACATTTCCGTTCTCCACCACGTCACTTGTACCACGTCACCTGTACCACGTCTCTTGCCCTCCAATTCAACTCATAGTCAAAGTGCGTACTCAGGGCTGAAGGAAGATATAGAGAATGTAGTAGTTGTTCATTGTAAAGCTGGCATGGATAGAACAGGGCTCATGATATCGAGTCTTCTTTACCTCAAATTCTACCCCACTGCTGAAGAATCCATTGCTTATTACAACCAGAAACGGTGTATAGATGGCAAGGGTCTTGTTCTTCCAAGCCAAATTCACTATGTAAAATATTTTGAACGAGTTCTCACATATTCCAATAGTGAAGTTCAACCTGGTAGGAGATGTATACTTCGGGGATTCCGTCTTCATAAATGCCTTACTGGGTTCGACCATCTATTACAGTATCTGATCATAATGGAGTTCTCTTTTCAACAAAAAAAGCATCCGAGGACAAAGGATATGATAGTTGCTTGCTTCCCCTTTGATGACCATAATGTTTTAAACCCCGCAGCTCTGTTTCAAACTCCACAGTTCCATTTTTCAGCTGAAGTTTGAGATGGAGAAATTGCTTAGTTTGTTCGCACACAGCCACTCCATTTCACAGTATTTTCTACACTCTGCAATCCCGCAGCCATTTAGCGATCCCGCAGCCATTTAGTGATCCCGCAGCTGTTTTGTTAAACTCTAGGTTGTAGGTGTCATCAGGCAAAGCAGGTCACATGGGTAGCTAGAGAAATGTCAATACATGGATGGTGTCCTATCCATTCGGTCAAATTTGCTGAAAAAGACCCCGGTCAAAGGGAAGTCAAATTGGGTGTTATCACAAAGTCACCACACTGAGTCGCCACACTAAGTCGCTGCATGTCAAGAAAAAAATAATAATTTTGAATCAATGAAATGAACAAGTTATTTTCTCACTTTTCTGAAGGTATTGATTAATTTTGGACTGATAATGAAAATTGAATGGCTAACTTTTTATTCAAGGTTTTTAGCTACAGAGCTGTTCCTCAATTCCGCAGCCAGAAAAACCTCATTGTTCAAATCAGCCTATCTTTCTCATACAGAATCCGATTTTGATGATTTAAGTACCATTGGAAAGATCTCAACAAGATCTATACAATGAGAAATATATCATTAGAGTTTGAAATGGCAAATAATGAAATAAATTGCTGAAAAGAAGCAACATCAAATTGAGGCACTAATTCCAAAGCAGGTATAAATTCCTTTGATTTTTCCTTTGAGAACTTGTTTCATTAATACAAATTCTTAGTTTTGTGTGTAAATATCATAACTAGAGAGATTGGCCACCTCTCTCCTTTGATAATCTTACATTCCATTGCAGAAGAAGTATTAGTTTTTTTGCAGGTTCCAGGAGGAAGGACAAATGACTACAAGGGAATGATGTCTCTCTAAGAGACCAATTTGTTTCATAAGAGGATGATCAGCAACAAAGAGAAAATATGCTGATGCAAAATCAGATCCAAACACTTGAAAAACTTTCAGATACTATTGTCTCCATCACATCCATACTTCATAATAAACCATTCACCTCATTCCACTCCATATTTTCCATTTTCATTCACATACACTTTCCATTTCTTTTTGTCCATTCATAACCCACCAATAAAAACAAAAGGCTCATTCACATGCTTATTGCCATTGTCATTTCTGTTCTCCATTGCCATTTTCCATGTTCACTTTCCATTCCTTGTCATTTTCATTCCGCAAATAAGCCCTGCTTCAATGCAAATTATTGAGTCCATAGTCCTTTGAGTCTAAGTTCTTTGTAAAAACACCTTGAGACTTGCATGCCTTAATGGCAAGTCCTCATGCTGACAAACAATGGGAATACATTAATGTCCCTTGTTCGTTAGACCTTCTAGGTGACTCGACATCAGCAAATTCATTCGTACCTAGCAAGATGTGTTTGGGCATCTTGACTCTCATTGTCATCAATGGTGAGAGTTCTCGTGTTGACTAGTGGCATCCATTAATGGCCACTAAGCCAACAATTTCCTACTATGTTCGACATCAGAACATCTTTTCACATAGTAGGAATTGTGCCAATGAGTTTTGAAGACATGAAGACTATTATTTTCAGCATTTTGGAGCAGATTCAACAAGTTTTAGTAGAAGCAATAAAAAGCCATCTTATCTCTCTATCCATGACTCCTCTTGTTCAGCCACTTGAAGAAGAATGTGATCAGAAGTTTTCAGCCACCACACACATACAACTCATCCATTCAAAAGGGTAAGTGAAGGTACGACATTTTCTAACTTTTAACCATAGAATTCCATAAAAAGCTAGAATGATACTTGTTGGAAAAACATTTCTCTTCCTCATTTCATAAAATTGCCAATACTATCAGTTGGGGGGGGAATACATTCATATTCATATCTTTCCATGTCCATAACATATTCAAGAGCTCACATACTTCCAACATATATTAATTATTACATTGCTATTATGAGCATACAATGGCTTTTGAAAAAGTGCTTAAAGGATAAATTGGATACAAACAAAATCATGGTTGTCACACAAGAACCAACCATCATGCAATCCAATAAAGATATACTTTGCAACAATAATCAAAATATCATTATGCAAAGTTCAAAGATCAAAATAGAAGGCAACAAAAAAAAAAAAAAAATGGTTGTAACACAAGAACCAACCATGTTGCAATTCAAGTAAAACACTTTGCAGAAATATGAAGTTATCAAATGATATCATGCAAAGTTAAGCCAAAGCTCAAGGATCAAAAGAGTCAA
This sequence comes from Pinus tabuliformis, assembly GCA_031772625.1. NCBI lineage: Eukaryota > Viridiplantae > Streptophyta > Pinopsida > Pinales > Pinaceae > Pinus > Pinus tabuliformis. The sequence continues at coordinate 217,136,855 of CM062820.1, read as the reverse complement.
TGTAATATATGTTGCATGAGGACATGCAATAGCTTCAGTTGGGGGGTATGTTGAGTCTTGAAAATGTAATTCATTTGCATTACACTTTCGCTATTATGTCCATTATATCACCTCCATTTCACCTCCATTTCACTACTATGTCACCACATTCATCCCACTTTCATTATCATTGGGCTACCTTTATGTTTTTCCAATATTTATTATTTCTAAGCCTTTTAAGTGAATTTGTGGTTAAACATTAGAAAATAATGTGCATATGCTTATACCTAACAAATGGGTTGAGTTTGTTGACATGTGTAGGTTGAAAGGAGGCTTCTAGAAGACCCTTATGTGGCACTCTAAGGCCAAATTCGAATTTGGTTGAAAAGAATCATGGGATCATGAGGATATGTGTCACATCTCCTAATTGTATTGTAACTCTAAAAGACATGTGTCTTATCAGTTCCTATTTTGATTAGGACTCTAGAGGTAGAGGGAGATATTCATGGATTATCATTAATGAGATGGCTCTCATCTTTTTGTATAAATAGGAGATCTCTCTCCTTCATTAGTTAGTCTCTCTTTAGTCTTTCCTTTAGTCTTTTCTTAGTCCTTTTAGCTTGTTAGTCTCATGGCTTTTGAAAGCTTTTGTACTTTGCACTTTTGAAGAAATTGAATAAAGCTTTGATGTTCTCAACATGGAAGGAGATGTGAAGTAGATGTCATGGAGCATATTAGGATGTAAGTAGATTAGATTTCATTTTGTAAATATTGCTTTGTAGAATGTAAGGTAGATTAGATTTTCATTCATGCAATTTTAAGTTTGCTTTGATTTCATAGGTAGAAGGGGGCCCCTGCCTTGTACAGTTTGAATTATTGCATTTTATTTTCTCCCTGGATTTGTTTTTATGTTTATGTATTTGCTTTACAAACTAATGGTATTTGAAGTTGACAGGTTCAAGCTGCTGCCTTTGTTTTTATAGCTGATTTTTAGTCTTATTTCTCAAAGTTCTGCTAACACATGAATGATCTTTTATCATAAACTGTTATCTTTTAAGGATCAGAATACCACTAACTTGCAGTTGGCTTTGAGTGCTTTTTAGACTAATCTTTCACTACTTTCTAATCATACTTTGCATAGTACATATGGCTGAAGTAGAGAGTTAGAAAGAGCAAAACGTTATCACTAGTCTTTAAAGTAGATTTTTCTCATTTTTAATCACTTTTCTAATTCAACTTGAGCTACTTCCTAATCATACTTTGCATAGTACATATGGCAGAAGTAGAGAATTAGGGAGAGATAATCATTATCTTTGGTTTTAAAAGTGACTTTCTTTTCTTTTATTTGCAGCAGCATGAATGGTGTCTAGTGCCATTGGAAGTGGTCATTTACTTTCAAGTCATTTCAAGTTCTTTGCTTTCAGTTTCATTTCAAGTTATTTCTTTCAAGCTCTTTCTTTGCAAGTTTAAAGTTTGATTACTTTCTAGACTTATTTCTAACTACTTCCTAATCGTGCTTTACACAGCACATGTGTTTGAAGCAGAGTTTTAGGAAGAGTTGAACATTATAACTGGTCTTTAAAGTGGTTTTTCTTACTTGTCACCTTAGAGCTTGACTACTTTTTGGACTTATTTCTGACTACTTCTTAATCGTGCTTTACACAGCCCATGTGTTTGAAGCAGAGTTTTAGGAAGAGTTGAACATAAACTATAAAACAACGAAGTAAGAGAAAGGTTAACTAAGCACATATAGTGCACCACACTTCATCAGTTTACGATACCCGGATTGATAATTTATGTAGAGCAATTTAAGACGTTAAATTGACTAAACATAGACCACATGGCACAATAACTAACTCAACTCACTCTATAAGCATAAATATAACCAGAAAATCATACAATAAGCTAAGAGAATGCTTGATTTGACTAGGTTAGGAGGTAAAATGAGCCCATATAATTACCCATTTGTGAGGCTCATCATCACCCCTACTGAAGGTGTTGCTCTTCCTCTGAGCAATCTAGTCAATCTCCTCATCTTTTATGGCCCTGGTGGCCTCCCTAGCATCCTAGGCCTCTTATGTGGTTTGCTCTTCTTTGCCACAGAATCATGCCTTCTTGTCTATGTCCTTCCATTGCTCCTCCTCTTCTTCTTCTCTTTTGCCTTCTAGCATGCCTAACAGTGGTGGGGGACTCAGTTGAGGCCAATCCAGTTGACCTTCAGCCTTTGCATGGAGCGCTTGTACATTGGCACTCTTTTCAATGCCTCCTTTAGCCTCATGGAGGAATGATATTCCCTGATCTGCAAACTGTGTGGTAAGGTGTTCCATCTCCTCATGCATGCATGCACATAGTCACCCCCAAGTAGCGTTTGCATATCGTCAAAGTGTGCAATGGCTTGTGCCTGATTGGTGAGATATCTAAGGGCAATCTGAGGGTCATTGGTAAGCAGATTATGTGTGCTGATGAGTGCCATAGGACTTGATGGCTCAACTCTTATCATTAATGGCTCATTCTACTCCTTTATCATCAATCTTTTTATTTCTTCTACCCTCAATTCTTCATGGTTTATCGATGAGGCCATGGCCATTAACTGTAGGTCCCCTAGCTTAGCATTGGGATCCCACACATTCATGTCTGTGAGGGCCATGTTGTGTGAGTAGAATTCTACCATCTTTGCTTTATCCTTTGAGGTGCTTTGGTCACACAAATCCATGAACTACCTGTAGTCTTGGAAAGGCATTGTGCCTCTTTGTGCCAAAGTCTTTATTTGGAATTGTAACCATTGGTCCTTTAGATAGAGGCCATAGGATTTGGTTGGTGTTCTGCATTGCAATGCCTCCATGGATAAGCTGGCCATGCATGTCAGCTGAGTCTCTTTCTCTTGCAACTACCTCCTTAGTAATTCATTTTTAGTTTCAAGGTGGCTTCTTGTAATTGCTTCCCTATCTCTAAGAGCACTCAACTCTCTGCCCATTTCCCTGAGTTTGTTTTCCATATGGCCAACATCCTCAACTCCTTTGGATTTGGCTATCTGCATCCACCTATGTGTTCTCACTCTTTCTTTCTCCAATTCAAAAAATAGTGGAATTGAAAATTTCTGTGGGATTATCCTTCCTCCCTCAAGTAGATTGTAATAGGAGGCAAGACTAGGCTAGGGATCAGGTTCTTGTATCTCTTGTGCTTCCTCCTTCACCTGTGGCTATCCTTCTATCCTTTTCTCAAGCTTTTGGGTCTCCTGTAGTTTTGACAGTGTCTCCTGTAGAACTATCTGAGCCTCTTGTAGGACTGTTTTTGGGTCCTGTAGTACTGCCTTTTCCTTCCATGTGGAAGATCTAGGAGTCCCCCTTTCATATGTTATAGGTGTCTTGGAAGGAGATTCTTTCCCCTTGGCAGAGGGTGAATCTTCAATGGTAATTGGCACTTTTGAAGAGGGCTGAGGTTTGCCTGTTTTAATTCTTGTGCTCTTCCTAGCCCTGAAATACATGGAGGTCTATCTTTTCCTCTTTTTCTTTGGCTTGATTGGTGTACTGAGGGTAGTGAGGGCAGCTGCTGCCTCCCTTTCCAAAGTCTCAGGGGACTCTTCTCCTTGTTCTTCCTTCTTTGCCTCTTTTTCTCCTTCTTTTGTCTCTTTTTCTATCTCTTCCTGCTCTGTTTCTTTAGCTCTCTCCTCCTCTATTTCAGTTCCTTCCTCCTTCCTTTCTTGTTCTGCTATGTCACCCCTGGCTCCACCTTCTCCCCCTTGCTATTCTTCCTCCTCACTGCCAGTAGGGCTGACATCATAGGTTAAGGCCTTTATGTCATCCTCAGCTGTCATGTTTCAGAAAACTTCCCATGCTATAGGGAGTGTAAAGGTATGGAGGGCTTCCTCTACTAGGATTTTGATTAAGCCATGGTGAGCTAGCTGCTCTGAATTTCCTGCTTGTACCTTGGTGCTGGAGTCAATGAGGGATTGCAGGAGGAAGTAAGGGATACTGAGCTTCTGAGGTGCTGGAGTGTCCATGCCATACCTTAATTCTTGGAGGATTCTAAAGTGATAACCATAAACAATGTTGTACCTCCCCTCATAGGAAATGTATTTGATTATTTGATAGCTAACCTCATCCCAGGGATATGGTATGCTAGCCATTTTAATGCCATTTTTATCTTCAACAGGGGTTTCATTATTTTGGAAAAAGTTCTTCTTGGCAACCTGGCCAATTGGTTTCTCATCTTTACTCCAAGGCAGCCCAAGAGGAAGGGTAGTGACCCTACTGATAAATTCAGGGGTTATCTCCATGGAAAGACCTCTAATGGTGACAGTGGCATGAGTTCTTGTGTGAGGGACCAGAGAGAGAGCAAACTCTTGGGCAATTTCCTCATCAAACCCTTGAAATTTCTCAAAGAAATTCATCCAGTTTGCCCTTGTGAAGATGTCCACCACTTGAGGATGTGCATGGAGCCTAGTGGAGTTAGTGGGCTCCTTTCTCATAAACCCTCCTATCATATTGTCTATACTCTTTTGGAAAACCAAATATGGAGGTGGAGACAAAGAATTTTGAGAAAAACAAAGAAACAGAGGAGACTGTGTTTTTTTTTTAAATAAGCATAATTTTTTTTTATGTATTTTCTCCTCTCCTAAAGACTTATTTCCTCCTCAAATTGAGACCACTTCTTTCATATATTGATATTCAATGGTGGGCATGCATGAACCCTACCTCTTCAAACCGAAAATCGTGCTAAAAATCGTGTTTTCTCCCTTCAAAACGACTCACTGCCCCTCTTGTAGATTTCCTGTAGGTGCTCCTATAGAAAACCTGTAGGTGCTCTTGTAGAAAACACTGAAAGCAAGAATATTGGGAGAAATCAATGGAGGACGATGGTTACAAGGCTGTGGGGGCACAAGGAGACTGCTGTAGCTGAGTTACGAGGAGAGAATGAAGGAAAAGGTGGTGAGAATGCTCGGGGAGGAGTACTTATTACCCTTTATGGATATTTTCGGTGATGAGTGTTGAGCTAGCAAGGTATACGTTGGCCATATTCAGACCGTTGGTCCCCACCTGCTTGTTCATCATGGCCCCTCCTCATAATAATCCCTCATTATTGCATCGGAGTTCACACTTCCTCCACTACCTGTCCTTGGCATCTTGTGCTGGAGTTGACTGTGCGCACGTGTGGGTGACATCTCGGATGAGTGGAGTCAACTAGATGAAGGTGGCCAAGTTAACTAGCCACCTTTCCCTCGTTCAACCTCAACCATCTCATTGCTTTTGCATGACTTCTAATTACACAAATGCAAACAGAGGAGTGACTTAGTTACTTACCTGTGATCCGAGTGTATTTGTTGTGAGGTGTTGTGGCTTTCTTTGTTGCATGCCTTTATTTCCCTTTTTGCATGTTGTCTCTACTTGCTGATGTGTGGTTGTGTGCTTGTGCAGGTTCTTCTCTAGCTGGATCTGAGCTTTAGGTGCCTTTTCAACCTTCATGTTTGCACTCTCTTGTTGTTGGTGCTGGATTTCTATGGGATCAGCTGCTACAGGAATTCCTACAGGAGCTCCTGTAGCTACTTCTCCCCTTGAAACTTCAGCTTCTTCCTGTGCTTGGAGCTCGAGGATGATGCCAAAGGTGTAGATAAAGATGGAGAGGTAGTAGGTAGGCTTCAGGTGAGATTGATGGTGCTTTTTCCTCTCATTTTTTGTTTTTTGTTTTTTTTTTTTTAACTGAAAAACTGCTTCTCTGTGTTTTTCTTAGACAAGAAGAAAAATGATGCTCGGGGTGTGATGCAGGTTTGGAAATGATGGAAAGGAGGTTTGAAGATTGTAGGAGGGATTATAGGTTCTTCATGAAGCTTCTTTTTCCCTCAAACTACCTTCTGTAGCCACTTCTGGCTCTCTGTAATTCCTACAGGAGCCTCCTGTAGAAAACACAATTTTTGAAAAAAAGGTACAATGGGGGGGGGAAGAAATGCCAAAAATGATGGAGGAAGGTGTGGAGAAGATGAGATGGGTGCTGTTATGAATGTCAGGGTGCCCTTGGCACCTTCTTCTGCTCCATGTAGTCCTCCTGCAAACCTGCAATGCAACAAAAAAATTCATTTTCTTTCTCCTTTTTCTCTCTCTCTTTTTTTTTTTTTTTTGGAAAACAAAAAGGGCGCCTCAGAGAGATTTTCACCCTAATTATCTGCCCTGGGCACCTCCAAGGGAGGTTTTCACCCAGGGATCTTATTCTTTTTTTTTTCTTTTTTTTTTTGACATCACTGGGCTGCCTCAAAAGAGGTTTTCAACCCAATGATGGGATTCAAGCACCTTAAGGAGGTTTTCACTTGAGTCCTTATTTTTTTTCTTTTCTTCAGTGAATGGGTGAAGTGGAAGCTAAGACATGCTCCACTACCATCACTGTTTTATTCAAATCTTCGATGACCTCTTGCTTGGAGAGGGGTTTCTTGTAGACCTTCAACCGATGTCCATTGACAAGCATGGGGATGGCTTCATCATCAATGGTTCTGATCAGAACTGAACCATTGTCATTGCTTTTCTTCATAGTGTAGGGTCCCAGCCATCTTGTACTTAGCTTGCCTTTGAAATCCTTATATCTTGAATCATAGAGTAGTGCCCAATCTCCCTCTTGGAATCGCTTCTCCTTGATATTTTTGTCATGCCATATCTTTCTCTAAAGGTAAACTACCTCTGTATGGAGAAGGGATTGCAATCTGTATTCATCCAATCCATTGAGCTCAAGTAATATCTCCTTCTATGCATGGCTGAGGTCTAGGTCCAGCTGAGCTACCATCCTTAGTGTATTGAACTCAAATTCTATTGACAGCAAAGCCTTCTTCCCATAAACCAGTTCATAGGGTGTGAACCCGGTGGTGGTCTTCCATGTGGTGTTGTAGGCCCAAGTGGCCTCAACTAATCTGTCCACCCAGTCTTTTTTGCTGCTGCTCACTACCTTGGTTAGGATCCCTTCTAATGCTCTGTTAGTGACCTCCACTTGCCCATTGGCTTGTGGATGGTAAGGGGTGGAAGTCCTGTGCTTGATCTTATGATGTGTGAGTAGGTCTTCAATCAGGTTGGAAGTGAAATGACTGCCTTGATCTGTGACCAACTCTCTCAGATACCCAAACTTGTAAAATATGTTTTCTCTCAAAAACTCACCTACTTTTTCCTCTGTCGTTGCTTTGATTTCTTTTGTCTTTGCCCACTTTGTCAGGTAGTCGGTGCACACAATGATGTATTGCTTCTGCTTTAAAGGAGGGATGATAGGCCCCACTTCTCAAATGGCTCAAAGGTCACTTGAGGTTGCATGGGCATCTCATCCTTTGGAGTAGGTTTCTCCATCCTCTGACACCGATCACACTGGCTTGTATATCTCCTCACATCCTGATGAAGAGTGAGCCAGTAGTAGCCTACTTGCAATATCTTGAAGGGAGTTCTTTTTACTGCAAAATGACCTCCACAAGGCCCGTCATGACAGGTCAGGAGGATGTCAAAGACTTCCTCCTCCCTAACACGTCTTCTCAATATCTGATCTGGGCCAAGTTTGAAGAGATTTCCTCCAATCCAGGTGAAAGGGGCGCTTTTCCTTACTATCTTGCTCTTCTCTTTTGAGGATAGGTGTGGTGGGAACTGTGTTGAAACCAAGTAGTTTGTTATATCAGCAAACGATGGATACAGTATTGATGTAGCAAACAAATGTTCATCTGACATTTGATCATCCACCATTCCTTCTTCACCTGCAAGAAAATTTACTCTAGACAAAAAGTCAACAACAACATTTTCTTTACCAGGCTTATCAATAATGGTCAGATCAAATTGTTGCAGTAAAAGCAACCATCTAATAATGCAAGCATTTACATCTGGTTTGTTCATTAAATATCTAATTGTAGCATGATCAATGTACACAAAGGTTTGATAGCCTGAGATATAATGTCTGAATTTGTTTAAGGAATGCACGATAGCTAGGAGTTCCTTGTCGGTCACTGTATAGTTTAACTCTACCTTTGACAAGTTTTTGCTTATAAAGTATATGGCATAAGGTAACTTTTCATCACTTTGTCCTAAGGCTGCTCCTATTTCTTTGTTCGAGGTATTTGTGTGAATTTGAAAAGGTAGGGCTCAGTTTGGGCCTCTGAGAATTGGGGCAGTCACTAACTTGCTCTTCAAGGTATCTAGGGCTTTTTGACAGTTTTCTAACCATATGAACTCAACATCTTTGCCTAAGAGGCCAAACAAAGGAGACGCTAGCTTGCTGAAATCTTTAATGAATCTCCTGTAATATCCAGCTAAGCCTAGGAAACTTTTGACATCTCTTAGCTTTTGAGGAGGTGGGACCCTTTGGATGATGGCAATTTTGTTGGGGTCCACCTGCAGTCCTTGCTAAGATATTGCATGACCTAACACAGTCCCTTCAGTCATCAAAAAAGCGCATTTTTCCAGACTGAAGGATAGGTTCATCTCAATACACTTGTCTAGAACTTTTCCTTGGTTAGATAAAGCTTCCTGAAAGTCAAAACCATAAGGAGTAAAATCATCCATGTATATTTCCACTGCATCATGAACTAGCTCAGAAAATATACTCAATACTGCTCTTTGGAAAGTGGTTGGAGCATTGCACAAACCAAAAGGAAGGACCCGGTATGCAAAAGTACCTCGAGGACAAGTGAAAGTGGTCTTATATTAGTCTTTCAGGCTGATTTGAATCTGATTGTACCCGCTAAACCCATCTAGGAAGGAAGAAAACTTTTTTCCCTGCCAAACCGTTTAACACTTGATCTATGAAAGGTAAAGGAAAATGGTCCTTTTTAGTGGCTTTGTTCAATTCCCGATAGTCGACACAGATTCTCCACTTACCATTTTTCTTTGGCACTAGCACCAAAGGAGAGACCCATTCACTGTCAGAGATGGGATAGATGAATCTTGCATCAAGCAATTTTTGCAATTCTTCCTTAACAATATCTTTAAGTGTTGGATTCATCCTCCTTTGAGGCTACCTGACTGGTTTGCAATCTTCCTTGATGTATATATGATGAGTACATACTGAAGGGTGCACTCCCTTCATCTCCTTATAACTCTAGGCGAAGGCATCTAGATGTTTTCTCAGTAGGCTGCACAGTTCCTTCTCCTGGGAAGTGGATAAGGATGGATTGATTTTCAATGTTCTTTCTGGGCCGAACTCTATATTCTTAACACGGAGAGAAGTGGAGTCAGGCACACAAATATCAGTTGAGGGGTTGTTTTGGGTTTCTCTTACTATGTCCTCTAATGGTGATACACTGGGAGGTGGATTCTGAATCAAATTTTCAATCATATCATCCTCATCTTGCTGTTTTCCCCCCATGGCGATTTCTAATGCACAAAGTGGTGCAGAATAAACTTCATCCTCATCTTCCTCCTCCAACCAGAGAGGTAGATCATGTTCTAGCAAGGGTTGGGCAGGAGGATATAGGATTAACTACTTGGACATGTGCCTGTTCTTTATGGTCATGTTCCCAACTCGACAGCTGATGTAGGCATCGATTGTAGCCAACTAGGGTCTTCCCAGAATGAGAGGATACCCAGTGAGCTTTGCCTTTGGATGGAGAACTAAGAAATCAGTAGGGTACTCCCAGGAATCAATGGAGACCATCACATCTTCCACAATCCCCTCAGGGGTCACTGTGGAGTGGTCTGCTAGCTGTAGCACTGTCGTGGTCTTCCTCAAGGAGCCTTAGAGGTTAAGTTTGAGCATTGTGTCCTTTTTCATCACATTAATGGCAGCTCCCAGATCAATCAAGGTATGCGGGATCATTGTGTCATTGATGTGGACATCAACTACTGGGCTTCCAGGGTCCAGATATTTTGGATAGATTACCTACCCCAACATTAAGTCAGATAGTTGTCCTATGACATTGATGGTTGGGGCATCTCTCTTGCACCTTCCTGGATGCCTAAAGCACTTCTCTTTGATCAACCTATTGTAGATAGGCACATCTTTTATGGCTTGGAGAAGTGGTATCTTTACACATAAATGTTTCAATTCTCCCAGGAGTTCAGTCTCTTCTGGGGTAGGCTGGACTGTCATGGATAGTCTCTCAGGAAAGGGTGGATTTGCTTTAGGTTCACTTTCCTCTTTATCTTCCTCAACCTCCCTGGGTGGAGGCTAGCTATCTGGGAGGACTTTCCCAGATCTCAAGTTAATTTCTTGAATCTCCACAGCATAAGTTGGGCATGATGGTTCCCCACTATACACTTGCTGAGCCTATCTGTTGTTCGGGTTTGGATTTGGCTGGGTAGGCATTTGGGGTTGCTTTGGTGGAGCAGAAGATAACGGTTGTGATTGGGCAGGTGGTGAAGGCAAAAGAGAGAGAAGAGATTTGTATTGGGGCCTCCACCCCTGATGAGACGCATTCCACTGAGGTTGTGGCTGAGCATAGGATTGAAATGAATGGGTGGCTGGTTGGGCATGATATTGAGATGTGAAGAACCAAGGAGGAGGTGTGGACCAGGAAGGATGAGCAGGAGGGCCCTAAGAAGGTATGGAGGTGACTTGGTTGGGGTTGTAGTATGCCTGAGATGTCCCTTACATCCCCTGCTGGTATGGTCTAGGTCCATGCGGCCTTCTTTTGTTTATGTAATAGAGTTGTTCAGTGACTCCCTCGGCCCCTTGATATACAGCTTTAAGTCCGAGAAAGGAAGGGAACTTATCTGTAGAATGGTTTTCTTCACGGACTAAAAAAACCTCTATAGAGTTCAATAGGCATTCATTCCTAGGATGCCTCCTGGTGCATCTAGGGAAAAAAATGGCCAAAGCCCTCTCTGCTTCCTCTTGTTTTCTTTTGATATGTAAGGTATCCATTTGCAGGGCAAGAGTCTACAGCATCTCACTCCTGAAGTCTTCCAGCATGTTTCCAATTTCTCCTTTAATGGATGAGTTTGAGGAAGAGGTACTGGCTATGGGTTGACTCCCCCTACCTTTCTTTCTGGCTGCTCTAGAATGGTTTCTAAAAACAGTCTTTATGTCCTCATAGGATAGTTGGTAGATGTCTCCCCTGACCAATAGATGGAGGGTGTCTAAAAGATCTTCCCGAATTCCCCTGAGCATGACCAACTTCAGAGACTCAAGGTCAAATGTACACCTGACCCTTTTGTAACTGAGTTGGAACCTCTCTTCATAGTCTTCCAGGGACTCATCACTTCCTATGGTCATTCGAAAGATTTCTTCTTTAGTATCTTTTGACCTAAAATAGTCTCGATACTTGTTGTTAAAGGCTTGCAACATCTGAGCCCAAGTTGTGATGTTATTGCCAGGTAATCCCATGAACCAGCGCAGTGCTGCATCCTTGAGAGTAGAAGGGAACAATTTCAACTTTTGCTCATCTTCTGCATAGTCATAAGTTCGACAAATGACAACAAACTCGAACAAGAAGGTGTTAGGATCTTCTGTAGTCAGACCATGGAAATGAGGTGGGGCAGAAGGGCTTATATTCTTCATTTTTGTGTCCCCATTGGTCTCCCGAATGGGAAATGTACCCTCTATTCTCTCTCCATTCCCCCTAGCATTTCTATTTTCAGCCATTGGCTCCAAAGGAATGTTTTCTTCTTCTTCTTCCCCTATAGATTCTTCAAATATGTCTGGTTGTTCACCTAAGGTTTCTTCTTGATCGCAGCCATCGAAGAAGAGAGAAGGTTGGCTGCGTGAAGCAGTGGGGGTGTTGGGCAAAAATTTTCCTGAGTTATCTCTATTCTTACGAGGCATGAAAGGAAATCTTTTTGGTTGGTTTTTGTTTCTTTTTCCCCACATTGACGGTAACTACAAAAACTGAAATTGATTGAACAAAACAAATTGCAACTAACTGAAATGAAATTTGCGGAATTGAAAAGGAAAGCAAGGAAATGCAGAACTGGAGGAAAAGGAATGACTGGTCTACTTTTGCTGAAATAAACTATTAGCAGAATGTTGCAATAGGAAATAGAAGAAAGTAGTAATCATAGAATACTTTGACGCTTCCCTGGCAACGGTGCCAAAAAGTGGTGAGCACCAATATTGCAGCAATAATGCTGCAACTCCTAGGCTACCTACTTTACTCTTATCAACCTGGTAGTTCGTAACAAACTTGGAAGCGTCGGTGCTGTATGCACAAGTACTAGTTCTCATTGCAGGTTGTCACTTGGTCAGCCGGCGCAATATCACTAGGAGCTCAAACCAACTTCTATGGATTCCAGAAGAAGCTCTATATGTGATGAAAGGAAAGAAATATTACTCTACAAATGCTATTCTAACTATAGAAAGGATAAATACTGAAATGTAAAGCAAACCTAGTAAACCCTAATTAATTAACTAATTCTACTTTTGTAGAAAGCACTATGAAAACCATGAAAGGAATTCCATTACCTACTAAAGGAAGTAAACAACATCTAACTATGCTATTTCTGGAAGTAAATAAGCAAAAAACATAATATTTTTGGATATTTATGTATTTTTATGTGAATTTGACATGCATGTAATTTATTGTGTGTGAGTGTGGCAGCGAATAAGTGGCGTTGAAGGGCGGTTTTGGGACTTGAGAGGATGTAGGATGGTGTGGATGGGTCATAGGAGGTCTCAGGTGGCCTTCTAGAGGCTTTTCCCACACTCGGCCTTCAAAAGAAATCCTACAAGAAAATCTACAGGAGGACACAGGAAATCTACAGGAGGAAAACAAGGAAACTATAGGAGGCCTACAGGAGGAGGCCGAGAGAAGTTTTCACTATTTTGAGGGTGTGAGAGTGGGTGAAAAAGGTGGATGAAGGTTGGAATGAGGTGTTAGGGCACCTAAGGTCTACCATGAATCACCAGGAGAGAGAAAGATGATTGGGTTTGCTCAAGGAGAGAGGAAGAAGTTCTATGGAAAAATGCAGGAAACTAGGGCAGAATTGAGGTGAGATTTGGGAGACCTATAGGGCATGGATCAGATGGAGGGTGTGATTGCTGATAAGCTGGCCTACTGCTGGAAGAGATCTGCTGCATAGAAACTGACAGTCAACCAAGGAAATCAAGCAACAAGTGAAATGAATGCATTTAGGAAAAACAGAGTTTTGCATAAAAATGGTCTAAACTATGATCTATGAAAGGAAATGTTGAGAAATGTTGTAGGAAAGGAAAGCATGAAAGAAGAATATTGCAAATCAGGAAGTGAGCATGATGAAGAAGATCTAAAGCAAAGCAAAGCTGGACTATTAACCTACTAAAAAGTTGCAAACATTAGAAGTCCTATGAAGAAGGAAAATTTGTGTTTTTGGGGCAGCAAGAGAGTCTTTGCCTCAAATCATGGTCCCAGAGGGAGGAAGAGAGGCCAAGGCACTATTGCTAGCCTTTTGAATCTTTTCTGATCACTTCTTAACCTGCTACAGAAAGCACAAATGGAAGCAAACTACTAAATCATCAAAAGAAACCTATTCTTAACCATAAGAGAAATACATCTAACAGCAAACTAATCTACAAACTGAAACAAAGAATACAAATACAAGTAAAGAGGAGCTTGGCTGCTTGGATTGGGCCCTAACCCAAGAGCTTTAGCCCTATGAGGTAACTCAGTGCTAGCTCAAAAAGGATTCCATCTTTATTTTCAAAACAATAGCAAGATTACATGAAACTATCACAAAATAATAAGCTCGAAATTTGAGCAAAGTTTACATAAGCAAAAAAATCTGACCCTAGTGAGGCCCTAGGCCTCTCTACTTATACAAATGAAGCTACCAACAACTTCCTTAAAATCAGGGAGGCTTGGCTCCCAAAACTCGAGATAATCATTAGTCATCCTCCACTTGCTCGGCTGCCTTCTAGTGCATGATTCGGCTGCTTGTACTCCGAGCTGAATGAAGGGGAATTCGAAGTGAGGAGTAATAAATGAGGGGTATTCCCTCCTATAAGTCCTCTCCTCTGTCCACTTCGAGTTATTGATGCCATTTTTCCACTGGATCCTTGACTTTGACCTCGAAATCCATCAATAATCTGCATTAAATACATGTTAGACCACATGGAACAATAACTAATTCAACTCACTCGATAAGCATAAATATAATCAGAAAATCATACAATAAGCTAAGAGAATGGTTGATTTGACTAGGTTATGAGGTAAAATGAGCCCATATAATTACCGATTTATGAGGCTCATCAGTCCTTCTAGTCAATAAACAAGACTATAAGTACCTTCTGAGATACAATAATCAATAATTAATGCATTTCACAATCATGCCAATTTTTGTAGACTTATTGGTGGTCACTACATCACTTTGGGATGCGATTATGTCATTCCTAATGGATGGTCAAAACTCTACTCGAGAAGTTACTCTCTTTGTTGGATGAAAAAAGTGGTCGTCCAATCTTGATATTGTGTACAAGGGAGATGGTGTTATGCTATGATGCTTTGAGCAAGAAGAAATGTGATTCTCAATGATCACCATGGTGGATATTGACGATGAAAATTATGAGTTTAATTACATGTTCTCACCCAACATGGCTTTGTTGATTGGGACTCTCAGTGTGTCTTAGTCAATGCTACTACTTATAATTAAGTCATGGTCATGGTAGTCCTTGATCCAGGGTATTCACTTAGTTATCCTATGTCATAACATGTGTTTTAACACCTCTAATCTCACTAGATATTGATAAAAACCTCCCAAAATCATTTTTTTAAAACCTCATCCCAATAAATCTTAAATGAAAAAAAACAAAAACAAAAACAAAAAACCTTAATTTTACAAAATACCCCTTTTATATCCCAATACCTATAATTCCCCCCTACCTCACATGTTCCCACCCGAATACCTACAATATATTGAATCTATTTTTTAAAATCCCCCTTTATAAAACAACATAATGAACGTAATAATATATTGGCAAAAAAAATCTTCATGATCTCAGAGGATTTCTTCGTCGAATCCCAAAACCAAGTGTTCTACTAGGAGAGAAGAATCCAACACATTTGACATGTTCTTCAACAAGAAAAGGGATGGATTCATGTACCATGAAGGTATGAGGTAGGAGGATGTCATTGATACAATGGAAAAAAGGCCCTTCTATCTCTACAACAAACCTAAAATTGTTTTAGTTCAATATCTAATGAGAAGGTGCTAAGGTCAACATATATATTTGATTCATTTTGACTAATTCTACGAGTTTTATCAATGGAGGTGTGCATGAAGATGTTTTATGTTAGCATTAGCGTAGATGATAATGACGATTTCATGGAATTTACAAAAAAAAACTATCACGGCAACAAAAAGAGAACTATGGTGCAAATGGTGAAAAGTCAAACAATTATGTTAAAGAGATCACAAGCTTACATTGGACATCGTTTCTCTCCATGCAAATGAAAATATTTTATTTTTGGTAACTCTAAATAAGTGATCATTTACATCAAGTAAATCCATAAATAAATGAATGCAATATCTTTATTTCAAAGTCATTAAAGTTGCATATAAGAACAAAGATTTAAGTGGATTTAAGTTAGTAAGCTAAGTGATGAGAGGTTAAAAGTTTATGGAAAGTTTAATGGTTACACGATAGTGATGTAAAGTGTACACAAAGTCTAAGTTATGAAGTTTTGAAAATGGGAAGTGTTGGGTGTTTGTTATATTCTTTCCATGCATCATGGAGTTAAGGGCAGCGCCCCTGATTTTTTTTTTATGCGGACCCAATAATAGTTGGGCTAACCCAAGGATGGGGGGAGGACCCAAAGATAGTGGGTGGACCTACCCATGGTTTTGTGTATAGTTCTTGCACATGGTTTTGGGCCTAATGGTTTTCAGCCCATGGCATTTTGTAGATCCGGTCAAGGGAACTACAATTATGTTCTAATCCAGGACTAGTGGATTGGTGTTTATGAATGCCTCAACATGTGTGTGTGTGTGTGTGTGTCTATGTGTATATATATATATATATTGTAACATTGAAAGGAATATAATGAAAAATCAATCTGGTAGCCTTAGTTTTGGGATCCAAGGGAAAATCTTTGTGTATATTTGTTTTATGTTCTTGTCATTGTATATTTTTCTGTTTTAAGAATTCATGTGCAGGTAATTTATATACAGGGTTAAAACCTACATTTGGTATCAGAGTTGTTTTGGCTTCAAGGGGACTCCTTTATTGTTGAGGGGTTTTTCTTAGGCCTATGGTAGACCCTATTACAGTTGGAGATTCACATGATCAATTATTGTGGTGAAAGGAGATGGCGAAGAGTGAGATCGAGAAATTTAATGGACATAGTTTTGAGTTGTGGAAGCTCAAGATGAAGGATATGTTGGTGGATAAAGATCAGTGGATCACGGTAGATCTAGGTACTAAACCAATGGAAATGTCAACAAAATACAGAGTGAATTTGGATCAGAAGGCAAAGAGAAAAACATGGTTGTGTATCCTAGATTCAATATTGTTGAATGTTTCAGGACAAGCTACAACAAAGGATTTATGGGACAAGTTAGAGACTTTGTATCAATCTAAGTTTATGGTTAACTTGATAATGAGGGATGGAAACTTGGTGACAGAGCATATGGGCACCTTTGATATTGTGTTCAGTCAGTTTTTATCTGTTGATATTAAAATTTCAGACGAAGATAAGTGTATCAGTCTATTGTGTTCTCTACTAGATTTGTTGGATAGTCTGGTTGTTGTTATAGGTAGCAATACAACTACCTTGAAGTTTGAAAAAATAATCTCCTCCTTGTTGTCGAAGGAGATGAGATGGAAAAATATGGGGAGCCAGAATGGAGATGCCTTGTCTGTAAGAGGATGATCCCAAAACATAAATATAAATAAGTCCTCAAGCGGAATATATAAATCTCTAGGAAAACCTGTAAAGATATACTAGAAACGCCGAAAATAAGGGCAATATAAAAAGGATTGTAAATCTAAAAATCCTGAGAAAGGAAAGGGGTAAGATGATGCTCCTTCTGTAGAGGCAAAAACCTCGTCAAATGAAGGTGGGGATGTGTACTTGTCTTCTTCTTCAAGTACACATGTAGATCACGAGGCATGGTTTATTGACTCGGGTTCATCCTTTCACTTCACTCCCCATAGGGAGTGGTTCTGTGAGTGCGAGAAATATGATGGTGGTGATGTCTTCTTAGGGGATGACAGATGACAGGAAGGCAAATATCATGGGATGAGGAAAATTCAAGCTGAAGTTGCAAGGTGGAAGGATTGGAACACTTCTTAGTGTTCTACATATTCCTACATTGGCCAAAAATATGATTTATGTAAGCAAGATGGATGATGCAAGTGTAAAATAAGTGTTTGAGAAAGATACCTGCAAGATGGTCCAGGGAGCACTAGTATTCATGCGGGGAGTTTGTATTGGAACTCTCTACAATATTTTGGGTAACATTGTTATTGATGGGTATAATAGTTCTGTGGTTCCTGAAAGTTGAGCTGAAAATCTAGTGGTCTCTCGAGAAAATACCATGCTATGGCATCGGATATTTAGACATATTGGAGAGAAGGGCCTTCAAATATTGCATGGTAATGGTATGGTAGAAGGTATGTCTAATTACTCTCTAGATTTTGATTTTTGTGAACATTGTGTATATGGGAAGCAAAATCAAGTGAGTTTCCCCTATAGTGTTAATAGGGCAAAAAGGATATTAGAGCTTGTGCACAATGATGTTTTTGGACATGTTTCAGTTCCATATCTGTGTAAATATGTGTATTGTGTCTCATTTATAGATGACTTCTCAAGGAATACATGGATATATTTCCTCAGAAAGAAATTTGAAGTCTTTGACAGGTTTAAAGAATTTAAGGCATTGGTGGAAAATCAGACAGAGAAGAAGATTAAGGTATTGAGGACATGTAATGGTGGAGAGTTTTGCAAAAGGAATTTGAAGAGTTTTGTCAAAAGTGTGGTATATCACGACAAAATAATACTCCATACACACCTCAGCAAAATGGAGTTGTGGAAAGAATGAATAGGACGTTGATGGAAAAGGCAAGAAGCATGCTTAGTGGTGTTGGATTAGGGAAGGAATTCTGGGCAGAGGCAATGGATACTGCATGTCACATGGTTAACATATCACCTTCATCAATGTTGGAGGATAAGAATCCACATGAGGTATGGACTGGTAAGAAACCCTCTCTTTCACATCTGAGGGTATTTGGGTATGATGCATATCTACATGTTCCAAAGGAAAAAAGAACCAAGTTGGATAGTAAATCTGAAAGGCAGAACTTTAATGTGTAGAAGTATGGTTTAAAAGGTTATAAGCTTTGGAACCCAGATACAAGGAGGGTTGTGTAAATCTAAGCTGTGGTGTTTAGAGAGTTGAAATATGTTATTAAACATGAAGTCCTACCATAGGAACCTGTTGTGCTCTACAACAACCCCCCATTTCATATAATTTTTATTTACAAAATTATCATATGAAATGGGTCCCTTTAGAAGTTAATTGGTATCAATATTGTATTGTTCAAAAAGGTCTGATAACCAAATGAAAACATTATATAAAAACCTTTTAAAAAACCCATTTTGATCAAATAAAACAATCTTTTATCATTGCGATAAAGCGATCGCAAGATCGCATATCGCAATGACATAGAGAACACAAATAAGTGACATATTGGTTTCCGCCGATGCGATATCGCTATCGGCTATCGGCGATACTCTATACGCAGTCTTAAAGCGCCCCAAGCCTTTCACCCCGATGCGATGCGATATCGCAATCGGCAATCGGCAATATCCTATGCACATTGTTAAGGCGCCCAGGTGATGCAGCCCGATGCGATGCGATATCGCAATCGGAAAATCGGCGATATGCTGTCCATGTCATATATAATCCCTATTCTCCCGACGCGATGCGATATCGGCTATCGGTGATCGGGGGTTTTAAATGGTGTCAATACAAGAGGTTAAAGCTCTCCCCGATGGCCGATTGCGATAAAGCGCAGTTTTCAAAAAAGCCGTTAAATGGAGGGATATTATGATCGAATCATATTTAAAGCTTAATCTGTTAAGCAATGATGCACCTGCGCCCAACCGCCAAAACATCCATAGCACGCTTAAACGGGTCATTCGGCCGAATAATGATATAATGGGCATTTAAGGATTGGCAGGTTTTAAACGGCCATTTAATGTAATTGTAAGATCTGAATTTTCATCATCATCTCTCTGTGTTACGTTTATTTTTGCCTCTGTGCAGAATTCATCCAAAGGAGAAAGCTTAAGCAAAATGGGGAAGAAATCCAAGAAGACCACAGGCACTTCCGCGGCGCCAGCTACAGGACAAGCTGTCGCTGACAAAAAGAAAGGATTGATTTCGGATACCACATGTTCTGGTCTCGGCAGAACTACTTGGCAGAGTACCTACAACTTGATCGAAATCGAAGAACCTAAAGTGACAACAGTAGAAGCTACTGTAGACTCTACTCGGAAATCTGAGGGTACTCTTAAGGACTTAGCTGACTCCTTCCTTCACTGGATAGTAGCTAGGGAACAAATTCTCCCATACACAGATGTAGTGCGGTGGGCAATTGAAGAAATCCCAATCCTGGATAGAACCTTCAGCACCAGAGACGGGAGAATTTTCGGGTCATTTAAAGCTGATGATTTGAGGCAAATGTATCATTTGCCTGAGCCAGAGAAGATATATAATAAGGCGTTCCTGGAGAAATTCGCAAACGAAAATGAAGTTGAATCCGAACCCATCCGGGATTGGAGACAAAATCCGGCAAAGCACAAACATGAGTCTTCTGGTAAGTACTCAGTTGATTCCCTGGCTTCTCCTTATTGCTATGCTGGAATAATGATGTGTAGATTGTGGGGATTGCATGACTTTGCTAATTTCACTATAGAAATGGTCCCCTTAATGGAAGCTGCATGCAACAGTATAATAATGGATTGGGCCACTATTCTCTCAGATAAACTAGCCAAAGTTGTTCTTGAGTTTAGGAATAAGACTTCCATCTCTGAAAGGATAATTCCCCCATTCTATTACAGTGCATATATTTTAGATACATTGTGTTTCAATTCTGAATTTCCCATGCTCGGCTGGAGGTGGACACCACAAGACCCCACGGCTATCCACATATACCATCAGAAACTATGGAAATCCTCTTACAAGCACCATCTGTACCAAGTCTGTAATGGATTTATGGTGCCTATTTATTATTCTATTTTTGATAAACCCATTCCCAAGATTTCCTACCAAGCTGGGATTGATTTAACAGCGGTAGGGAGATGGTTTGGAGAGGAGAAATTCACTTATATAAGAGTTTTCGGGAGCCAAGCCGAACCTCATGTTCTCCCTTTATACATACCGGATAAACTGTTGGCAAGAGAAATCTCTTACCAGATTATTACTGAGAGTGTTACACAGACTCTCAAGAAAAATAAGAAGCAGGGCTGGCCCTCTTTTCCCTTAAGGTGTGGTGTCTATACTCTGCATGATCTCAAACATGCAGAAAAGGAAGCCACGAAGATCAAATCATTAACTCTGGCGACTCTCCCAAATAGGCCATTTGATCCAAACAAAGTTGCCTATAATGCACTAGAACAGGCCAAATTGTCAAAGTTTGATCATAAGGAAGATATGTTTGACGACCTGTTCTCTTCAGCTGAGACAATAAATCAGGTTAAAGCATTCGCCAAAATGAAATATAATGATGAAGGGTTGACTGAATTTAATAAACTTAGAGAACAGAGGTTGCAAACTCTGCCTCTAGATCTACTAGCGACAACCCCAGCGACATCGTCAAGCGAGCCTGATCGGCAACAGTCAAAGGAACCTCCAGTTATAACAAAAGAACAAGAGAAGCCACAGGAGGAAAATCAGAAGAAAGCACAGGAGGAAAAGCAGAGAAGAGAGAAAGAGGAAAAGCAGAAGAGAGAACAGGAGGAAAGGCAAAAGAAAGAGCAGGAAGAAGAGCAGAAGAGAGAGCAGGAAAAAGTGCGGAAGGAGACCCAAGCTGAAAAGGAAAAACAAACCACCATTGATGTCAATGTGGATACTCATATTGACCCTAAATTGCTCCAGGAATGGAAGCAATTTGATTCCATTATCAGTGGTTTGGAATGTTCAAAGGACTCAGACACTTCTAAGGTAACGAACACACAAGAAATCACTTCATCACAGGTTCTGAGTGGAACCAGCGGCCCACCCATTTCTAAAGAGGTAGAGATAATACCAAAGGACCCCTCCGACCAAATCATTTTGCAGGTAGAAGATATTCCTCCCCTGGATGTCTTCTACAGTCCAAGGCATAAAGCGGTGGTTAAGCGACAAAGGAAAAGAAGAAGGACTGATCAACCTTCCCTTTTCCCAGAGCAAACTGTCACGGGCAATGTGGTTTGGAAGGAGGAATTTGACCCCTCCGATGACCTAAAAAAACTATCACAGTATGCGGGAGCTTATTCGGCAGCAACAATAGATAAGGCATCGGAGGTAAGCCTTTTACTAAAAACAAAGGACCAAGAAATCTTTTCATTGCAGGCACAGTTAAATGAAGCAAAACAAAAAGCGGAGCAGGCAGAACAGTAGTTGTTGACGCAACAACAATTAAATAATCAACTAACTCAACAACTGCAGGCAGAGAAACAACAGGTCGATCAAAGCGCAATCCAGAAGCAAAAGGAATTGTCAGAAGCCTTAGCACAACTAAAGGTGGCGAATGAGAGAATGCTGAAATCAAAAGACGAGCAAATTGCTCAATTATCAGCACAAATTGAAAAGACAAAGGGCGTTCCACAAGTGGCCGAATTCAGAACAGAAGCACTACAGATAAATACTGCATTGATAGCTCAAATTAAGCTTCTATGTCAACAAATCGCTCAGGCAGAGCCCCTATGTGAGTTAACGGCATCCATAAGTAATAAAGTAGACAAGGCTAGGACTGAATTGGATCAGGCCGAAGAAACGATAGCTGCATTTCTCGATTAGAAAGATACAGATCAAGGGCAAGCGGCTAATTTACCAAGAATACTGGAGTCATATAGAGATATACTCTTTACAGAATGGCAGTCCCAGTTAATGAAAGCTGAGAGGGCGGTTTCGAGATGCAAATTAACTTCAAGCAATCTGGTTGAATTAGTTAATAACACTCTCTACTTATCAAACATGATCTCCCAATGCACACCAGGAAAATTGACAACAACGAATACATTGGAGCAATCATGTTATCCAGATTTAGAGGAGAAAGGAAGGTTAATCGCTGGGATTAACAGTTTAACCTGGGACACGTATTGGTTTTTCTTGGTAAAACCACACTCGCAGAGAGCCGCCCTCAAGTGCCTTACGGATGCAATCAGGTATATTATCCCGATATTCAGGATGCCACATACACCGCCCAGCTCAGCTCTTGCCTCAACAAACCACCCGAAGTGGAGCCAATGCTTGCTACAAGTCAGCTCAGATTTAAAGGCAAGCAGCCTACTTGATGATTCATGCCGCCGACTGCCAGATCGTTGAGGGAAAATATGATCAAAATTGATTGATACCAGTTTAGTAGGATTTCAGTTTCATAGATAGTTATCATAATTAGGTATTTATAGACCCTTTCATTGTTTTGGAAAGGGTCGTAAAGTTTTGTACTTGACTTAAAGACTGAAGTCACACTATTGTGCTTCAGCCATATTCTTTTATAAAATTGGACCAGTTATTCTAAATTCAACATGGTAGCTTTTCTGCAAATGTGCACTATTGTCTTTGTTTGAAAGCATCTCTGCGTTGAAGGAAGAATCACAGATAGCGATTGATATTGGGAGTATTTTATCAGCTCATATGGTACTATTATCTATGTCTGATTCCATTCTTTTCATATGAATTGTTATCCGATTTCCTTTGCTATTATCAGATATATGTATGCGTTTTAACAGCAGTTCTGTATTCTTTCCACTATTGGATGTTTATGGTATGCTTTTCTTTTAATCATATATGTGTCGATGATATAAATGATGAGTGTAGTATTATTGTTTTAATCACTTTGCTTAACTACTTAAGTAAAGTAATCATTGAATGAATTAATGTCTATGCCTGTCAGATGGAGTCATCTATATGCCTGTTTGAAAACATAGATCATCAAGCGCTACACTTAGAGAAATATAACCATTCCCGGGATTAGTAGTAGTTATTTTATTCTGTCAATAGATTAAGTTATTCGCCTATCATTAGATTAGTTAAACAATCATCCATTCATCCCGTTTATCCATTATTGGGAAACTGGTCCCATTATCCCCAGTCGGAGCCACCATTCCAAACGGAAAAGGAGCTGTACTAAGGTCCGGACCGGGTGGTTATCCCCCAATGTTGTTGCAACGATTTTCGGGGCATCAACATTTTTGGCGCTAGAAGGAGGGCTCAACTGTGAATGGCAAACAAACCCAAATCTGCAGGCCATTCTAAGAGTAATTCTCCCTCCATATCTCCTCGTTCTTCCCAATTGTATGCTGGTTCTCCAGTATCTAAACGAGAAGAAGAGGAATCAACTACCACTGCTCAAACCCATCATACTCCAAAACAATTAAGTATTGAATCACTTGAAGTCCAATCTCTTATCCACAAACTTTAGAGCTTCTCGATTTCACCACAGAAATCTGAGGTATCACAAAGCAGTGCGACTTCGCAGTTCAATTTACCTCACCCTCTCACCAGACTTCAGAGCGAAAAGCTCGGTATTGAACCCACTGAGTTCCCTTTACCCAAAAGGAAAAAGGCAAATAAGTATACTGAAGGATCTGACAGTGAAGAGCTTTCATCCACATCCTCCATTGCATCTTCTCCTCTGCAAAGTCAACCATCCACTCCCCCATTACATATTGTTGTTCATCAGGGATTAGGAGCTTCAACATCCCAACCTGCTCACTCCTCAACATTATTTCCTTCCCAGACATCTGGAATTCCAACAGTAGTATCAACCACTGCTGCTATTACAATGGCAAATCCATGGACCAGGCCTGGTGCAGTCAACATGCCTGCACCATTGCATGCATTACCAGATGCTCCTGAAAAATGGCTACCTAAGTTTAACCCAGATGATGGGACCCAGGCTGAGGAACACATTAATAATTTCATGTTGGCAGTCAACTTGAAAGGAGTAACAGAACAAGATGTTGTTGTTAGACTTTTTCCATATACCTTGCAAGGATCAGCAGGATCCTGGTATTTTTCTTTACCTTCTGGTTCAATTACCAGTTGGAACACTTGCCAAGAGCAGTTTCTTACCAAATATGGAGATGATAGGTCTTTGGCTACCCTAATAAACGATCTCTCTAATATGAGAATAGAGCATAGGGAACCAATTAAGGAATTTAATGCCTGCTTCAATAAACTCCTGAATAAAATCCCTACAGCCTCCAAACCAAGTGAACAAATTCGAAGCGAATGGTATATCACCGCCCTACCTGCCAATATAGCCATTTTTGTAGACAGGGCTGGGAAACCTACCTTAGCTGAAAACATGAGAGAAGCACTTGCTGTGGAAAAGCGCATTAATGCTCTAGAAAAGAAAGCTGCTCTGGAAGACAGAAAAGCCAAAAAAGTCTCTTTCAAAGAGGACTCAAGAAAGAAAACCCCAAAAGACCCATACGACATGGAGGGTTTGCAAAAAGTCCTAAAAACTTTATCAAATGAAATGGTTGAAATAAAGAAACAGGTAGCCGAAACCTCAACCAAAAGACCCTTTAGGACTTATAAGAAAAATGAATCAAAGCCACCGAATGTCATATCTAATGCAGATTCAGAGCAAGAAGAAGAGGAAGAGGAAACAATCTCACCAACTGATGATGAAGAAGAAGTAGTAGAATGTCATGGAATGTGGGATTTTATACTCCCCAACTCTGATTCCGATAATGAAGAAGAAGCGTTCCCGGTCACTACTAGGAGTAAAAGTACTTCCGAACCTGTTCAGGCAACGTCAAAGAAAAGGAGTGCAGGTGCTGCTACAACCAAAGAAAAAATACCTGCAAAGAAATCACCTGCAGCAGTTCCCCAAAACCAGCCTTCAACTTCTAATATTCCTTCAACATCTAAAACATTGGTGGTATCCGATTCAATGGAGTACAATATTGTTGATGACATGAAGAAAACTAAAGCAAACATTACTATGTTTGAACTTAGTAAATTAAAGCATCAGCAGAAATTGCTTCTCAAGGAATTGAATGTTATTCCCTCTGCACCTCTTCCCAGTGCTAAAGCTGCTAATGATTCAGGCCAACCCCCTCCCGGTATGGTTGAAGCTACCAATTCAGTTTTGATTGGCGATAGATCAAATTCTCATACCCCACCTTTCCTATTGACCTATGAGATTTACAACAGAAACCTGCACAACTGTTTAATTGACTCAGGGGCATCCTCTAACATAATGCTAGCTTCAGTTTGTTCTAAACTGAACATTGAACCCCAGAAGTCTGCTATTCATATTGTACAGTTGGACAGGACCAAAGTACAGGTTTTAGGAGAAATTAATTCCGTAACTATTAGGTTATCTGCTGATCCCAAAATAGTACAGAGGATTGATATTCTAATAGCCGATATACCTGAATTTTACGGTTTAATTTTGAATAGGGATTGGTCTGAAAAATTGCATGGGTATATTTCCACTGATTGGTCACATATGTGGCTTCCCTACAAGGGTAAGCCAAATCAAATAAGGATCGATTGGGAAAAACATATGACCCATACAGTTACAGAATTCGAACAAGAAAACCAGCCGGTAACATTCAACAACAAAATTTTGGGGAATTATTCATCAGAGTCATTCTTTGGCAACTTCGTTGCCCAACCCTCTCCGTTCTCAGTAAACCATTCTACATCTCAGATCGAAAATTTTTCACAAACAGATCGATCAAGATGTTTCAATGATACTGAGAAAACTGTAAATACAATTGTTAATACTTCTTTATTTTGGTCATTATATTTCGATGGGTCCAAATCTAGTGAGGGCTCAAGAGCAGGATGTATTTTGGTTAGTCCACAAGGGGAAAAGACAATGTTGTCCTGTAGGCTAGAATTTGAATGCACTAACAATACAGCTGAATATGAAGCCTTAGTCCAGGGACTATATAAAGCAATCGGCCTTAAAGTGCAATATCTAAAAGTATTCGGCGATTCTGAAATTATTGTTAAACAGGTGAGGAATGCAATCCATTGTCTTTCAAATCACCTCAAGCATTATCAATCGCTAGTACAAGAACTTACCTCGCACTTTTCCGCATTCAACATTTCCTCCATCCCTAGGTCTCAAAACTCGGCAGCCGATCTCCTAGCCAATGTAGCTTCCAAGCTCCTACCTTCTGAAGACTACAGCCCAGATAGATTTTCCGTAGAATTGCTTTTTAGGCCCTCAATTCCTGACAATGTCACTAATTGGAGAGTATTCAACCATGATGAGGATATTTTACAATTTCTAACTTCTGAAAAGTCCTATGACGATCAAATTATTGAGGAAAATGACCATGACCTACAAATGAAAGAAACGCCTCAGGAAAATTCAATCCCTAAGCCAGTGGTAAAGCTCGAGGATCTTTATGATATCAAAGACAGGTTTAAACCTGTAACTAATGCAAAGCTCCAAAGTTCTACCCTTAGGTTTGAATTGATAAATCTTGGCACCGAGCAAACTCCTCAAAACATTAACTTAGGACTAGGACTTTCCTTGGAAGAGAAGGAGGCATTCATTAGACTGTTAAGGAAAAATAAACAGGTCTTTGCTTGGAAATACGATGATTTGAAGACATATGATACATCCATTATCCAGCATACCATTCCAATGCTTCCCGATCAAAAACCGATTCAGCAGAAGTTAAGAAAAATACATCCAAACTTAGAGAGCTAGATAAAATCAGAACTTAACAAACTCTTGAAAGCCAAGATTATCTTTCCTGTCCGACACTCAAACTGGGTCTCTAATATGGTGCCAGTCAGAAAGAAAAATGGCGACATTCGGATTTGTATTGATTTCAGAAATTTGAACAAAGCGAGCTTGAAAGACAATTTCTCATTACCTACTATGGAGCAAATACTTCAATTAGTAGCAGGCTCTGAATTGATGTCCTTTCTAGATGGTTTCTCAGGATATAACCAAGTCCTGGTTCATCCTGATGACCAGCTTAAAACCACATTCAGAACAAAATGGGGAACATATGCATATCAGAAAATGCCTTTCGGACTTATAAATGCAGGAGCGACATTCCAAAGAGCTATGGATATAGCTTTTAAAGGGTTGATTAATAGAACAATAGTCGTCTATCTAGACGATATTACTGTATTCTCTAAGGAGAGGTATAATCATTTGCATGATCTAAATCAAATTTTTCAACGTTGCAAAAGATATGGTATTTCTCTTAACCCTAAAAAGTCTTTCTTTGCTCTTGATCAAGGGAAACTCTTGGGTTTTATTGTGTCCAAAGATGGCATTTATATTGATCCTGATCGGATCAAAGAAATCTCTGAAATCCCTTTCCCACACAATAAAAAATCGATGCAGTCATTTTTAGGCCAGATCAATTTTGTTAAAAGATTTGTTCCAAATTTTTCTCAAATTATTTTGCCACTTCAAACAATTATTAAGAAAAATTCAGTCTTTAAGTGGGGATCAGCAGAAAAAGAAGCTTTTGATCTAATCAAGCAATCAATAATCAATGCCCCAGCCTTAAATACTCCAAATTTTTCTAATCATTTTACATTGTATACCATCACATCCAACTTGTCTTATGCTGTAGTACTCACGCAACTAAATGATCACAATCTGGAAGCACCCATTTCATTTTTTAGCTCAAATCTTCAGGGTGCTGAATTTAATTACTCCGAGGTAGAAAAACAAGCCTTTGTTGTATTTAAAATGGTCAAACATTATAGACCCTTCCTTTTGAAAACCCACACAAAAGTCATAGTTCCTTTCCCTGCAGTTAGGCAACTATTAATCCAAAAAGAACTGGGTGAAAAAAGGGCAAACTGGGTCACAGCGCTTCAAGAATATGACTTAGAAATTAGGCCAGCAAAGATTGTTAGGGGCCAAGGTTTTTGCAGGTTATTGGCAGGAGCATCCAACATCCCAGAATCAGGTGATACAGATCAAACTGAAGAAATCAATCAGATAAGTATTACTGATTCTGAGTCACAATATGCAGATTTAATCTTTTATTTGAAAAATGGATATGCACCTCCTAACCTGTCTTACAAAAACAAAAGGGCCATAAGGTTAAAAGCGAAAAATTTCACAATTATTGATGATGTGCTTTTTAGGCAGAATTATGATTCAATCTTATTAAGATGCCTTGAGAAACCTGAAGCACAAAAGGTTTTGCAGGAGTTACATGATGGACCAGCAGGAGGACATTTTGGAGCTGACACAACAGCTCACAAAATTATTCATGCTGGATACTATTGGCCAACTCTGTTTAGAGATGCCCACGAGTATGTAAGGAAATGCCGCAATTGTCAAACTTCTAGTGGAAGACAACGAAAACCAGCTTTCCCTCTGCAACCGGTCAACATTGAACAACCATTTGAGCAATGGGGATTGGACATCATTGGGGAGATTACTCCACCTTCTTCCAAACAGCATAAGTATATCCTTACTGCTACCGATTATTTTACTAAGTGGGTTGAGGCAATTCCTTTGAAGACAGCAAATTCTGAAGCAATCATTGAATTCATAGACCAATTCATCATTACCAGGTTTGGTGTCCCAAATGCTCTTGTTTTTTATAATGCATCCTATTTCTCAGGCAATGCTATGTTTGATTTCGCTATTAAAAGAGGATTTAAATTAAAATATTCTGCTAATTACTATCCCCAGGGTAATGGTTTAGCAGAGTCTACTAATAAAAATCTGATCAAAATCATTAAGCGAACTATCGAACAGAATCATAAAAACTGGCACAAATCCTTAATGTTTGCATTATGGGCTGATAGGATAACACAGAAAGCTTCTATAGGATCTTCTCCGTTCAATCTTGTGTATGGAAAAGAAGCAGTACTACCCACAAATCTTGTTCTTCCTTCTTTAGCCCTAGTACAGTTCATTGAGGAGACTCCTTCTTCTTCTATTCAACTTAGACATGATCAAATTCTAAAACTAGAAGAAGAAAGAGAAAAAGCCAGGGTTACTCATGCCAAACATCAGCAAATCATCAAAGCAGCTTTTGATTCAGTCTCATCCGGTTCAAAACAATTCCAAGTCGGTGATTTAGTTCTGAAATGGGACAAAGCCCATGAGGACAAGGGAAAACACACCAAGTTCCAGAAGATGTGGCTTGGACCATTTCAGATCTGTGAAAAGATAGGCCATTCGACCTTTTTATTGCAAGATTTATCAGGTTCGAGAGATTCTCTCCCTGTTAATGGCCTTATCTTGAAAAAATTCTTCAATTGAGGAGGTAACCCCTTCTCCTTTTATTTTAATAGGATTTTGTAGTTTGTAGGATCATTAGGAAATAAAGTTGTAAGGTATCTTCCATTGACCTTTTGCTGCGTTTGAAAAGTTGTCCCACAGAAGTAGTATGGATATTAGCTTTTAAATAATAGAGCTCACAACCAAAAGAGATAATTTCTAGGAAATTAGGTGTCATTGTATTCTGAAACCATATTTCAAGTTTTGTGAACTCCTCTCAAAGTTTAGAAGTATTATAAATCATTTTCTGTTTTTAAATTGGTCTCAAAAGGTTATCAATATCAAGATAGAAGCTAATCCAATTTCAGCATCTTCAACTCTTACCCTGTCATCCATTTACTCTTAAGGAGAAAATTGTTCATCCCATTCACTAAAGTTTATGATTACTCAGAGTGTAATTCTAAAATATTTGATATAAAAGATAAGAGGTCTTATTACAAGCCTGCTTACCATGATCATCGGGAAAATAGTTTAACCGACATTACCAATACTGCATACCATAACAGGGTAATGGCTTAAAATTATAAGACAAGGGGTCTCATCACGAGCCAGCTTGTTCGGTTAGATTACTACCAGTGAATGGCATTGTCAATAGCTGGCCACCAAACCAGGACAATGGCTTTTTATCTTATCAATAACAGAAAAAGGAAATGAAATACAAAATTTTTGAATTCATTATGTTAATCACACTCTTAATTGGATGGAACAATGGACAATAGCATGGTTAAAAGGTATCCCTGTCGAAACTATAAACGTTTGCTGGCAGCAGAGGCTCTACCTATGACAGAAGAGTTCACTATAAAAGCTGATTTGGAAAGGTTTTCTGTTTTATCATTATAAACCAATAGAGGCCTATTTAAAACTTAGAATGTATCTATTTTCTTAAAAAAGAGAGGAAATTAGCAAAAATAGATTCATTTTACTTGGAATGCATATATACCTAGTTATATTAGAATTTTCCCCTTTGATTAGAACTCTATTTTGAAAAAGTTTAAGTATTTCTATGCTTTTCAGAGATAACTGGTTCTTCCAGCGAATCGCCAATTGTTGTGCTCTACAACAACCCCCCATTTCATATCATTTTTATTTACAAAATTATCATATGAAATGGGTCCCTTTAGAAGTTAATTGGTATCAATATTGTATTGTTCAAAAAGGTCCGATAACCAAATGAAAACATTATATAAAAACCTTTTGAAAAACCCATTTTGATCAAATAAAACAATCTTTTATCATTGCGATAAAGCGATCGCAAGATCGCATATCGCAATGACATAGAGAACACAAATAAGTGACATATTGGTTTCCGCCGATGCGATATCGCTATCGGCTATCGGCGATACTCTATACGCAGTCTTAAAGCGCCCCAAGCCTTTCACCCCGATGCGATGCGATATCGCAATCGGCAATCGGCAATATCCTATGCACATTGTTAAGGTGCCCAGGTGATGCAGCCCGATGCGATGCGATATCGCAATCGGCAAATCGGTGATATGCTGTCCATGTCATATATAATCCCTATTCTCCCGACGCGATGCGATATCGGCTATCGGCGATCGGGGGTTTTAAATGGTGTCAATACAAGAGGTTAAAGCTCTCCCCGATGGCCGATTGCGATAAAGCGCAGTTTTCAAAAAAGCCGTTAAATGGAGGGATATTATGATTGAATCATATTTAAAGCTTAATCTGTTAAGCAATGATGCACCTGCGCCCAACCGCCAAAACATCCATAGCACGCTTAAACGGGTCATTCGGCCGAATAATGATATAATGGGCATTTAAGGATTGGCAGGTTTTAAATGGCCATTTAATGTAATTGTAAGATCTTCCCATGGATTGTATCCGCGGCCATTTTTAGAGTTAATCTCTCAGCACGCTTTGATCAATATATCTTTCCCATATTGGATTTTCATCGTCATCTCTCTGTGTTACGTTTATTTTCGCCTCTGTGCAGAATTCATCCAAAGGAGAAAGCTTAAGCAAAATGGGGAAGAAATCCAAGAAGACCACAGGCGCTTCCGCGGCGCCAGCTGCAGGACAAGCTGTCGCTGACAAAAAGAAAGGATTGATTTTGGATACCACATGTTCTGGTCTCGGCAGAACTACTTGGCAGAGTACCTACAACTTGATCGAAATCGAAGAACCTAAAGTGACAACAGTAGAAGCTACTGTAGACTCTACTCGGAAATCTGAGGGTACTCTTAAGGACTTAGCTGACTCCTTCTTTCACCGGATAGCAGCTAGGGAACAAATTCTCCCATACACAGATGTAGTGCGGTGGGCAATGGAAGAAATCCCAATCCTGGATAGAACCTTCAGCACCAGAGACAGGAGAATTTTCGGGTCATTTAAAGCTGATGATTTGAGGCAAATGTATCATTTGCCTAAGCCAGAGAAGATATATAATAAGGCGTTCCTGGAGAAATTCGCAAACGAAAATGAAGTTGAATCCGAACCCATCCGGGATTGGAGACAAAATCCGGCAAAGCACAAACATGAGTCTTCTGGTAAGTACTCAGTTGATTCCCTGGCTTCTCCTTATTGCTATGCTGGAATAATGATGTGTAGATTGTGGGGATTGCATGACTCTGCTAATTTCACTATAGAAATGGTCCCCTTAATGGAAGCTGCATGCAACAGTATAATAATGGATTGGGCCACTATTCTCTCAGATAAACTAGCCAAAGCTGTTCTTGAGTTTAGGAATAAGACTTCCATCTCTGAAAGGATAATTCCCCCATTCTATTACAGTGCATATATTTTAGATACATTGTGTTTCAATTCTGAATTTCCCGTGCTCGGCTGGAGGTGGACACCACAAGACCCCACGGCTATCCACATATACCATCAGAAACTATGGAAATCCTCTTACAAGCACCATCTGTACCAAGTCTGTAATGGCTTTATGGTGCCTATTTATTATTCTATTTTTGATAAACCCATTCCCAAGATTTCCTACCAAGCTGGGATTGATTTAACAGCGGTAGGGAGATGGTTTGGAGAGGAGAAATTCACTTATATAAGAGTTTTCGGGAGCCAAGCCGAACCTCATGTTCTCCCTTTATACATACCGGATAAACTGTTGGCAAGAGAAATCTCTTACCAGATTATTGCTGAGAGTGTTACACATACTCTCAAGAAAAATAAGAAGCAGGGCTGGCCCTCTTTTCCCTTAAGGTGTGGTGTCTATACTCTGCATGATCTCAAACATGCAGAAAAGGAAGCCACGAAGATCAAATCATTAACTCTGGCGACTCTCCCAAATAGGCCATTTGATCCAAACAAAGTTGCCTATAATGCACTAGAACAGGCCAAATTGTCAAAGTTTGATCATAAGGAAGATATGTTTGACAACCTGTTCTCTTCAGCTGAGACAATAAATTAGGTTAAAGCATTCGCCAAAATGAAATATAATGATGAAGGGTTGACTGAATTTAATAAACTTAGAGAACAGAGGTTGCAAACTCTGCCTCTAGATCTACTAGCGACAACCCCAGCGACATCGTCAAGCGAGCCTGATCGGCAACAGTCAAAGGAACCTCCAGTTATAACAAAAGAACAAGAGAAGCCACAGGAGGAAAATCAGAAGAAAGCACAGGAGGAAAAGCAGAGAAGAGAGAAAGAGGAAAAGCAGAAGAGAGAACAGGAGGAAAGGCAAAAGAAAGAGCAGGAAGAAGAGCAGAAGAGAGAGCAGGAAAAAGTGCGGAAGGAGACCCAAGCTGAAAAGGAAAAACAAACCACCATTGATGTCAATGTGGATACTCATATTGACCCTAAATTGCTCCAGGAATGGAAGCAATTTGATTCCATTATCAGTGGTTTGGAATGTTCAAAGGACTCAGACACTTCTAAGGTAACGGACACACAAGAAATCACTTCATCACAGGTTCTGAGTGGAACCAGCGGCCCACCCATTTCTAAAGAGGTAGAGATAATACCAAAGGACCCCTCCGACCAAATCATTTTGCAGGTAGAAGATATTCCTCCCCTGGATGTCTTCTACAGCCCAAGGCATAAAGCGGTGGTTAAGCGACAAAGGAAAAGAAGAAGGATTGATCAACCTTCCCTTTTCCCAGAGCAAACTGTCATGGGCAATGTGGTTTGGAAGGAGGAATTTGACCCCTCCGATGACCTGACAAAACTATCACAGTATGCGGGAGCTTATTCGGCAGCAACAATAGATAAGGCATCGGAGGTAAGCCTTTTACTAAAAACAAAGGACCAAGAAATCTTTTCATTGCAGGCACAGTTAAATGAAGCAAAACAAAAAGCGGAGCAGGCAGAACAGCAGTTGTTGACGCAACAACAATTAAATAATCAACTAACTCAACAACTGCAGGCAGAGAAACAACGGGTCGATCAAAGCGCAATCCAGAAGCAAAAGGAATTGTCAGAAGCCTTAGCACAACTAAAGGTGGCAAATGAGAGAATGCTGAAATCAAAAGACGAGAAAATTGCTCAATTATCAGCACAAATTGAAAAGACAAAGGGCGTTCCACAAGTGGCCGAATTCAGAACAGAAGCACTACAGATAAATACTGCATTGATAGCTCAAATTAAGCTTCTATGTCAACAAATCGCCCAGGCAGAGCCCCTATGTGAGTTAACGGCATCCATAAGTAATAAAGTAGACAAGGCTAGGACTGAATTGGATTAGGCCGAAGAAACGATAGCTGCATTTCTTGATTGGCAAGATACAGATCAAGGGCAAGCGGCTAATTTACCAAGAATACTGGAGTCATATAAAGATATACTCTTTACAGAATGGCAGTCCCAGTTAATGAAAGCTGAGAGGGCGGTTTCGAGATGCAAATTAACTTCAAGCAATCTGGTTGAATTAGTTAATAACACTCTCTACTTATCAAACATGATCTCCCAATGCACATCAGGAAAATTGACAACAACGAATACATTAGAGCAATCATGTTATCCAGATTTAGAGGAGAAAGGAAGGTTAATCGCTGGGATTAACAGTTTAACCTGGGACACGTATTGGTTTTTCTTGGTAAAACCACACTCGCAAAGAGCCGCCCTCAAGTGCCTTACGGATGCAATTGGGTATATTATCCCCGATATTCAGGATGCCACATACACCGCCCAGCTCAGCTCTTGCCTCAACAAACCACTCGAAGTGGAGCCAATGCTTGCTACAAGTCAGCTCAGATTTAAAGGCAAGCAGCCTACTTGATGATTCATGCCGCCGACTGCCAAATCGCTGAGGGAAAATATGATCAAAATTGATTGATACCAGTTTAGTAGGATTTCAGTTTCATAGATAGTTATCATAATTAGGTATTTATAGACCCTTTCATTGTTTTGGAAAGGGTCGTAAAGTTTTGTACTTGACTTAAAGACTGAAGTCACACTATTGTGCTTCAGCCATATTCTTTTATAAAACTGGACCAGTTATTCTAAATTCAACATGGTAGCTTTTCTGCAAATGTGCACTATTGTCTTTGTTTGAAAGCATCTCTGCGTTGAAGGAAGAATCACAGATAGCGATTGATATTGGGAGTATTTTATCAGCTCATATGGTACTATTATCTATGTCTGATTCCATTCTTTTCATATGAATTGTTATCCGATTTCCTTTGCTATTATCAGATATATGTATGCGTTTTAACAGCAGTTCTGTATTCTTTCCACTATTGGATGTTTATGGTATGCTTTTCTTTTAATCATATATGTGTCGATGATATAAATGATGAGTGTAGTATTATTGTTTTAATCACTTTGCTTAACTACTTAAGTAAAGTAATCATTGAATGAATTAATGTCTATGCCTGTCAGATGGAGTCATCTATATGCCTGTTTGAAAACATAGATCATCAAGCGCTACACTTAGAGAAATATAACCATTCCCGGGATTAGTAGTAGTTATTTTATTCTGTCAATAGATTAAGTTATTCGCCTATCATTAGATTAGTTAAACAATCATCCATTCATCCCGTTTATCCATTATTGGGAAACTGGTCCCATTATCCCCAGTCGTAGCCACCATTCCAAACAGAAAAGGAGTTGTACTAAGGTCCGGACCGGGTGGTTATCCCCCAATGTTGTTGCAACGATTTTCGGGGCATCAACAGAACCTGAGAAGATAGAGTTTGAGCTGAAGTAGGAAGAATCAGACACTACAACAAAACAGGAATTAAAAGAGAAAGAGTTGCACACTCTAGTTTTGAGGAGATCAATTCGAGAGAGAAGGAAACCAGAGAGGTATAGTTCATATGATTTATGTTCAAATTTTGCTTTATCTATTATTGATGATGATCCCAAAATTGTCATGGAGGTAGTGGATTCAGAGGATGGAAAACTTTGGAAGGATGTCATAGTTGAAGAAATGGCATCTTTGGACAAAAATGAGGCTTAGGATATAGTGGAGTTGCCAACTCGAAGGAAACCCATTGGTAGAAAATTGGTGTTTAAGAAGAAGATGAATGCAGAAGGAAAGGTGGAGAAATATAAAACTCAGTTGGTAGAAAAAATTTAGTCCCTGGTGTCGGGAATTGATTTTGGTGATATTCTTTCTCCTGTTGCCAAGTTAGCTTTTATTAGATTACTTTTATCTGTTATTTCTGCTTTTGATTTTGAGGTAAAACAGATGGATGTGAAGACAACATTTCTTCACGGGAATATGGAAGAAGAGATCTACATGAAGAAACCAAAAGGGTTTGTAGTGAAGGGTAAGAAATAAATGGTATGCAGGTTAAAAAAGTCTTTGTATGGGTTAAAATAGTCACCAAGGAAGTGGTATTAGAAATTTGATACATATATACGAGGAATTGGATTCACAAGAAGCAAAGCGGATCATTGTATGTATTTTAAATTAATTGGTGATCGTGTTATTTATTTGGTCTTGTATGTGGATGATATGTTGTTTATGGAAAATGGAAAAGAAATTATTCAAGATTTGAAGACCCGTTTGTTCTCCATATTCAACCTGAAGGATCTCAGTGGTGCAAACTGTATTTTGGGCATGGAAATTAAACAAGATCTAGAAAAGAGGAAGCTTTAGTTAAACCAGAGAAAGTATGTTGAAACAATATTGAATAGGTTTAATTAGCAATATAGTAAATCGGTCAAGGTTCCTATTCCTATACGTGTAAAGTTATCTTTTGAACAATGTCCCAAGACACAAGAAGAGGAAGAGGACATGCCACGTGTCACATATGCGAGTGCAGTTGGTAGCCTGATATATGCAATGATTTGCACTATACTAGACATTGCACATATAGTGGGAGTATTGACCAGGTTTATGAAAAAATTAGTGAAGGAGCATTAGATAACAATGAAGCGGGTTTTCAGGTATTTGCATGGAACTAGGGATTATGGTTTGTGCTACCAAGGAAAACCAGGATTGGACAGAGTTTTGGACATCCGTGGATTTGTTGATGCAGACTTGGTTGGATATCTAAATCAGAGAATATCTACAAGTAGGTATGTGTTTAACCTATTTTCAAGAGTAGTTATTTGGATGAGCAAGAGAAAGTCTGTAGTGGCACTTTTAACTACAAAGGCTTAATACATGGAAACCACTCATGAAAGAAAGTAATCAATTTGGTTGGAGATGTTTTTTTCAAGTATGGGGTTGGTAAAATGAGCTATAAGGATATACTATGACAACCAAACTGCAATTTTCTTTTCAAATAACCCTGATTATCATTCGAAGACAAAGCACATTGATGTTTAGTATCACTTTGTGAGGGATATGGTTGATGAAAAAAAGGTGTTGTTGGTAAAGGTGGACACTTTCAAGAATGTTGCAGATGCATTGACAAATTCTGTGAGCATTGAGAAGTTTTCTTGATGTAGAGAAATAATGGCCATTGCACCCTTGTACCAATGAATAAGCTCTCTTTTGGCCCCCTGGGTGGAAAGAAAACAACAAGTGGGATAATGTTGGGTTTGTGTTATATTCTTTATATGCATCATGGGGTCTAGGGTAGTGCCCTGAAGAAAAAATAAATAAATAAATTATATATATATATAGATATACATATTATTTTATGCAGACCCAATAATAGTTGGTTAGACCCAAGGATGGGGGACAGACCCAAAGATGTGGGCGAATGTTAAAATCCGAAAATAGGGCCAAATTCCACTTTAGACAACTCATTTTATGAAGATAATTATTGCATTGAAATCCTCTTTTCGAGAGGACAAAAATTGACCTAAAGATCACCCAAATTGGATAAGGAGAAATGTGCTTTTTAGGTCAATCCCACTCATGTGGAAATTTTCAAGGTCAACCACATCATCATGTAGGCTCATGAAGCCCAATGGACATGTCTCATGACCCTCAACGCCTTGTATAAATAAGAGAGACCTCCACCATCATTTCTCACTTGATCAACTCAAACATTATTCTCTCTCCTCATCTGATTGGTTTGTACACCTCATTGGGCAGCTGATTTCTTCACATGTGTGGCAAGAAGGAGGACAAATTACAGGGCTGAAATTTCTAAAAAAAATTGCAGTTTAACCATGGTTTGACTAATGTTGACTTTGACTTTATGGACACCTTTTGACTTTGATTTTCAAGGAGAATTTATGTCTCAGCAAGCCGCATTCATTGGCACAAAATTTGATATTTTCTAGGTTGTTTGACCTTTGTTGACCGAACGCATGTTTGGCCACAGGGTTGACTTTTGTTTGACTAGGTTTGACTGATCTAAAGAGGATTTTTTTTTTACAGTTGTTTGACCAACTAAGGAGGCCGAGTTGAATGCACTTTGACCGGACTACTGAAGGGTTGTTTTGACCCTTGACCATTGACTGATTAGGGCACACACTGTTGTTGATTTGACTGTTCTTGACCAGGGACAAAATTACAGATTTGACAGGGTTGTTTTGATCCTTTATGTGCAAGTCAATTTTGACTTTATTGTACTCTCTCTCTTTGTTGAACATTTGATATAATAAAAAGAACATTTGATCAAAGGGTTTTTCCCTGGCATTTTCCAAATTATGGTGTTCTCTTGTATTGGCTTGTCTTATGCATTTATTGTTCATGTTCTATCTATAATTACTATTAATGTGAATGTTAATGTGATTGTTATTGGAAATTAAATTGGAAATTGTCATTGGGCTAACTAAAGGAAATTGAAGTAATTGTTGCAAGCATAGAACATACCATTGTTAACTAAAATTAACATGGAATTAGAGCCTAGGTGAAGACAAAGCCCAAGCAAGAGAGAAAAGCAATCACTAAGATATATATTGGTTAAACTTATTGAAAAATGGCTTCTACATCATACAATACTAAGGACAAGATCAATGACAAATTTGATTATTATGCATGGAATATGACATTGGACTTGACTTTGGAGGAGCATGAGGTATTGGACTATGTGCAGGGAAAAGTAGTGGAGCCTCCTTCAAATGCACCTGTTGCTGCGAAAATGAAGTATCAGAAAGGTGAGGTACAAGTAAAGAAAAATTCAATTGACTCCAGTCAAAAAAATTTGGTTGTCTATATTTTTATTTGGGAACTTATAAGGAGATATATGATAAGTTGGTTGGGATGTTCAAAGTGAATAATGCAAATCAAATCCTCTTTCTCAAAAACAAGTTGAAGGATACCAAGATGGGTAAAGGGGAGTCTATTCAATCCTACTTCACGATAATAAATCAAACCAAGAATGACCTACTATATATTGGAGAATTTACTGCTGACATGCAACTCACTCTCATTGCACTTGGAGGTCTTTCAAGACCATGGGATGTATTTACCACCACCATTCTTATCAATGATAGGATAGCTGGTTTCGATGAATTATTGGCTAGATGCACTCAAGATGAGGTTATTATGATGGAGAGAGATAAGCCCTCCAATGGAAATGAGCCTATTGCCTTCTCCACTCATGAAAAATCAAATAATAATGTTGGTCCACGGAGACGGGGTCAAGGATCTAAAAAGAGATTCAAAGAAGGAAGAAAATGAAGATGTTATAATTGTGACAGGTTTGGCCACTATACTAGAGAATGTCCTCACAAGAAGAATTCTCTTAGGGATGACAACAACAACAACAAAAATTTCAAAGGCAATGGTAATCAAAGGAACAACATGTTCAACAACAAAGGAAAGAGGGATACTCTCGCTACTCAAAATGGAAATGGTCAACCTCCCAAAAGGATAAGAAATGCTAGGTATGATGAAAGTGATGTTGTAGAAAAACAAGATTAGTTTTATCTTATTCCCCTCTATCCATTGCCTCTCCTCTCGTTACTTTATATCATTGGTTGATTAATAGTGGGGCCTCAAGGCACTTCACTATATACAAAGAGGCCCTCTCAAATTTGGTTGAGAAGAAGACTAATTTAGAGATCATACCTGGAGATAAGGCCACCTACCTCATGAAAGGGATATGTATTGTCACTCTTCACTTGAATCAAGGTCAAACCATTCATCTACAAGGTGTGTTGTATGTGCTCGATTTGAAGAAGAACCTAGTATCTATTTTTGCGATGGAAAACAAAGGTTTCAAGGTGGCATTCGTTGATGGAAAGGTACGTATTTGGAAAAGAAAACCTAAAGATGCATTTACACTTGGATTTAGGGTTGATGATCTCTATCAAGTTGTTGTAAATCCTTTGGGAGCTTTGGCAAGAGATACTTATCTTCAATCTAAGCTATGGCACCGAATATTTTCCCACTTACATTAAAAAGCCTTACCTGTGGTAAGGAAGATGGTCACAGGGATGACCGACTTTAATATGAACCATGAAGGATTTTGTTAGGAATGTGTAGTTGGGAAACATACAAAGGGACCATTCCCTTCTAGTGAAATCTAGACAACCGATATTCTTCAATTGATCCATTATGATCTATCTGGTGCCCTGCCTATCACCTCATTGGGAGGATACACATATTATGCAATATTTGTAGATGGCTTCTCATGTAAAACATGGATATATTTATTGAAGGGGAAGTATGAAGTGTTCAAATGGTTCTGTTCTTTCAAAGCATTGGTGGAGAATCAAATAGGGAAGAAGATTAAGATATTGAGAAGTGACAATGGAACCAAACATGAATCAAATGAATTCAATGAATTTTGTAGAGAGGTTGGCATTAGGAGGGAGACAATTATTCCATACACTCATGAGCAAAATGGAGTTGCTGAAAGGAAGAATTGAACAATCATGGAAGTCACCCATGCCATGCACCATTATCAAGGTTTACCAAAAATTTTGTGGGGAGAAGCTTCCAAAAGTACCATATATGTTCGAAATAGGAGCCCTCATCAAGCATTTTATTTCAAGACACTTGAATAAGTCTTCACTGGTAAGAAACCTAAAGTATCTCACTTTAGAATCTTTGATTGTCTAGTATATTTTCATGTACCTAAAGAGAAAAGAAATAAGTTGGAAGTTTTTGGGAAGAAAGGCATATTCATTGTCTACAGTGAAAATTCAAAGGCATATCTAATCTATGTGCCTGGTCAAAGAGATGTGGAAGTAAGTCATGATGCCACTTTTGATGAAGAAACTACCCTTGGAAAATCCAGAGATCTCCCTATCCCAAGAAAGGATGATGATGCTCTAACAAATGAGTCTATGCCTGATGTTGAAGGCCCAATGGATATTATTGATCCACCTCCTAGTGATCCCTATACCTCAAGGAAATGTTCACTATGGCTTAAAGATACCCTTGAAGATGTTGAAAGACATATTTCTCCAAGAGAGACATTTCACGAAAGTAAGATGTCGAACATGTATCAAGGGTACTTGGCTGCCATGAGTACTATTGTTCAAGTTGAACCATGCGTGTTCGAAGAAGATGTAAAGCACCAAGTATGGAAATATGTGATGAATGAGGAATATGAATTGATCATGAAGAATGATGTCTAGGAAATGGTGCCTAGACCTAAGGACAAGTTCGTGGTCAACTAAAAATGGATTTACAAAATTAAACATGAAGCTGATGGAAGTGTTGAAAAATATAAGGCCAATTTTGTAGCTCATGGCTTCTCTCAAAAGCAAGGAGTGGACTGTTACAAAATATTTGCATCGATTTCCCAATATACTACTATCCGATCCATTATTTCTCTCACTGTTAATCAAGGATGGAGCCTACATCAAATGGATGTCAAAATTAGTTTCTTGCATGGATCGCTTAAGGAGGAAGTCTACTTGGAGAAACCTCAAGGGTTTGAAGTACAAGATAGAATGACACATGTCTACTAATTGAAGAAATCCCTATATGGGTTGAAGAAAGCCCCTAGGGCTTGGTACAAAAGGATTGATAATTATCTTATGAAGCTGGGGTTTACTAGAAGCTATGTTGATCCAAACCTATATTTCAAGGTTGAAAAGGACATGCCCCTTATTTTGGTCCTTTACGTTGATAATCTCTTTCTAACAGGTTCATAACCTCTCATTTATCAATTCAAGAGGAAGTTGACTTCCAAGTTTCAGATTAAGAACCTTGGACTGATGCATTACTTCCTAGGCTTGGAGGTCTGGAAAAATCCAGTCAAGATTTTCCTTTCTCAAGTAAAATACATTGTGAATATGCTAGAGAGATGTGGGATGGTGGATTGTAAGTATGTGTCTACTTCGATCAAACCCAACTTCAAGAAGCTATGTGGAAGTGTTGTTGGGCCCGAATTGGAAAACCCTTCTGAATGTAGAAAAATTAAGGGGGGCCTAATGTTCTTGGTAAACTCTCCATTGGACATATGCTTCATTGTGAATACTTTGAGTCAGTTTATAGTTGATCCTCATCACATACATTGGATTGTTGCTAAGAATATCTTGAGATATCTTTGTGGCACAATCAACTACGAGATGAGATACATTGTCGGGAATTTGAGGCTACATGGATATACTGTTGTTACTG
Source organism: Pinus tabuliformis (assembly GCA_031772625.1). NCBI lineage: Eukaryota > Viridiplantae > Streptophyta > Pinopsida > Pinales > Pinaceae > Pinus > Pinus tabuliformis. The sequence continues at coordinate 217,094,725 of CM062820.1, read as the reverse complement.
GGTTGGCAATGTGGTGGATAGAAAGAGCATGTCGGAATGTTTCTTATCATTGGGATCTACATTTAAATTTCTTGGATGAGCAGGAAGCAGAATTGGTTGCTCCAAGAACCGTTGAGGCTTAATACATTGCTGCTAGTATGGCATGTTGTGAAGTTCCTTGGTTGAGAAAGGTCTTCAATGAGCTATTTGGGCATGTGTTGGATCCCATCGTGATCTATTGGGGTAATCAAAGTGGGACTCTCCTTTCATAGAATCTCATGTTCCATGATCGCTTCAAGCACATTGATATCACGAAATATGGTATAACAAGGAGCAATAAGGCTCCAACACATCACGAATGATGAGAAGGTTGTTGACATCCTCACGAAGCCCTTGGGGAAGTTCAATTTCTTATCCTTCCGAGAGAGACTTGGAGTCGTGGAAGGACCCTCCCATGAAGTTCCCACTTGAGTTGGTCATTGAGCTATGGGAGCTCATGGGGGCCTTGGGGTACTTCTTGAAGCTATGAGTGACCATAGGGTGAGTGTTTCACCTTCCCCTATAGGTATGTTATGTACAGGGTGAGTGGTTCACCTTCCCCTTTGATACCCCATGATGATATATGAGAGCATACAGTCAATGGTTCACCTTCCCTTATAGCGGATGATATATGCATTGGATGAGTGGTTCACCTTCTCCTATGGCATATGAGCATGATGAATGGCTTACCTTCTCCTGTGGATGCCCTAGCATACATCCTACCCATGTAGTATGGGACTCTTGGGAAGTACCTCTCATCTAGCCAATGAGTTGGAAAAAGTGGATAGGAACTATAGCACTACATATGGACACATTATGTACTATCATACTCCCTGTTAGCCTCCTGCTGCAGCAGGTTAATCATCTTTCATGATCGACATTTTTACATGCCAAATATGTCGTACTATGCATGTTGCAATGCTCCATATTTGCTACAGATGACCAGAGAAGTATCCATGAAGGTGTGCCAGTTTTAATGCTACTGCTTTGTTCCAGTTTTGATAAATAATCCATTTTGATCAGTTTTCAGTTAAGGGTAGGCCAAACAGCTTAATCTTGGCCTCCCTAGGTTTCAATTTCTTGTTGTAGAATATAGAGAATAAATATCTGTCCAAACTGTTTAATCTTGGCAGATCTGTAAATAGGTAGAGAAACAAGGGTGCTCAACAGCCTAATCTGAGCCCCTGGATGCAATAAGTGTAGATTTAGATAGGAGGACAGCAAGAAGAAAAGAATGAAAAGCTGGGTATGCTAGTTCAAGTGCACCCAAACCAAAAAGAAGAGAAAATGCTAGGTGAATAGGCTGGGTAGGTAGCTTTGTGGTTGCAGAATCATGACTTATGATCCATTTCAGATTTTCAAGTGTCATATCTATTCATATCACAAGTTTGAGGCAGTTTTCCATTTGAAGGACTTCAAGAAATGCATTTCTAACTTCCCTTTCTCCCTCTTTCCCAAATCACTCACTAACTTCCCCTAAAGAGGTCAAGATCTGCTTAATACCTCTTAGATTCATCATTCTCCATATCATCTGCCTTGGTGAAGATCTGCTTCACTAAAGGAATGTTCACACTTCTTCTATCAGTCATTTTCCCCCATTGATAGCCTAAGACTTCATTCTTAGCACTGTTTCTCATCATTATCATATTAACTACTAACTTTATTATGTAACTCCCTATCTCTTTTCCCTTCCCCTACTAAAACTATCTCTATAACTCCCCTATATACTTATCCCCTCCCCTTGGTTGAAAAATAACCATATACATCCTTGGGAATTGCTAAGTTTATCTGAAACTCAGCAAGAACCCTCATTGACCCCTCTGACCATCTTCCAAATGCATAAGGACTCATTCCTTTGCATAGTTTCCCTTCATATGTATAAAAATCATCCCTTTGGCCTTGGTTTGCCTTTATAAGGCAGGAAACCCTCTTTGGCCACTAAACCCTCTCAAAACACATCACATTCCTCCTAAATGCCTTTGGACTCCTTCCAAGGCATGAAAGTTGCCAAAAACCATGCAAAAACCATGAAAAACCTTCAAAAAATGATAAAATTCTCCCTTTATGGCTATCGGACCCCTTCCGATGCCTTAGAATCCATCCGAAACACCAAAGGCTACCCCTCCGAATTCATTTTTTCCTTTGCATTTTAATAAAATGCATGCTCCGATGAGAAAAGGATCTATTTGGTCCCCCTCCGATGCGATATCGCTATCGGGAGGGGGAAGTGGCATATAACAAGCATATTTGGAAACCCTCCGAAGACATGTGCCCTCCCTCCGACGCGATATCGCTATCAGAAGTCGGGCGATCTAATGTGTTAACTCTATGTTGCATTGCCAAAAGCCCGGGCCGGACCCGATTTCAAAAATAATAAAGGGCTTGCAAAGGATTTCGGGTCCGCCATATTTCGGCGATTCTATGTATGCCGCCCCCCGGTCCCTCCGACTGCCGATCTGCCGACAGATCCAGGACCGTTGGATCGGGCCCCAGATCTGACGGCCCAAATCTTGTCGCGCGGCCCCCCACTTCGCATCGCCCCATATACTGCTCTGATTTGGCGGAGCCGATGAGTTATCAAATGCAGTGTTAAGGGTTTTTCGGGTCCGATGGGTTTCGGCGTTTCTATGTGGCAACCCCATGACCCCGCCAATAGCGAATTGCCGAGTTAATCTCAGCCGCCCATTCAGGCCTAGAGATCAACGGCCCATATTTAATCACATCACTCCTATATGGCTCCGACCAGCGGAGCCGAAAAGTAATAAAGTGCAGCATATAGTATATCAGGTCCGCTCACCCATTTTTACCAAATCCGCCGATATGAGAGCTCCGATGGACCGGACCCGATTTCCATAAAGAAAGAGCCTATAAGCATTTCGGGTCCGCCAGGTTCATCGCTTTTCGGAGGTTTTATGTGTTGGGACCAATGGTCCGCCCCGATGCGATTTAGCGCCAGCCATTGGATCGGCCCGCGCCGGATCCAACGGCCAGCATTCAATCTTATGAACAGTAATCGCTCCCGCCCCAATTTTGAAGGATTTTCACGTTTAAAGCTTTTTTGCCTTATAAGAGGGAAAAGGGCCATTTTCTTTTAAACAGTTCGGCGCCCGTGCCCGCCCCGCCTCCAAAAGAAACATGGCATTCTTTAGTCCATATTTGATCGCTCCAGGCCCGAAATAGCTCCAAATTGCAGGATTTTGGCCTTGGCGTGCCTCCAGCATCCAGTCTTCCGCCAGTTAGCAGTTGTTCATCATTTTTAGTACCATTTTTGATCGGCCAGCGCTGATAGCGTTCCAAAGGCCACAGAGGACATTAGCAGCAGTTATTTTTGCATTAAAAGGCAGAAAGGGGGTGATGGGACAGTTTAAAGAGTATCAGCGGTGAGAAAAGGCCCAGATTCAGTGCCAAAGTGTATCAGGATGCGGCAAAGTGTATCAGTGAAGGTGTTCAATGCAAACTTTGAACCCAAAGCAGGAAATCATTAAAGAGCCTCCCAGCAAAGTCAATAAAGCAGCTCTGAGCCATAAAGGCTCACCAACTCACAGTTTTGGCCACTTAAGGTAGCAGAACCACTTGCAGGCGCAGATGAATGAATTTAAAGCACACTTATGGCTAAAAGAGCCAGCACAGAGCCATAAGGATAGATGTTGATCCATTTTTGAGGCAGCTGCCCCAACGCAGCACTTAGATAAATATTTTAAGCATTTACTTCAAGAAAAAATAGATTAAAGCACTCATTTTCCCCAGATCTGCCTAAGATCTACTGTAATAGATATTTTGAGATGCCAGTTGCCCCAGCGCAGCTGTTAGATAGATATTTCTGCCATTTACTTCAGTACAGATTAGGTTAGAAGCAGTTATTTCATCAGATCTGTTTATTGTAGATATTTTGCCTATATAAACCACCCTGAGCATTGTTTAAAGGGTTGGTTGGTCGATAACTTCCTCTAGACTTGCATTGTATTTTCTGAGAGTCTCTATAATCAAAGATCGCTGGAATGTTTGGGAGATGAACTGACTGTTGTGTTTTAATGACTGAAGAGTGACTATGGAATCCTAACGCTTCTACATAGCCCAATAAGTGTTTCTTATCTCTGTTTACAGTTTATATGTTTTATGCCATCATTGTTTCACTATCTAAATAGCAAAGAATAGTTCAGAGCTCACTTAGTTGTATTCTGTTCTCAATTTCTGTGATTTATCTATGTTTTCCTCTGAATTAGTCCTGAATATGAATACTGATTTGCTCATATTTACGCTAGTTCCTTCATATATGAATGTTGTTTAGGAATCCTTGACTGCTCCTATATAAATGTTCATTCACCTTCCCTCTGTTAGCATAATGAGAGCTACTTAGTTGCCTTTCATTCACTGACCTTCGTTCCATCTTTATTCCAGCTCGATATTGTTTTATGTGTAGCTATCCTGCTCTGTATTCCTCTTGTGACCAAGAAAACGCAACAGCAAGCCTAATCCACGACTCCATGCCCAATGGTTTGAACTTCTCACACTATGCATCCCAACTCTGTTTGAAAGAATCCTCCATCCCACCAAAATCAAAACAAAACCCAAGAAAATCATAACTAGCCTAAAATCAACCCAAAACAAAGCTAAATTATAAAGAGAGAGCCCTCTCTGATTGCAGGTAGGCTAGGACCTGCAGTCCAAAGATTGGTTTGTGGTTACCTCGGCCGTATCCTTTAAGGAGCTTTAAGGACAACCTGAGTGATAACACTCCCTATGTCTAGGATGCATGGTGTTTAACAACTTGATCTGGGATCAAGTTTGATTAGGGTTCTACCCCTGGTTATGTGGACTAAATGTTGTTAGTGGAGAGTGGTAAGGTATTTTGACTCACTCTTGATCGATTCTTCTTCATTATCTATATCAGTGTTCAGAAAAGTTGAGACAATATGCAAATATTGTACATGATGACAAGATGGCATGATGATCGATGATCAAATATTTGCAGGAAAAATCCTCCCTAGTTGAGAGGGAGTGTTAAAATTGGAAACTAGGGTCAAATTCCACTTTGGACAACTCATTTGATGGAGATAATTATTGCATTGTATTCCTCTTTTCAAGAGGACCAAAATTGACCTAAATATCACCGAAATTAGACAAGGTGAAATGTGATTTTGAGGTCAACACCACACATGTGCTAATTGTCAAGGTCGGCCACATCATCATGTAGGCTCATGAAGCCCAATGGACATGTCTCTTGACCCTCAATGACTTGTATAAATAAGAGAGACCTACACCCTCATTTGGCTCTTCATCAACTTACACATTCTTCTCTCTCCTCATCTTATTAGTTTGTACACCTCATTGGGTATATGATTTCTTCACACGTGTGACAGGAAAGAGGACAAAATTACAGGGCCAAAATTTCTGAAATTTTCTGCAGTCTGACTAGCATTGAGTTTGACTTTATGGGCACCTTTTGACTTCGATTTTCAGGGAGAATTTTTTTGTCAAGCTAGCAGACTACATTCATTGACACAAAATTTAAGATTTTCTGGGTTGTTTGACCTGCGTTGACCACATGCATGTTTGACCGCATGGTTGATTTTTGTTTAACTAGGCTTCAACTCTCTAAAGAGGACTCTTTTGGCTATTGTTTGACCAGCTAAGGAGGTTGAGTTGAATGCATTTTGACTGAGATGCTAAAGGGATGTTTTGACCCTTGACCATTGACTAATTAGGGCACACACTACTGTTGATTTGAATGTTGTTGACTAGGGACATAATTGCATATTTGGCAGGGTTGTTTTGATCATCGATTGACAAGTCAATTTTTACCTTATTGTACTCTCTCTCTCTATTGAACATTTGATATAGTAATAAGAATAATTTCTCAAAGTGTTTTTCCCATCTTGGGATTTTTCCATGGAATTCGCCAAATTCTGTTGTTCTCTTGTCTTGGCTTGTCTTCTACATTTATTGTTCATGTTCTATCTATAGTTACTGTCAATGTGAAGGTTAATGTTATTGCTATTAGAAATTAAATTGGAAATTGTCATTGGGCTAACTAAAGGACATTGAAGTAATTGTTGCAAGCATAGAACATACCACTGTTAAAATTAACAATGGACCTACCCATGTTTTTGTGCATTGTTTTTGCACATGGTTTTGGGCATGATGGTTTTCTACCCAGGGTATTTTTTAGATACAGTCAAGGGAAGTACGGTTATGTTCTAATTCAGGACTAGTGGATTGGGTTTTATGAATGCTTTGGCATGTATATATATGTGTGTGTGTGTGTGTGTGTGTGTGTGTGTGTGTGTGTGTATTGTAAAATTGAAAGGAATATAATGAAAAATCAATATAGTAGTCTCGATTTTGAGATCCAGTGGGGAATCTCTGTGTATATTTGTTTTATGTTCTCGCCATGGTATATATTTCTATTTTAAGAATTTGTGTGCAAGTAATTTCTGTACAGGGTTAAACCTACAAGAAGTTCATGGGATGTTCTTTTGCAAGTTGATGCAAAGATATTTGTAAGTGTTTAAAAGTCCATAGATATGTTGAGATGTGTTAAGAGTCAAAATTAAATCAAGGATTGGTTGTGTAATGAAGCATTGAGAGTCAAGTCTACAAAAGCAAACTAAATATGAACTCAAGGGTGTATTGGACTCACAAGAAAGTTAGAGTCATGATTTTGTCATTCAAATTTTCATAAGTTTGAGTCTATGTTGGAACTAGCCATTATAAGATTACCAATTGTTTTGTAAGGTACACATATTATGAAGAGGGGAAGAATTTTATAATCAAGAAAGATGCATCATTGGTGGTTTCTAACACTTGAGTAAAAAATCTTGGTTATGTCTTGGAAAATTCATAGATAAATTCATGTCAAAACATGTCATTAGTGCATCAATTAAGCTTTACAACCTAGTGCCATAGGTGTCTTGTTGGATGGATACATCCCTCCAACAAAAAATAATCTATCTGGGTACAATGGAAGATCCAAAGAATAACGATGATCAATAGAAAAAGGATGATAAATTAAGAACAAACAACAAAGAAAAATAAGATGACTCCATGAATGAAGCATCTAGATGAAGAATGATAAAGACTCCATGACATAAAAACAATATAGAAAAACACAACTCAGATAAAGAAAGAAGAAGGACTCATGACCTTGAAATAAGCAACATAGAGAATAAAGCAACAAAATAAAAGTGTAAAAAACCAAGGACAAGGAAGAAAGTTTGATGCATCAAAGGAAATATAAAGCAAAAGAATGAAGCAGTAGATGCAATAAAAAGAGAAGGAAAGAGAAGCAAAAGAAGAAGGAAAAGGAAGATGAATTTATAGGTAGAAGGACATGAAGCAAGGTAAATAATAGTGTAATATAACTGACCTACAAATATATTAAAATTCTCTGATAAAATAAACCCAAGGATCCAATACACAAATAAGATATAAAAGTTTATCTTTATTAGTCAAACCCTTGAGGTAGGGTAAAACCATATAACTACTCCTTAAGGAAGGAGAACACTCCACAAGCCATATGCTTATCAATACACAATAGTTGATATCTCTTAATGGAGAGTTTCTATCCTCTATATAGGCTTCATACATATAATACCATGGGTAATAACCATGGGTCTCTCAATAACATATATCCAATATAATGGGCTTATCACTTTATTCCCTAACTACTTGTGGTTCCATGTATAATGTGGGTTAACCACTTTATTTATTAATTATGACCCATTTGTTTATCATCCTTACATTACATTATTTCCTTGGGTACCTCCCTCTATACCCCATATTATCCCCCCTAGGTATACTACATTCCACCCCCCTTAAACATGTTTCATCCCCGAAACATGAGAAGAACACAAATAATAAGATCTACTCAAAATATTAGTTCACTAGTATCATGCACGTGGATCTAGCCATCCCAGAGAAAGGTGAACACTCGATCTAGATGATGCCTCACTTGCTTGAGATGGAAGTTGGTTCTGGTGGTTCCTCTGTGTTGATGTGATGTGGGTGGATCGTCGCACCTCTCTATGTGTCGTCCAGGGGTTGTTGTCCTTATTGCTAATTTTTTGCCACCTTGTTGGTTGTTGTCTTGCTGGGTGATGTGGGTGGTGATATGCTAAAGCTTTAACTGATGGAATATCTTTCGTTAATTTCTCCATTATTAATTCCTCAGTGGTGTTTGAAGGTTTTTCTAGTACGTCCATTATTGTTTCCTGAGTGGTGTCTGGTTCTTTTTTTGGTATCTGGTTTGATGTATGTGTTTGGTTGTCAACCATCAAAGGCTCATCATCTAATGTGTCAGTGTCATTAGAGCTTTGTGCTTCTTCCTCCATAGTCTTTGCCTAGTTTCTAACGGAAATATCCTGCAAGGTAATTTTTTTTCTTTTTATACCATAGCTTCAAGAATTTCTCTTGTGTATTAATATTGATGGTGCCCACTGAGTCCATCAATATTAATACATATTTATCCATGGTCACCTTCAAGTCCTTAAACATTTGAGCAAACACCCCATCAACTTATGTGTTTGCAATATGCTGTGTTGGAAATTACAAGCATTTGACCAATTTGAGATTGATTAGATTATGCTTACAACTAGGGTGAATAGCAACAATGATCTTCTCTTTTTGAATACTTTCATGAACCTATAGTATGGGGATATAAATAGAAAATAACCCTTTATGTTTCTTATTTTCCTTCTTTCCAATATGAGACCATTTGTCCAAAAAGAGTTTTTCAATTTCTTTAGGAGGACATAACTTTAGAAACTCACTATCAAGTGACTTCCACCATCTAGCCACCTCATCTTCCAAATAATACCCTATGTAGATGCTCCAAACCAATTGGCATTGAGACTTGCAAGTTTTTATAAATCCTTCAATATTGGGACCATTATCACATCCCGTAAAAATCATCTCAGTAGAAGCCATGAAGTAGAGTGAGGGTTTTGAAAAAAAATTACCAACTTTATGCAGCAAATTTAAAATGGACACAACTCAGTCAATATGGCTTAGAATCCTTATTATAGCCTATTTTTGGAAATGGAACGGCCATTATGCATCTTCTCATGTGATTGAAATCTCGATATGGGCACTCTGCAAACTCAGATTCACGCTGCAATTGTCCTGTCGTCACAAAAAATTCTGGAAAAATAGTTGATTTTAAATCAGCGATATCTCCCTCATCACGAGAAGCTCATATCTACAAATTTATTTATTTATTTATTTATTTATTTTTATTTTTTATTTTTTATATTTTTTCTTTTTTTCTGAAATTCTGCACAAAAACTGCAAAAATTGACAAGAAATTCGTCGTCCATGAGTTGTTGTCAGAAAAATTTCTGCAACACTGTTGATTTTAAATCAGTGATATCACCCTCATATGAACTCCGATTCAACCGATTTTTTTTTTTGAATTTGGGTATTTTTTCAGAAGGAACCCAGATATGTTATTTTTTTTGCAATCTTTTTTTCCAAAATTTGCATATTTGATTTTCAAACTCGCCGCCCAAAAAATACCTGCAAAAAAATGAAAAAAAATCTTCCTGCTTCGCCCAAGAAAGAGCTCTGATACCACTTGTAATATAAATGACCTGCAAATATATTAAAATTATCTGATAAAATAAACCCAAGGATCCAATACACAAATAAGATATAAATGCTTCTCTTTATTAGTCAAACCCTTGAGGTATGGTAACACCATGCAACTACTCCTTAAGGAAGGGGAACACTCCACAAGCCATATGCTTTTCATTACACAATACTTGACATATCTCAATGGAGAGTCTCTAGCCTCTATATAGGCTTCATACATACAATACCATGGGTAATAACCATGGGTCTCTCAATACCATATATCCAATACAATGGGCTTATCACTTTATTCCCTAACTACTTGTGGTCCCATGTATAATGTGGGTTAACCACTTTATTTATTAATTATGGTTCATTTGTTTATCATCCTTACATTACATTATTTCCTTGGGTACCTCCCTTTGTTCCCCATATTATCCCCCCAAGGTATTCTGCAAATAGTACCATGTGTTCAAAATTGAGATGTAGACACAGTGAATCCATGAAAACAACATCCCTAAAAAATTTAATGGTCCCTAATGTATTCAATATAGGGAAAATAAATGTTTGTATTGATATGGAAAGGAAAGAGCTAGAACGACCTTAATGGAAATTGAATGTCTCTAAGTCAATGTAATGTCTGATAAGGTGAGTCTACCCCTAATGAAGAGGCAATGGTGCTTAAAAACCACTTGTCATGAAGGAAGAAGTGGTGCTTTATAACCACTTGTTGTGATTGTTGTGAGAGAGGAAGGTTTGTGGTCATCCAAAACCACTTGATATAATTCATGTTTGTAGTAAGCTAGAAACCACCTAGTGTAATGGTTTGTGATGTCACAAGTAGAAGACACTTGAGGTTTTAATAGTTAATGGTATTCCAAGGAAACACAATGTATGGTTACAGGTAATCCACAGACAACCTAGTTTGATGAATGATGGTGATGTTGTAGGGGGATTTGAATGTAATATATATATATCTATATATATATATATATATATATATATATATATTGTTGAACCATGTACCAAAAAAGGTTACCTAGAGAACAGACAAATATAGTGGTTGACGACCCATGTAGTTCAGTGGGTGGTTACTTTTTTATATGGACTTCCGTTGGGTAGTGGATCCCCCGTGTAATGGTTTTGGGGCTCAAAGCCCAAAATTTAGGGTAATGATATTATAAAAGCTCCGCGAAGTGCGCAGAGCGTGAACTGTAATGGGTCGAGTCAAAGGGTTGTCCGCCCAAAAATAATGTAAAATAATAGAAAGTGAGTCGGCCTGCCATTGTCCACGGACCATGGGAAGGTATAAATAGAGCAAAGTTCTAAGGATAGGAGTAGCTTTTTGGTGAAGATCTGATGTATTATGGGTTTGTGAATGTGTTGTGGCCAGCAACAACCCCCCTTCTTATTTGGTGTTATTACTAATGCGAAATAAGTGGGGACCCTTAGTCAAAAAAATTTAAAAATCAATTAGTGCTTGTATTTCCTTTTTAATAAAACTTACCATCATAAACTTAGGAAAATACCCTTGAAAAATCTAAAAAGCTTAAGTTTTATGATAAGGTAGGATAAAATCACTCCTTAAGAAATATCGCATCGCAAAAAGGATAATGGATACCTCCTTACAAACACAATTCTAAGGTTGCGAGATCACGATGCGAAACTTCATCGCATCGCATGCATCAAATATAACTTACGCTAAAAAACCTCAAACTGCCAATATGCGATGGCGCATATCGTAAATCACATTTCGCGGAAAACAGATTAACGAATGATTGACACATGCTGCGATCCAGCGATATTGCGATATAGCGATGTTGCGATCTGCGATAGTGCGAAGAAAATTGCAAAATCGCAGATCTTTCAGGCTCGTGGTTCGAAAAAGTATTTTCCATAAACCGAGACCTGGTTATGCGCTTTAATGCTAATTAATGAGTTAGTCGCCAGTCATTAATGGAATATGGTTTTGTGCTTATCGAAAATTCATTTCACATAAGGTGGTGTATTTTATATGTCTTCAGCATTTAAAACTTTCCCGTCACCTTTCCTTATCATTATTCTCACTTCACTTGTAAACTGCAAAGAGAATAGAGGAATATACGAAGCAGTGTTCAGGACATTATGGGAAAGAAAGGCAAAGCTCCAAGTTTCGAAGACAAAGAAATGGCACCCTTATATACAGACACTGCCTGTAATAGAGATGCTAGTATTGCTACTTGGGAAGGTATGTATAGTCTACTTGAGGAAGAGAATCCCAGAGTGATGGAAGTTGCGGCTACTATAGGCTCACATGGTTCTTCTGAGGCATCCATTACAGAGCTAGCTTGTTCGTTCTTACACCGAATAGCGGCGAGGCCCAAAATTCTTCCATACACAGACATGGTTAAATGGATACTAGACAGTGCTGATATCAGAAACAGACAGTTTAAGACTCAGGGTCAAGGACTCATTGGCTCATTCGCTTCACAAGATTTGAGGCTCATGTATCATTTACCAGAGCCACAGGCGACTTATAACAAACAGTTCATGGAGAAGTTTGCAAAAGAAAATCAAGACCTGGCAGAATGCACCAAAGACTGGTCGAGGAGGGACGAACCACTAAAAAAGGATAAACATGGTATGTATAGTACTGGTTCTCTCACCTCCCCATATTGCTTTGCTGCTGCCATGCTCTGTAGACTTTTTGGAAAGCCAGACATTAACAAATTTTCATCTGAATGGCTACCATTATTGGATGCCGCCACTAATGCTACTATTGTGGATTGGGCTAAAATATTGTCTGATAACTTAGCCACGGCCATTGTAAATTACCGGTCTAAAAGAACTGTTTCTCAGAGAATTTATCCCCCTTTCTACTTATCTGCGTATGTAATGGATGCGATCTGTTATGTTTCCAAGTTTCCTTTGATGGGTTGGAAATGGATGACTCAAGACCCCTTACCCATTCATATCTATCATAAAGAATTGTGGGACTCTAAGTTCACTCCGTATTTCTACAAGATTTGTCATGGAATCATGCTGCCCATGTACAAAGTGTTATATGATAAAGATGCTCCAAGATTTTCTCCTGAAGCAGAGGTAGATATACTCCCTGTCGCGAGATGGTTCGAAGAAGAACTATTTACATATGTCAGGGTATTCAGAAGTCTCGCTTCCCCTCACGTCTTACCTTTATATGTTCCTGATAAACTCATGGCACGAGAAATTGCTTATCAAACCTGCGGAGAAGGAGGTTTAACTAAAGATTTGAAAGACAAAAAGAAGGCTATTTGGCCACAATTTCTTGTGGCCTGTGGGGCCTTTTCACTATTTGATGTAGGCCATGCATTCAAAGAAGTAAACAACATAACATGTCTACAATTGTTCAAATTTCCGGGAAGACCGTTCGACCCTTATGATATTGCTAAGAATTTCACTACTGCACTCAAAATAAAGGTGTTTTCTAGAGAAGATGATCTTTTTGATGACATATTCCAATAGAAAAGCACACTTGAAGAAATTCTGCATTTGGCCCAAATGTGATTCCCTCCAGCAGAATTTCAAGAGTTCAAGATATACAGGGAAAGGAGGTTAGCTAGTATCCCCTTGGAAAAACTACGCTTGGAACCCGTAAGGGAACCAACTCCGAGTATCAGTCTCAGTAGAAGTTTAGGCACAAACAGATCTAAATCTAAGTCCGGGAAAGAAACATCTGAACATTCTAAAAGATCCGAAAGTGGCCATGATAAAAGCGAAGGGTCAGTAAAGGATACTGCCCAATCAAAAGAACTTCCACAGCAATAGGTTTTGACCTCTTCACAACTAGATCCTCCCCCTCTCATCGTCCAGCCACCATCAGTCAGAACCGAGCTAGACAAAGAATGGGAGACATTCAACAATATAATCAATATTGAGGGACAAAGCACAAAGACACCTGTGAGTGATGTACAGGCAACAAAAGGTATGGTCACAGGAACAATTAGCAATGTCTCACACATGGAACATATTACCATTACCCCATCCTCTGAACTTATGCTCAAAATAGAGGAAATTCCTCTTCTTGATGTATTTTATAGTCCACAACACAAGGCAGTAGTGAGAAGACAAAGAAAGAAAAGAAAATTGGAAAACATGCTCTCTCATGATGCAGAGAAATTAGACATCCTATGGCAAGATCCTACCACCGATCCCACTGAAAATCTCACCAAATTGTCTCAGATCACAGGAGAATATGCCTCTGCAACCATTGATAAAGCATATGAGGTATAGCAACTACTGAAAGAGAAGGAAGATCAAATACAGGTTTTGCAGCAACAGCTGCAACAAGCCAACACCAACAACGAAGCACAGAAACAGCTTCAAAGATTACAGCAAGACTTCCAACAAATGCAGATAGGCTACTAGAGCAGTTTGGTTGAAAGAGAAAAACAGATACAGGATATGCAAGAGGTGCACAAGGATGATCCTAAACTCACAGAATTCATTACAAAATCCATTTCCTTAAATGATCAACTACTGCAGCAACAGGAAGCATTGTGCCAAAAAATATCACAGTGGAACTCTTATTGCGAAATAAGCGATAAAATCACTAATCAAGTCGTGGACTCACGACATGATTATGATTTAATTGATAAATGAGTTACTGAATATTTGGCTTGGCAAGAAACAGAGGAGGGGAAAAGAGCAGGCGCACCAATAATCAATGACAATCACAAAGAAATGCTCTTTAACAAATGGGACACACAAATCAGGAAAGCAGAGCAAGCAACAGAAGAAGCAGCCACAGCAGCAAATAGTGTTATTGACTGCATAAATGAAAATTTGCACAGGGCAAATCTGATATCAGAAACCACTCCAGGGTATCTACCGAAAGTACAGCAACTGCAAACAGGCTGGAGATAGAAGGCTCAAGAAAAGGCAGAACCAATCAAAAGATTAACTAAGTTGAATTGGGATTCTTACTGGGCATACTTGGTAAAACCACACAGCTAGTGCATGACTCTCAAGTGTATCATCAATTCTGTCGAGAAGATGGTGCCAGCTCTTGCCGATTCTGTTTTTGCGGCACAGCTAAAATCAGAAGTCGGCCAGCCGACTCTTCTCAAACAAATGTTGAACGCGTGCGATTTCAAGGAGCAGATACAGGAATAGTTAGTTAGTATTTTTAATTTTAGATTCAATATTAGTATTAATTTTTCTTTATTTTTGCTAAAATGAGGACGGTCATTTAAACTGTATCCTACATTTTTGTAATAAGTTATTTTTAGATTTAGTTAGCAGTATTTAAACCCTTCTCATGCATTTAGAGAAGGGTCCTAAAATTTGTCAAAAATTTATCCCCAGAACATGTACTTTTGTACCCTCTGAGGAGGTTTTAATGAATGAATGGAATAGGATTTATTGATATCTACTTTTAATATCTACTACTGATGTTGCACTTCTGTACTCTTAGTGGATGTTGGATTAAGGAGAGATAAATCATTATCGCTTGAAGCGCATGAGTAGGACTAGTTACAAATGGTACTTTTATCTCTTAACTATTTCTGCCTTTGTGTTAAAGTGATATTTATGTTTAGTTGTTTATATATTGATGCGTGAATGCTTGAGTTATCATTTGGCACTTCTGTATGGTGATAGCTATTTATTTATGCTTAATATATGAGTAGCTTATTATGCGATATGTTTTTCACAACTGTTTCGTCTAACTTTTTATATGAAGTGGTTCATCTCTATTGAATTCTTTTCTCATAACAGTTGAATGATCTTTATTACCAATTGTTATTTGAAATCATTTTAGATCGCATAACGGAAGGATTACACCCCGGGTTAGTGTAGAATTAGATGTTTCTGTTTATTAGAATACAATTGCATGTTATTAGATTAGATTTAGAGTAAAGACATTCCATTTAGAAACCATTAGAAAAGAAATATCAATTCTCAACACACACACACATAAATTGGGAAACTGGTCCCATATCCCCAGTCGGACCCACTATATCAAACAGAAAAGGAGCTGCTAACCATGGTCCAGACCGGGTGGGTATCCCCCTTGTTGTAGACCCGATTTTTGGGGCTTCAACATATTTGGTGCTAGAAGGAGGGCCCGAACTGTGAATGGCAAGCAAGTCTAAATCTAAATACCATTCTGAGAGTAAATCACCCTCACCATCTCCCTCGAATTCTCCATTGCATTTAGAATCTTTAAATCCAGAGCCAGAAGTCGCAAGAGCAACAGCCACTACTACAAACCCTGACATTTCAGAACAATCTACTATTGAACCTCCTAAAGTTGAATCTTTGATTCACAAACTTCAACGATTTTCTATATCTCCTCAAAGATCTGATAAATCTCAAGGCAGCGTGACTTCGCAATATAACCTTGCTCATCCTCTTACCAGATTAAAGAGCGAAAAATTTGGTGTTCAGCCAACCGAGTTACCTCTACCCACAAGGAAGAGAGCAAGGAAATCTCCTAAAGGGTCCGATAGCGAGACTCTTTCATCATCATCATCCATCTCAACCTCTCCACCGCGAAGTCAACCATCCACTCCTCCACTTCAAATCATTGTCCATCAATCCACCGGTACTCCCACATCTCCTTCTCAATCATCTGGAGTCGTAATATCCTCATCTTCTCAACCGCAGGGATCATCTTCTGCACTTTCCTCTATTAATAGATCAGCGATGGCCCAATCTCCATGGAATAACCCAAGGGCAGTCTTAATGCCTGCACCCTTGAGTCAGCTACCGGCTCATCCTAAAAAATCGATGCCTAAGTTTAATCCTGAAGCAGGCATGCTAGCGGAAGAGCATATAAATAACTTTATGTTATCCATAAATCTCAATGGAGTTACCAACAAAGATGCTGTCGTCCGACTTTTCCCTTATACTCTCCAAGGAGCAGCCGAATCATGGTATTTTTCATTACCATCTGGATCTATCACTAGTTGGGATATCTTCCAAGAACAATTCCTTATTAAGTTTGGTGATGATAGGTCTACGACGACATTGATCAACGACCTGTCTAACCTTAGGGCCGAGTCAAAATAACCTATCAAATATTTCAATTCACGTTTCAATAAACTCTTAAACAAAATTCCTACTGCTTCCAAGCCTAGCGAAGAAGTGCGAAGTGAATGGTACATCACTGCTTTACCATCAAACATAGCAATCTTTGTTGACAGGGCTAACAAAACAACTTTAGCTGAAAATATGAAAGAAGCAATAGTAGTAGAAAAACGTATTATAGCCCTAGAAAAGAAAAACGCGTTGGAAGAATGAAAATCCAAGAAGGTTACTTTCAAGGAGGACCCCAAGAAGAAACAATCGAAAGATCCGTTCGATTTAGAAGGATTGCAAAAGGTTTTGAAAACCATGTCTAACGAGATGGTCGACATTAAGAAACAAGTAGCATAAACTTCTTCTAAAAAGTCGTACAAGCCTTATAGAAGAAACCCTTCAACCGATTCAAAGCCACCAAATGCTATTACAAGTGCTGAATCAGAAGAAGAAGAAGAGGAGAATGCTACGGAAGAACCTACCGAAGAAGAAGAAGTCGTGGAAGTACAAGGCATGTGGGACTTCATCCTCCCAGATGAAGAGGATCAAGAGGCATCCCTGGTTAGTACTCGCAGTAGAAATCAACTTGATCCTCCTCAACCTACACCTAAGCCAAAGAGCGCAAGCTCGATGACTAAGGATAAAGTCGCAACCAAGAAAACGACACCTAAAGCGACTCAAACCAGCCCAGTCCAAACAGACCCATCAACTCCATCTAAAACACTAATCGTTTCAGATGAAATGGAGTATAATATCATAGAAGACATGAAAAAGACTAGGGCCAATATCACTTTTTACGAATTGAGCAAGTTAAAACACCAACAAAAGATACTTTTGAAAGAATTACATGCTGTACCAGTTGCACCTTTGCCTGCCGCTGTAATCTCTCAAGCTTCCCATGGCATGGGAAGACCTCCAACTAATGCGATTAATAAATTTGATCCAAACGATATCGCCTTAATTGGAGGAAGATCGAGATCTCATACTCCCCCATTTCTTCTTACTTATGAAATTTTCAATAAAAATTTGCATAATTGCTTAGTGGATTCTGGAGCTTCATTGAATATTTTACCAAAGTCAATATGTGCAAAATTGAACATTCAACCACAAAAATCTGTTGTGCACATAGTTCAATTAGATCAATCACAAGTTGAAGTGATTGGAGAATTAAATCAGGTTACCATAAGGCTGTCATCCAACCCAAAGGTATGTCAAGTTATCGACATTTTAGTTGCTGATATTCCGGAATTTTATGGCTTAATTCTTAGCAGAGATTGGTCAGAAAAACTTCATGGATACTTTGCAACTAACTGGTCGCACATGTGGCTCCCTTACAATGGTAAACCAAATCAAATAAAAGTTGAGCGGGAAAGACATCAGAAATACATAGTAACAGAACTAGAGGGAGAAAATGAACCAGTAGCATACAACAATAACATCATTGGAAACTACTCAGTAGATTCTTTCTTAGGAAATTTTAATGCTCATACGTCCCCTTATTTAGAGCATTCTGTTTTATCTCAAGTAGAAAATTTCTCTCAAACAGATAGTTCTAAATGTATTGATTTTATAGATAGTCCTGTAAATAAATCTTTATTTTGGAAGTTATTTTTTGACAGTTCTAAGTCTAACGAAGGAGCAGGAGTAGGATGCGTGTTAATCAGTCTAGAGGGAAACAAAACTATGCTAACATGTAGACTCGAATTCAATTGCACCAACAATACCACAGAATACGAGGCTTTAGTCCAAGGGTTATACAAAGCAATCGGATTAGACATCAAATATCTTCAAGTTTTCGGAGATTCTGAAATTGTAATCAGACAGGTACGCAATACTATACATTGTTTATCAGGTCATTTAAAACATTACCAATCTTTAGTTCAAGATCTGACTGAACACTTTATAGCATTTAATATTTCATCAATTCCCAGACTCCAGAATGCTAGTGCGGACCTCTTAGCTAACGTAGCCTCCAAGCTCAGTCCTTCAGAAGATTTTAGCCCTGATCTATTTTCAATTGAATTAATTTTTAGACCATCTATTCCTGATAACATTACCAATTGGAGGATTTTCAACGACGATCCTAATATCATGAGTTTCCTCACATCTGAAGGATCCTACACCAATCAAATAATTGACGAAGAGCAACGTGACCGACAACTGCAACAAAATAGCACTAACAATGCCATACCTAATTCAGTAGTCAAGCTAGAAGACCTTTATGATTTGAAAGATCGGTTTAAAAGATCTACCAATTCAAAACTCCAAAGTTCAACTTTGAACTATGAATTAGTAAATCTAGGAACTGATACCAAACCACAGAATATCAATCTAGGCCTTGGTCTAGCTCCTGAAGAAAAATTAGCGTATATTCATCTCTTGAGACAATACAACAGTGTCTTTGCTTGTAACTACAGTGAACTCAAAACTTATGACACTTCTATCATCCAACATACCATCCCAATGATAAACGATGAAAAACTTGTCTAGCAAAAGCTGAGAAAGATCCATCCCAATCTAGAAAACCAGATCAAATCTGAACTCAATAAGTTATTGAAAGCCAAAATCATTTTTCCCGTTCGACATTCCAAATGGGTTTCCAATATGGTTCCCGTTAGAAAGAAAAATGGAGACATTAGAATTTGCATTGACTTTCGAAATCTTAACAAAGCCTGTCAAAAGGATAATTTTCCTTTGCCTCCTATGGAGCAAATACTGCAGGCAGTCGCAGGATCAAAATTGATGTCCTTCTTGGATGGTTTCTCAGGATACAACCAAGTGTTGGTTCATCCCGATGATCAATTAAAAACCACATTCAGAACCAAATGGGGCACTTACGCATATCAAAAGATGCCCTTTGGTCTGATCAACGCTGGTGCCACATTTTAGCGAGCTATGGATATTGCATTCAAAGGATTAGTTAACAAATCAGTGGTAATTTACCTGGATGATATGACTGTATATTCCAAAAAACGAAACAATCATCTTAGAGATTTAAAACAAATCTTCCAACGTTGTCACAGGTATGGAATTTCACTTAACCTGAAAAAATCCTTTTTCGCATTAAGTGAAGGAAAACTTCTCAGATTCATAGTGTCAAAATCTGGAATTCACATTGATCCTGACAGAATCAAGGAGATTTCTGCAATACCCTACCTCACAACAAGAAAGCCATGCAATCTTTTCTTGGCCAAATTAACTTTGTAAAGAGATTTGTTCCAGATTTTTCAAGAATCGTGTCTCCTGTACAAGAAATGATTAAAAAGAACTCAAACTTTAAATGGGGCCAATATGAATATGAGGCATTCAATCTGATCAAACAAGAAATTGTTAATGCTCCATCTTTAACAACTCCAAATTTTTCCGATCTTTTTATTTTATATACATTTGCCTCTGATAGATCATATGCTGCGATACTCACTCAAGCAAATCAAGAAAAGGCAGAAGCCCCAATTGCTTTTTTCAGTTCCAATTTACAAGGGGCTGAGTTAAATTATTCAGATGTGGAGAAACAAGCTTATGCTGTTTTCAAAGCAATTAAATATTTCAAACCTTTTTTACTCAAAACACATACAAAAATCATAGTACTGTTTCCAGCAGTAAGAAATCTTCTAGTACAGAAGGATGTGGGTGAGAAAAGAGCCAATTGGGTTACTGCCTTACAGGAATATGACGTAGAAATCAAACCAGCAAGTATTGTAAAAGGTCAAGGCTTTTGCAAAATGCTGGCCGGAGCATCGCTTATGTCCGAAATTCCATCTACAGAGATACAAATGTACGAGGTAAGCCTAAACGATGTTGAGTCATTATACGCTGATATCATTTATTATCTAAAGAATGGATACGCTCCTTCAAACCTCGATCATACCAAGAAAAGAGCTCTAAGGTTGAAAGCCAAACAATATCAGCTCGTGAACGATGTTCTTTTTAGAATAAATTATGATTCTGTTCTCCTTAGATGTCTTGAGAAATCTGAAGCTGAAAAAGTCTTGCAGGAACTCCACGATGGGCCAGCAGGCGGACACTATGCTGGAGATGCTACTGCTCATAAAATCTTACGCGTAGGCTATTATTGGCCCACATTATTCAAAGACTCACATAACTACGTGAGGAAATGTCAAGTTTGTCAAACCGCTGCTGGGAGACAAAAGAAACCATCCTTGCCACTACAACCAGTTAACATTGAGCAGCCTTTCGATCAGTGGGGATTGGACATAATAGGTGAGATCGTTCCTCACTCTTCTAAACAGCATAGATATATCCTTACAGCAACAGATTACTTTACTAAATGGGTAGAAGCAGTTCCACTCAAGACGGCTAATGTTGAACATATCATCGAGTTCATAGATCAGTTCATAATCACCAGGTTTGGGTTGCCTTCTGCTTTAATGTTTGATAATGCATCATATTTTTCTGGTAATGCAATGACTGAATTTGCACTCAAAAGGGGTTTCAAGCTTAAATACTCCGCCAATTACTATCCACAGGGGAATGGATTAGCTGAATCTACAAATAAAAACTTAATCAGAATTATTAAGCGAACCATTGACCAAAATCATAAAAATTGGCATAAGTCTTTAATATATGCTTTATGGGCAGATCGAATAACGCAGAAAGCCTCCATCGGCACTTCCCCCTTCAATTTAGTTTATGGGAAAGAAGTGGTTCTTCCAACTCATTTGGCAATTCCCTCTTTAGCCTTGGTTCAATATATTGATGAAGCACCAACTTCTTCCTTACAACTAAGGCAGCTGGAAATAATTAAGTTAGAAGAACAACGAGAACAGGCCAAAATAACTCATGCTCATCATCAAGCATTAGTAAAAGCCTCTTTTGATTCAAACATGATATCCAGAAAAGACTTTCAGATGGGAGATCTAGTTCTAAAATGGGACAAGACTCATGAGGAAAAAGGGAAACATACGAAATTTCAACGAATGTGGCTTGGCCCTTTTCAAATCGCAGAAGTCATAGGTCCGTCCACTTTTATGTTACACGATTTAATAGGAAAAAGAGATTCTTTACCTGTTAACGGATAGATCCTCAAAAAATATTTTCCATAGGAGATCATCCTTCTATTTTGCATATTAGTTTTTGTTTCCATAATAAAACCGGTTGTAAATGGTTACATTTAAGATTTATGAAAAAGACACAAATTCTCTTTTAGATTTTGTTTTTTCACTTGTATAAATAGAATTCTTTTAGAAAATTGATCATTATTATTGAAAGATACAGTTAAAGACTCTAGGCCTAGAAATGATACTAGTTTCAACTTTGTAAATTTTGACAAAAAACGACCTTTAGTGAGAAATTGTTTTATATCAATCCAATGAAAGGTATCAATAACAAAAATGAAGATTCTCTGTAGAAAAGCTCTTTCCAAAAAACTCTACCATTGTCGTCCAGAGCTGTCTTAAGGAAACAATGACTTCCTCCCCACCTAGGAAACTTCAACGTTTAGAGAATAATCCAATGATACACTTTAACTTAAAGAGTAAGAGGTCTCATCACGAGCCGACTTATCATGATCATAGATATTATAGCTTGCTGACTTTGCCAATACTGCATACCACAACAGGGCAATGACTCAAGATTGTTGCAATCAAAAGACAAGGGGTCTCATCACGAGCCAGCTTGTTCAGCAAAGCCATAAATCAAGTGAATGACTGTGTCATAAATTGGCTATCAAACCAAGACATTGTTCTTTAAGGGTAAAAAAAAGAAAATGAAAGCAATAAGAGTGGATATGGATTTCTCTTTGAAAGTTGTAAATTTCTCTAAGTAGGATACAGGATCATTGCTGGGTAACAGTTAACCCTGTCGAGGCTATAAACGTCTGCTAGCAACAGAGGCTCTACCTACAACAAATGAGCATATTTAAAACTGATTTACAGAGAAGACTTTGTTTTTATCTTTATAAACCCAGTAGTGACTGATGTAAATACAAAGACTAGCTTGAGGGAGTAACACAATCAAAGATAAACATAGAAGAAACAAAATATTATTGATAGGTAAAAGCATAATGTACTTTGTCTTTCTATAATAAAGTTTATTTTTCTGGAAAATTTTCTGTTTTGGAAGTTTAGAAAATCCAAAAGAAAAGCAGAGCTAACTGGTTCTTCCAAGTGAATCGCCAATTGTTGTGGCCAACAACAACCCCCCTTCTTATTTGGTGTTATTACTAATACTAAATAAGTGGGGACCCTTAGTCAAAAAATTTAAAAAATCAATTAGTGCTTGTATTTCCTTTTTAATAAAACTTACCATCATAAACTTAGGAAAATACCCTTGAAAAATCTAAAAAGCTTAAGTTTTATGATAAGGTAGGATAAAATCACTCCTTAAGAAATATCGCATCGCAAAAAGGATAATGTATACCTCCTTACAAACACAATTTTAAGGTTGCGAGATCGCGATGCAAAACTTCATCGCATCGCATGCATCAAATATCACTTACGCTGAAAAACCTCAAACTACCGATATGCGATGGCGCATATCGCAAATCGCATTTCGCGGAAAACAGATTAACGAATGATTGACACATGCTGCGATTCAGCGATATTGCGATATAGCGATCTTGCGATGTTGCGATCTGTGATATTGCGAAGCAAATCGCAAAATCGCTTCATCGCAGATCTTTCGGGCTCGTGGTTCGAAAAAGTATTTTCCATAAACCGAGACCTGGTTATGCGCTTTAATGCTAATTAATGAGTTAGTTGCCAGTCATTAATGGAATATGGTTTTGTGCTTATCGAAAAGTCATTTCACGTAAGGTGGTGTATTTTATATGTCTTCAGCATTTAAAACTTTCCCGTCACCTTTCCTTATCATTATTCTCACTTCACTTGTAAATTGCAGGAACAGAGAACAGAGAAATATACAAAGCAGTATTCAGGACATTATGGGAAAGAAAGGAAAAGCTCCAAGTTCCGAAGACAAAGAAATGGCGCCCTTGTATACAGACACTGCCTGTAACAGAGATGCTGGTATTGCTACTTGGGAAGGCATGTATAGTCTACTTGAGGAAGAGAATCCCAGAGTGATGGAAGTTGCGGCTACTGCAGGCTCACATGGTTCTTCTGAGGCATCCATTACAGAGCTAGCTTGTTCGTTCTTACACCGAATAGTGGCGAGGCCCAAAATTCTTCCATACACGGACATGGTTAAATGGATACTGGACAGCGCTGATATCAGAAACAGACAGTTTAAGACTCAGGGTCAAGGACTCATTGGCTCATTCGCTTCACAAGATTTGAGGCTCATGTATCATTTACCAGAGCCATAGGCGACTTATAACAAACAGTTCATGGAGAAGTTTGCAAAAGAAAATCAAGACCTGGCAGAATGCACCAAAGACTAGTCGAGGAGGGACGAACCACTAAAAAAGGATAAACATGGTATGTATATTATTGGTTCTCTCACCTCCCCGTATTTCTCTGCTGCTGCCATGCTCTGTAAACTTTTTGGAAAGCCAGACATTAACAAATTTTCATCTGAATGGCTACCATTATTGGATGCCACCACTAATGCTACTATTGTGGATTGGGCTAAAATATTGTCTGATAACTTAGCCACGGCCATTGTAAATTACCGGTCTAAAAGAGTTGTTTCTCAGAGAATTTATCCCCCTTTCTACTTATTTGCGTATGTAATGGAAGCAATCTGTTATCTTTCCAAGTTTCCTTTGATGGGTTGGAAATGGACGACTCAAGACCCCTTACCATTCATATCTATCATAAAGAATTGTGGGACTCTAAGTTCACTCTGTATTTCTACAAGATTTGTCATGGAATCCTGCTGCCCATGTACAAAGTGTTATATGATAAAGATGCTCCAAGATTTTCTCCTGAAACAGAGGTAGATATACTCCCTGTAATGGTTTGGAGAAGAATTGTTTACATATGTCAGGGTATTTGGAAGTCTCGCTTCCCCTCACGTCTTACCTTTATATGTTCCTGATAAACTCATGGCACGAGAAATTGCTTATCAAACCTGCGGAGAAGGAGGTTTAACTAAAGATTTGAAAGACAAAAAGAAGGCTATTTGGCCACAATTTCCTGTGGCTTGTGGGGCCTTTTCACTATTTGATGTAGGCCATGCATTCAAAGTAAACAACATAACATGTCTACAATTGTTCAAATTTCCGGGAAGACCGTTCGACCCTTATGATATTGCTAAGAATTTCACTACTGCACTCAAAATAAAGGTGTTTTCTGGAGAAGATGATCTTTTTGATGACATATTCCAACAGAAAAGCACACTTGAAGAAATTTTGCATTCAGCCCAAATGCGATTCCCTCCAGCAGAATTTCAAGAGTTCAAGATATACAGGGAAAGGAGGTTAGCTAGTATCCCCTTGGAAAAACTACACTTGGAACCCATAAGGGAACCAACTCCGAGTATCAATCTCAGTAGAAGTTTAGGCACAGATAGATCTAAATCTAAGTCCGGGAAAGAAACATCTGAACATTCTAAAAGATCCGAAAGTGACCATGATAAAAGCGAAGGGTCAGTAAAGGATACTACCCAGTCAAAAGAACTTCCACAGCAACAGGTTTTGACCTCTTCACAGCTAGATCCTCCCCCTCTCATCATCCAGCCACCATCAGTCAGAACCGAGCTAGACAAAGAATGGGAGACATTCAATGATATAATCAATATTGAGGGACAAAGCACAAAGACACCTGTGAGTGATGTACAGGCAAAAAAAGGTATGGTCACAGGAACAATTAGCAATGTCTCAGACATGGAACATATTCCCATTACCCCATCCTCTGAACTTATGCTCAAAATAGAGGAAATTCCTCCTCTTGATGTATTTTATAGTCCACAACACAAGGCAGTAGTGAGAAGACAAAGAAAGAAAAGAAAATTGGAAAACATGCTCTCTCATGATGCAGAGCAATTAGACATCCTATGGCAAGATCCTACCACCGATCCCACTGAAAATCTCACCAAATTGTCTCAGATCGCAGGAGCATATGCCTCTGCAACCATTGATAAAGCATCTGAGGTACAACAACTACTGAAAGAGAAGGAAGATCAAATACAGGTTTTGCAGCAACAGCTGCAACAAGCCAACACCAACAACGAAGCACAGAAACAGCTTGAAAGATTACAGCAAGACTTCCAACAAATGCAGATAGGCTACTAGAGCAGTTTGGTTGAAAGAGAAAAATAGTTACAGGATATGCAAGAGGTGCACAAGGATGATCCTAAACTCACAGAATTCATTACAGAATCCATTTCCTTAAATGATCAACTACTGCAGCAACAGGAAGCATTGTGCCAAAAAATATCACAGTGGAACTCTTATTGCGAAATAAGCGATAAAATCACTAATCAAGTCATGGACTCACGACATGATTATGATTTAATTGATAAACGAGTTACTGAATATTTGGCTTGGCAAGAAACAGAGGAGGGGAAAAGAGTAGGCGCACCAATAATCAATGACAATCACAAAGAAATGCTCTTTAACAAATGGGACGCACAAATCAGGAAAGCAGAGCAAGCAGCAGAAAGAGGAAGCCACAGCAACAAACAGTGTTATTGACTGCATAAATGAAAATTTTCACAGGGAAAATCTGATATCAGAAACCACTCCAGGGTATCTACCGAAAGTACAGCAACTGCAAACAGGCTGGAGACAGAAGGCTCAAGAAAAGGCAGAATCAATCAAAAGATTAACTAAGTTGAATTGGGATTCTTACTGGGCATACTTGGTAAAACCACACAGCCAGTGCATGACTCTCAAGTGTATCATCAATTCTGCCGAGAAGATGGTGCCAGCTCTTGCTGATTCCGTTTTCGCAGCACAGCTAAAATTGGAAGTCGGCCAGCCGACTCTTCTCAAACAAATGCTGAACACGTGCGATTTCAAGGAGCAGATACAGGAATAGTTAGTTAGTATTTTTAATTTTAGATTCAATATTAGTATTAATTTTTCTTTATTTTTGCTAAAATGAGGATGGTCATTTAAACCGTATCCTACATTTTTGTAATAAGTTATTTTTAGATTTAGTTAGTAGTATTTAAACCCTTCTCATGCATTTAGAGAAGGGTCCTGAAATTTGTCAAAAACTTATCCCCAGAACATGCACTTTTGTACCCTTTGAGGAGGTTTTGATGAATGAATGGAACATGATTTATTGATATCTGCTTTTAATATCTACTACTGATGTTGCACTTCTGTACTCTTAGTGGATGTTGGATTAAGGAGAGATAAATCATTATCGCTTGAAGCGCATGAGTAGGACTAGTTACAAATGGTACTTTTATCTCTTAACTATTTCTGCCTTTGTGTTAAAGTGATATTTATGTTTAGTTGTTTATATATTGATGTGTGAATGCTTGAGTTATCATTTGGCACTTTTGTACAGTGATAGCTATTTATTTATGCTTAATTTATAAGTAGCTTATTATGCGATATGTTTTTCACAACTGTTTCGTCTAACTTTTTATATGAAGTGGTTCATCTCTATTGAATTATTTTCTCATAACAGTTGAATGATCTTTATTACCAATTGTTATTTGAAATCATTTTAGATCGCATAACGGAAGGATTACACCCCGGGTTAGTGTAGAATTAGATGTTTTTGTTTATTAGAATACAATTGCATGTTATTAGATTAGAGTTAGAGTAAAGGCATTCCATTTAGAAACCATTAGAAAAGAAATATCAATTCTCAACACACACACACATAAATTGGGAAACTGGTCCCATATCCCTAGTCGGACCCACTATACCAAACGGAAAAGGAGCTGCTAACCAAGGTCCGGACCGGGTGGGTATCCCCCTTGTTGTAGACCCAATTTTCAGGGCTTCAACAGAATGCAATATTCGCTCTGAGTCTGTAAGTCCAAGTCGTGGGTGGTAGTAGTTAGAAAGGCTCTGCAGCTATGTGCGCAGAGGCCTGGTAGAGTCTGCAGTTGTGTGCACGGACCCCTGCAGCTAAGTGCACAGGGTCGAACTGATTGTACTGAATAGAAGATTAATAAATATAAGTGTTTCTGAATTATTGTGCATTCGGTCGAAAATCTATATGTTTATGCTTATGTTCTGAGTTTATGCATATCTGTAAGATTTATGGTTGTACACGCTAGTTATAACTATTGAATTCTTGATAAAGGACCTTAAGAATTAGATCATATCTATGATAAACACACTAATAATAATAATCTAAGCAGTTCCTCGTCGTCGAGCTACACAAAAGCCAGATAGTTGCGTAGAGTAGCACGGGTGCACAGATCAGTTCACAACCATTCCAAGACATCCCTAGGGTGCGGAAACCTGGTTCCAACACCCTCCCATACTACCTCAGGTGAGACTTCAGTCTGCGCTCCGCGGATTTTTGCCAAAAGGTCCGGTACTGCGAGATTTGTTTGGCTAAAACACTTCCGAACCTGGGTCAGGCCCCATCAAGCCAATAAATGGTTCCGTTGTCGAGATCAGGATCTGCCTAAGGGATGTCTGATGTCGGAACACTAGAACCCTACGAAGAAAGAGATTGAAGAGTGGTTGGAGCAGAAGCTTCATGAGTTCGTGGTACAGGAAAACAAAACTCCGTAGATATCTGAGAAGAGGTAGCTAGATCTCTACATATACACGGAAATCCACGAGATCTTCTTCGCGTCCTTCTAGTCAAAGCTGTATGAGTGGATCACGAGGCTAGCTGACAGTCAAGGAAGGTGAAAACTCGATCAACTGTTAGTGTGGACTCCAGAGTTGGTGCGCAGGCTAGAGGCATCTGAAGATAAAATCACGTAAGCAGTAGATAATTGAACGGATAATAGGAGGGTTTATCACTGAGTTCACGATAGACACAACCGTGAGCTACAGTGAAGCAGACTGACGTTTTCTCAAGGGACTGCGAGGTAGGTACATCAAATCCCTAAATACCTAGATTAAGATGTTGTTATGTGAAAAACAGGTGATGTGAATCCATTAATGAACAAAACAATGTGGAGCGGGAGGGCCTACAAGGGTATCGAAGTGTTGGGAAATAATTCGTTAATTTCTCCTCCGCGAGAGGACGAGGAAGAGCGCACTTGGGCTTCTCCAAGGAGTGCGGTTAGCTTGATAAGGAAATACATTCCACAACTATCATCTTTGTTAACACCACCACTCGCGTCACCTCCTTCACCCCCATCTTCGCCCACACCACCTCCACCAACCCAGAAGTTTAACATGGCGAGCGCGATTAAGTTGCCTGTATTCAGAGGAGTAGGAAGCGAAGATCTAGATCAGTTTTGGTTCATAGTAAGAGCAGTATGGGAAGCGCATGGAGTTACGAATGATAACATTAAGAAGGCCACCCTAGTAAGTGTGTTGCAGGATCGCGCGCTGACTTGGTATATCAAGCACTCGAATGATCATCCGAATGCCGGGATAGCGGAAATCCAGATTGCACTAAACAGAGAATTTAGTCGACTGAAATCAGAGATGCAGTCGATCATCGGATTCAAGGAGATCACGATGCTTCTAGGTGAAACCCCCTGGGATTTGGATCAGAGATTGAAGAGCACGATCCGCGAAGCTAACATGACATTGACGGATGCACAGCACTGCGCATGGTTTGTGGCATCTTTGACACCACATCTGAGGACGGCTGTCACAACAGAAGATCTCAACCCAGGCTGAAGCATTAGAGATAGCGATGAGGTTGCATGAAACTCCAATACAAGATCCTAGGTTGGGAGTTCAGCAAATCCACACGCAACTACAAAACCTATGCTTGGAGATGCAGAGTTTGAAACAGGATAGGGCACCTCGGCCAGAAGCGCGAGAAGAAGTGTGGTGCATAAAATGTAGAAGCCAAGGCCATGATAAGGATCATTGCCTAGTATTCATGAACTATTTGCCAGGGGGAGGGCCAATTCCATTGAGACCGGAGGCACAAGCAAGACCAAGTACGGTGCCCGTGCTCTGGTGCGTGATATGTTAGGTGGGAGGAAAGCACACAACGAATAACTATCATCTATTGTAGAAGTTTACACAGACCCCCCAGCAAATATTTTGCAATTTTTGTAGATCGGTGGGTCATGATGAACAAAACTTCTGGAGTTATGAATTGTTGATGGATCGAGCACCTACCTACAGGATGCAAACTGAGGTGCAAGGCCAGGATCCAACCGCTGCAATAGTGCATGGAGGATTCCAAGGACGAGGATAGGGACGATGAGGAATGGGACCCGGACGAGGTTGTGGACAGTTAATCTGCTACAATTGTGGAGGACTTGGGCACTACGCGCGTGACTGTACGAACCCAACCAGAACATGTTGTTTGTAATGTTATCAGTTTGATCATGAAGCGGTAGATTTCCCCACTCTAATTGCACAAATGCGTGAGAAAGGAGTGCTTCAGACTACTCCAACGCAGAACATCCAAATGATGAGGTTTGAACCGCGCGAAGAAGACCCCAACGTGAACATGGTGCTTAGAAGTAGTGCAACCACAGGGGAAGATAAGGGGAAGCAACCTGAGGAGAATACATGGGTTCGCAAGGCCCCTACAAAGCAACCTGAGTTTGACTTGGAACGCACAAAGGAGACATTTATGGAAGCTAAGAAGAGCTTTGCGGAGGCCTCTACTTCAGGTAGTAAGGATCAAACTGAACCAGAAATGGATCCTTCTATGCTAACTACCTTTTTAGAGACATGCATGAAGCTACTACGGGACAATAAAGCAGTTAAGGGATTACAGGAGCTAATAACTAGGTGTGCAGGGTCGAGCGAACCGCGCATGGTCCGAAAACTAGGAAAGCATGCTTTGTGCACCGGGTGGGAAATGCGATTGACAGCACAGATTGGCGACTTTGAGATGGATCAGGTCATCCTAGACTTAGGTTCGGATGCGAATGTGCTACCTAAACAGACATGGGAACGCATGGGCAGGCCCGCATTACAATGGTCTCCTATTCAATTACGGATGGCGAACCAACAGAAGATCTTGCCCATGGGGAGATTGCAAGGAGTCACAGTGGACATCGAAGGCGCGAGCACACAAACAAATTTTGAGGTAATAGAAATTGTGGATGACAATAACCCTTACCCTGCATTGTTAGGGATAGACTGGGCCACGGACATGAATGGAGTCATCAACCTAAAGAGATGAAAAATGATATTCGAGAAAAAGTCTCTACGTGTAGTAGTTCCACTAGACCCAGCCGAAGGAGTGCGCTACACTAAACCTATGTGCGATGAGGATAGTGACGATGAACAAGACTGCATCTACCAAATAACAGAGCAAGACCAAGATCGGGTGGATTCGACAACGGACGGGAGAATCTCATGGGAATGCGACAATTCCTACATGTCGGATTCAAATGAAGAGATAGAGCGATGACGGAACTAATTACATGAAGTAACAATGCTAAATTGTAATATGATGGCTAGATCACTGCAACACGTGATGACCGAAGCAAGGGAACTGCCAACCGATGAGGGCGCAATGAACATGGAGGAATCCATAGACCACTGTGAAAAGATGATACTATAATGGAAGCGGCACGATGTGCAAACAGGGGCGCTGCGCTCGACAACTACACAGGTGTGGAATACACGTTAGAAGACTAGGTGGACTTGCCGCAAATGTAGAAGGTAGGCACGTGTACGGTTTGGAGGAAAAATTTGTTTGAGTGTCTACCAGCAGCATAGGATGTAGATGTATGTTGTGTAACCGCCTAGCCGATTAAGAATCAAAAATCAAAATCAACCACAACAGCAGAAAAGCGATGCATTCTGCCAGCTGTTCGTGACAAAGCAATCAGAAAAACAGGTGGGAGCATGAACAGAGTTCGCCAGATAAAACAAACCAATAAGAATCTGCATGTACCAAGGGTTCGATGGGCATATAGGACCATAAGCAAAAAGAGGAGTGTGAAGGTGATCCTATCATTGATAAGACAAGATGAAATTAGGAGGACAGCGGAATCTCCCCAGACCACAGCCCCCACAGTTTGGACAGGACGCGAGGACCGGGGTAAAGGAATTCGGTAGTTACAGGAAGCCATTCGGCGTGAGAGCTTGAAACTTCGCGAACTCGATGAAGAATGGGCACGGCTGAGGAGGAAAAGCATGATATTGGACGAAGAAATCAGCAAACTGAACACCGGAGTCGCACAAGTGGACCGTGCGGAACTAAGGGACTAGGCCTGGTCGGACCTACTACTGCATTAGAACAAGCTACGACCCTGCTATCATGGCTGCAACCGCACCTTACTGAACAAAGGAGCGCAGAACATGATGTGCTACCAAATACAAAGGTACTCAAAGGGTGCCCACAGCCCAGGCTAGCAGGGAAGCAAAAGTCTCGCACGTGGGGTGTGACCACCTGACTATCTGTGGCAATCACAATCTCAGCACTCCAAGCAGTTGAAAGGAGATGCGGGACTATAAATAAGTCTACAGGAGAGCTGCGTGGAAAGGAGGTTCTGCATAGGGCCAGTCGGTCATTAGGATCGCGGTCGCGTAGAAGAGGTTGTACTATCGTGTGGGAAGGTTGGGAGGTGATGTTGACGTCACTATTCATGACAAGAAGTCTGATTTATGACAGAGAGGAGCGGGCGATGGGCCATTAAGACAGGAATTTCGAGCTAGATACGAAAATATCTGTCGCCAAGAAGATATTAATGACTCAGAAGTGGAGGGAAGGGTCGAATTCAAATTCACACGTTCCTATAAAAACCTTTGGGGTAGCCCCACAACAACACTTGGATATTTGAGATTCGAGCCAGTACAGAACAGCAAACACCCAGCTACCTGGCCACCCATGAGTACATACCCAAGCGGATCCAGGATAGAAACCATGTCTAGAACCAGAGTAAGGTTCGCGGAAGAGCCGTATCTGACCTAGGAGGAGCCGGGAGAGGCGACCACTGTCCCAGAGGTTCCAAAGTCCCCACACACGCCACAACCCCAGAAAGACAAGCAGACTATGGGGCCAGTCCGGGTATCACCGCGATTCAGTAAATTGTCAATGGCAGAAAAGGGCAAAGCAATCACCATGGAACTTGAGGAGGAAGAGGAATATTTACAAGCCCTGATCGCTCAGATTGAAGCACAGGATGAGGAAGAGGAAAATGTTTCCCAAGTACCTTTGGCAATAACACTACCATCCTATATCTCTCCGTGGAAAGGGACAGCCAAGATACCGAAGGACCTGGAGACCATGAAGAGTACGCTCCAGACCCCGCTTCTTCCGGATGAAATAAGGTTTGACGGTCTGCCACTGGGTCGGGTATCGAATATCAAATTCAAAGATTGGGATCTCGCAAACAATGAGAATTTCCCCCAATTGGAAAAGGATAAATTAGTGCAGCAGAAGTGGTTACGAGGTGTGGAGAAGGCGGGGTTACTCAATCTGAGGTGGATACCCCACTATCACCGCACGGCCATCACAATTTTTGTTATCCGACAGTTACTATGTCTAGTACATGATGGGTATCTCTGGCTAGACGAACCGATTCCCATCACAGCCGATTTAATACACTGAATCTCCCAGCGACCTATTAAAGGTAATGATCCTGCAGCCATAGCCGGAACGATTAGCGACGTCAGCCTCGCAGAAGCCATGAAGGCTAAATATAAGCTAGAAAAGCGGAAGCGAGGGTATGTAATAGCAAGCATCAAAGACCGAGGGGTGCGCATAGCCACCCAGTTACTGGCCGGTAAGCTCATGAGGAAATGTCGCACAAACGAGGTGCTAGCCTCTGTCATTGCGCTTGCGGATTAGTGTGCAGAAGGGGTTCAGTTCAACTAGGCGCAGTTTCTCTGCAACAAATTTTTAACGAATTGTAGGGAAGCCCAGGAGCAAGGTAAGAATTTCCATTACGCATGGTTGCTCCTAACAATCCTACTAGTTGTAGGCGAGCTGCCGAAGGGCAGCCAGTTTCCCGACATTGAGAAGAACCTACTCGAAGTTGTGCAGTATAACTCGCTCCGGGCTACGAAAGATCCCATGCAGATTCGTGAGATCAAGGTGTTTTGGATATTCATGGAGGTGAGTATCCGGACATGAATCAACTGCAGACCGTGGTTATCCCCAATAGTATACAACCGTTTGCAAAGCGCGGCCGAGTTCAAGGTGGATATACATAATCTGTATATTCAAGCGTGAAAGGATCCCACTCGATCATGGGTAAAGCTTCTGTTCATTGCAACGGATGATGCAATTTTCGAGGCAATGGCAGCATGGCATCCAAAGTGGCACGCTCCGAACTCGGCCGAATTAGAAAAGATTGCAGCTCAGCAACGGAAGAAGGAAATCAAGTTGAGCATCACAAAGTTGGCAGAAAGAACGCGCCAAGAATAGAAAACACCCACACAGTGGGAGGCGACCGAGGCAGCGGTAGAAACCATCATTGCGCCTGCCTAAGAGATTGTGGAGGCTCAAGAAATGTTCATGGAGTAGGACATACAAGGGGAAGTGGAGACACAGGAATGCACGGACCTGACCACAGCATTGACTCAACTTAAGAGACCGTGCATCCAAGAGCAACCACCTGCACACAAAAAGACGAAGACAGCAAGGAATTTGGAGGGAGATCTTCTTGCCAGCAATAAACCAGTGCGTGATCTCACTAAGGGTGCTCTGGAGGAATTGATGATGGAGCAGACAACTGTGTTGGGGGTGCTCAGAGTGCAGCTGCAGGCATTACAGGTGCGACCCCCAGGAGGGATGATACCGGACCTAATGGACGATACACCCGCAGCTGAGCAGATGGTGTGCACCCACACAATGAACACTTTAGTGTTACCAGCAGGCGCCGTCCTAGTAGAAGCCGAAGGTGACATGAGGATTTGGGGGTTGAATTTGGTTGCCCTTCCCAGAGAGACCCTATACCAACTGCAGGATGGGGTAACCGCTGAGCTCCACGCCAGGGAAGGTCGCACCCTCCAGGTCTTGATGGAGCAAAAGGGAAATCTGGAGCAGGTCAGTCTACAGCGCGATGACTTGGTTGCACACAACCAAGAATTGGAACAAGCCATGGCGGAGGTCTATAGTAGTGTACCAGAGTTGGCTGTGCTAGCAGAACTCCCAGCAGCCGAAAAGATTCATCACATGGCCGCAGGATTTCGTAAGGCCCAAGAGGAGGCTGCCAAAGCTCAGTGGGAATTGAACTTGCAGATCGCAGAGCTAAGGCTGAAAGCGCAGCCCCCTACACCACCGGAAGTCAGAGAGTAGCGCCACCACACCCTTCAAGCAGGATTGGAAGTGATAGAGCGCGCTATATAGGATTGCACGAGATTGTTGGATCAATCCCTTCTTACGCTCACATCACTACAAGAAGACCCAACGCTGCAACAGGTAGAGACAGAAGTACAGAAGTTACAGAAAGCTTATGACAATGTCTGGGGGACTACACAAATAGTCACCCTCACTCAGCACCTAGCCAAGATGAGGGAGGCCCAAGCCATGAAGGAACAAGTGGACACTGCATGTCAGAAAGAAGTCGGACTTAAAGCATGCATCCAGCCTTAGCTGGAGGAAGCGTTCACGATCACCGCTATGATTGACAGGAAGTTGACTCAGCTGCAAGACACATATGCCCTAGGGCAGGAAGGTGCCTCTGACAATGCCTCAGAAAGTTACGCATAAGTGATACAGCGGACAACAGAAGAATGTGTGGCAGATATCAGCACAGTGCGGACGTTGCTAGATGGACTTCGAGCCAAGATCACCGCACCAGCTGAGTGACTCGAGACGAGTCACGATGATTGTGTTGGGGGCCTGTTGGGTAGCGGATCCCCCGCGTAACGGTTTTGGGGCTTAAAGCCCACAATTTAGGGTAACAATATTTTAAAAGCTCCACGAAGTGCACGGAGTGCGAACTGTAATGGGTTCAATCAAAGGGTTGTCCGCCCGAAAATAATGTAAAATAATAGAAAGCGAGTCGGCCTGCCATGGTCCACGGACCATGGGAAGGTATAAATAGAGCAAAGTTCTAAGGATAGGGGTAGCTTTTTGGTGAAGATCTAATGTATTATGGGTTTGTGAATGCAATATTCGCTCTGAGTCTATATGTCTGAGTCGTGGGTGGTAGTAGTTAGAGTAGGCTTTGCAACTGTGTGTGCAGAGGCCTGGTAGAGTCCACAGTTGTGTGTGCGCACCCCTGCAACTGAGTGCGTAGGGTGGAACTGATTGCACTGAATAGAAGATTAATAAAGATAAGTGTTTCTGAATTATTGTGCATTCAGTCTCAGATCTATATGTTTATGCTTAAGTTCTGAGTTTATGCATATCTGTAAGATTTATGGTTGTGCACGCTGGTTATAACTGTTGAATGCTTGATAAAGGACCTTAAGAATTAGATCAGACCTATAATAAACACACTAATAAGAAGAATCTAAGAAGTGCCTCGTCGCCGAGCTACATGAAGGCCAGACAAGTGTGCAGAGTAGCGCAGGTGCGCAGATCGATTCACGACCATTCCAAGACATCCCTAGGGTGTGGAAACCTGGTTCCAACACCCTCCCATACTACCTCGGGTGAGACTTCAGTCCGCGCTCTATGGATTGTTGCCGAAAGGTCTGGTAGTGCGGGATTTGTTTGGCTAAAACACTTATGAACCTGGGTCAGGCCCCATCAAGCCAACAACTTCAACAAACACATTACTTATGTTTTGAGAGTACAAGATGAAAGTTAAAGATAAATGAAGATGAAATCAAAAGACCCAAGAAAATGAGTTTAGAAAATTTAAGATGAAGATGGGACTAGTTCAAAAGACCACTAAAGACATTGAAATCACAAGTACTCATTAAAGTGGGAGTACGATGGAATAGATCTTACTTATGAATCAAATTTAATGTCTAAATTATGTGATGAAAATGTAATGATGTAGACCAAACACAAAAGTGTTGAATTTATAACTATGGTCGGTCTTCATAATGTATATCTCGTCACTTGATGTACTTGTATTTATTATTGTAAAGCATATTTTAAATGCTAGAGTCAGAAAAAGAAAAAAAGAATATATATATAGATATAGATATATATAGATATATATATATATATATATATATATATATATATATATATATATATATATATATATATATTGAGTCAAAGTCCCATTGCGACTTTTTAAAGAAGAAAATTTGAAATTTTGAATTGTAAATTTTAGCTCCAAAAGTTGTTAATTCGACCTCCCTCCAAGTCTAGTCATCCCAAGCAAAGAACACACCCATTTGGCTAGATATATCACTATATAAAGGTATTTTGACCTCCTCCACATGGGAAATTCACATCTCTCTCACAAGACATCTTCTAGGAAGGTAAGCAAAGGACAAGAAGGATGAATAGGATGAAGAAGAACACGAATTGGTTCTCTCTTTCTCTCTCTTGCAACTCACAAAGTTGGATACCTCTAAGAAGATGTATGATGCCCTAACAAATCTATACACTATCAGGAATGTTGGTCAAGTCATGAGATTGACTAATGAACTTCGTGATGTGATGATGATGAATGATGACATAGTTGTTTCATATTTTATAAGGATTTCTCAAATAAAGGTCCAAATTGTGACAATTGCAGAAATTGTTCCTGAAAATGAACTTGTGACTGCAACACCCAATGGTCTTCCTAGATCATGGGATGATTTTGCAATAGGTATAATCAATAGGAAGGAAATTCCCTCATTTGCAGAATTATGGGCCTCTTATACTCAAGAAGAATCAAGGATCATATCAAGAGATACGAAGGAATAAGCTACTAGAGAAATTGCATCTTGGTTCAAGAGTAGAGGAAATAAGAAGAGTGGCTCTCAAGGAAAAGTAAAGAAGAAGTAATGTCAAGGATTCAATGTTATGGTTGTCAAAAATATTGACATTTCAAGAAGGATTGTCCTAAACTATCTAACAACAAAAAGAGGAAAGGAAAACAACATGCTTCCACAATTGATGTTGAAGATGAAAATCCAAAGAAGACCAAAGGTGTCAATGACTTCTTCTACTTTTCTGCTCTAACAGTTTATACTACAAATAATGATGACATGTGGTTGGTAGATAGTGGTTCATTAATACATATGAACAAATGTTGTGGAAATATTACTAGCATGGTGGAAAAAAAGTTGTTTCAAAGAGTAAAGCTTGGAGACAATAATAGCTATGCAGTCAAAGGAGTTGGAAAAGCATCCATAGAGCTGGGATTAGGTAACAATATACATAATGTTCTAAATGTACTAGGAGATAGAGTAGCTTTTTTTTATGGAAAAGTACATGGATGGTCTAAGGGTTCTAGTATAGATAAAGGTAGGTTTATTGGGATTCGTGATGGAAGATTATATAGACTAGTGAGTCAACTAGCTCAATCCCTAGTTCATGAAGAAATCAATCCAAATGAGCTATGGCTTAGAAGGTATGGACATCTTCACTATAGAGAATTACTTGAATTGAATCAAATAGTTTTAGGTGTACCTGAATTATAGATATAACATAAAGATGTTTGTAAAGGTTGTGCACTTGGAAATATATCAAGAAACCATTTCCAAGTAGTGAGAATAAATCTAAAGAAGTTTGGGATTTGATTCATTCTAATGTATATGGTCCAATGTTGGTGAGATTACTTGGAGGTTCATTGTACTATGTAACATTTATTGATGACTTCTCTTGCAAGACATGGATTTATCTCATGAAGACTAAGGATGAAGTCTCCACGAAGTTTCAGGAATTCAAAGCTGAAGTAGAGAACTTGACAGGTTAAAAGATCGATATTTTGAGATCTGACAATGGGGGAGAATAAACTTGGAAAGAGCTTTTATATTTCTGAAATAAAACTAGGATTAAGAGGGAGGTGGGTGTTCCCTATAATCCACAATAGAATGGTGTAACATAATTAAATAACAAGTCCATTGAAGGATATGTCAAGGCCATGATGCATGATCTTGATTTATCAGTATTATTATGGGGAGAGGCATGATTAACAACTGTGTATATTCAAAATAGAGGTCCTTGTTGAATTTTGGAAGGGATGACTCCTAAAGAAGTTTTCTCTAGAAGGAAGCTAAAGGCTGGACACATGAGAATCTTTGGTTGTCTTATCTATATCCATGTTCCAAAGGATAAGAGGAACAAGGTTAAACCTTCAAGGAAGAGAGTTATATTCGTTGGTTACAATGAATCACCAAAGGCCCATAGAATCTACATTCCAGAGCAATGAAGGATTGAAGTCAACTGTGATGTCACTTTCGATGAGAAAGTTGCATATTGGAAATCTAAGGAAATATCGATGGATTCCTTTGATGAAGTAAAGGAGGCTTCAAGAGAAGAGCATTCAAGTTCTATAAAAGGTATGCCTCATGAACTAGTGGAATTGGTTGTTCCATAGATTGGAAAAATACCAACATGGCTTAGATCTGCATTGGAAGTAGCAAAAATACATGCAACTCCTGATGGCACATCTAGAGAAATTAATAAACATAAAATGTTTTCCAGCTATGCAGCTCTCATGACTATTCTGATTGATGCAAAACCTTCCACATATTAAGAAGCAACTATCCAATAAGTGTAGAAGGAATCTATGGATGAAGAAATCAAAGGATCATAAAGAATGACATCTCAGAGATTGTGACAAGGTTGGAAGGGAAGTCCATGGTAACTAACAAATGGATATACAAGATCAAGAATGTTTCATATGGAAGTATTGAATAGTATAAGGCACAATTTGTGGCTAGAAGGTTCTCCTAGAAAGAGGGAGAAGATTATGATGAGACTTTTGCTCCAGTAGCTAGGTACACCTCCATTAGATCTGTCATCTCTCTTCCTACTTCGATGGGATCGAATTTATATCAGATGGATGTAAAGACTACATTTCTCAATGGTGTGATTGAGGAAGAGGTGTACATAGAGTAGCCTTAAGGTTTTGAAGTGCATGGGAAGGAGTCTCATGTTTGCAGGTTAAAGAAGGCCTTGTATGGAATAAATCAAGCTCCAAGAGCTTGATATGCTCATAGTGATAGTTATTTGACAAGATTGGGATTTATCAAGAGTGATACCAATCCAAACCTATATTTTAAGGTTGTAAAGAATGCACTTATGATCCTACTACTTAATGTTGATGATTTTTCTTACAAGTTTTGAGCCTCCTATTATTTAGTGCGAGAAGTAGTCGGATTCTAAATTTGATATGTAGAATATTGGGTTGATGCATTATTACTTGGGATTGGAAGTATGGCAAAAACCTGACAAAATTTTCCTTGGTCAAGGAAAGTATGTATTGAGATCCTCTAGAGTTTGGTATGATGGATTGTAAATCCATGGCTACTCCCATGGTGATGAATTTGAAGAATTTAAGAGGCTCCAAATCTAGTTTAGTAGATCCATTGATGTACCAAAGATTGATTGGCTCACTGATGTATTTGGTTAACACCAAGCCAAACATTTACTTTGATGTGAACATGTTGATTTTGTTCAAGGTTGAGCCGAGGCATGAACATTGGATTGCAACGAAGCACATTATGATACATTTACATGGTACTATGAACTATGGTTTGAGATATGTTACAAACAAGGATGTACAACTTCAGGAGTACATATATGTTGATTGGGGAGGAAGTGTTAATGATAGGAAGAGCACTTCAAGGGTATGCTTTAGCTTGGGCTCTACCATGATATCTTGGATGAGCAAGAATCAGAGGTATGTTACACTCAT
This sequence comes from Pinus tabuliformis, assembly GCA_031772625.1. NCBI lineage: Eukaryota > Viridiplantae > Streptophyta > Pinopsida > Pinales > Pinaceae > Pinus > Pinus tabuliformis. Next base: position 217,054,447 of record CM062820.1, on the reverse strand, counting down.
CACTGCTGAAGCATAATACATTGCAACGCATGAAGCATATATTGAAGTAGTGTGGTTGTTGTATATTCCAAGGATTGTCTTACCTTAACACCCTTTTTGCCTATACTTCTTCCTTTTTCCCTATACCTATCACCTAAATAATGCAATAGACACAAGGTTTTGTTAAAGGTAAGCATTTAAATGTCTTCTTCTTCATATTTGCCTATATACCTTATTGTTTTATTAAAGTATGTATTTGGCTACGGAATTGGCCTGTTTCTGCAGCTAATTCGGATTTCTATAGCCATCTCTTTTTTTAACAAGGTTCAGATGCTCCAGCTCAGCCAAGGAAGATATGGATGTATGAGGAATGATTCCCTCATGGATTTTGTCCTATTCTCTTGAACCAATCCTCCAAGAAGAGCACATGACAACATGGTCAACCTCAAATTCAACTGCGAGATTATTGCCGGGACAGAGACCGAGTTTTCTCGAAATCTTATCGATTTGCTTTTCCAAATAGCAAATCAATTATTTAGCGATATAGTTTGATTTAGTAGGATCAGAATAAATATATGTAGGCTTGAAACTCTCTTATTGTTATATAGAGAAGTATTATAAAGGCAATGGCCGCTCTGTGTTTTGGGTGCGCGCCGATACATGTAAACTTTAAGAACATCCTATTATGCTTGTTTGCGAGTAATAGACTTGGTTTATGTTTCCATACTACGTTGATTGGAGATTGTTGACTACTTCATGGAGGGACCCTATGACTAGTACAGGTCTTTAACCAATTGCACATAGATTTCCTTAATTACTTTATCGTAGATGCTCTGTTCTGTGTTTGAAATGCAATATAATGGAATTCATCATTGAATCGTTGTCTGCATAAGCAATTCCCTTTGCTTTATACCTAGCTTAATTCTGCTCTTTCATTCACAATTTATCTCGTACAGTTTAATCGTTTTCCTTTCTTTTTGCCTAGTGTATTCAACTATTTCATTTTCATAGCATAGTTGCTTTTCGGTTTATTAGACTTATGACTTGTTTGAATGAAGTTGAATAAGTAAAAGCATCACAATCATTTTCTTGACAACTAAATCCAAACACCATTCATTTACAATCTAATAGAATAGATCTCTTTAACACATAGTAATTTAGGCTTGGCTGCAGCATAAAATTCAGAGATAAAATCCAAAACAGTCTAACAAGAGTAAAAGCTTAGGATCATATTTAAACCATCCATAAATTGATTCACTAGAAACTAACTTCTAAGACAAAGTAGCTAACAACTTTAAGGCAAAACTCTTTAATACCATCTTCATGTTAAGTCTAAATTTAGACTTTAACAAGAGCATAGATATCTTAACAAAATCAATTAACTTCTAGCACATATAGTGCACTTGTGCTTCATCAGTGTACCTGCCCTAGTCGATAATTTATGTTGACAATTTAAGGACATTAAATTGGCTAAACATTTTAGAAATGGAGGAATTTACTTCTTGTACTTCAGAAATTTATTACTTGTGAGGGTCCTTTTGGATACATGTATTTCTACCATATTAGGATAATGATGCATTTTCTTGAGGAACACCATATGAATCTTCCTTATTTCCTCTTGCATAGTCTTAGGAAAATGTCCATGAATGTTCAAAATAAAATTAAATTCGTAGACAGTACCATGTATCATCATGGACTGGTAAAGATCTTGGTTGAATTCCACCTTCAAAGTGTAGGGGATGACTAGGAAAATTTCTTGGTAAGAAACCGTTTTGAAGAAAAAGCTCTTGAACAGCCTAGCAGTGGTAGAACCCTCATGGGAAAGAAGAGAACAGTGGAAAAAATAAAAGAACCCCAGTCTCAACAGGAGTTATCAGAAGATGAACTGCCTATAGTTGATATTTTGCATAAAATGAAAAGGTGAAATATTAGAAGGAAGAAAGCTAGCAAAAGAACATAATATTTACCACAAACCAAAACCTTTCCTTAGGAACAAAAGCCAAAAGCCAAAAGAAGGAAAGCACAGTGATTATAGACCCCATGACTAAGAAGGAGTACCAGGTTGAACACAATGCAACAAACAGTCTCAGGAACTATGGAATATATTAATCTCGAGGAGAATGAGCCAATTGAAAACCTTGAAGGTTCCTAGGAAGGATCACCAAAATTATCACCAAGAGTGTCATCACCACATTGCAGTTCACGTCTGAAAAGTCCAGTGCACAGTCCAGGTGTTCACCCTGTTCAACAAGAGATTTATGACTACATAGAGTCATTGGAAAGAAAGGAAGCAGCAACTAAAGAATCAATCCAAAGTCCTGGAGAAGGAAGCAATCAGTTCAATGAGCCACAAGAACCTTCAGCATCCAATGTTTTAAAGAAATAAATTTTTGAGTTGGAGACATTGAAAAGATATCTCAAAAATGAAAATCAGACATTGAAAGCACAAAATGGGATCCAAATTGCAAAAAGTGACAACCTTATCCTTCATTTGAGTTTGTGGTATAAAAAGAACAAAAAACTAAAGAAGAGAACAAGGCAATGCAGAGAGAAATTATCAACTTAAAATACAAAATCCTCATGAGAAAACCAAGGATGCCAGTGGTTGCTAGAAAGAAGAAAAAAGTGAATCCTGAAGGCGATAATCAGAAGGAACAAGAGAATGACAATGATGGATTGTATGAGGACATACAAAACCTCCAGCGTGGGGGAATGTAGAGTCCAAGGACTGTCTTACCTTGACACCCTTTTTGCCTATACTTCTTCCTTTTTCCTTATACCTATCACCTAAATAATGCAATAGACACAAGGTTTTGTTAAAGGTAAGCATTTAAATGTCTTCTTCTTCATATTTGTTTATATACCTTATTGTTTTATTAAAGTATGCATTTGGCTACGGAATTGGCATGTTTCTGCAGCTAATCCAGATTTCTGTAGCCATCTCTTTTGTTAACAGGGTTCAGATGCTCCAGCTCAGCCAAGGAAGATATGGATGGATGAGGAATGATTCCCTTGTGGATTCTATCCTATTCTTTCGAACCAATCCTCTAAGAAGAGCGCATGACAACACGGTCAACCTCAAAGTTAACTGCAAGATTATCGTCGGGACAGAGACCGATTTTTCTCGAAATCTTATCGATTTTCTTTTCCAAATAGAAAATCGATTATTTAGCGATATATTTTGATTTAGTAGGATCTGAATAAAGATATGTAGGCTTGAAACTCTCTTACTGTTATACAGAGAAGTATTATAAAGGCAATGGTCGCTTTGTGTTTTGGGTGCGCGTCGATACATGTAAACTTTAAGAACATCTTGTTATGCTTGTTTGCGAGTAATAGACTTGGTTTATGTTTCCATAGTGCATTGATTGGAGATTTTTGACTGCTTCGTGGAGGGTCCCTACGACCAGTACAGGTCTTTAACCAATTGCACATAGATTTCCTTAATTACTTTAGCATAGATGCTCTGTTCTGTGTTTGAAATGCAGTATAATGGAATTCATCATTGAATGATTGTCTGCATAAGAAATTACCTTTGCTTTATACCTAGCTTAATTCTGCTATTTCATTCACAATTTATCTCGTACAATTTAAATTTTTTCCTTGCTTTCTACCTAGTGTAGTCAACTGTTTCATTTTCATAGCATAGTTTCTTTTCGGTTTATTAGACTTAGGACCTATTTGGATGAAGTTGAATAAGTAAAAGAGTCACAATCATTTTCTTGACAATTAAATCCAAACACCATTCATTTACAATCTGATAGAATAGATCTCTTTAACACATAGTAATTTAGGCTTGGCTGCAGCATAAAATTCAGAGATAAAATCCAAAACAGTCTAATAAGAGTAAAATCTTAGGATCATATTTAAACCATACATAAATTGATTCAATAGAAACTAATTTCTAAGACAAAGTAGCTAACAACTTTAAGGCACAACTCTTTAATACCATCTTCATATTAACTTTAAATTTAGACTTTAACAAGAGCATAGATATCTTAACAAAATCAATTAACTTCAAGCACATATAGCTGACTTGTGCTTCATCAGTATATCTGCCCTGGTCGATAATTTATGTTGACAATTTAAGGACATGAAATTGGCTAAACAGTTGTGGAAGTTGTTTGCCGTATTGTTCAACCAAGGGTTTGAATCGACGATGATATATTGCGATAATCAATGTTGTGTGAAGCTTTCAGAAAATCCCATGTTTCGTGATAGGTCAAAGCATATTGAGATCAAGTACCACTACATATGTGACATGATGCAGAGGAGAGTGATCATGCTCAAGTACATCTCTACCGATGAGTAGCCAATTGATGTTCTGATGAAGTTGTTTCCCAGAGAAAAGTTTTTATACTTCATAGACAAGCTGGCACTTGTGGAGATTAACCCTCTTATTGAGAGGGAATGTTGATATGACATCAACATGTATGGAAATTCCCCCAAAAAGGAGAATGGTATGAGAGGGTTAGAGTACTCCTGAGGTAGGGTTGAGTAAGTTCCTCTTGGTGATGAGACCTAATCACTCCCTTGGTTAGGGTTGAGTGAGGTTGTTGGCATCAAGACCCGATCACTCCCTAGGAGAGGGTTGAGCGAGGTATTTTAGCATCAAGGTCCAATGTACCCCGTAGGAGGGGTGAGGAAGTGATCCTTGGGAGGTTTGATCGAGTACTCACTAGGGGGTTGAGTGAGTACTCACTAGGTGGGTTGAGTGAGTGCTTTCTAGTACTCCCAAGGAGAGTTGATTTTTGGATTTTAGGACTAGTCACTTTAAAGGAGTGAGGCCTGGTATGTTGATGATTAGCCATGGGTTTCGTACCACCCTAGATATGGCTACTAGCATATGTTGATGGTAGATGATGATAATCATGATGATGATGTTTTGATATAACCTTTTCTTAGAGAACAATGTCAACTTCAGAAAACCTATGACAGTAATTAGGAATACCTCTCTAGTTAAGAGGGTGTGTTGAATTTGTAATTATCTTCGCTCTTCATAATGTATATTTGTTCACTTAATGTACTTGTATTTATTATTTTACAACATATTTTAAATGCTAGAGTCAAAAGAAAATTTATTTTGAGTCATGTCCCATAGCGATTTTTTTAAGAAGAAAATTTGAATTGTAATTTTTGTTCCAAAAGTTGTTAAGTCGGCCTCCCTCCAAGTCAAGTCAGCCCAGCCAAAGGACACACCCATTCAACTAGATAGATCATTGTATTAATGAATTTGGACCTCCTCCCCTTCGGAAATTCACATCTCTCTCACAAGACATATTTTGGGAAGGAAAGTGAAGGAAAAGAAGGATGAATAGGACAAAGAAGAAGACAAATTGACTCTCTCTTTATCTCTTTTGCAACTTGCACATGTGGATAATATCTCTTATTTCTGGTTCGTAATTTTTCTAGCCATTTTGTTGTAGGGGGGCTGAAGTTCTGGGCAACTGCAAAGGCCAAATTTTTGGGGAAACTGGCAACTACATGAGGAATGAAGTTTCTGGGTCATATTAGGTAGAGAAAATTTATGGATCAAATTGGGAGGATTGAATTGGAGGGGAATATGAGGGTTGACCATATGTCTAGGTATGTCTCTTGTTGATCAGAATAATTTCTCTATTGAAAAGGTTGTTGGGTTTTTCCCCTTGGAGGGTTTTCCCAGGGTAAATCTTGTCTCTTCTTTGTGGATTGTGATCTCTATTGTTCTATTATAATTTATGGTTTAATTTATGAATTATAATTGTTGAATGATATATTAGAATAAATTAAAATAAAATCAATATCAAAAGTAATTATTAGTGTTTCATAAATTTTGTGCCAGTCTACATTGCACTTGAAAAATCAACAAAAGTGTATGGAAGGTTGAGAGATCAGGAGAAGAGTGAAACTAGGGATTAATATTTATTGACAGATTCATGGAAATATTTTAGGAGACAAATATGGTGGTGGTTTGAACAAATTTTTCAAATATGATGTATTTTTTACGGTCAACATCATTCTATATAGTGACCATTTTGTACAATACAAACATACGCAAGAATGTTTATTTAATATAATTTCCCCTTTGGGTGGTTTCTTGCATATAATTATTTATGTCCCTTGCTTCATGGCTGGCTACAATACCCATAAAACAACAAATACTTTGTTAGGTTTTTTTTTATTCTAGATTCTAAAATTCTTCTTAGAGATATACTACTTGGAAATTTCATTGATTGCACAAGAATTGATTTGTTAATAATTATCACTTTGTTTATATCCATAACACATATGAAATTGCTATATAGATTATAATGATACCATTCCAAACTTATATCAATTGAATGACCATTTAATAGATAAAAATATGAAACTATTAACATTATGTATCATTGTTCACATAGTAAACATCATGATTAAAACTTATCTAAATTAGTCAGTTTTGTTTGAGTCTTTATCAACCCTTCTAGAATCATGAAACTAAGCTACCATCACGTATTTGTCATGACTAAATTTCAAAATGATATTCATGCTCATGCAATCATTACATGTAGTAGTCTTTATCTCATGCTTTCTAGACCTTTCTATGTTCTGGAGTCCTGATCTTGGGTTTTGGTATTGCGCTTGTGGTTTGGTGCATATATTTCATATTTTATTTTATTTTATTTTAAATGTTTCTATGCTCTTCTAAGGTCAGATATGTCCTAGGTCACTATCATTTTATTAGACCCATATTGGGATAAGTCATGAGATTCCTCTTGGGAACATATCTCAAGGAAACCCAATTTGAATACCATGGTTCTCATATTTGAAATGGATGTCATACAAATTTAGCAAGCATATTGATCAAATTCTTTAACTATGTTGATAGTTATGAGGATTAAAATGTAAAGGATATGCATAATCCCAACATGTATTGGAAAATTTGATTGAAAATCTTATTACAACAAAAGGTATTAAGGTACACCAATATAGATAAATAATGGTATCCAAAATTTATGTTCATAACCATCATAGCTCCATGTTTTGATCAATTCCATATTTAGATACTAAATTTCAAGACATTGGTAAAATGTTCCACTGTATTGAAACAAATAGGTTATCTTTGCAATAGAAATGAATTAGTAGATGATGTTTTAAAACTCATATATTTGATGTACATTATATATTAATTAAATAGTATAAAAAAACATAGGAACATGACAATGAGTCTACAAATTTGTTCCTAGAAAATATATTGAATTTTTAGAAATGATTTAATTTTTCTTTAGTGCCTACTTTGTAGAGTACATACTGACTTACTGATAGTGTTGACATAGTCTAATAATTTGGTGAATAACCCTAGTTTTTTTTACACTTGTCGGTAAGGATCTTCTACATTTGTGCAAGGGAAAGGACAAGACTTTCTGTAGATGTTTTCTTTTTCTTTTTTTTGGTTCTAATATGTATATTATTTCAGGGTGCAGAAATGTGCAAGTGGGTTTAGGGCCTAGATTTCAAATTTAAATTGGCTCTAATACCACGTGTGAGGCCCCTTAAATGGGGCCTCAGAATATAATCAACACATTTCATTAAAAGACAAACTCAATAATTTCCTTTGCATATGTACCTTACATTTTTCTTTTGTCTACACAACATATATGCTTATTTTAGAAACATATGTCAAGCATATATTTTTTTCAACATCATATACAAATAAAAATTTACATAAATAAATTTAGAATCAACAATAACCTCGAGGCATTGAAGAATATGTCCTTATCTAGATTTTAAAAATTCCTTTCTTCCTCCACTCCTCAAATTGTTCGACTAAATTTGCCACCCAACCACTAGGAACAACTTAGCTAGATTCCTAGCCCCAGAAAACCTCCATAGGTTCCCTAGCCGTCTGTGTCCAAGTGTTAGAACTAGAACTCATGTGTGTATACCAAACTTCAAGTGCCCAATCACCTTGTTGAATTCCAACTGATTGTTACCAAATTCCAAAACAAGAAGAACTCCAACTCCCAAAATCTAAAACCTCCTCCATTTTGAAAAGACCCTAAAAATCACCCCTGCAATTGTCCACCCCCTCCTTCATTTATCCTTCTCCCCTCTCAAAATACCTCCCCCTACTTTAATGCTCCACTTACTTATCATCAAAATACCTAACATATATCTCTAAAATTCTTTAATGTTCTTCCTAAATTCATTATTGTAATGTACAGTGTCTTGGGTCCCCCCACCCCACCAAGAAAGACATCAATAAGAGTTCATATGAAAAATTCATGCCTCTCAGAAGTTGACCTATCAAAATTGATTTCCATAATTCAAGAAGATGCCACATCAACCCCCATTTCTCATGGAAAACGAGATAATCATATGGGGACTATGAAGAAGATTCTAGAAGGGTTGAGTCGTAACTCATGTTGAGGGTTGAATAGGTGAAATTTAACCCCTAGTTGGTTATCGGGTTATGTTAATGGGGTTCCATTCTATTTGAGTGCATTTTGTTCCATAGTAGAGCATGGTAGCTGAGAGTAGATAGCAAGAGAGAGAATAATGGAGGCGGTTTTTGTTCTGCAACATCCCATCAACCACATGTCTTAGGAAACTCCATAGAGAGTTCCTTCTCCTTTGTATTTGCATCATTTCCATTCCATACAAAAGAGACTTGAGAAGCCTCACCTTCCAGTTGGTTCTCTCGAAAGGGTTTCCCAAAGTATATCTTGTTGTTTATTGTGATTTTTAAGTGATTGTATTTACCTATTCTTTATTTTTTGCATATTATCTATCACACACATACAAATCAAGACAATTAATAATAAATCCATAATATAAAAGGAATTAACTCTTCATAGTATAGATTTTGGATTATTTTCACAAATATGTTTTGATGAATTGTCCAATGGAATTTCCATGGTAATTTACTGATCACTTTATCTCTTAAATACAATGTAATACCAATTTATAAAGCATATGGAGTGAATTCACTTGATGCATGTGGCGTAAGCATGGATGCACCAAATTTGATGGTTTTGGGTTGATTGTGAATAATTCTAATGGTTTTTGTACCCAGACTTTTAGAGGTCGTAACTTTGGATATGATAGCCCAAACCAAAAAAATGAGGGCTTAATAGAAATCCATCAAGATGTAAAATAGAATGAAGGGGACCACATATGCTAAAATTATTAGTGTAGCATGTATTTTGGGCATGAGTGACCTTTAATGTTACACTTTTAGTTTTAAAACTAATGAATTAAAGTTGGAGAAAGGGACATGCAATTCAACTTAATGAAGGTTATATTTACATATAAATATCTCTTTGTACATGATAATAAGGCAAACATGAATGATGACTTTTTTTAGATCTAGAAGTAATTAGGCATCATAAGGACAATTTTATGATACTAATTGTTGAGTTGGAATATTAAGTCACATTTTGAGGGACAAAGAGGTTAAATTTTTGAATCAATGTTGGAGTAACATGATTTGGTATTAGATGCATGCTTCTAACATAATAAAAGAAATGTGTGGGAAGAGACATGACACATGAACAAGTGGATAAGGAAGATTCTACAATTGTAACCACTATTATGTTGGCCTCTTGTTGGGTATTTGGATGTAGGTAATTATAGGTTGGATAGAGGAGGAGGTAGAAACCTCTTACAATGTTTCTTAGTTTCATGAATCCACAAAGAACTGGCTCCTTTTTGAACAAAAGTTTGATTTTCTAAAATTAACTCACTGGATTAGGGTGTGGTTTCAAAAAGGATTGGATATTCATTTGATGCTAGTGTGCCTTTAATATTTCCTCTTCATTTTATAATTGGATTTGGGTATTGAATGATGCAATTAGAAATTGTTAGTGAATATGTTTACCTTTATCAGTTATGTAAATTATTGTATATTCCATAATAGTTGTTAATTTTCCACTTTCCTATGCTATTACAATCACTTAGCCCAATATTTTCTTCAATTGGCAATCACTTTCAAATTAATTTAATCTTCCAGTAACAAATAACAATTGTATATAGAACAGTAAATGTAATGAACAATAGAAGATAATCATGAGCAATAACAAGAGACAAGATTTGGTCAAAGACCAGGGGAAAACCCCACAAGGGGGAAACCCTTTCAAATTCTTCTTCTTATTATATTTTCATAAAATGTTCAGCAAAGAGATACAATTATTTAATTCATCGGCCAAAGAGCAAAATTAAATTCTTTGACTATCCAAAATATCAACCAACCCATATCAAATAAATGAGCCTCAAAGTCAAATTTGGTCAACAAATCAAAGTCTGCAATTATGTCAAATTCAACTATAGTCAAAGATCCCTAACCATTCCTAAAGTCAACAGTCAAACTCCTCCAAAAGGGCTTTATCAATAGTCAAAATATTTGGCCCTCCAATCTAGTCAAACCTCAATCAAGACAATCCCAAACAACTCGATCAAAGGAGAGAGAAGATTTATGCGATCAAATTTCAGATTTCAGAGGTCAAAATCAATGGTTAACAGCAGTCAAAAGTGCCCAAAAAATATTGGCTTCTCCATAGAAAAACTCTTCCTCAAAAGATCAAAATTTTGTAATTAAAAGGAGGTCAAAACTCCAAGGCAAACATGGTTAATGGTCACCCAAACAAAAAGTCAACGCAAAATTTCCCTTGAACCTTCATATGTGTGAACTCAATAACCTTGCTTCAGATCTATACGAACCAATCACAAGAGAGAGAAGAAGATGTGAGTTGATGTGATGTCCAAAGGACGTTGCCTTGACTTGTATTTATGTGCTTATTTGGAGACCCAATTTGTCCTTTAGGTTGACCTGTAATTTTGTGCACATGTGGGTTTTCACAATAAAAATATGTTTTTCTTTAACCAAATTAAATTCTTCAAAGGGAAAAGAGGGTCTTCTACAGATGAGGAAGTTTGTCCAAAGGAGGGAGTTTTTCCCTGTGCCAGCAAATTAACATTCCCTCTCATTTAGGGAGAATTTTCCAACCGCATCATATGTCCCATCTCAAATGTCTTGTCATCATTAAGTCAAATGTATTTGCAACTCATTTATGCTCATCTCTTCTCATTTGTTGAACACTCTTGAATATAAAAGAAGAAGAATTTGACATCATAGGCGAGCTAAATCTCCCACCCTCTATCCAAGGACAATAGGCAGGATACAACTTACCATGGAAGGTAAGTGATTCGGGTGGCTCCAGAAATAGAAGTGGCCTTGAAATAACTCAAAAATAAAATTCATCGAATGGAAGTGAAACCATGACCAAATTGTAATGATCATAACCCTAATTCCAACGCTGTGAACGACACTCAAATTTGATTTTGTATGCTCAAGTTATAGCTGGTCAAAGTTCTAGTCAAATTGGGCCAAGTGGCAGTCACTAACGAGGCAACAATTTGGAAGGGATGGCACACAGAAAACGACAGTCAGAAAGGGTAGATTTTTTGCCTCTTTAATTTTCCTAATGACCCTTAAAACTGAATCTGAAATTTTAACTAATTATTCTAAAAAAATCAAAAATATATATTTTGGGGTGGTGGGCTACCACCCTCCAACGATTCCAACTATTACATTAAAAAAAATGGCAGGTGGTTGGTGGGTGGTAAAACCCCACCAAATCACATATGTTAACATATATATAATGGTGCAGCCAATACGCAACCGCCAATGGTCATCACTAATGGTGAAAACTAACACGCCATATATATATATATATAGATATAGATATATATATATATATAGACATATATATATATATATATATATATATATATATATATATATATATATATATATATCTAGATATGTATGTATGTATGTACATACATACATACATAGATATATAGATATGTATGTATGTATGTATGTACATACATACATACATAGATATATAGATATGTATGTATGTATGTACATACATACATACATACATATCTATATATCTATGTATGTATGTATGTACGTACATACATACATACATACATACATAGATATATAGATATCTATATATATATATATATATATATATATATATGTATGTATGTATGTATGGATATATATATATATATATATCCATACATACATACATACATATATATATATATATATATATATATATATATATATATAACGCATTACACCAAAAAATGGTTTTGTGAGGTTCGACCCCGAAACCTTCTCAACCACAGCACCTTGACATAGTACCACTGGCCAATGGGCCAATGGCCCATCCGTTGAAACCTCTCCCCATGAAGTATTACTTAAGCCCGAACTTCCCATTCGACTGAGGCGATGAAGAGTGGTGCAGGGTCTAACCAGCGAAACCCTGAGCAGCCAGGAGGGTAGAACCTTAAACGAGGAATCTGTGTTGATGCTGAGAAGATTCCCTTAGGGTACACAAGTGCGAGTGTCAGAACAAGACAAGTTTATAGTCATTTTCATACGATTTCTCACCAGGAATCCAACCATGCAACCTGTTCTCCAGTTGAGGTCTCCATTTTCATGCCATCACTAGAAGTGGAGGTATAAGGTGTCATTTATGTAAAGTTAAGTGTAATTAATTTCTTTGCTTCCATTTAATGAAAGAATGCCTCCCCACTTTGAGCAAGGCCCAAAGATGTAGACCACATTGGGTGAAATTTGTAATCAAATCATTTGTGTGCCTTTGATCTCATGGTTATTTTATGATTTACGCTTCTTTTTCATGTGTTTAAGTTACTTGGTTAACATTATCTTTTATATGCAATTATGTATGCCTGCTTGAAGTTAAAAGATTTGGATCAAGTTTAGTATTAGAGCAGGTCTTTTTGATGTGATTTGCATGAGTGAATGCTAACCAGGAACAAGCTCCAAATAGGAGAAGGAAAACTTAAATCCTTTGATCCCGAAGCAGAGTGTGCACCATGAAGATGGAACATGGCAGATGAGGAAGCTCGAATGGAGGAAGAGCGAAATTATCACAAGATCTTCTTCACCATGGCAGAGAAAGTTGACAAGATGTTTGCAGAATATGAGAAGACAATCAAGCCTGAGAAGAAAGAACTAGATGACCATGCATCGATAAATCATGAAGGTGGAAGAGGAGAGCCTCCTAAACTTCCCTATCCATCCTCTAGTGACAATTCTCTTCTTCTTCTTCTCATTACTCTAATAGGTATCATAGGAATACATCTAAGAAGCCATTTTTTAAGCTAGATGTAAAGTTTGATTTTCCCATATATAATGGAGAATGTAATGCAGAGAAACTAAACAATTAGATTAGACAAATAGAGGTTTATTGTTGGATTCAACATATCAAGGAAGATGAGGAAAATATCATATTAGCATCTCTTCGGCAGAGTGGCACTGCTCTCGTCTGGTGGGAGAGAAAGTTGCATAAAGGCAGCAAAAACTTAGGTAATCTCCTTTCTTCTTGGTCCAATTTTGTTTTTGCATTAAAAGATCAGTTTTATCATTTGGGTTATTGACAAAAGGCTTTAATGGAATAGCAATATTTGAGACAAGGAAAGGGTCAAAATGTACAAAGCTTCATAGAAGAGTTTAGAAAACAAGCATTGAATTTGGGAATTTCACTTGATTCACCTGAAACTGTAACAAAGTATATTGGGGCTTTACATAGTTACATCAGGCATTATTTGTTATTATTTGAGCCTACTACTATTGATGCGAACAGTTTGAAGGTCATTCACCTTGAAATCATGGACAAGAATGATAAAAAGAGTAACCAAAGAAATCATCTTTTAAACCTCATAATAAGAACTTCAAAGTAAAAGGACAAGAAGGCAGCTACAACCAAGGAGGAAGGAGAAAAGCCATCTTGCACACATTGCAAGAAGGAAGGCCATGATGATGAACATTGTTAGAAGTTGCATCTAGAGTTGAAAACAAAGGGATTTAGTGGAAAGAATAAGCAAAAGACTGTGGCAACCACACAGCAGGACCTTGGATCTAATTCCAGTGATGAGACATTGATCATAACATTGGGCACACAAGGTACTCTTTCTCTTCATGATAATGAAAATTATGAACTGCATGCAAGTACAAGTTCTTCATATGATTCTCTTGTTAATGAATAAAAGAGGATTGAATTGGTCCACATTAGAGTCGTAATGAAACATACTAAAGTGGAAACCTTGTTTGATCTGAGCTCACAAGCAAATTTGATTTCAGAATCCTTGGTTAAAGTTAGGATTAGAGACCAAGCTTCATCTGAAACTTTACCCTCTTGGTTGGGTGTGTGATGAATCCAAATTACATGTAGCCAAGCAGTGTAGAGCTAGATTTTTTTTTGCATCCAAACTGGTAGATGAGGTTGATCTTGATGTTGTACCCTTAGATATCTATGGTATTGTATTGGGGAGTCCATATTTGTGTGATAGGAAAGTAGTTTTCTTTCGCCATGAAAACAAGTATCATCTCATGAAATATGAGGTGGAATACATTGTTAGAGCTCATCACACCAAAAGCAGTGCCAGTCTTGTAAGTGCAGGTCAAATGAAGAGATTGATTAATTCCATCAAAGGATGCATGTTCATGGTTGTGAGAGAAAAATATGTCGAGACATCTAAAGCTTTCCAAGGTTGTGATCCCACTCATAAAATGGAATTTTTTGAAATTGTTTCTAACTATGATGTGCTTTTTCAGGAACCCAGTGGGGATAAAGAAGTAGGTACAGGAATTTGTGAACCAAGGGGTCATAAGGCCAAGTTCTTCTCCTTTTGGAGGACCCATTGTGTTGGTGCCAAAGAAGGATGGCACGTGGAGGATGTGTGTAGACTATAGGGAACTCAACAAAATAACGATGAAGAATCGATACACTCTCCCTCACATTGATGATTTGTTAGATCAATTGAAAAATGTTGTCTATTTCACAAAACTGGACTTGGGAAGTGGGACATATGGAAGACTGCATTCAAGACGAAACAATGGTTGTTTGAATGGTTCGTGATGCCATTCAGACTATGCAATGCTCCTACCACATTCATGAGGGTGATGAAAGATATTTTCAGGCCTTTTATTGATGATTTTGTACTTGTGTATCTTGATGACATTCTTTTTTTTAGTAGGACATGGGATGATCATGTGAATCATGTTTAAAAGGTGCTTGATGTTTTGCAAAAAGAAAAATTGTATGTCAAATGTCTAGGAGGGAATTTGATAAGACCTTTTTGGTTTATTTGGGTCACATTGTCAGTGGTGGACAATTGAAAATAACTCCTTCTAAAATTGATGTGATTGTAAAGTGGCCTAAATGCACCAATGTTACAGGGTTTGTATCTTTTTGGGTGTAGTACAATACTAGAGAAGGTTCATGCCAACTTCTTCATCATTTCATCCCCCTTACATGCATTGACAAGTGTGAAGAAAACCTTTAAGTGGGGAGGAAAGCAACAAAAATCCTTTGATACACTAAAAGAGAAGATCAGTATTGCACCAGTTTTGGCCTTACCTGACCTCCAACAGCCTTTTGAGATCGAGACAGATGCCAGTGGATATGCCATGGGAGCAATATTGATGCAGTAGAGGAAACTTGTATGTTACCATTCGGAGACATTCTCCCAAGTTGTTGTGAACTATCCCACATATGAAAAGGAGTTATATGCCTTGGTTCAAAGTGTGAAGAAGTGGAAGCACTATTTGATTGGAAAGGAGACCATCATTCACACAGATCACCAGCCCTTGCAGTACCTCCAGTCACAAACCAAGCTTCAACAAGCACGTCATTTTAGGTGGATGGGATTCCTCTAGCAGTTTCATTTGGTAATAAAATATAAGAAGGGAACCAACGACAAAGTGGCAGATATGCTTTCTCTCCCCCCTATTTCTGCATCTATAGTTTTGAAAAATGCCTCTTTATCTTTTGAAAGTTATGTTGAACAATATGTTGATGATGAATATTTTAAGGAGATTTATGCAAAGCTAACTCGTGGATCGCAGGTGGACAATTACCATTTGCAGGGAAAGTTGTTATACCACATTGGAAAGCTTTGTATCCCCACCAATGAAATAATACATGTAATCATAGAGGCACATACCTCTCCTATGTCAGGTCATTTTGGTGTAGAGAAAACTTTGTGTCATATTTTGAGGTTGTGTTATTGGCCTCACATGAAAATTTTTGTGACTCAATATGTAAAGGGATGTGTGTTGTGTTTAGTTAGCAGCCCACTAATAGAAAATTAGGGCTCTACACACCACTCCCTATTTTGAGTCATCCAAGGGAAAGTGTGTCAATGTATTTTGTAGGCGATTTCCTTTGTCTAGGATAGGTCATGACTATTTGTATGTCATTGTGAATCGATTTAGAAAAATGTGTGTATTAATGCCTTGTAAAAATAGGACACTGTAGAGTAGACTACTCATCTCTTCTTCCAATTTGTATGGGTCCACTTTGGTTTGCCCACATCCATTGTGTCTTCCTTGGAGTTTTTTGGATGAGTTTGTAGAGAATGATGGACACCAAGTTGAATAGGAGCACGGAATTTCATCCACAAACCGATGGACAAACAGTGGTAATCAATCGCATGGTGATACACTTACTCGAGGCTACTATGGCAAGCATCCCAAGTTGTGGGATGAGTGGCTTCCCTATGTACCAAATGCATATAACCAAGAAGTGCATTTATCCACTCAGAGATCAACGTTTGAGAAATGCTTTGGATATTTACGAAAGGATCCCTTAGACATGGTATTTGGGAGAGGTGAAGATTCCAGTTGGCAAGATGAAGATTCCAGTTGGAGAAAAGTCAAGGTCAATACAAATCTTGACATGATAAGCACCGATTCGATCACCAATTCCAGGTTGAAGACAAAGTGTAGCTCCACATCAACAAGGATAGGATGAAAGGGAAAGGAAAGAAGTTGACACCAATCCGATATGGCCCATTCACCATATTAGAGAAGATTGGAAACAATGTTTTTTGTCTCGATTTTCCAGCATGCATGCAGATGTACTCAATGGTAAACATTGAAAATTTTAAGCTTTATGAGCCTCCATTGATCATGGACACCAAAGAGGTTGGACAGGTTCCTACAGTGGATGAATTTTCACTAGAATACTTGGACAAGCTACTGGAGGACATCATTCTTGACAGAAAGACAAGGACTTCATGACAAGGAGACATGGAGTACCTTTGTATTGGTTTCAAAGGAATGCATCCAAGTAAGGCCCGGTGGATTGAAAAGGATAAAGTGAGGGAGAAATACACTCACTTTCCAATTGACTGATAAATATTTTGGCAATCCAAAATCTCATTAGTATGGAGGAATGATTTGGGTGGCTCTAGAAATAGAAGTGGCCTTGAAATATCTCAAAAATAAAAGTCATCGAATGGAAGCGAAACTAGGACCAAATCATAGTTCTCGTCGCCCTAATTCTAATAGTGTGAACGAAACTCAAATCTGAGTTCATATGCTCAAGTTATAGCTGGTAAAAGTTATGGTCAAACTAGACCAAGTGGCAGTCACTAACGAGGCAACATGGAAAATGACAGTCGGAAAGGGAGAATTTGTCGCCTCTTTAATTTGCCTAATGAACCTTAAAAATTGTATCTGGAATTTTAACAAATTATTCTAAAAAAATCAAAAAATATATTTTGGTGTGGCAGGCTACCACCCCTGCCACCCCCTAACAGTTCCAACTATTACATTTTAAAGAAATGGCAAGTGGTTGACTGATGGTCAAACACTGCCAACTCACATATGTTAACATATATATAACGTCATGGTCAATATGCAACTGCCAACGGTCATCAGCAATGGAAGAAACTAACACACCATATATATATAACTTGCTACACCAAATATGGTTTTGTGGGTTTCAATCTGGGAACCTCCTGAACTGTAGAGCCTAATACCGCCGACCAATGGGCCAACAGCCTGTCCATTGAAACCTCCACCCATGAAGTATTACTTAAGCCCAAACTTACCACTTGACCAGGGTGGCGGAGAGCGGAGTAGGGTCCAACCAGCGAAACCTTGAGTGGCTAGGAGAGAAGAATCTTGAATGAGGAATCTTTGTTGATGCTGAGAAGATTCCCTTTGGGTCTAAAAGTGCCAGTGTCAGAACAGGACAAGTTTATAGTCATTTTCACATGATTTCTCACCAGGAATCCAACTGTGTAGCTTGTTTCTCCAGCCGAGGTCTCCATTTTTAGGCCATCACTAGAAGTGGAGGTATAAGGTGTCATTTATGTAAAGTTGATTGTAATTCATTTCTTTGCTGCCATTTAATGAAAGAAGGCATCCCCACTTTGAGCAGGTCCAAGAGACATAGCGCACATTGGGTGAACTCTTTAATTAAATCATTTGTGTTCCTTTGATCTAATGGTTGTTTTATGATTTCTGCTTCTTCTTCATGTGTTTAAGTTACTTGGCTAACATGCTCTTTTATATGCAATTTTTTATGCATCCTTGAAGTTAAAATATCTAGATCATTAAGGATCACAACTATCTTATCGTCAGGACAATATGAAGAATATTACTTACCATGATGTAAGGATCACAACTATCCTATTGTATGTTGATATTCTAAACTTGACCCTCAAGAGTCAGTGGTAGAACATCTACATCCTCTCACTTGGGCAGAATACTACTTACCATGAGGTAAGGATCACAACTATCCCAAGTATGCTCACCTATTGGCTGGATGGGAAGAAACAATATGTTGATGGTGTTAGACCCACCAACATTCAAGGGGTCTCCTCGATATGTGGTCCCATTTAGACCTCACACTGTTTGGGATAGGAGCCCCATCCAATATGGCTCGGATGTCGGTTGTCTTAAATATATGCCTTGGCTATAACTATCAGCAAGAGAGAGGAGTGAAAATGTGCCTTTGAAAAGCAAGGGGGTGTTCCTGGTGAGTTTTCGATCATATGTGTGTCAAAGTTCTTTTACTGCGGAGGGGAGGAGAAGTGAGCCTCTAAGAGAGAGGTAACAGTACCACCCTAGTAGAGACACACATAAACAAGAAAAATTCGTAAAACATTAAGCGGAATAGTCCACAGAGATGTGACATTCATTGCAACCAATGTAACAAGGAAGATATGTATAATATCCAGTGGAATAGTCCATGAGGATGCTACAACGATAATAAAAATTACAATACATTCTCTATATGATAAGTACCAAAATAACCGAAATAGTTCAACTACTTTAGCACAGATGATAGCAAACATAAATTACAAACATTTACAGGATAGTCTTGCAAATATCCATAATACATTCATGAATAATGTGTTGGCCATAAGGCTTCTTATATTAAGTAAAATTTCCAAGACACATGTATACAATGAACACCACTAGCT
Organism: Pinus tabuliformis; assembly: GCA_031772625.1. Lineage (NCBI taxonomy): Eukaryota > Viridiplantae > Streptophyta > Pinopsida > Pinales > Pinaceae > Pinus > Pinus tabuliformis. The sequence goes on along the minus strand of CM062820.1, from coordinate 217,035,184 downwards.
CCAATAGTGGAGCATTGGAGCCACTCCTTGCTCCTTAAAAGTACTAGTTTTTCTCTCTAATGTTGTGCGGGCAGAGCCAAGGTGAAAAGTGCCTTGCTCTTACAATGAGGGTCTATATATAATAATGAGGAGGTGATGCTTCACCTTCCTTGTTTCCTTGTGACTCTTTATCTACCCTCATGATTGTTTTATTTCATATGACTTTTCAACTTTACATGACTCTTCATATTCCATACATGTCCTTTGGACTTTCACTTTACAATACATTTTCAAAACATGAATTACATAATCCACCATAATGGTGTGGCATGTGACAACTCATGACATGACATGACATGACACTGCTGACATGGATTTCTTGATGGTGTGGTAATGTAAAGACACTATTGTTTTTATGTGTTGAGTGTCTTCTTGAGAATTCTTTTCTTTCCACCTCTACATAGCTTGGTGATAAGGAATCTTAAATGATCTCAAGTCTTGAGTTGTGATCACAAACTGAAGTCCCTTTACTTTATTTCGGTTGATCAGCTTGCATACTTAACTACAAATATGTCTTTTAGCATGTTTCCCTTCTCCATCTCCTTCTTCATCATCTTTCCATGTCATGATAAGGTACCAGCATCTACAATTCACTCATGACAAGACGACATCAGTCCAAAAAACACCTAGTCTGAGATAATGCATATTGATCCACTGGCTGAGTTGGAACTAGGTAACAAGCTAGGAGAGGGGCACAGTGAATGCGTAGTTGCAAGAAGTCATGGGTGAACCTTGAGCCTTGAGACTGCACAATGTGCAGTCTAGGCTGGACTAAGGAAGAAAATTGTGCAATTCTGGAGGTCATTGTGAGAGACTGAGGGGTTGGGCACTAGATGAGCACATTGCATAGTTCTAGGAGATAGAGGAGGCTAGGCCATTACATAATTTCATATCTGAGGGGATCAATGGATTAGCTTGAGGCTAGAGATTGCACAATGCGCAGTTGAGGCAATGATGGGAAGATGGATTGTACAATTCTAGGAGCCAAGGTCGGGGATTGAGCACTGGAAATATGCAATGTAGCAGTCCTGGAAGGCAAGAACTATGCATTGCATAGTTTCAAGAGGAAATGTCACAACTAGATGACTAAGACTATGCAATGCACAGTTCAGGGAGGTCGAGTGAAGCTAGGTTGCATGGTCAAGAATCATTTCAGAAATTGGCTAAGTGTGGGATTGGTGAGGCTGATGTAAATAGTGATAACACTTCGACTATGATCACACACTTAGAATACTTGACAACACAATGATATATATCATCTAGGACACATGAACAATGCATTTCCCTTACTGCGACAACTTTACGACAACTTATGACAAGTGTGACACTAAAGACACACTTTGCGACGACCATGACAACATTTGTGCGAAAGTTCTTGAAACTTTGGAAATGAGTGTGAATTATGTTTACATGGTTAGAAAAACTCATTTACACAAAGATGACCTCTTGAAACCATCAAAACATGCTTATACACATTGTGCGACAACTAACATGCGAAAATATGACATTTTTCGTATCTTGCAAAAGAGACCGAAACACCTCAAGAAAACACATGGAATGAGTTTCAATGTGCGCGATGACAATGTACAAGACCAAGGAATGCTCCAAAATTTAGCATAGGCCAAAATTTTGGAGGGTGTTCTTGCATCGACAACACTTGGCGACACACTGGTAGAATTCCAGCTACTCTACGTTGGTTAACTCTTCTGTGTAGGTTCTTGGTTCTTCAGGGAGTATTGATTCATTATGTAGATTACTTTGGTCTCCCCACTTACCCTGTGAATAAACATGGTCCCCTTTATACCTTCTCATTTGAACACAACATAAGAGTTAGTCATATTGCAATGTTTCAATTTGGGAAGGGTAGTGAAGTTCGCGAGCTTAAGATTTTCAGAGTATGGTTTTTCATATCTGGTACAATACCCCGATGGAGTCACTACATGAATACAAACATTGCTTTGCTGCCAGTAGGCCTAGACAGTACCCTGATGGAGTCACTACAAGAACACAAACATTACTTTGTTTCCAGCGAGCCTGGACAGTACCCCGGTGGAGTTGCTTGCTTCACCTCTTTGCGTATGAAGCCTTTCTCTTCTTTCACCTTTATTTATTTATTTTATAGGACTGTGCATTGGCACTTATTCATTTTATGGGCGAAAGAGGGATCTTGACTTATTGAGAGAAAGAGAGGTTGTTCCTTCAGAGAAGCATATAGAGACCTCTGATTTGTGTTTTCTTGTTTATATTTTTCCCCTTCTCCTCTTCTACTAATTAGATAAGCATGAAGACACTGGAACATTAAAAAAAAAATTAATATAGTCATAAGGCTTCCCGAATAGACACAAGTTAATGGTTTAACCAAAATTCTCCCTACGAACGGATTGTATTTTCCCTTAGAACTTCATCAACCAAAATATATAACTAGCACAAGGAAGATGGACCGAAGATTATCCAAATGTTGAATTGTAACAAGACTCTTTTAAATTCATACACACACTAAGAAGTCGAAAAACACATTCACGCACAACACTTATTTACATGACGAAAACAAAACATTAAAAAAATTAAATAAATAAATAAATATGTACATAACATAGGGCTAAGCCCCATATCATCATTGAAAATAATGTTTTAAGTCTTGGCCATTAATGGGGAGAGTGTTAATCTTCTCATCTAGTGATTGTAGGCGATATGTGTGTTGGCCAAGCTTTTCATGAATACTGAACGATCCAATCCACAGGGATTGAAACTTGGTGTGGTTTCCTTTTTCCTCGTGGGCTTTGTTCCACTTCAAGACTAAGTCACCCACACTGAAGTTACTTTTGCCTGTAGACTTCTTGTCGAACCACCTCTTGATACAATTCTGGTGAAGTGAAAAAATTTCTTTTTCTTTCAGCGTTTCTTCCTGTAGCTTGTGAAGAGTTTCCATCCTACACTGAACTAATAAACATGGCTTGCCTTTGACTTCTTGTGAAAGTTTGAGAGTAGGAAAGTAGATGTTAGGAGGAAGGATGGCTTCTTTTCCATACACTAGGAAGTAAGGGAGGTGTTCAGAGAGGGCTTTGGTGTGACTCGGTCATCCCATAAGGAATTTACCAAAGCGGAGTGTCATTTCCTTTGTTCAAAGAAGATGGTATTCTTGACGATACAGATAAGGTTTTTGTTTTTTGACTCAGCAAGACCATTCCCCTGTGGATAATAATTAGCTGAATTTTTCAATACAATTCTGTTTTATAATACAAAATTATATAATTTTAACTATGAAAAATATGTCGCATTATCGAAAACAAGTGAAGTCGAAATGTCGAACTTGGAAATGATGTTTTGCTTAAGGAAGTTGATGACTTCCTAACCATTCACCTATTTAAGCGGAACTACTTCTATCCACAGTGTGAAGTAGTCTGTAGCAGTGAGAATGTAGCATTGTTGCTTTGACGAATGCGAAAACATTTCTCCAATGGCATCTAAGAGCCACTATTGAAATGGTTCTTCCACTGTGATAGGCTACAACGGGGCGGTTGAATTCTTGTTTCGATCGGCACACCTTTGACAAATCAGACACTTGTGGGCATAAGCATGAGCATATTTGAATAATGTAGGAAAATAAAAACCAACTGGCATAACTTTATGTGCAGTGGTGTTACCCGCGAAGTGTCCCCTGGCTGGTCTGTCGTGGAGATCACGCAATACCTTCTCTGAATTGTGCGCTTCTATGCACCTGAGTAATACTCCATTATGATGCTTTTTGAAAATCACCCCATGCACCAACTGATAAGATAACAATTTAAGTATGAGTTCCCTCTTCTACCATGTGGACAAATGGGAGGGCACGATGTCTTGCTCAAGGTATTAGCACACATATGTGTACCAATAGTTCTCAATGATAATGGGAGGAGCTCACTCAACATTGTACATTTCGATCTCACGCTCCCATTCGAAAGGATCTTCTTATTTTGCATCCATTGCTTTTGATGTTAGCCGACATAGACCATGGCCCTTAATTCTATGAACTAGTTTGAACTCTAAGTCATATTCCTATAAACTAGTCATCCAATTCACTCTTCTCTGGTCAAGCACTCAGTATTTAGCTCAAAAATAAAATTTCTTAAAATGGCTTGAAACCTAAATGACCACGTCTATTTTGGAAAAAAGACCCTAATGCAACACGTTTCACTGAAAATCGAGTTCGTATGAAGAAGTTATTAAGTTCTGTTCACTTTTCTAAACAGGCGAAATTTGCAAAAAAAATGCCCAATCACTGCACAATTATCATTCTGTACTACTGACGTGGAAAGTGACTAGGTAGGGTCAACTTGGTCAAAATTTAATCATATCTTTCCAAGTGTCATAGTGTGATTGGTTACAGTTGGTGATGTGGCGAGTGCATTGGTACAGTTCTATTGGTTAGTTTTGGACCAATGAAAGAATGCCACGTGGCAAGCCTGGAGGCCGCCACATGGAACCTCCCAATGGCCTAGGCAGCCTTCGGCATAGTTCAATAAAATTATATGGAGGTGCAGGGGTTCGACCCCACAACCTCCGCACAAAGTCCACAGCACATACCAACTTCACTACGTTTATGACTTAATCGTTATAACGCACAAAATGTATTTAAAGTTTATTGTGTTGAGGGTTGGAGGTTAGGGGAGGGCCATCCCTCCCCATGTGAACAAACCCATGGTTACATCAAACGGTTATGGAAAACGGTCCACAAACCACACCGCAAACGGTTAGTGCTAAGCCATGTGAACTTGTGTAAAGGTTTGTGGTTATGGTTATGTTAACCTCCAATGGCTCCAAAACTCCAACGGTCTCCGCACCATGTGAATGCATATCATGTTTTGTGGTTATGGTTAGTTAACCCGGCATCCAACGGATAATGCAACGGTAAACCATGACATGTGACTCCGCTTAACCCACTAATGGTTACGGTTATCCTGATCTGCGTGATTAGAGTTAATCCTCGAGTTAAACACAAGTTAAACTTTAATTATACTTAAGTTTAAATCGGTAGACTTTTAGCAGACTCCACCATTTTTGGAGCCAACCCCAAATTTAGCGGCCCTAACTGGAGTTATTCCAATTTTGGAGAAGCTTTTCTAGGAAAATACTGTTTGAGCCATAACTGGAGCAATTTTTGACCAAATTGAGCTCAGGAAAAAATGTTCCTAGCTAATTTCGACATTATGAAGACATTGGTGCAGGTATAAGGAGCAATAGAGCTTTGTAAACAACATTTTTTCCATATTGAGCTAATACAAAGGCCCAAGCCATGGAAGTTGAACCAAGGAGATGTAGCCCAGGAGGGGTGAACTCCTTCATCAAAACAATGTGTTAAATGATCTTGTTGATGGTTTGCTGTAATTTGAATGTCTGTCGTTCAATACTTGTTTTTTAAGCTATTTTGTTCATGTCTGTCACATTAAACTTGATGAAATTTACCAGTTTCAATCAACAAACAACCTATGGAAATCTATGCACAAGAATCAATGAACAAGCATTTGTTTATAAATTTGTAATTGAAATTAGTGCAGCAAAACTAACATTCAAAAACAGATCAAGTTGGTATCACAGAAAAGGTTGAATTGCTTGACTACTTAATTTTTGTGTAAATTAGGGTTTTAATGGTTGCAAAATTGTGATGCTTACAAGGTTAAAACTCCAAAGAGGAGAAGGGAAACTATTGGTTGCAACTCCTGAAGTTATGACCAGAAGAAGGAGAGCCACAAGGGCACAATATCCAACACCCAAAGTTCCAATTCCAACTACACTTGAAACTCCTCAAGTTTTTCCTTCAACTCAGATTGAAGAGGTACAATGATCTGATAATCACCCTAAGAGTGACCTCAGTTGAAGGTTTATTAAACAGAAAGGTATTATAGACCCATGTGCTGGTGTGTGTGTTCTGTGTTATTGAAACAACGGATCGATCAGATTGCCAATACACAGAAAATAAAGGGAAAGACGGCAGAGAAATACAGTAAGCAACACAAAGACACAAACAGTTTTTAATAAGGAGTTCACCCTATTCTCAGGGCTATGTCTCCGGTCCAACTTCAGTGGTGACCTTGTTTTATTGTGTCTTTCAGCAGAGAGATTACAATACAGGGACTCAATATGAGTTCTCCTGAAGTAGATTTTGCTTGGCAGGGTGTTTCTTGGATTCCCCAAGCCACTCGGAGTTCACAGACTCTTGTTCTTCCTACCAGCTCTGTGACCCTTCGTCTACAGTGGAAAGAGCCAACTATGATGCTCAATCCGGATAGATTCCTCTATGGGAAGGCTTGATTCTTCAAGCTCTCTAGTGCTCGATGTTGCCTGTGGTCAGCTCGGCCCTCTGTCTCCTCTACTTGGCTTTACTGCTCTCTGTGCTCAGTCCTCCTCTCAGGGTTCACTGTTCATTGTCTCTCTTGGTCGCTTGGACTCTTCGCTCTCTCTGAATCTCTATTCAATTGTCTCTGTTCATGGCTTTAGCCATTCGACCTCCATGCCTGTTCGGTTCCTCTCCCGCCTGCGTCGATTCGCCTACCACCTGCGTGCTTGGAGTTCCCTGTTCAGCGTCAGCATGAATGCTTAGGAAGTAGCCACGTGTCTCCATCGAAACAGCGCCAGCCTGTTCGTCGATTCGTTTCTTCGGTTATGTCGTGGATACGTTCTTTCTCCATCGTGGCAGTCAATGGATTCCAAATCCCCTTAAATCGCGATGTAATTCCCTGTCGATTCCGCTTCTGTCTATCGAGCGCAATCTCAGCCGTTCGATTTGGGCTCCTCGAGATCCAACGTCATACGCACGTCGAGTGTGGTTGACTTGCTTGACCGATAACGCGCGATCACGACAGTTTTTCTCTCACCTCCGCTGCCATGCATCGATCGCTGAGTGGGATCGCTCCGCTCTCCTCCAAAACCTCTTACCGCCCAAGGGTGCCCCGATCAAACTGCCGGTTTCTAGGTCGTGGGTCCCACCTTCGTACATTGGTGCTTTTCCTTTCTCCACCCATGGTTCTCCGGCTCCCAACGCGACCAAGGGCTTAAGGCTCCTCCATTTCGGTCCTGTTTGCCTAGCGATGCGCGATTAGTGCTAGGCGCTAATCGCTAATCGCACATCAAAAATCAGCTCCTTTTCCCGTTTCGGGGCTCCCAGGGGCTACATCGACCTCCTACACAGTCTCCATGGGCCTCGATCAACACACTTTGACCGAGGTCCTCGTCGTTCCACGCCAGCTGCCATGGCCACTGGTTCAGGGTGTTTTCGATTGCTGTTTTGGATTCTTCAAGGATTTGTTTCATCCCGATACAGTCAAGGTTCTTTGACAGTCGTTTATGGATCCGATTCAGATCACAGCCTCCCTACTGAAAAGATTTTGGACCACCAAAAGTTGGTTTTCTTCAAGCATCGACTAAGTGAGGAAACTGTTGTCTCACTTGTCCAATCTCAATCCACTTCGCACTGCTCGGCTTCGAACCTTTAAGCCCAATCCTGAGGTATTCCACCTGTCCACTGCGCGTCATCCTTACCTTCCTGTCCAGCACTGTATCTTCCTACAACTCATTAAGATATTCAGGTAGCAGGTCATCAACATAAGGCAATTGACTCTGCTCTTCAGGGTCCTCAATCATTGAAGGTTCAAACAACCTCAAGCAATTTGCGTTCACGATTGAGTAGATGTGCATGTAAGCTGGCAGATCAAGGTGAAAAGCATTTTCACCAATCTTCTCAAGTATCCTGAAGGGTCCATACCTGATAGGTTTTAGCTTCTTGCCTTCACCTTGCATCCTGTCCTTGCTGATATACAACCAGACTTGGTCTCCAACTTGAAAACTATGCTCCATCCGATGCTTATCATGCCTAGCCTTGTACTTGGCCTGGCTCTTTTCTAGCTGTTCCTGTACTGCCTGGTGGATCTCCTGGATCTGTTCAATGAACCTAGTTGCCCTGTCCACATCACTGTGTCCATCAACCATGGTATCTTTACCAAAGACAAAATCCAAGGGAGACCTTGGTATGAAACCAAAGCAGGTCTCGAAAGGAGATCTTTGGGTAGAAGAGTGTTTGGCTCTATTGTAAGCATGCTGCACATAACACAAGTGTTCATCCCAAAGCTTAGGGTGTTTGCTGCAATATCCTCTCAATAACTAGATCACTGACCTGTTAACTACTTCTGTTTGGCCATCTGTTTGTGGATGAAAAGCTGTGCTTTTCTTTAATTTGGTGTCCATTAGTTCCCACAGACTGGACCAAAACTTTCCCACAAATCGGGTGTCTCGATCAGATATAATAGAAGTGGGTAATCCAAAATGAACCTTTACATGTTCAAAGAATAATTTTGCAGTTTGTTCAGCTGTAATCTGTTTAATACAGGGTATCAAAATACACATTTTGCTGAACCTATCCACAACAATATATAGATAATCATGACCTTTCCTAGATTTAGGCAGTCCTCCAACAAAATCCATGGAAATGCTTTCCCAAGGGTGAGAAGGAACTGGCAATGGAGTGTACAAGCCTAGTTTTATGTTGTTGGGCTTGCTTTTAGCACACATAGCACACCCCTTTACATATCTAGAAACTGTCTCACTCATTCTTGGCCAATAGCAGAACCTTTGCAGCTGTGCAACTGTTTTACTTACCCCAAAGTGACCTGATATCAGAGAAGTGTGTGCTTCCCTAATTATCTTTGCTCTCTCAGTTTGTGGAATGCAGAGTTTCCCACAATGATATAAGAGTTGGTCCTTCACATGATAGTCCAATTCTTCTACTCTTTTGCCTTGACTCAAAGTTGCATATACATCTTTAAAGTCCATGTCCTGAGCATACTGTTCTATGTAGCTTTCATGCAGCACAGAATTATGCTTAAGTATGGTAGATGCATTTATAATGGGTCTAGATAACATGTCTGCAACCTTGTTATGTATGCCCTTTTTATATCTGATGACTAAATGAAATTGTTGTAGAAAACCCATCCATCTATAATGTCTTGATTGTTGCAACTTAGTTTGGGAGTGTAGATATTAAAGTGGCTGATGATCAGTATGTATTACTGTTTCTTTGCCCATTAAGTAATGTTTCCACTTTTTCACACTCTGAACTAATGCATACAATTCTTTATCATAGGTAGGATAGTTAACTACTGCAGGATTAAAAGTCTCAGAATGATAACATATGGGTTTACGTGCTGTGTCAACACTACTCCCATGGCATAGTCACTGGCATCAATTTGGATCTCAAATGGTCTTTCTAGATCTGGTAGTGCTAGTACAGGTGCTATACTAATTTTTTCTTTCAAGGTGTCGAAGGCTTTCTGATGTTTGCCTCCCCACTGAAACACCTTGTTCAATCTTGTCAAAGCATGTAAGGGAGCTGCAATTGAGGAAAAATTTGAAATGAACTTCCTCCAATACTGTGCTACTCCTAAGAAGCTTCTCACTTCTGTAGCAGACTTGGGTTTAGGCCAGTTTACAGTGACTGCCACTTTAGAGGGATATATTTTCAATTCACCTCCCCCTAATATATGACCCAAATAATTTAGAAAGGTTTTTCCAAATTCACATTTGGAGAGTTTAACATAAAGTTTTTCTCTTTTCAAAACATCTAATGTCTGCTTAACATGCTTTAAATGTTCTTCCCACGTTTTACTAAAAATCAGAATGTCATCCAGATACACAATAACAAAATCATCAAGAAAAGGTATGAGTACATCATTCATTAATCTCATGAAAGTAGTAGGGGCATTGGTCAAGCCAAAAGGCATAACCAGCCATTCATACAATCCCTGCTTTGTTTTGAAAGCAGTATTCCATGCATCTTGCTCTGCAACTCTGACCTGATGGTATCCACTGTGCAAATCCAGCTTGGTGAAATAAACAGCTTCTTTCAATTGATCTAAAAGATCATCTATGCGAGGAAGGGGATAATGATTTTTGATTGTTATCTTATTCAGTGCTCGATAATCAATGCACATTCTCCACGAGCCATCTTTCTTTCTCACCAAAACGATTGGTGACCCACATGGTGATGTGCTAGGCCTGATGAACCCTTTCTCGAGCAACTCCTGCACCTGCTTCTTGATTTCAGCATTCTCTAAAGTAGATAACCTGTACATCCCAATGTTAGGCAAAGGAACATCTTGCTGCAAAATAATATCATGTACTATTCCCTTTTTGGGTGGCAGACCTTGAGGTTCTTGAAACAAGACATCATACTCTGAAACAATCTTTTCTATATCAGCTTGCTGATCAGAATTACAGCCCTCAAATACATTGGTTTTATCAGTTTTCTTTTCCTTTACAACCATTAGTAAGAACTATTTGCATGAATTTATCATTCTTTTCATCTGTCCTGAGTTTATGAGATTATAATTATTCTTGAGCTTATGAGCTCTTACAAAGTATTCGATTCCATCTTTAACAAGTAGATACGTGTTCTCAGCTCTATAGAAAATAGCCTTTCTATCATACAAGTAAGGACTTCCTAGAACAATTCCACATATATCCAAAGGAATTACATCTAACTCAACCTCATCTACAAATGCTGACCCAAAAGAAAACTTGAGTTTGCACTGTCTAGTCACTTGTAGTTGTGCTTTATCATTCAACCATCCTAATGGGTATGGCTTCTTATGAGGTGTAGTTTCTAATCCCAATTTCTTTACAATCGCTTCAGAAATCAGATTTACTTGTGAGCCACTATCAAACAAAATATCAATCTTTTGATTTTTGGAAACAACTCGAATATGGAAAATATCATGCCTTTTTCTCTCATGTTCTTCATCAATAACAGATTGAGCAGAATTACTAGTAGATGCTTCAGAATTCTTACCTTTTATACCTGTGGCTGCAATGATTGTTTCATCTCCCGAGTCTGACCCCAAATCTTTCTAAATAGCTGTAGTAGTCTTCTTCTTCTTGCCCTCGGACTTCTTAGGCCTCAGCTCTGGATGCAGAATCCAACAGTGCTCATCATCATGCCCCTCCTTTTTACAGTGAGTGCATGAGGCTTTGCCTTTCTGTGCAGTGTTAGCCTTCCTTGCTTTCCACTTCTGCTTTCTTTTCTCCTTGCTCTTGCTTATAGTGGGTTGGGATGGTCCCCCAACTTCTGGATTTCCATTCTTTCCTCTAGCTTCTAGATGAGTAGCTTGTACAGATACCTCATCTATACTAGTGGGATTAAACATGAGGATGGTATGCCTCATGTAGCTGTGTAGACCACCAATGTACTTCAAAAGAGTTTCTGGTGAGTCTAATGAAATACCCAACATCAATGCTCTCTTTCTGAACTCTTGAGTATACCCTTGTACACTTTTCCCTTTCAACTGCCGAAGAGTTTGCCAACTCATCATGGCTTGTTGCATGTAGGCCAATGGATAGAACTGCTTTTTGATTGCAGTAACAAATTCACTCCAAACAGAGATGGTCTTACCATGCTTCCTCATATCAGCTTGGGTTCTGCCTTCCCACCAAACCAAGGCAATGCCCCCTAGGCGAAGGCTTGCCAGCTGAATCTTTCTCTTGTCTGAGTCTATATTTTGTACTCTGCAATACACATCAATTTGTCTAATCCAATTGTCCAACTTTTCAGCATTTATCTCTCCATCATATATAGGCAAATCAAATTTAACATCTAACTTAATCAAAGATGCCTTCTTATTATGCACAGGGCTATTAGGAGGTGTAGGGAAGCTTTCTTCTTTCCCCTTTCCTTTGGAGTGGTCATGGGAATGAGATTCATCTTCTTCTTTATCTTGCTTAGAGCCTAATGAATCTTCACCCTTATGCTTTCTAAAGTCCCTATACATTTCTTCTACCATAGACTTTATAGCTAGGAAACTTTCTATGAATTGAGGGTCTGGCCCTATAGAACCTTCCTCTGACATTGTCTTCCGAGAATAGACTCTCCCAATTTCAGGATTAGTTTCCACCAACTCTCCTTCTCCTAATTTGAGCTTTTATCTAGTGAGCATTCACAGCTAAACCAACGCAAGCTTGTTTAACCTTACAGCCTAGAGCTCTGATACCACTTGATCTGATAATCACCCTAAGAGTGACCTCAGTTGAAGGTTTATTAAACAGAAAGGTATTATAGACCCATGTGTTAGTGTGTGTGTTCTGTGTTATTGAAACAACGGATCGATTAGATTTCCAATACACAGAAAATAAAGGGAAAGACAGCAGAGAAATACAGTAAGCAACACAAAGACACAAACAGTTTTTAATAAGGAGTTCACCCTATTCTCCAGGGCTACGTCTCCGGTCCAGCTTCAGTGGTGGCCTTGTTTTATTGTGTCTTTCAGCAGAGAGATTACAATACAGGGAATCAATATGAGTTCCCCTGAAGCAAATTTTGCTTGGCAGGGTGGTTCTTGGATTCCCCAGGCCACTCAGAGTTCACAGACTCTTGTTCTTCCTACCATCTCTGTGACCCTTGGTCTACAGTGGAAAGAACCAACTATGATGCTCAATCCGGATAGATTCCTCTATGGGAAGGCTTGATTCTTCAAGCTCTCTAGTGCTCGATGCTGCCTGTGGTCAGCTCGGCCCTCTGTCTCCTCTGGTTGGCTTTAGTGCTCTCTATGCTTCGTCCTCCTCTCAGGGTTCACTGTTCACTGTCTCTCTCGGTCGCTTGGACTCTTCGCTCTCTCTAAATCTCTATTCAACTGTCTATGTTCATGGCTTTAGCCATTCGACCTCCATGCCTGTTCAATTCCTCTCCCGCCTGTGTCGATTCGCCTATCGCCTACGTGCTTGGAGTTCCCTGTTCAGCGTCAGCATGAATGCTCTGGAAGTAGCCACGTGTCTCCATCGAAACAGCGCCAGCCTATTCGTCGATTCGTTTCTTAAGTTATGTCGTGGATACATTCTTTCTCCATCGTGGCAATCAACAGATTCCAAATCCCCTTAAATCGCAGCGTAATTCCCTGTTGATTCCGCTTCTATCTATCAGGCGCAATCTCAGTCGTCCAATCTGGGCTCCTCCAGATCCAACGTCATACGCACGTCGATCGCAGTTGACTTGCTTGACCGATAATGCGCGATCACAACGTTTTTTCTCTCACCTCCACTGCCACGCGTCGATCGCTGAGTGGGATCGCTCCGCTCTCCTCCAAAACCTCTTACTGCTCAAGGGCACCCCGATCAAACCGCCAGTTTCCAGTTCGTGGGTCCCACCTTCGTATGTTGGTGCTTTTCGTTTCTCCACCCGCGGTTCTCCAGCTCCCAACGTGACCAAGGGCTTAAGGCTCCTCCATTTTGGCCCTGTTTGCCCAGCAATGCATGATTAGCGCTAGGTGCTAATCGCGTATCGAAAATCAGCTCCTTTTCCCATTCCGAGGCTCCCAGGTGTTATAGACAAATTTGTGCCTTACAGCAACAAGCATGAATTGTCAATAATCCAAGGGATCCAAAGTTCCCTAAACATGATATTCCTACCCCTAGAGGAACAAGGTCAGCAAACCAACAGCTCTCAGATCAGTTCTCCACCTGAAAACACTCAAAAACAAGCAATCCTGAAATCAAAGCAGGTGCTCCACTAGGTTTCTGCGCTGAAACTCAGTTGCTCCATGGTGTACCTGCGTTGCAAAGCAAGTGGAACAAAGGCCACCTGCGCTGAGCGAGATGGGACAAGTGGCACACTGAGTCATTGCTCTGGAATCTTCCAAAAATGACACTTGGATCAGGTATTTCGCCTTGTGATGAGTCAGAGGCTCTGTTTCTCCAAGTGGAAGCAAGGTTCTCCAAGTGGACTCAAGAACTGAAGATCAACTAAAGATTAACTGAAGAGAGAGAGGACACAAGGCAGCTACACATCAGTTGCAAGCTGACTCATCCTTTCTCAATTCATCTATATATTGAGCTCTCTCCTATGAGCTCAGGGGGCTGGAATTTTGTGCAAAGTAATGATATGCTGTTGGTTTCACTATAAAACTATTGGGTGATTGTTTGAGAGAGGTGAAGAGGAGAAATTCTTTCTGCTGGGAGGTGTTGCTGGGTTGGAGCCTTCAATGGTTGTAATACTCTCAGAACCTTTACTTCTTCATTAATAAAAGCTATTGAGGCTCTTCTATGTGCTCTTGTTTCAATAATATATTGTGATGATTGCATGTTTGGTTTACACTAATCCATGAACCAGTTATGATTGCATGCCTCTTGTAGTTTCCTTCTTTGTTATTTTGCAGGATCTCATTGTAGCTGGGCAAGCAAAAGAACAAGGAGCTAGGAGCAAACGGCCAAAGAGAAGAGTTTGGATTCGACATTAAGCGCAAGGCAACGGTTAGTGCATTTCTCCATTCTCTTTTGCTTTCATAAAGAAGTAAACCTTAAGTAGTTTGTTTTACAGTTGTTGCTAAGGAACTATCACCCTTAGAGTGGGATAGGGTCATCCGAGTCGGATACTTTTCCCTACAACAAACTGGTGACTCCGCTGGGGATCGTATCCGTTTGATTGTGTTTGTAGTATTTTGCTATTCATTTCCTGAACAAGAGAGTACCAAATCGAAAAGCTTTTGACTATATCAAAAGCGAAGTAGAGGGCAGCTACTCTGGCTCATTTCTGAGCAAGTTCATGATTTGAAGAGCTGATCTACAAGGATCCTTGTAAGCTCTTAGTGATAGTTTTTCACCTTCCTAATCATCCCTTTGAGTGTGCTTGACTGATTGCTCCTGATTTGAGCAAAAACTGTGCATTTTTTAGAAAATTATGACCCGGAAACTGTGAAAACGCAACTTTCGTTTTCCAAAGCAGATAATACACAGGCTACCTGCTTTGCAACGCAGGTCCCGAAGGGGCTACCTGCGCTGAGAGCCAGACTGGCTGTGCAGCACCTGCGTTGGCCCAATTTTGCCTAGTGCTGTTGGGGTTTCCTCCTTTTCTCTTGCCTGTTTTCACTATTGATTTGGCTGCCAGTTACCAGTCTTGCACCTGTTCTGAAACCAATATTACTTGCCATCATTCTGCCTCTGTTATATAACGAAATTGTACTTTTTCTTTTGTATTTCTTACTCATTTACAATTTCCCATAACGAAGAGTAAACTAGTCTTGCTTTTGGCCTCTTAGATCTGAACCTGTGTTAGGCATTTTGCTGGTCTAAAGAGTTAGCTTGTTTGCTGTCCATAGCTGATTAGTCATTTTACTTTCGTCATTATGGTTTGATTTCATGTATTTCCAGTGATTAAGCAAGTGAATCTTAAGGTGTCTTTCGATTTTGGACAAGCTTGTTTACTTTCGCTTTAAATCGAAATCAAAGTTATATAACAACTTTCTTTTTGTAACCCATCCACATTAAGAAAGGGAAAAGAAAATACATGCATTGTGCATTTTGCATTTGAAAAAGTTTGCATGATGATTTAGGAGAAAGTGCATTAGTTTGTGCTGTATGAACTGTGTGAAAAGATTTGCCTTTCTTCTCCCTTAGTAGTTAAGATTTTCATCAGTCAAAAAGATTTGAAAAAGCTTGCTTCTCATCTTAGGCTGCATTTAGGAATTGTTCATATACATCTCGTGGTGAACCTCGAAAGGCAAACTTTAAAAAGATCAACTTAAAATATACTGAATGAACCTAACAACGCATTTGAAACATAACGCAAACACATAGAGGTCTAGGTAGAGACGTGTTCCGGCGTCGTTAAACATAGTGACTGTCGATCTCTACGAAGGTGGGTGATTCCTCCTGAGAGTCGGTGGCACTAATACGGACTTGTGCTCCCACGTACCGTCGCGTATATATTGGGAGACCCCTATAGGCATTTATCCTTTATCCTTAGGAAGCCGTGTCGGCCGCCCTACTGATCGCGATGCAGTGAACACAGCATTCACGAAGATCGACCACCCGTACCGTAAAACGTATTCTGTGGTTTCGCGAAAGGTTTGGCACACCCTCTGCCTAGATCTCCAGAGCAGTTTCTTTTGGCCCTTTTCAAACTCTATAACTGAAAAGGTTCAACCGAGCATTTGTCACTTCGGGCTCGTTAATACATCGAAGGAGACTAGAGTCATCTTTAGCTTTTTCTCGACTCTTAAAACATGAAAAAGCAAAGTTATGTTTAAAAGCGTCTAATAAAATTCATTCAAATCGGAAACACAAATTTCCCCCTTTATATTTTAGTTGATCAAGTAATCCGCAATCGTGGAAGAAAGTCAATTGAATATCCGTCGTTCTCGGAGGCTTGCGAGTCAACCATCTTTGTCTCCGGAATCGAAAACAATCCGGACAAAGCGAGCTCGTCAAACCAGTTCAAAATCTCCTTTAAAAGTTAGAACAAGTGTTCCGACAACATCTGAGATTCTGGTTACTCCAAACATTTCCGGAAACCCTGCCTCTATAGAAGAAGTTCAACCGCCACAGAAGGACAGTAATACTGATCCTAGTCTGGGGGCAAATACTTGTATAACTGAACCAGTTCCATTTGTAACTGGTCCAGAGAGTTTTGTTCCTCAAACATCTGTCGCTGTTGATACAACCCCTTCTTCGGCACCGGAAATCTTTTACGGACCTGACGGTCTTCCTCTTCCACCTGGTCTGATTGCGATAGAGGAAATTATAGAGGAACCGCAGGTATCCACTCCAACTCATTTTGGAGTAGGGGTCACTCTATTTCCTGCTACAACAGAAGTTTGTCCATCACCAGTGAAAGTTCCTGTAGAATCACTAGGCAATCAATTGGATAGACTCAAAATGTCTGAACAACCATCGACATCTAGGACTGTGTCAAATGACACGGCGACGGCAGAATTACCTGCTGCAAATCCAACAATGTTCGCCGGCATACCATCTGTCCCAACTAGCTCTCAATCGCTAGAAGGAGTCCACCAAGGGACTATCTCGGCAGTATGGTCTGTTCCTGTTTGTTCCGGAGTAATGTCTGGTAACTCTTATGGTGAAACTCATCAAATTGACCCTTTTGGGAATCAATTTAGGCCATCCAGTCCTCCAGGACAATCAATTGCCTTGAGTTCTGGATTACCACCGTACGGGGGGCAGTATGCCCTTTCATTACCCCCTCCGGGAGGGTACCCATACGGGAGTTCTCAACCTTATTCAAGTTATGGTGGAATTGCAACGAGTAGTTGGGTACCTATGCTATCCCAGCCACCAAGAGTTGTATATTCTATGCAACAGTGTGTACCTGTGACGAACATCCCAACTACACCGGCTATTGTAACCGTGTCGCAAGTTCAAACGATGCCTGTTGTATGTCAACCTCATATTTCTCAGGTTCTCATGCAACAGCCCCTTGACCCTGCGACCCAACCACAATCGCCTACTGGTGGGGCAACACAAGTACAATCGGGTATAAGTACCCCACATCTTGGTCCAATGGTTAGTGTAGCACAACAACCCATGGTATCGCAACCGTGGATAGTGCAATACCAACAGCCACAATTCCAGCAAGTGTACCAAGGTTCTGAACAGCAAATCTTTGCGAATACTGGACAACCATATATCCAAAATGGTCAAAATCAACCACTTTATAGTGGTCAAGTCCATCAACCGTATCAGTCATACCAACATCAACTCCATTATGCTGGTACGCAAAGACCAACTGTTCAAGCGATTCCATCGTACCCTGGTTACGCTTCACCTAACTTGAATCAACAGTTACCATTCGTGGCGACTTTAGAGTTGCCTGATTTACATCGGTTAACCAATGATCCAATTGCTTACGCCCATGGTGGCCAGTGATCCCGCACAAACTTCCATCCGACATTCCTAAATTCAATGGAAATCCAGGTGAAGACCCGTCGAATCATGTGATGACATTTCATTTATGGTGTTCGTCGAACACTTTAAATGATGATTCGATAAGGCTTCGCCTCTTTCAGAGGACATTGACAGGTCCAGCGGCAAAATGGTATATAGAATTGCCAAGAGCTTTGTTCGAAAATTTTAGCTCCCTTGCCACGACATTCTTAACCCATTTTCAATTACCAATAAGGTATGAAACCGGAACAGAGATATTGACTAACTTCAAACAGACAACCGCAACTCATATATCAGATCATATACATGAGTGGCGACGTCGATGAAGAATGGTTAAAACATACGTTCCCGATCAGCTTTTAGCTGAGTGGTTTATAAAGTCATTACTTCCGGCCATAACGGAAGATGTGGCAAAGGGGGGAGTCGTAACAGAAGAGCAGGTTATCGCTCGTGCACAATATTTGGACTTAGTATATACTCAGTCCGGCACGCTCTATGACAAAATACCAGACGCCCCTAGACCAGAGTTTTCGATCCCTCCTCCTCCTAAATCAAATAGTGACTCTCATGCCGGCGATGGCATGATTGGCACAGCAAACACGAATCCGAAAAGGACCAATCAAAAGAAGGCCCGTAAGGATTCGAATCAAAATGTGCATGAAGAAGTTCTTGCTTCAGAAGTAAATGCCGTATCGACGGAGAAGGGCAAAGAAACCAATCAACCAGGAAGCAAGAAAAATCAAAACAAAGGGAAGAAGAAGAAACAAGGAGAGTCATCTCCTCAAAAAACTTCTTCAAGCCCTCCTCGAGATAGGAAACCACCTTATGGGTGTCAGATATGTGATGAGGATCACTGGACGAGAGAATGTCCATACAAAGCTGATCTAAAAAGATTCTTAAAGAGTTCGCAAACTCCAGCTGTGTTAACTAATCCGTTTCCCGATCGAGGAAAAAATCTGGTTGGTAGTGGAAATGCTTCACCGTCGCAAGTGCTTATGTTATCGATATCGAAGCAACAAAATGATGCTTTGATTTCGACAAGGAAGAAAGATTACGGGAATCCACAGGTGTCGAACGATAAAGGTAAAGATCAACCTAGCAGTTCGACAACAACTTCGGCAGAAGTTGTACCCCCCATCACACATGAATTAACAATAAAACCGCCAAAGGGAGTAGTACACAAGTCGACATTTAATCCTCGTGCCAGAGCGGCACAGCATTATAATATAGTGGAAGATTTGGCACAATCGCCGTCTGCTATGTCGACTCTTGAAGTACTACAAAATTGCCCATCCCAAAGGCAGGCATTGTTATCAGCAATTGGTGGGGTGGATCCTAAAGATTCCAATCTTGTATCCTTTGATCACAAAGGATATGATCCTCAGTTACCAGCTCAACTAGCTTTCCTCATCCAAGTGAAAGCCCTCAACAAAACTGTTCATCGAACAATTATTGATGAGGGGGCATCGACATGTATTATGTCGATGAGTTGCTGGAAAACTTTAGGATCTCCAACCTTGTCGCGATCATCGACAACATTAAAAGCATTCGACGGGAGGACATATACCCCTTACGGTATCCTTAGTAACTTGAAAGTTGAACTAGGGGGCAAAACAGTAGAAATAGATGTTGAAGTCATCGATGGCAATCTTGACTATAACATCCTACTGGGAAGACCATGGATTTATGCCATGGAAGCTGTTGTGTCGACCTATTTTAGGAAAATCGCATTCCCCTTTCAAGGAGAGATTACGATCATTGACCAACAAAATTTCCTCCCTAATGGTTCACAAGTTACAGGAAGCATTCCTCTGATCCATGGAAGCGACCATTCGTTTCAAAATATCGGAGTAGGCCTACTAAAAGATCCTACATTAATGGGAACTTTCACCCTTCCACCAACGTTCATTGTGGGAGAAGTGGCGACAGTCGGAACCTGCAATATGATATCTTCCGCACAAAAGATGTCAGAAAACGATATCAGCATGGATCATGCAAAGGTTTTGTCCCCAAGCCCAATGGAAGTATTGTAGCAATCAATTTTCTTGGCCTGGGGGGCAACCCCAAATCAACGCTCATCAAGCGTTTGGATAGATAGGTCTAGAGAATATGGCACCCCTTTAAGTCCTTGGTCGCGAGTGCATGGAACCGACAAAGGAATAGTCCAATCAATGGTAATTGACGGGGCACCATGGAATGATTCCCACCATCGCTCCCTTCTCCCAGGTTGTGGGGAAGATACTCAAAATAACCTTTATCATCCTTCAGTTTTCGATTTTCTATCGAGTACTGTAAATACAGTGGGCAATGAGGATAGTTCTTTTACTATGTCAACCTCATTAAAAAATGAAACGATCCCCTTTCCAGATCTCAATGGTAAACCTTCATTCCAACCAACAAAGTTGAATGCAATGAAGCTTGGGGGGCATGCACCTCGATTTGCGTTATTATGCTGGGGGCATGCAAACATATCATCGAGCAGTTTTAGCAATGTTCATGCTCGTTAAAAAATAAACGCAAAGAATCGAGCAGTTTTTGTACAGAGTTCATGCTCGTTAAAAAATAAACATAAATTGTGAGCAATCTTTCCCTACAGTTCAAGCTCATCCAGAAAAAATGAACCGGTAAATAACCTTGAGAAATGTAACCTTTGACAGCCATATTAAAGCCCTTGGTCGTGTTCTTGCAGTCTCACCTCCATCCGTTCATTTGGCCAATCGTTCATCTCCATATGTTTGTTTACCCATTTTGAGGAACAGCTGCGAAGAGTGATTTCACTAAGCCATCCTTGTGACACTGCCGTGATTGGAATATTCCAACCTGTACCTGGAATCTGCTGCTGCCCTGTTAATCACTCGTTCCTCGAAAGACGAGTCGTCTTTAAGCTCTTTTCACTGACTCGTAAAATATGAAAAGATTGCCGAGTTTTGGCCTTCCAACTCGTTAAAGCGACCGGAAAGCTATCCCTCCTCTAGATTTTAATCTTTTTTGGACCTGAGGGATTATTGCACAAAAAGATCGAGCGCTTGTTTTGTTCGGCTCGTTAAAGCAATCGAAAATTCATCCCTTCTGTATTGTTTTATACTTTTTCGGACTTAAGGGATTAGAAGACGAAAAAGGAATTTTGGAGTTAACTTTCCGTACCTTTTCAGACTCTCTAAAAATGAAAAGGACCGAGTTTTCCTTGTCGTTAGACTCGTTAAAATGATTAAATAGCGACAAACTTGTCTTTAGACGAGAACGAGTTTCCCTATCGCTAGGCTCGTTAAAACATAGCGATGGGCTTGCCCGAAGGGCAGGTTATAGAACAAGCATATGTTATCCTCCTCAAGCTTGACAAAAATAAAGAGGTACTGGTCAGCAATGACTGGGGAAAAATTGGGAGAACCTCACAGCATTAATGGTAGCAAGTCACTCTTGAACATGACACTTTGTCCTCCGTATCACATCGGGTTGGGTTGTTTCATTCACCGGTCTCATAACCATGGTCCTCGCCACACCATCCACAATTGGGGTAATGCTACCGATCCATCACATCAGTGTCGTTATATGTTCAAGAGATGTGGTTCTGCAAAGAGTCAACCGTGTCCCATCCACTGCCATACATTATCCTTCATCCACTTCATGACCGCCACCCTGAATCATACATCACAGTTTGTTTTCACCTCATCACAATCACTAGCTCCGTTCCGTGTCACTGATGTGGGATTCATTAAGGCCCTCCTTTGACGGATCGCTCCTTGTCGACATCAGCTCATTATCCAAGGAGTTGATCTAGGAACAACCCCTTCAGTACTTTGAAGCTTGCATGCCTCATTGGCAAGTTTCTCACTTCCGGCGATAGGTATACATCAATGACCTTCGACCAGAGGATTTTGCATGGTGGTCGACGCCAAGTCCTTTATTCCCACCATGTGAATTGTACTACTGTACCTTGAGGGTCATCATCCTTATCGGTGATTCCTCTCGCGCTTGTTAACGGTTTACATTATTGGCCGGTAATCAAGCGATGTCTTTCCATGTTCGACTTCAAGAAATTCTCACATGGATCGACTTGTACATCGAGTGAAGATCGGAAGAGATTGAAGACCCCGGATCTAGTTTCATCCATCCGGGCTGCGATATATATTCAGGATATAAAGACATTTGATATGTACATCATTGCAGCAGATGATCATCCTTCTCAAAGGATGATAATTACAGCAGAGAATTATCAGTCTACAATCAGACGATCGTCTGTTCTATGTACCAAAATGTATTTATAAAGCTGAGCATGGGAATGCCCGCCTCAGCTAGATCATGAAAATGTATGAAAAATAATGTATCGTATTGTATCTTATTACAGGACACTTCTCAGCAGATTGAATGAACTTCGGATCCTCTCAATAAAGCATTTCACCCGATAAACGACCTCATACTTTAGGGGGCATCTGTTATAGACAAATTTGTGCCTTACAGCAACAAGCATGAATTGTCAATAATCCAAGGGATCCAAAGTTCCCTAAACATGATGTTCCTACCCCTAGAGGAACAAGGTCAGCAAACCAACAGCTCTCAGATCAGTTCTCCACCTGAAAACACTCAAAAACAAGCAATCCTGAAATCAAAGCAGGTGCTCCACTAGGTTTCTGCGCTGAAACTCAGTTGCTCCATGGTGTACCTGCGTTGCAAAGCAAGTGGAACAAAGGCCACCTGCGCTGAGCGAGATGGGACAAGTGGCACACTGAGTCATTGCTCTGGAATCTTCCAAAAATGACACTTGGATCAGGTATTTCGCCTTGTGATGAGTCAGAGGCTCTGTTTCTCCAAGTGGAAGCAAGGTTCTCCAAGTGGACTCAAGAACTAAAGATCAACTAAAGATTAACTGAAGAGAGAGAGGACACAAGGCAGCTACACATCAGTTGCAAGCTGACTCATCCTTTCTCAATTCATCTATATATTGAGCTCTCTCCTATGAGCTCAGGGGGCTGGAATTTTGTGCAAAGTAATGATATGCTGTTGGTTTCACTATAAAACTATTGGGTGATTGTTTGAGAGAGGTGAAGAGGAGAAATTCTTTCTGTTGGGAGGTGTTGCTGGGTTGGAGCCTTCAATGGTTGTAATACTCTCAGAACCTTTACTTCTTCATTAATAAAAGCTATTGAGGCTCTTCTATGTGCTCTTGTTTCAATAATATATTGTGATGATTGCATGTTTGGTTTACACTAATCCATGAACCAGTTATGATTGCATGCCTCTTGTAGTTTCCTTCTTTGTTATTTTGCAGGATCTCATTGTAGCTGGGCAAGCAAAAGAACAAGGAGCTAGGAGCAAACGGCCAAAGAGAAGAGTTTGGATTCGACATTAAGCGCAAGGCAACGGTTAGTGCATTTCTCCATTCTCTTTTGCTTTCATAAAGAAGTAAACCTTAAGTAGTTTGTTTTACAGTTGTTGCTAAGGAACTATCACCCTTAGAGTGGGATAGGGTCATCCGAGTCGGATACTTTTCCCTACAACACCAGGGGCTACATCGACCTCCTGCACAGTCTCCATGGGCCTCAATCAATGCACTTTGACTGAGGTCCTCGTCGTTCCACGCTAGCTGCCATGGCCACTGGTTCAGGGTGTTTTCGATTGCTGTTTTGGATTCTTCAAGGCTTTGTTTCGTCCCGATACAGTCAGGGTTCTTTGACAGTCGTTTATGGATCCGATTCGGATCATACAAGCAGTACCAGTTTCTGAGCTTGAATCCATAGTCATTATGTTTGGAGAAATAAAGCCTGAAGGTCCTTCTTCAGAAGAGGAAGAATTCAAGAAAGCTTTTTTTACTTTAACTGAGATGGTTCAAGTCCTCTATGAAGAGAGGAACACAAGAATGGTTGGAGAAAGTTATAAACCTCCACATGGAGAAGGAAGCTTAGGAGACAAAAAAAGATGATAAGAAGGATTCCAAGGGTAATGGAGGGAAGCCACCTCCATCTCCACCATCTTCATCATCTTCCTCATCATCTTCATCATCCTCAATGTCTCAAACATCTTCCACTTCCACCACCAAAACTATCCATACTCATTCCCATACCCCAAAAGGAAAAACTCCCTTACTCAAATTGGACATTATGTTTGAACTCCCCTTGTACAATGGAGAGGTGAATACAGAAAAGTTAGACAATTGGATTCGAAAATTGGAGGTCTACTGCAGAATTCAAAACCTTCAAGAAGATGACATAAAGATCCAGTTGCCTTCATTGAGTCTAGAAGGAGCATAATTAGTCTGGTGGGAACCAAAGACTCAAGAGGAAATGTGAATTCATGGTGAGATATCCATTTCTTGGGTTGAATTTGTTTCTGCAATTAAATATAGTTTTACCCTTTAACCTATATGAAAAAATCCATTATGAGTTGGCGGAATTTTAGGCAGCTCAAAGGCCAAACAGTCCAAGGCTATACATAGAAGTTTAGAAAGAGGGCTTTATTGTTAGGAGTAAATTTGAATTCCCAAGATACACTGTTGAAATATATTGGGCGTTTACATTCCTATTTGAAACATATTATCCTTATGTTCAATCCAAGCAATTTGGATGAGGTATGTGTGCAAGCCACGCACCTTGAAGCAAGGGGAAAGAACATTCAGGAAGAGGGTAGTAAGAAGAAGCCTTTCAAGGGTAAGGAGAAAGAGAAGGGTGGAAAATGGAAGGGAGAGAAAAATGAAAGTGTGAAGAAAGAAAGGGAGAAAACCATATCCCAGCATTGTTCCAAAGTTGGGCATGATGAAGCCCATTGTTGGAAATTACATCCCGAACTAAGGCCCAAGAAACAAAACAATAAGGGAAAACAAAAGACGACCGCTACCACACAACATGACCTTGGTTCAGATTCTGGTGATGAGACCAAGATTTCAGCCATGGTCACAAAAGGGAAAGAAGTTGTTGCAAGCACTAGTTCCTCAAACAGTCAAAACAACACTCTAAATGAAGAATCAAGAATAGAGTTGTTTCATGTAAGGGTAATTTCAAATCATACAAAGATTGATGCATTATTCGATAGTGGTTCAAAATCAAACTTAATTTCAGAAGACTTGGTTAAAAAACTAAACCTTGAAACTGTACCTCATCATAATCCATATCCATTGGGTTGGATAGTTAACAATGCAAACTTACAGGTTACAAGGAAGTGTTTGTTCAAGTTTTCCATTACTGAAAAGTTCATTGATGAAGTTGAGTTAGATGTAGTTCCACTTGACATCTCAGGAATAATTTTGGGTAGGCATTATTTGTATCATAGGAAAGCAGTGTTTTATCTCCATGAAAACAAATACTTGTTGCTCAAGAATAGGGTGGAGTACATTGTAAGAGCCCATCGCCAAAAAGGCTGAATATTTCTTTGGTTAATGCAGGGCAGATGAAGAGACTAGTAAATGCAAGTAAAAATTTTGTGCTTCTCATGACAAATTGAAATCTGATTTGTTTGATGTGGTAAGCAAGCATGGTGATATGTTTCAAGAACCAAAGGGGTTACCTCCCAAGAGGGGAATTCAACATGAGATACAGTTGTAGCAGGATGTTCCACTTCCAAACATTGGCATGTATCGCATGTCGATTATGGAGAGCATGGAAATCAAGAAGAAAATTCAAGAATTGTTGAACAAAGGTATCATACGCCCATCTACTTCGCCATGTGGTTCACCCATTGTCTTGGTGCCAAAGAAGGATGGAACTTGGCGCATGTGTGTGGATTTTCGTGCACTGAATAAAATCGTGGTAAAGAATTGTTATCCACTCCCAAGAATTAATGATTTGCTTGATCAGTTGAGGTATGAAAAGTATTTCACTAAGTTAGATTTACGAAGTGGTTATCATCAAGTTAGAATAGTTGAAGAGGACATTTGGAAAACCGCATTTAAAACTAAACAAGGATTGTTTGAGTGGCTTGTTATGCCTTTCGGTCTTACAAATGCTCCAGCTACTTTCATGAGAGTTATGAATGATGTATTGAGACCATTTCTAGATGACTTTTTCATTGTGTACTTAGATGATATACTCATATTCAGCAAATCCAAAGATGAACATGTCATGCATGTAAACAAAGTACTTGATGTCTTGAGAAAAGAACAGTTGTTTTTAAAGATGTCGAAGTGTGAATTTGGCAAGACTTCTTTAGTTTATTTGGGACACATTGTTGGAGGAGGTGAATTGAATATTGATCCCTCTAAGGTTGAGGTCATTCTAAATTGGCCCAAGCCCAATACAGTTACAAAAGTAAGAAGCTTTTTAGGGACAACACAATATTGGAGAAAGTTTATTGCTGATTTTTCTTCCATTGCAGCTCCATTACATGCATTGACAAGTGTCAAGAAAGTATTCCACTGGGGAGATGTACAACAGAAAACATTTAATGCTTTGAAGCAAAAGATCAGTTCAACATTGGTATTGGCTCTTATGGATCTTAGACTGCCATTTGAGATTCAAACGAATGCTAGTGATTATGCCATGGGAGCAGTTCTTATGCATCATGGTAAGCCCATTTCATTTCATTCTGAAATTTTTAATGGAGCTATAAATAACTATCCCACTTATGACAAAGAACTTTACGCATTGGTACAAAGTGTCAAAAAAATGGAAACACTACTTGATGGGAAAAGAGACCATTATCCATACCAACCATCAACCATTGTAGTACTTACAGTCACAGTCAAAGTTGCAGCAGTCACAACATTTCAGATGGATGGGTTTTCTACAACAATTTCATTTGGTTATTAGGTACAAAAATGGAATCTACAATAAGGTAGTTGATATGCTTTTAAGGCTTATTGTAAATTGATCTGTTATAATCAAGCATAATTATGTTTTGCATGAAAGTTACATTGAACAATATGCATGTGATAGTGACTTTGAATATGTGTATGCAAGCTTGAGTCAAGGAAACCAAATTGAAGAGTTGGATTATCATGTACATAACAGTTTGTTGTATCATTTGGGAAAGTTGTGTATTCCACGGGGAGAAAGAAACAATATCATAAGGGAGGTGCACACTTCATTGATTGTTAGACACTTTGGTGTAGGCAAGACAATAGTGAATCTCCAAAGGTATTGTTATTGGCCACACATGTTTGATAATGTTTCTTGTTTCATAAGAGGGTGTTCTTTGTGTGAAAAAAGTAAGCCTAGCAATAGGAAACTTGGATTGTACACTCCACTTCTGGTACCTTCACGTCCATGGGAGAGTATCTCAATGGATTTTGTAGGAGGTCTTCCATTGTCAAGGAAAGGTCATGATTACTTGTATGTAGTTGTAGATAGGTTCAGAAAAATGTGCATATTAACACCATGTAAAAAGAAAATTATAGCTGAACAAAAAAATCATCTTTTATTCCAAAACATTTGGGTTCATTTTGGTCTTCCTACTTCTATTGTAACTAATCGAGATTCTCAATTTGTTTGGAATTTTTGGTCGAATTTGTGGGAAATGATGGACACAAAGTTGAAGAAGAGTACAACCTTTCATCTACAAACAGATGGACAAGTTGAGGTGGTCAATAGAACAGTCATTCATCTTCTTAAAGGATATTGCAGCAAACATCCCAAGTTGTCAAATGAACAATTGCATTACATACATCATGCATACAAGAGGGCAAAGCATTCTTCCACAAACATATTGCCATTTGAGGCATGTTATGGGTACTTGCCAAGATCACCATTGGACTTCATTTTTTAGAAAGATGTCGCCATCGATGGTCACAGTGACATCGATAAGGCAAGGAAGTTCATAGAGAAAATTCATTTGATACGCCATACAGTGTAGGAACGGCTTGAGAAAAGTCAAAGCAACTATAAGGCAAGGCATGACAAACACCGGATTGATCACAAATTTCAAGTTAGAGACAAAGTTTGGTTATATATTAGCAAAGAGAGACTTCAAGGGGAAGGTAAAAAGATTAAGCTAATCTGTTATGGTCCTTTTAAAATTATGGAAAAGGTTGGGAATAATGCATTTAAGATTGATTTGCCTCCTTATATGCAAATATACTTTGTTGTTAATGTTGAGAATTTGAGATTGTTTGAGCCTCCTTTGATTGATGATCAAGGAGAGCATGTTCAACTGCCATTAATAGATGATTTCTCGCCAGAATATCTTGATGAACTTCAGCAAGATTTGATACTTGACAGAAGAACCAAAACTTCAAAGAGAGTGGATGTTGAATACCTTAGAGTGGGACTCAAGGGACAAAATCCTTCTAAAGCCAAATGGTTACAAATCGAGAAGCTGAGGGAATTGTACCCTCACCTCCTAAACAATTGATAGTATCTTTTGGGGTCCAAAAGGCTTCTCGTGGGGAGAAATGATCAAGTGCTCAGTATTTAGCTCAAAAATCAAAGTTCTCATAATGGTTCAAAACCTGAATGACCACGTTCGTCTCAGAAAAAAGATCCTAATGCAACTCGTTTCACTGAAAATTGAGTTCGTATGAGGAAGTTATTGAGTTTTGTTCACTTTTCTAAACACGCGAATTTTGCAACAACAAAAAAATGCCTAGTCACTGCACAGTCAGTCATTTGTACTGTTGGCATTATGATACAAATGTTGTCCTTGATGGAAACTCACTCAAATGAAGATCAAAGTACTGCAGGTTAATAGTATTGAATTACAGTTCAGGCTACACAAAATGAAGAAAGAAAGGTATATGTAGGTTCACCTTGACCAACCCGCGTATACACACAGGCTCATTGAACAAAAAGAGCGTATATGTACACACGCACTTTCACAGAAGGAAAAGCACGTATATCTTGGGAAAACAAGTTTTTGGGTCCAAGTTATTTCTTTGGTCCAAGGTATTTGGTCTGTGGTATTGGTCCGAGGCATTTGGTCCAAGGTATTGGTCCTAAGTGGTTTTGGTCCATGGTATTGAGAAAGGCCTAAAACTATATAAGGAGGAGAGGATCATTAGGCCAAGTCAAGCAAGTATTGAATATCTGATGAAGTATGAGATCAAGTATGCAGGTTATGGGTTTGTGATGCTTTGCTTGATCTGAACTAAGGATGCACCTATGTGGATGATGGATCGGGATCCTAAGACTTGAAATGTATTATCATTATGTGGCTTGATCTTGAACTTTATAGATCTGAATACTGATGCATGTTTTATTATGTAAATGTGATGATCTAGGTATGAATGAAGTCTGAAATAGTTGTGATGCCTTAAGTTAGAATTTCCAGATTTGTACGCAGGTTGGCCTTGGTAAAAGAGCATATACACGCTAGTTCGTCTTATGGATGTAGCGTATATCTTATGAAGTATGATCTATAAGGGTTCTATTTGATGTTGCAGTATTCAGGGTTCTACATTATGTTCTGAGGACTATTTTATGATGACAGTATTCTGCATATTCAGGTTGGTTGGTTGTGATTAGCTTCAGTATTGATGGATGAAATCTAATGATGGATCAGGATCATAATGACTTATTATTGTGTGATCTAATAATGAATGGGCTAGATCTGATCACTAACGCATGTCTTATCCTCTATGTGTGATTATGTCTGAAGTCTGGAAGTGCAGCAAAGTGTTTGCAGATCTATACGCTAGTTTGCATCAGGGAAGCTACGTATACATGCAGGTTGGCTTCTGCCAAATAGCGTATACACCCTGAAGCATGGTTTTAATATTACAACTGATGCTGAATGATAATGTAGTGATCTGAACTCAGATCTTTGTATTGGTTATAGTAATCTGTCTATTCCAGTTGATTGATTGAATTTGATTAAGTTTGAATGAATGATTGATTCAGTTGTGACAGAGGTTCAGTAAGTGTTTGATTCAGTTGTGTCAGAGATTCATGGGTTGTTAGTGATTGATTGAGTTTGGATGGAGTTTCAGTGATTGCAGTGGTGATTGATTTTGAGCTTCAATGTTGTTGATGGGTCTAGTATGAAAATTGGATGAAACGTGGCCTTCAGATTATGATGTTGTGTTCTAGGAGTATCTAGTATGAAAATTTATGAAACGTGATCCCTGGAGGAAGAGAGAAGGTTGTAGCCTTCTATAGGTCAGTGCCTATGTGCTAGTAAACATATCAGCTAGTACAAGAGCTAGGGGGTTGTAGCTCCCTTCTAGTAGAAGTTGGAGAACAAGAGAAGGTTGTAGCCTTCTGCAGGTAGAAGCCTACATACTGGTATGAGTCTGCACCAGTACAATGTTGTAAATAGATTTTCTTATTATTAAAAGAAGATAGAGACGACAGCAGCAGGTGGTTTTTACCCACATTGGGTTTCCACCTTACATCTTGGTGTTCATGTGTGTTGCTTATGTGTGATGGTTCTTTCTGTTATTAACTACACATGGTAACTGTTTAATAAAGTACTGATGCACAGATTAAAGATCAACATATGATGAATTAACTGAACCATTAGTTTGTTGGATATATGCTTGTTTCCTTAAACACAGTTGCGTGCACACACGGTTTACCTTCATTGAAGTAGCGTACATGAAATTGAGTAAGAAAAAGAAAAAGATTACTGACTTGTCTAATACTGATTCCCCCCCTCCCTCTCAGTATTATTTCCAACACGTACAGCTAACGTGGAAAATTACTAGGCAAGGTCAACTTGGTCAACATTCAATCATATATCGCCAAGTGTCACAGTGTGATTGGCTGCAGTTGGTGATGTGGCAGGTGCATTGGCGTAGTTTTATTGGTTAGTTTTGGACCAATGAAATAATGCCATGTGGCAAGCCCAGAGGCCGCCACATGGCACCTCCCACTGGCCTAGGCATTCTTTGGCATAGTTTAGCATAGTTCAAAAAAATTATATGGAGGCACAGGGGTTTTGTTAGGCCCCTATACTACTAGTGTAACCCCTTATTGTTATTAGTACAACCCCCTTATTATATTGATGTACCCATGTAGTGCCCATATTGTTACTATTATGCCCCATCGAAGCCCACTATTGTTATTATTGTGCGCTTACATTATTATTGTTATGTCGGCTCTGATTATATTATGACCCCTTAGACTCCTGTATATAGAAAGGAGGTCTTTTCATTTGTATCATCCAAGAATTGTTCATTTGTGTAATGTAAAGGAGGTTTCCCCCTCGAAGAGGCTGAATTCTAAGGCGTTCAACTATATTTTCTATCTTTTTGTGAGCTGGTTTCATAACATTTAGAGCTTTGGATTCTAGGGTTTCGCTGCTCCAAATAGGTCATCGTGGCATTTTCGCTATAACTTTTTTTCTGCGACGTTTCAGAAGCAAAAAACAAAACAAAACAAAACAAAACAAAACAAAACAAAACAAAAAACAAAACAAAACAAAAACAAAAAAACAAAAAACAAAAAAAACAAAACAAAAAAACATAAAACAAAAAACAAAAACAAAAAAAACCCCATTTGAGAAGAAATTGTACTAAACCTCAGGTCCGAATTTCAGAGCTTTTGGCGCTGTATTTGCATAGACATGATCTGAGGAAGTTGGTCTTTTTGTAGACTCCTGAATTACATTCCAAACAGGTGACCTGGGGAAAATCGTCATAACTTTCTCTCTGAGCATCGAATTGAAATTTTGTAAGAAGGTACAGAAAGAGGACGGATTGTAGTTTCTTGTATATATTTTTAAGAGCCAAAGGGTCAAACAATGACACGTGGCACGTCGTACAAGTTCGCTCTACTGAACTAGTCTATAATCAGGTCACTGTGGGAGATTTGGCATAACTCTTCCTTGGAGAATCCAATTTGGATCAGACTAGTGGCATTGGAAAGAGGACGCAGAGGGCTACTGCAGGTCGCAATTTCAGAACTTAAAGATCTGAAAGTACAGAGTTACAGTCATTTCAAGATCGAGCTCCTAAAATTAATAAAAAGCAAGATGAGGAAGTTTGATGGCAAGGATCCGGTAAATTGGATACTTTAGATGGAGCAATATTTTGATCTACATGGTGTACCACTATTACAAAAGGTATGTATTGCATCTTCATATTTAGAACCGGATCAATTTTTATGGTATAAAGGGCTTTGTTCTCATAAACAACTTGTTACATGGTCAATTTTCACGGAGGAAATGATAGCACATTATGAGGATACAAAGAGCAACACCACAACAATTAGAAAGAGTAAAAGGGCTTTGTTACATAGTGGAAAGTAAAATTATGGCAACAAGGAAGTCTACCCCTCACAACTATAAAGATGGAAGTGTTGTTTCTCCTATCCTTCCACAACCTACAAGGGTTACACCACAACAATTGGAAGAAAAAAGAGAAAAAGGGCTTTGTTACAATTGTGATAGCAAATGCACTAAATGTCATAAGTGTGCTGAGAAGAAATTATTTTACATAGAGTATGAAGAGGAGGAAGAAAAGGATCAAGAAACATCAAAAGAAGAGGATATACGCAAGGACCCAACCCCAGAGAAAGAAGAAATGAATCCAACCATATCTTGTAATTCATTGGTTGGAATTACCACTCCTCAAACTATCAAGATAAAAGGGCATATCAAGAAGAAAAATGTTCAAGAAGTGAAAGATCACATCGAGCATCAAGAAATGAATCCGACCATATCTTGTAAAGGATTGGAAGAAATTACCACTCATCAAACTCTAAAGATAGAAGGACATATCAAGAATAAAAAGGTTCAAGCAGTGAAAGATCACATCGAGCATCAAGAAATGAATCCGACCATATCTTGTAAAGCATTGGAAGAAATTACCACTCCTCAAACACTCAAGATAGAAGGAAATATCAAGAAGAAAAAGGATCAAGCAGTGAAAGATCACATCGAGCATCAACAACAAGTTCTCCAACTTTTAAAGGATAATGCCACTTTGGTGCAGAATCGAATGAAAAAACAGGTAGATCAACATCGCAGTGAAAAATGTTTTGATGTAGGTGATTGGGTTTTTTTACGATTACATCTCAAGCAAGCTATTTATGGGAAGGAAATGTTGGCAATACTACACGCACTTAAGAAATGGCGACCTTACCCAATGGGAAGACACTTCAAGGTAAAAATGGATCATGATAGTCTTAAATACATTTTAGAACAAATATTATCATTAGAAAAACATAAAAAATGGGTCACAAATATGTTGGGTTATGACTTTGACATCATCTATAGAAAAGGGAAGTAAAATTTTGTTGCAGATGCACACTCAAGAAAGGATGAGGACGTGGAAGCATTGTTTTGTGCTATTTCTTTTATCCATCCAGATTGGATAAAGGAAGCAAGGGATGAATGGAAGAAGGAAGAAGAAGTATGGCCACTCATTCAAAAGTTGTAGAAGATCCCTATTCAAATAATATTGCCAAAACTTGAAGAGGAAGGAAAAATCATATTGGAACCTGGAGCAATCATAGAAACAAGAACCCGACAGCTACGAAATCAATCAATTTCAGAGTATCTCATCAAGTCGAAGAACTTACCCACTGAAGATTCCACATGGGAGGACAAGAATTTTATACAGAAGCATCAAGAACTACTCAAGCGTTGAGGACAACACTTTTTGAAGGAGAGGGGCATGTTAGGCCCCTATACTACTAGTGTAACCCCTTATTGTTATTAGTACAAACCCCTTATTATATTGATGTACCCATGTAGTGCCCATATTGTTACTATTGTGCCCCATACAAGCCCACTATTGTTATTATTGTGCCCTTACATTATTATTGTTATATCGGCTCTGATTATATTATGACCCCTTAGACTCCTATATATAGAAAGAAGGTCTTTTCATTTGTATCATCCAATAATTGTTCATTTGTGTAATGTAAAGGAGGATGCTCCCTTGAAGAGGCTGAATTCTAAGGCGTTCAACTATCTTTTCTATCTTTTTGTGAGCTAGTTTAATAACAGGTTTGACCCCGCGACCTTCGGCACACAGTCCACGGCACATACCAACTCTGCTACATTTATGACTTAAATGTTATAGTGCAGAAAATGTATTAAAAGTTTATTGCTTTGAGGTTTGGCAGTTAGGGGAGGGCCAGCCCTCACCATGTGAATGTGCTCATGGTTACATCAAACGGTTATGGAAAATGGTCCACAAACCACACCACAAACGGTTAGTGCTAAGCCATGTGAATGTGTGTAAAGGTTTGTGGTTATGGTTATGTTAACCTCCAGTGGCTCCAAAACTCCAACGGTCTTCGCGCCATGTGAACGCATATCATGGTTTTTGGTTATGGTTAGTTAACCCAATGGCCAGCGGATAATGCAATGGTAAACCATGACATGTGACCCTGCTTAACTCGTCGACAGTTACGGTTAGCCTAATCCACGTGATTAGCATTAATCCTCCAGTTAAACACAAGTTAAAATTTAATTAAAATTAAGTTTAAATCAAAAAAAATTTAGCGGACTCTACCATTTTTTGCGCCAACCCAAAATTTAGCAGCCCTAACTAGATTTATTCCAGTTTTGGAGGAGCTTTTCAGGAAAACGATGTTTAAGCCATAACTGGAGAAATTTTCGACCAAATTGAGTTCAAGAAAAGGTGTTCCTAGCTAATTTCGACATTCTGAACACATTGGTACAGGTATCAGGAACAATAGATCTTTGTAAACAACATTTTTTCCATATTAAGCTAATACAGAGGCCCAAGCCATAGAAGATGGACTAAGGAGATGTAACGCAGGAGGGGTGAACTCCTTCATTAAAACACTATGTTAAATTCTCTTGTTGATGGTTTTCTGTACTTTGAGTGTCTATTATTCAATACTTGTTTTTTAAGTTATTTTGTTCATGTCTGTCACATTATGTAGAAATTCCCACTATAGATCAACAGATTATGCAATATACTAAAGCAAAATACAAGATCTACTTCTACAACAAACTTGTGGAAGCTTAATCGAATATGAGCAAGATCAAATAGAACACATATAATAGATGAAGAGAAATCAATCACACATGAACACAGAAGAATACTCTAGGGAAAGCCTCAGCTAAAAACCTTGATCTCTGTATTATCATACAAGTGGAAATATGTTCAGATTACACAAAGAATCAACTCACAAGCTATCCTACTCTCTCTGCAATCGAACAATACAGCTCACAGACTGAATAGACACAAGATATGCCTTCCCTCAGCCCTCCAAGCCTCCTATTTCCTTGCGTAGTTTTCCTTGGGGTCCAATGCTGCCACCTATGTGAATTGGCCTCATCACACACTCACCAAACCCAAAAGTAACTACGCAATCTCCAAGGAAATATTTCCTTCTGCATGCAAGAGATATCCTCCATGGAATATTCCTGCAACTGATAGTACAATATCCCATCATCTGATCTCAACTGGGTCTCTGTCTAAACTGACATGCATGAGTTATTTATGAGAGAATATTCACTTATCTAAAGTGCAGCAGTTACATGCAAGCATGCATTAACTAACTGAACTCGCAATTAGTTCAACAAACTATTTGAACTAATCTAACTGGACTTAAGCTAACTAATTACAACTCATCTTTATCTCTTTAACTAAGGGATAAATTCCTCAATTAATGGGATAATTGTTGCATGTCCTCACATAGACTTCATGTTTGATTTTCTACAACTAATTAACTCAAGATGAATTAATTAATTATTTTACAAACAACTGCTAAGATCAAATTCGAATTTTACTTCTCTATTTTAGTTCAGGGACTAACTAAAATAGGAAGGTATCCCGAAATGCTATTTATGGCAGTGCTATTTTTAGCACTTCTATATTTAGCATTTCTTGTTGCTATTTTCAACACTCCCTCTCAACAAGAAAGGGATTATCAGTAACCCCAATCATGTCTCTGTGGAACTCGAACTTGCATTTTGACAATGCCTTAGTCAAAATATCTGCATCTTGTTCCTCGATCGAAACATACAGCAACAACATGATCCTCTTGACCACACAGTCTTGAAGATGGTGATACCAGATATCAATGTGCTTGGACCTATCATGAAAAACTGGATTCTCAGAGAGTTTGATACAACTCTGATTATTGCAGTAGATCACAGTTGGAACCATCCTCTGACCAAACAATCTCACTAAAATCTTCCACATACAAATGGGCTCACATGTAGCCTGACTAGCAGCCATGTATTCAGCCTCTACTGAGCTAAGTGCAACTGACCTCTATTTGTTGCTGTACTAGGAAACTGCAGCTGAACCAAGGTTGAAGATTCCTCCAAAAGTTCTCTTCCGAACTGATGGACTCTCTGCCCAATCCGCATCTGTGAATCCCTAAAGCTTCACTCCCTCTGTCTGTTTATACCACAATCCAAACTGAGATGTGCCTCTGAGGTATCTTAGCACATGCTTCGCTACCTTCCAAAACGGCTTGGTAGGCTGAACCATAGCTTGACTCAGCTGGTTCGCCGCAAAGCATAAGTCTGGTCATGTGTTCACTAGATACATAAGTGAGCCCACAAGCTGCCAATAAACAGTAGCAGCTACTATCTCACCTGAAGTAGCATCCTCCTTCCTCTAGTTCCCAGCTAGAGCAGTTCGCATGGGATTTCACTTCTCCATGTGAAAGCGCCTGAGTATCTCATTGGCATACTTGCCTTGAGACACAAATACTTCCCCATTTCTGCCACACCTCCATGCCTAGAAAGTAGTGCATAAGACCCATGTCTTTCATCTTGAACTCTCTTGCAAGTTCCTCCTTGCAAGACTTGATCAACTGATCATCACATGTCAAAATTAGATCATCCACATAAAGAACAATGATCAATGGCTTACCTTCTACCATGATGTGGTAAAGGTTCACATCTGCTTCACTCTTGGTGAAGCCCAACCCAATGAAATAACTGTCGATCCTGGTGTACCAAGCATTAAATTCTTGCTTCAACCCATACAGAGCCCTCTTGAGTTGGCACACATGCGACTCACGATCGAAGGTCTCAAAACCTTCTGACTGCTCAATGTACACCTCTTCCTCAATCTTCCCATTGAGGAATGTTGTCTTCACGTCCATTTGATGGATCTTCCAACCCATCTGAGCTGATAGTGCCAACATCGATCTGATAGATGAGTACCTTGCTACAGGAGCAAAGGTCTCATCGTAGTCAATCCCCTCAACCTGTGAGAAACCTCGGGCAACAAACCTTACCTTATGTTTCTCAACACTGCCATCAAGTGTCTGCTTTACCTTGTAAAGCCATCTGGAACTAACCACCAACTTGTCCTAAGGTCTTGGGACAACATCCCACACACTGTTCCGAATGATAGAGTCATACTCCTCTACCATTGCATCAACCCAGACTGGTTGTTGCACTACCTCCTCGAATGAAGAAGGTTTAGACTCTACACACTCCCCAACCAGGGCCATGTACCCAGTGTACCGCTCGGGCGACCTCCTCTGTCTGTGCTGAGAAGATGGCTGTCCCACATTCTCCCGCACATCCAGCATCAACCTGTCAACTTCCCTTGAGCATTTCTTCCCATCTATGGAAGTCTCAGCATGAGTGGATATCTCCACTCCCAGATCCTCTGCATGTGGCTGCTCCGCATCAATCTGAGGCTCCTCCTCCTTAGGAACTGAAAGTTCCTCCTCTACATGCAACTTGAGCTCCCTCTCAAGTGATACTCGCATGGCTTTCTGCTCGTCGAACTTCAGATCCCTGCATACCACTGTCCTTTGATTGGTAGGCAGGTACACCTGATAGTTGTGGGGTGTATCAGTGTACCCCACAAGTATTCTCAACTCAACTGTTGGATCTAACTTCTTCCAGGCATCTTTGGTCACATGACAGTAAACTGATGATCCAAAGATTCGGAAGTGACTCACATCTGGTCGCTTCCCGGAAAATGCCTCCATAGGTGTCTTCATTCCCAGTATACGGTGCGGGCTTCTGTTCTGCAAGTAAACTGTTGTATTGCATGCCTAAGCCCACAAATGCAGTGGTATGCTTTGGTCATGCAACATCGCTTGAGCTGCTCCCACAATCAATCTGTTCTTCCTTTCAGCCACCCCATTCTACTGTGGGTTATGGGGTGTCGTCAACTCCCATTTAATTCCTTCTGCAGTGCAGAAGTCCTTAAATTGTTGGGAGACATACTCTCCACCATTGTCGCTACGCAAGGCTTTTATTTTCTTTCCAGATTATTTCTCTGCCAAGGCTTTAAACTCACAAAACCTCAAGAAGGTCTGATCCTTCTTTTGCATAAAGTAGATCCAGCATCTACGAGAAAAATCATCAATAAAAATAACATAGTACCTTGGTTTAGCGGTGGAGGCTGTAGAGAATGGTCCACAAACATCTAAGTGAACTCGCTTCAGGATTGCTCCACCTTTACTGTCTCGATCCGAAAAGGAAGATTTCACATACTTACCCAAGGTACAACCTTTGCATGTATCCATCTACTCCATTTTTCCCTTGGGAAGTCCAGTAGAAATATGTTGCATGATCTTTAGGGCTCCATGGTGCAAGTGGCCCAATCTTCTATGCCATAGCTCGCCAACATCTTGGCTCTGCACCATCTCAGCTTTGGAACTCAATGCAGCACAGTCATCTACCTCCAGCTTGTAGAGATTCTTTACTCGAATCCCAATTCACTTGGTCTGTCCAGTGCCAATATGCCTCAGGAATACCTTTCCTTTACTAAAGACTACATCATAGCCTTTATCTTCTAGCATAGCAATGGACACAAGATTCTTCTTCAGACCTGGTACATACTTTACATCAGTCAGGGTGAGAGGAGCTCCATGCTCCCTCTGAAACACAACTGTACCTTCACCTGAAACACGGTACTTTCCATCATCGCCCATCTCGATCCGCATCTAGAGATCCTTCTCCTCCAAGGTACTGAAAATATTCTTGTCACCTGACACGTGGAATTAAGCTCCACTATCCAAGTACCACACACATCCCACCATAGATGAAACCATGCATGCAATAAGAAAGAAATCCAACTCAAACTGTGAGGCCAGTGCCTCACCATAAGATCCCTTCGAGGATCCCTTCTTGGATTTCTTCTGTGAACAATTCGTAGCATAATGGCCCACTTCATGATAATGAAAGCATCGCACTTTCGATTTGTCAAACTTCTTCCCACCATGGGAAGAACTAGATTTGGGATGGGACACCTTCCCTTTCCCTTTCCTTGCCTTACTCGCTAAGGCTAGATTTTCCTCATCGTCTTTCTTTGATGAGGATCCATCTCTGGTGCTTCTTCTTATCTCCTCCTGCATTAGATCCAACCAAAGTCGTTCCCAATCTGGCAGTTTTTCTCTTCCATTAACCGAGTCTTGGTAGCTATGCCAGCTCTTAGGAATACCGAGGAGTGCAAGACTCACCATGTCATCATCGGTTGTCATGATCCATACACTTCCAAGCTCATCCCTGCAGGTGGTGAGTTTGTTCAGATATGTAGAGATCGTGTCGCCCTTTTCACACTTGATTTTCCGAAGCTTGTCTTTCAGCGCCGACTTCCTCTGATCGTTGTTGGTTTGATATAGATCTTTCAATGTTTTCCACATCGAAAACGGTGTCTCCTTCCCATGGAGGCTACGAACAATGTGGTCTCGAACTCCCTC
The DNA here is from genome assembly GCA_031772625.1 of Pinus tabuliformis. Classification (NCBI taxonomy): domain Eukaryota; kingdom Viridiplantae; phylum Streptophyta; class Pinopsida; order Pinales; family Pinaceae; genus Pinus; species Pinus tabuliformis. Next base: position 216,995,987 of record CM062820.1, on the reverse strand, counting down.
TAGGAGGATTCTCCTTGCTCTAGCCACACATTTCTTCCATTCTGCCAATTCTGTAGCATTAGCTGATGTCGGATTGACGATTTCTTGATCAATGAAGTCCTTTAGACCATTGCCCTCTAATACAGCTTCCATGTGATCCTTCCAGGCTATATAATTCGAGCTACCATCAAGGGCATACTCGAGTCTTAAACCGTTGAACGCCATTGGTGAAATTGAGATGTGATAAGAACTCGATTTCTATAATCAAGAACTTGAAACTTCGAACTTCTCCCTTCTTTGTATATTGTTCTTCACTTTGATCACCTTTGCTCCGATACCATGTAGAAATTCCCACTGTAGATCAATAGATTATGCAATATACTAAAGCAAAATACAAGATCTACTTCTACAACAAACTTGTGGAAGCTTAATTGAATATGAGCAAGATCAAATAGAACACATATAACAGATGAAGAGAAATCAATCACACATGAACACAAAAGAATACTCTGGGGAAAGCCTCAACTAAAAACCCCGATCTTTGTATTATCATACAAGTGGAAATATGTTCAGATTACACAAAGAATCAGCTCACAAGCTATCATGCTCTCTCTACAATCGAACAATACAACTCACAGACTGAATAGACACAAGATATGCCTTCCCTCAGCCCTCCAAGCCTCCTATTTCCTTGCGCAGTTTTCCTTGGGGTCCAATGCTGCCACCTATGTGAATTGGCCTCATCACACACTCACCAAACCCAAAAGTAACTGCGCAATCTCGAAGGAAAGAATTCCTTCTGCATGCAAGAGATATCCTCCATGGAATATTACTGCAATTGATAGTACATTGTCCCATCATCTGATCTCAACTAGGTCTCTGTCTGAACTGACATGCATGAGTTATTTATGAGAGAATATTCACTTATCTGAAGTGCAGCAGTTACATGCATGCATGCATTAACTAACTGAACTCACAATTAGTTCAACAAACTATTTGAACTAATCTAACTGGACTTAAGCTAACTAATTACAACTCCTCCTTATCTCTTTAACTAAGGGATAAATTCCTCAATTAATGGGATAACTGTTGCATGTCCTCTCATAGACTTCATGTTTGATTTTCTACAACTAATTAACTCAAGATGAATTAATTAATTATTTTACAAACAGCTGCTAAGATCAAATTTGAATTGTACTTCTCTATTTTAGTTCAGGGACTAACTAAAATAGGAAGGTATCCCGAAATGCTATTTATGACAGTGCTATTTTTAGCACTTCTATATTTAGTATTTCTTGTTGCTATTTTCAACACATTAAACTTGATGAAATTTACCTGTTTCAATAAACAAACAACTGAAGGAAATCTATGCACAGGAAGAAATGAAAAAGCATGTGTTTATAAATTTGTAATTGAAATTAGCACAAAAAAACTAACATTCAAAAATAGATCATTCTCTCACCCAGCTCTTGTTGAATGAAAAATGATCTGACTATTGGGTGCGGTACAAAGATGATGCAACAATTTTTCAAGAGACAAGGCCGAAATTTCTTCACCACCTTGTAGATTGCATAAGCTTGTTTATAATGGTGGGGTAGTTAAGTTCAAGTCCTTGAAGGCTATCACTCATGAAAGATATTGGCCACTCATTGTTTTGATCATCATTTTGCGTAAACACAGTGGCGAGAGAAGTGTCATAAGCAAAACTGTAGAGTAGGGAATATTTGCTTAAATCTGGGCTATACAAAGAAGGTGCTTCCGCAATGGATTTTTCAATACGGGAAAATGCGTCCTTTTCCCTTTTATCCCATTTGTAGATTGCATCCTTCTTTACCATCTCCTGTATTGGCTTCACAATATGAGCATAATCGGAGATGAACTTGTGAAGGAAGGTAGTTTTCCTCATGAAAGATTGCATAACTTTCTTCGTCACAGAGAAAGGAATCTACGTAATTGATTTGACCCTCTTCGAGTCTACTTTAATCCCACTTTTTGAAATTATATGGCCCAAGAGGTTACCCTCGGACACTGCAAAAATAATGTTTTTTGGATTAAGGGATATCCTGTACTTGCGACATTACTCAAAAAATTTCTTCAAGTGGCATATGTGGTCAGATCTCTTTTTGGAAAAAATTATTACATCATTAAGATAGACCACTACGCTCTACCAAATCAGTCAGCCGAATGCAATGTCCATGGCGCATTGAAATTTTGCATCGGTATTGACCAACCCAAATGGAATTATCCTAAATGCGAATGTACCCCACTTTGTGCGGAACTTTGTCTTTAGTCTATCAGGCTCTGAGACTAGAACCTGGTTATAACTAGAATACCCATCCAACAAAGAAAACATCTTTGACATCGATATTGTTTGCGGTATCTATTCCATATATGACAAGGGGTAATTGTCTTTGTCCGAGGTGCATTCAAGTTGCGGAAATCAACACACAAGCAGATTTCCCCGAACTTCTTTATAACTGGGACCAAGTTTGATACCCAAGTAGAATGTCACACTTTATATATGATCCAAGCATCCAACAATTTCCTCAACTCCTTTTGAATTAGAGGCTCAAGCGTTAGATGTACCTTCTGCAACTTTTGTTGAAAAGGCTTGGCCCCTTCTTTGATTGGAATCACATGCTGGATTATTTGTGTGTCATAAGTTTTGAGCTCATCATATGTCCACATGAATACATCTCAGTATTGCTTGAATAATTGAATAAAAGCTTGTTGCTCCTGTGGTGTGCAGCAAGTACCAAGATTGACAAACTTTGGATCCTTTTCATTTCCCATGTTTATTTTCTAATGCGACAACGTTGAGTTATGGTTTTTCCAATTGACTACCCCTCGGAAGTGATTTTGCAAGTCGTACAACTTTTCCAATGATACCATGCCTTTCGACATGGGGTTCTCTTTGCTTGCGCAAGTTTCATCTTGTAACTCTTTTTCGTTCTCATCTTCATCGATAACTACATCCTTGAATAGATTATTGTTCACCATAAAGTGGAGTATCTATTGGTCATCATTGAAAACATGTAAATTAGTAATATTGTCAGGTATAGATGGTTTATAAATAATTTCTACCAAAAAACCATCCCTAAGTGGTGATAACTTAGCAACAACATTTGTTAATGCATCTGCAGCCGCGTTGTGTATTCTAGGAACAAAAATAACGTTAAAATATTTGAAATGCGAAATCAAACACCATACCTCTTGTTGATAACTTTTCAGATGAGGTAACACACAGTGTATAGTATCACATACCTATCATACAACAATTTCTGAGTCACCTGCTGCTTTAAGAAATGAAACATTGAGGTTGATGGATCTTTGCAAACCCAAGATGAGTGTTTCATATTTTGCAGTGTTGTTTGTGCACTCAAATTCCAACCGGATAGAGATCAAATGTTTCCTCTGCCACGAGTCTACTAAATCACAACCAGCTTCAGAGCCCTCCTATGTTTTGGAACCATGAAAATATAATGTCCAAAAATCATATGTATAAGGACTATGTGCTACACTAGTACTACTATTACTACTACTACTAACTGTACAAATCTCATTTTCACTAGTTGGACTAGGAAGGAGCTCCAACTATGTGTCTAGAAAAACTGGTGAAAGTTGAGCAAGATAACACCCTAGATCAATTTCCAAGAAGCAATTTCCAAATATGAGATCCGTGAAAGCCATTAGCTCATTTTCTCCTTCTAAGGGAGTTACCGTGTGTTTCATGTACTGCTTTGATTTCACCCGGATCTGATTGTTTTTCCCCTTGTACAAAAGTCACAAATGTGACTAGTCCGTCATAAAATACCCCTGTAACTTGTTGGACTAGTCTATGATCAACAATACACCATATGCTTCTGGAATTTCCACAATTAATATGTTTATACATTAGTGAACTCATTAATCAAATGATAAGCGTATCATCACATTTCTGAGTTCACGAAACACATGGACAAGAGTCCTATCCAGTTGAATGATATGTGCATTTTATTTATCCCATTTTACATTTTTTTCTTTGCGACCAATAAATGCATTCCGTTTACCGATGCACCAAAATCAACTAAGAAATTGTGTACATTATAATTGAAAATTTCAAACGTTAACAGAAATGGAGGGAAAATATGTTTGCATCTAACATTAAAGAATTAAGTACAAATTTGAGAGAACCAGAGGATGTACCAGATCCCTTTTGTGAAGAAGCACCATTACCTAAGAAGACTATTGTTATGTATCCAGCTCAAGAAAAGATAGAAAAGATAGATCAACGCCTTAGAATTCAGCCTCTTCGAGGGGGCAACCTCCTTTACATTACATAAATGTATCAGACGTACATGTAAATGTACGTCATTCTGCCAGCTAAATGTATCAGACGTACAGGAATCTTGTTGTAACTTTCGAATAAGTGCCCACACTTCTTCGTCATTCTTCCATTCCTCCCTTGCCTCATTTATCCAATCTGGTTGGATAATAGAAGTGGCACACAACAATGCTTCCACATCCTCATCCTTTCTTGAGAGTGCATCTACCACCACATTTTGCTTCCCTTTTTTGTAGATGATTTCAAAGTCATAACCCAATATCTTTGTGACCCACTTTTGATGCTCTTCAGAGGATAATCTTTGTTCTAAAAAATGTTTAAGCTATCATGATCAGTTTTTACCTTGAAGTGTCTTCCCATTAAGTAGGGTTGCCATTTCTTAAGTGCATGGAGTATTGCCAACATTTCCTTCTCATAAATAGCTTTGTGTAAAAACTTTCCCTTGATTGGACGACTTTCAAAAGCAATGGGTCTTTCATCTTGCATTAGAACAGCACCAATTCCATTTCCTGAAGCATCACATTCCACAATAAAGGTTTTTGTGAAGTCCAGTGTAGCTAAGACCGGTGCTTGGCACATTGCCTCTTTAAGATGTTCGAAGGCCTTTGTTGCTTCCGGAGTCCATGAAAATGCATCTTTCTTCAATAATGTTGTTAGAGGTGCTGCTATTCTCCCATAATTCTTAACAAACTTGCGATAATACCCTGTCAACCCGAGAAATCCTCGCAGATGCTTTATGGATGTGGGGATTTTCCATTCCTTAATGGCTTTAATTTTGCTAGGGTCTACCTTAACTCCTTCATGAGATACAATATGACCCAGATATTCCACCTCTTGGACTCCAAAGAAACATTTGGATCTTTTTGCATATAATTGTTTCTCCTCCAATAGTTGTAGCACCCTGTCAACATGTTCAACATGATCCTTCCAAGACTTGTTGTAGATTAGTATATCATCAAAAAATACTAACACAAATTTTCTAAGGAATGGTTTGAAAATTGAATTCATCAAACCTTGAAATGTTGAAGGTGCATTGGTAAGGCCAAAAGGCATGACCAAAAATTCATAATGACCCTCATGAGTTCTAAATGCTGTTTTTGGAATGTCTTCAATCTTCATTCTGATTTGATGATATCCTGAACGAAGATCCAACTTGGTGAAGTAAATTGATCCATGCAATTCATCCAGTAATTCATCAATGACAGGAATGGGAAACTTATCTTTAATAGTGAGCTTGTTGAGCTCCCTATAATCCGGACACATGCGCCATGATCCATCCTTCTTGTGCACCAATACTACTGGAGCAGAGAAAGAACTTTGACTCGGTTGAATTATACCAGCCTCTAGCATTTCTGCAACCATACGTTCAATTTCACTCTTTTGGCATAGGGATATCTGTACGGCCTGATGTTTGGAGGAACACTTCCTGGAATCAGATGAATAGCATGATCATGATCACGCATAGGTGGGAGACCTTTGGGAGTCTCAAATACCTTGGAATGATTGTCCAGGACTTTTTGGAGATCTAGAGAAATAGATGATTCCGATGTGGAAACATCTAGCGAACATAATTGTGCAATTACACCTCTTGTTCCTTTTTTAGAAGCTTTGTCATACCATTAGAGCTGATTATCTTTCCTGGTTTCCTACAATACCCCTTAATTCAACTTCCTTTCCTTCCGCAGAAAATTTGATGAAAAGTTCTTGAAAATTAAAAGCTATTGTACCCAAGGATTGTAGCCATTGGACTCCTAGTACAACATCAGCACCTCCCATTGGAATGGAAAGCATTGGGCTAGTCAATACATATTCTCCCATGGATAGCTTGATATTATGGCACTTTCCAGAGCAATTTATTGTTCCTCCATTTGCAATCATCACTTGACACTCTGGTGCTGGATATAGGAAGCAATTCAATTCTTTTGCTACCTTACAATGAATAAAATTGTGGGTGCTTCCTGAATCAATCAACACTATTACCTTTTTCTTCTTGATTTGTCCTTCTATCTTGATGGTTTGAGGAGTGGTAATTCCAGCCAATGCATTACAAGATATGGTCGGATTTCATTTCTTCTTTATCTAGGCTTTGTTCTTGGAGTATATCCTCTTCTTTTGACCTTTCTTGCTCCTTTTCTTCTTCCTCTTCACAATCTATGTAGAATAATTTCTTCTCAGCACACTTATGACCTTTAGTGTATTTCTATCACAACTATAACAAAGCCCTTTTGCTCTTTTTTCTTCCAATTGTTGTGGTGTCAACCTTATAGGTTGTGGAAGACTAGGGGCAACAACACTTCCGTCTTTATAGTTGTGAGTGGTATGCTTCCTGGTTGCCATAATTTTGCTTTCCATTTTTCTTGCTAACCTGAATGCCTTTTCTAATGAATCAGGTTCCCAAAGGCGAACATCATGTTGGATATTATCCTTTAAAGACCCTATGAACACATCAATCCTATGCTCCTCTAGAATATATTTTACCCTTATGTTCAATTTTTGGAACTCCTCAATGTGCTCCATTATTGAACCCTTTTGTTTGAGACTTATCAATTGGCTTAAAAAAGTGTTGCTTTTTGTATCCTCATAATGTGTTATCAATTCTTCCGTAAAAATTGCCCAAGTGATAAATTTTTTACAAGAGCAAAGCCATAGATACCATACAAACTGATTTGGTTCCAAATATAAAGTTGCAATATGTACCTTTTGTGTGTTTTGCACATTATTGAGATCAAAAAATTGCTCCATCTGTAATATCCATGTTGCGGGATCCTTGCCATCAAACTTCCTCATATCGATTTTTGGAATATGGTGGGTCTTTGATCCAACATTAGAGTCTATGGAATCATGATTAACATTTCTTTTGTTGTCATCATGGGTTTCCTTTACTACCCTTTCACCATTAGTGACCATTTCTTGTAGCAACTTATTCATATTTATCTTCAATTCATCCATATCTATCTTCAAATCATCCATCTTAGCTTCTACGCCTTTCTTTAAACCATCCATCTTAGCTTCTACATCTTTCTTTAAACCATCCATATTAGATTCTGTTCCTTTTTGTGCAAGTGACAATTGTTGCACTTGGTCTCGTAATTTTGATATATCATGTTGCATTTCTTCCTCTTCTTCATGGGTCATGCTAGAGCTTTCAGGTTGCCTACTAGGTGTTTGCATTTTCTTTCCTCGGGGCATCAATTACCAATAATAATGCTTTACTATGCCCTTTTAATTCCTTCAAACTAATTTTTCAAACCAATCTTATGCAAAAATTTAAAAAAAACTACACACCTTTTTTCACTTTGTAGGAGCCTGATATTGAATCTGATGTATCTCTGTAATTTCGGATTATCTAGTTCTAAAATTGCGATCTGTGGTAGCCCTTTGTCCTCTTTTCAATGCCACCAGTTTGATCCAAATTGGATTCTCCAAGGAAGAGTTATGCGAAATCTCCCACAGTGACCAGATTATAGACTGGTTCAGTAGAGCGAACTTGTATGATGTGCCACGAGTCACTGTTTCGACCTTTAGCTCTGAAAAATATATAGAAGAAACTACAGTCCGTCCTCTTTCTGCACCTTCTTACGAAATTTCAATCCAATGCTTAGAGAAAAGTTATGATGATTTTCCTCAAGTCACCTGTTTGGAATGTAATTCAGGAGTCTGCAAAAAGCCCAACTTCCTCAGATCATATCTCTGCAAATATAGCGCAAAAAGCTCTGAAATTCGGACCTGAGATTTAGCGCGATGTCTTCTCAAATGGGTTTTTTTTTTCAACTTCTGAAACATCGCAGAAAAAAAAAAAAAAAAAAAAAAAAAAAAAAAAAAAAAAAAAAAAAAAAAAAAAAAAAAAAAAAAAGTTATAGCGAAAATGTCATGATGACCTGTTTGGAGCAGCGAAACCCTAGAATCCAAAGCTCTGATACCAAATGTTATGTAACCAGCTCAAGAAAAGATAGAAAATATAGATCAACGCCTTAGAATTCAGCCTCTTCAAGGGGGCAACCTCCTTTACATTACATAAATGAACAATTCTTGGATGATTCAATTGACAAAACCTCCTTTCTATATATAGGAGTCTAAGGAGTCACAATATAACCCAGCCGACCTAACAATAATAATATAAAGCCACAAAAATAACAATAGAGGGATTCTATGGGGCACAGTAATAACAATATGGGGAAAATAGGGGCACAACAATATTAATAAGGGTTATAACTACAATAGTAATGGGGTAATCACTAGTATTATAGGGACCCAACACTTATCCGAGTGTACGTAGGAGCATGTCCCGCTAGCTCGCAATCTTCATTTTATCAAAAATTGAAATATTCGCGTGAGCTTTCTTCATCTCTTTAATTATGTTGTAATCCTGTGCAGGAGAGATTGTCGAAGTGTCTGGAGGAGTAACTAGGTCCGCGACTTCCAAAGTGATGGACTTACTCTTACTTCTTGTGGAAGTACTTTTTGTCGTAACTACATTTCCGTACTTTCTCTTCGTGTTCTGTGTTGAGTTGATGGGTAGACTAATCTTCCTTAACAAATGCTCTTTTAATTCTTTCTTCATCAACTCTTGTTCAGTGGTTGACCCTTTACTTCTCAAATTATATCAATTGTTCTACTTCTGGGGCGGGCCATCATTCAATGGCTGCTTTTTGGAATTCTCTTTCCAGTTGTGAGTAGGCAACTAAATTTGTTCACGGCATGCCCCATGGTTAGAGTTTCTTTGGTCGCAACAGTTTCTTCCTTTTCTTCCGCAGGCTTAGTCTTCTCACCAGAAAGTACTGTGTCAATAAAATGCACAACAAGAGCATTCATGATTTGCTTCCATTATGGGCATGTTTTTTCTGAAAGGTATTCTTGGTGAAAGAAAAAGTACTCATACATCCTCATACTCTCAACATTGAGCACAATGTTTGAGCTTTGTGCGGACTTGGTCAATTGGTTGTTGTTGCTGTTGGAGTTGGCATCCCTTCTCAGGATGTTGAATCTCATAGGCTTGCTACTTACGGTGGTCTAGCTTGACCTCTATTTCAACTCTTGCAACTTGTTGGACAGAGACTTTCTGGTGCGGGTCAAGCTCTAAGGATCGAAAACTTCTTTCTCCTTGGCCTTACTTATGGAGGCCTGAGACCTTTTCCCCATGTCTTTGGAGTCCTTTGTTGATCCAACATCTGTGATGACTCCAATCACACGTAGGTCCTTTTAAACTGCAATTTCCTCTTTGAAATTCTCAGCCAAAGTTGGCTTCACAATTCTTTTCACAAACTGTTCAATGTTTGTTGGTAAGGATGATGTGAAATAATCGATAGTGATGGATTCATGAGGTTTCATGTCTATCGGAAATCTATTCAAGATATGGTTAAACCTCTGATTAAAATCTTTCACTTTTTTTTTGTGATCCATCTTGAGATTTCCCAACTCTTTCAACAACATGGCGAGGGTTTTGTCATCAACAATTTTTTCAAGAAAAATCTTCTTAAACCCCTTCCAATTTTCGATGGAATTCGGAGGAATACTATGATACTGTATAGTTTCTATGCCATCTAAGGTGCATGGAAAAAGTCTGCATGAAACATCATCATAACGTACCTCTAGAATTTGCAAATGTAGGTAGAATTTTTCTAGAAGGTCCTCTGATCTTATTGCTTTGTCAGGGTCATACTTCGTTAATATATTTTTAGGATGTCTTGACATCTTGTGTAGAACACCTGGGAATGAAACTAGGCCTTGAGACATCCAGTCCAGATCTTGGTTTGCCATGTCTTTGTCACTATTTTCCCCTTCTTCGTAGTAATTTGATGGGTTTTCTTCTTATTCCTCTTCTTCACCACCTAAACCACAGAAAGTATCACCCAAGAATACCACATTATCACCGTCACCACCATTGAAGGTTGGAGGTTGCTCTAGTTTTTTTGTGTTTTCTTCAGAGTATGCTAACTCTTCAAGGGTGGCAAGAACTAAATTTTCAACTATTGAGACAACTATCCCAATGGGGGTGGTATGGTTCTTCTTTGGAAAATGTGGAACATTATGTATTCCGGGTATCAATCCAATGGGTCTTGCAAACTTACAGGTGATAGGGTGGGTGGACCAGATCTGGTTGTAATATATTTCAAATTTTGTATAGTCTCGGGCTGAGAAGGACTTCCAACTTCAGGAATATGCACAAGGGAGGTGTTGGGGATATTATTTCCATGACCAGAGGAAGTAAGATTTGGGTGGGTGAGGTTATCAACCATGAAAATCTGGCTGCCCTCCTTCTAGCGCTAGAAATGTTGACAGTGTTGGACCCGCAAACATTCAAGGGGTCTCCCCGATATGTGGTCCCAATTAGGCCTCACACCATTTGGGATAAGAGCCCCATCTAGAATATGGCTTGGTTGTTGATTGTCTTAAAGATATTCCTTGGCTCTAACTGTCAGCAAGAAAGAGGAGTGAAAATGTGCATTCGAAAATCAAGGGGGTGTGTCTGGTGAGTGTTCAATCGTATGTGTGTCAAAGTTCTTTTACTATGGAGGGGAGGAGAAGTGAGCCTCTAAGAGAGAGGTAATAGTACCACCCTAGTAGAGACACACATAAACAAGAGGAATATGTACAACATCAAGTGGAATAGTCCACAAAGATGTTATGATCATTGCAACCAATATAACAAGGAGATATGTCTAATATCCAGCAGAATAGTCCACAAGGATGCGACAACGATAATAACAATTACAACGCATTCTCAATATGATAAGTACCAAAATAACCGAAATAGTTCAACTAATTTAGCATAGATGAAAGCAAACATTAATTACAAACATTCACAGAATAGTCTTATGAATATCCATAATCCATGCATGAATAAAGTGATGGCCATAAGGCTTCTTATATTAAGTAAAAGTTCCAAGACACATGTATACAATGAACACCACTAGCTCCAATAGTGGAGTGTTGGAGCCACACTTTGCTCCTCAAAAGAACTAGTTTGTCTCTCTAATGTTATGCGGGAGGAGCCAAGGTGAAAAGTGCCTTGCTCTTACAATGAGGGTGTATATATAATAATGAGGAAGTGATGCTTCACCTTCCATATGAATCTTCATCTATCCTCACGATTATTTTATTTCCTATGACTTTTCAACTTTACTTGACTCTTCATATTCCATACATGTCCTTTGGACTTTCACTTTATAATACTTTTCGAAACATGAATTACATAATCCACCATAATGGTGTGCCATGTGACAAGTAATTACATGACGTGACATGACACTACTGACATGGACTGCTTGATGATGTGTAAATGTCAAGCCATTGTTGCTGCTGTGTGTTGAGTGTCTACTTGAGAATTCTTTTCTTTCCACCTCTGCATGGCTTGGTGATAAGGAATCTTCAATGATATCAATTCTTGAGTTGTGATCACAAACTAGTGTCCCTTTGCTTTCTTTCAATTGATCAACTTGTATACTTAGCTACAAATATGTATTTCAACATCTTTCCCTTCTCCATCTCCTTATTCATCATCTTGCCATGTCATGATAAGGTACCTACATCTGCAATTTACTCATGATGAGACGACATCAGTCCAAAAACCCCTAGTCTAAGATAGTGCATATTGATCCATTGACTGAGCTGGAACCAAGTGACAAGCTGGGAGAGCGGCTCAGAGACTGCGCAGTTACGCAGTTCAAGAAGTCAGGGGTGAACCTTGAGCCTTGAGGTTGCATAATGTGCAGTCCAGGCTGGACTGAGGAATACAATTGTGTAATTATGGACGTTAGTGTGACAGGTTGAAGGGATGGGCACTGGATCATCACATTACGTGCTTCTGGGAGATAGAGGAGGTTGGCCCATTGCACAATGTGCAGTTGAGGCCTGGTTCGGAAGATCGATTACGCAATTCTAGGATTCGAGGTCGGGGCTTGAGCATTGGAAGTATGCAGTGTAGCAGTCCTAGAAGGTAGGAACTACACATTGGGTAGTGTTAAGAGGAAAGGTCAAGCCTAGAGGATGAAGATTGTGTGATGCAAAGTTCGGGGAGGTCTGGTGAAGCTAGGTTGCTTGATCGCGAAGCTTTTAAGAAATTGGCTAAGTGCAGGATCAGTGAAGCTGATGTGAATAGTGATAAGACTTTGACAGTAATCACATGCGTATAATACTTTACAACAAAAAAACATAGAACCTACAAGACACATTAACAATGCATTTCCCTTAGTGTGACAACTTACGACAAGTGCAACACTAAAGACACACTTTGCGGCGATTTTGACGACACTTGTGCGACAGTGCTTGAAAAATTGGAAATGAGTATGATGGATGTTTACATGGTTAGAACAACTCATTTACACAAATATGACCTATTGAAACCACCATAACAGGCTTATACACATTGTGCAACAACTAACATGCGAAAATATGACATTTTTCCTATCTTGCAAAATTTATTGAAATGCCTCAAGAAAACACATGGAATGAGTTTCAATGTGTGTAGTGACAATCTACAAGACCAAGGAAGGCTCTGAAAATGAGAGTAGGCCAAAATTTTGGAGGATGTTGTAACAGTGACAACACAATCCCAACAAGCCCAACTTGTGGGTAGGATGCCAACTGGGGTATACTTTGTCAAGTCTCAAAGATGACAATAGGAAGGATACTACTTAGAATGAGGAAAGGATCAAATCTATCCTATTTCCAGACAATAGGTAGGATACGTATTACCAAGAGGTAAAGATCATAGCTATCCTATTTCTAGAGTTCCTTCAACCTCAGGATCTCTTCAACTCAATTCCTCTCCCTAAGAGCTCCGAAAGGGGAGGATATCATAGCTCAGTGATCTTGATCAGTCGGGAGCCTTACTCGAGAGGGTCACATCCATCTGTCCAAGTTGCTCTATAAATACCAAGAAATTCCCTTTCAGCAAAGACTTAGTGAGTATGTTTGTTATCTACTCATCAATCGAAATATGATGGAGTCTCACGGCTCCTCCCTGCACCATGTCTCATATATAGTGATACCTGATCCCGATATTCTTGGACTTGTCATGAAATACAAGGTTCTCTACTAATCAAATCCCACTCTTGTTGTCACAATA